>CM051489.1:3197500-4438125 GCA_028015225.1 Carex myosuroides | reverse complement strand
TTCGTTTTTGAGAGTTGAAGTTCTGCCAAAAACTCTTTTTCTCTTGTTTCATCTCTCATTTGTTGAAAATCCACAAACTCTAAAAGCTCAAGATATAGTTCTCTTGAATGATAGGGATTAAGGAGTAATTAAATTAGTACTCTCTAGCAAAAGTAATATTTGACTTCTATTTCTTTGTGGATACCATGAAGGACTTCTATTTTGGAGTCTCATCTTGGTGCAAGACATTCTAGGTCACGCACACATCAACCACCAAGGCACTGCAAGGCATCAACCACCATTAGCATCAACAAGGAGGTAAAAGCTACAACCCTATATCTCAAGGACCTTCATTTATTGTTTGGAGACAAGAAACTAAATGTATGATGTTTAATGATTTGGAAATTAATTTTGGTTTGATTTTAGTAGCACATGATGATCTCTTTTGGTACTTTTCTTGTCAAAAATTTGAAATTTCGCTGCCTTAGGTACCATAAAAATCCAACACTGACTTTGTATTAGATAAATTCGAAAATTTCAAAATTTTGCATATACAAGCATCACTCGTAAAGTAAATTATTTTTAATATTTTGAATCAGTCATTTGAAATCAATTTGATAAATTTTAAAATTATGCTCACCAAGTTCTTTTGATAAAAATAGTACACGCTAGCTTTACTCTATTAATTATACGTGCAACTAAATCACATAAACATTAAAAACAGTTAATTATAAATTAATATAAATTTCAATTAGTTTAAAATTCATCTGAAAGATTTTTTTATATATATTTAAAATTATAAGATTTGATTATATCTTTATCTCAAAAAATATATTAAATTTCAATTAATACATAATTGCACGGGCCTTTGTACGGCCGATCGAGCTCAATTTAAAGGGCTGTACCAGGTTATGAAACAATCCGTTGGCATGGTGGTGATGGGCTATCTATCAGAGAACAAAATGCAAAATTAATTACCTGTAAATAATTAAATAAAAAACAATGCATCTGTAGTTGAATCGAGAATAATTCATTTCTAAGGGCAGTTTGGCAAAAAGAAAGAAAAAGAGGAGAGAAAAGAGCGAGAGAGAGAGTAAATCATTCGAAGGGCCAGTTTACAATTTTCTGTTACTATGTTGTTGCTCATGAGCAACTATTTCTATTGAGCAATAGACAAAATCATCTTAGGTTTGCTTATCACTCTTGTATCATGCATGTGAACCTAGTACAATTTTTTTACAAAAATGTGAATCATGTTTAAAAAAATTGTACATGGTTCATGCTAACTGAAAATTTTCATGGAACATTTTTTTTTATATCCAGATTTTGAAAATTTAACAACAATATTCATAATTTAATGATTTTTAAATACCCTAAAAAAATAGCAAATATACCCTCAGTTTTCAAATAATTTGAAAACTGACCTAACTGCCCCGCTGTGGGGCGGTCAGCCTCAATACCAAGTCGCCCCACGATGGGGTGGTTGCTTCCAGACTATGCCGCCTTTCAGTGGAGCGGTTTGGTATGTAATCTTTTTTTTTTAAATGCTGCTACATTTATGTTACAATTTTTGTTGTTAAATTTTTGTTATAAGTTGTTGTGTAATATGTTGTTTCATAAATTTGTTCAAACGATGTGTTATAATTTGTTGTGTAATATTTTATAATTTTATTGTAATGTTTTATATTTAAGGGTGTTATGTTTTATAATATAGGGTTATAATTTTATTGTTGTAATGTTTTATAATTTGTTATAATGTTATAATTTTGCTGTAATGTTATAAATTTGTTCTATTCAACTAAAAAAAACAACAAAACAAAAAAAAATGCTAGAAAAACAACATAAAATCTAACAATTCAAACATAAATATAACAATCCAAACATAAAATATTACAATCCAGTCTAACTAAAACTAGAGCATAACACAAAAAACCTAACGACGAGGGCGACGACCAGAGAGATCCAATCTATCAGGTGGACGGTGCTGCTTGGGCGACAGTTGATACCCTATCTGAACTGCCTCCTCCCACTCCTCATCATCATCCACATTCATCTCTTCCTGGATCCCCGACACTGTACCGGCCACCCACGGATCCTCCTCATGTATCCCTGATTGTGTACGGCGGTCCCATGGATGCTCTTCTTGGATTCCGGGATTAAAATCAAGTTTATCCAACTCTACCCGAGAGTTTTGCGGCATGTACTACCATTTTGTACTGGCCGCACAAACCAGAAAAGCCCATTTTATGCGGGTCACACAACTTTTATGCGAGCCGCACAAACCTTCTTTCTTCCCAAAATCTGCCAATTTCTCACTTTTATGTGGGCCGCACGGATTTTATGAAGGTCGCACATGAGGCCGCACTAATGCCAATGATTTGCTGCCAGATTCTGGAGGATTGCTTCCTAAGACACAAGAATTGCTATAGATTGGCAGGGAGGCAACATGAGAAGGCACCTTTAATTTAGTTTTAATTCTACATATTTTTCGACATCTCTTCTACCTCTTCCGAGTGAATCAAGGTGATTGGAGCGAGGATAGAAGGTTGCTCAAGCGGAATATCGTGAAGACGACGGTAGTGAGCAAGGAGATTGGTTCTGTAACCAATATTTCACAGGTCATGGTTCTGGTACGTGGATCGGTAACTTCCACGCGCTCATGTCTGAAGCCAACTCCTTGATACATTCCACTCCTTCAAGTCCCTTTTTACTGCTTCATCCCATGTCAATCGGAGACGACCTCTACCTCTCCTTGTGTTTTTGATACACCTTATAATTCCAGTACACATCGGTGCTTCGAGAGGCCTCCGTTGGAGATGTCCAAACCATCTCAAGCGGTGTTGGACGAGCTTCTCTTCAATCGGTGCTACCCTAAGTCTCTCACGTATATTATCATTTCTAATGTGGTCTCATCTTGTATGGCCACAACTCCACCGTAACATACGCATTTATGCTACACTTATCTTTTGGACGTGATGTCTTTTAGTAGCCCAACATTCTGCACCATACAACATCGCAGGTCTGATTGTCGTCCTATAGAACTTGTCTTTGAGCTTTTATGGGACTTTTTTGTCACATATGATGCCAGATGTCGCCGCCATTTGACCCACCCCGCTCGTATCCTATGGCTAACATCTTCATCAATCTCACCATCACTCTATAACATCGACGTCAAATATCGAAATGTGTCCTTTCTAGGCACTATATACTCTGTTTTAGTCCTACTAAGTCTAAAGCCCTTCGATTCTAAAGTATGTCTCCACAACTCTAGTTGCCTATTAACTCCTATCCTACTCTCGTTAATTAGCACCACATCATCAGCAAAGAGCATACACCAAGGAATCTCCCCTTGTATGTCCCTTGTAACTTCATCCACCACTGGGAAAAATATAGGGGCTCAAAGTTGGCCCTTGATGTAATCCTATCTTAAGAGGAAAGTCACTGGTTTCGCTATCGCATACTCTGACACTAGTCACAATGTCATCGTATATATCCTTGATGAGGGTAACATACGTTGTTGGAACTTTCTTCTTTTCAAGTACCTACCACATGACATTCCTCGGTACTTTGTAGTACGCTTTCTCCAAGTCAATAAATACCATGTGTAGATCATTCATTTGTTCCCTATATCTCTCCATAAGTTGTCTTGTTAAGAAAATCGCCTCCGTGGTTGACCTCTCAGGCATAAAACTAAATTGGTTCTTCATAACGCTTGTCATCTTTCTTAAGCGATGCTCGATGACTCTCTCCCAAAGCTTTATTGTATGACTCATAAGCTTAATTCCTCTGTAATTTGTACAACTTTGAATATCTCCCTGATTCTTGAAGATTGGTACTAATATGCTTCTCCTCCACTCATCAGGCATCTTGTTTGATCGAAAAATGCTATTGAACAACTTAGTTAGCCAAGCTATCCCTACGTCTCCAAGGCATCTCCACGTCTCGATGGGATGTTATCAGGCCCCAACGCCTTGCCTACTTTCATTCTTTTTAACGCCTCATTTGCCTCAGACTCTTGAATTCTCTAAACAAATTGTCTGTTGGTGTCATCAAAAGAGTCATCCAACTCCATCGTGGTGCTATCATCCTCTTCATTGAATAGCTTGTCGAAGTATTCTTTCCATCTATTCTTTATCTCATCGTCCTTCACCAAAAGTCCACCATTTTCGTCCTTAATGTATTTAACTTGGTTGAAGTCTCTCGTCTTCCTCTCACGGAATGTAGATATCCTATAGACGTCCTTTTCTCCCTCCTTCATACTTAGCTTCTGATATAGATCTTTATACGCACGACCCCTTGCTTCACTCACACCTTTCTTGCGTTCTTTTTTGCCGCTTTGTACTTTTGTATGTTGTCCTCACTCCTGTGCTGATGCAAGCATTTGTAGCATTTCTTTTTCTCTTTGATAGCCTTTTGCACATCCTCGTACCACCACCAAGTATCTTTAGGTTCACGTTTATTTCCTCTTATCACCCCAAACACCTTCGTAGCCACCTTCGAATGCGATTTGCCATCTCCTCCCATATGTGATTTGCTTCTCCTTGTACGTTCCATGCCCTTTTTCAATCACCCTATCCTTAAACACCCGTGAGGCATCCCCTTGGAGCTTCCACCATTTCATCCTCGTAATTCTGGTGCCTTTGTCCTATCGAGCATGTATCTGAAGACGGAAATTGAATACCAGAAGCTAGTGTTGTGAGATGACACATTGTCCAGGTATAACCTTACAATATACGCAAGCTCGTTTGTCCTCTCTCCTAGTAAGGACAAAATCGATTTGACTAGAGTGTTGGCCACTACTGAAGGTAACTATATGGGATTCTCTTTCTAAAGAAGGTGTTAGCTAACATGAGGTCATATGCTACGGCAAAATTCAAGATCTCTTCTCCTTCTTAGTTCCTATCGCCATATCCAAAACCTCAATGCACCCTCTCAAATTCCCCACTAGTTGTACCTACATGGCCGTTGAAATCTCCTCCTATGAAAAGTTTCTCACTACTAGGCACACCTCTAACCATGCCATCTAAATCTTTCCAAAATTTCCTCTTGGGAACCTCACTTAGACCTACTTGAAGGGCATACGCACTAATGACGTTCAAAACCTTATCACCAACTACCAGCTTAACTAGGATGATCTTATCCCTTTGTCTCCTAACGTCAACAACTCCGTTCTTGATGCTCTTATCAATTAAGATGCCTACCCCATTCTTGTTCCGTTCTTTTCCCGTGTACCATAGTTTGAAGCATGTATCCTCCACCTCTTTCGCCTTCTGGCCCGTCCACTTAGTCTCCTGAACGCATAAGATATTCACACGTCTCCTAATCACAGTATTAACTATCTCTCTTAACTTACCTATTAAGGACCATACATTCCAACTACCTAAACATATCCTACTTTCCTCAGTTAGCTTCCTTGCCCCTCGCACTCGTCGAGTAAAGTGTGAAGACCCTTGATCATTTGCCACTACATCCGGGAGTCGATGCAGCACGCCACTAACAGGGTGACGATTCGGCCCTTGCTCATTTAACACCATACTCAGGTCCCGATATGACGCGTCACTAATAAGGTGATGACCCGACCCTTGCTCATTTAACACCACACCCGGGTTCCGATATGGCGCGTCGCTACGACGGTTACGCCCCAACGAAATATCTATGGGTTTCATTTCATGAGAGAAGGATGTTTTTTGACCATTGGTCTATTGTTGGCTCGTCACACCTATCACGACCCTCCTCCTTTATCCTTACTTGGAACAAGCTGTGCAGAAACTACATAGGCGGAGTTAATTAACTACTAACCATAAAAAAATAAAAAAATATTGACTTATAAATGCAGATTTTTTGTACATAATAAATATCAATAAAATACAATTATATTCACACTCTTTCTTAAAATCTATAAATTTCTACCCAAAAAATTTTTTGGAAAAAAAAATCTATGATCAAGATCTTGTAATGGACAACAAGATCAAAACAAACAAACAAAATTCAAGAACTAGAAAATATAACCCACAGATAAAAGTATTCAATCTATACCAGCAGATTTACGGTCGCTCTGGATCAGATCAAAGCCATCCGAGCGCTAATCAGATCAGATCTGTTCTTATCGAACAATTATATATCCACAACCCCGTATATCAGCGAGTTGCCTCATGCATGCGTAAATTGTTGCGCCACAGAGACTGGCACAGTCGTACTCATCAATGAATGTGCATTGATTCCAAATTCCAATCAATTATTAGTTAATGGATGATTAAAATATAAGACAAACACAGTACATAAACAATTAATCAGAGTGGCCCATTATCTGTTCAAGTCGATTACGAACAAGGGACCAAGCATGCGCCTATACCTTTTGACTTCAAACTCCGACCTATTTTACCGGTGGACTTTTTACGAACTTATGTTTTTGAAACCTCAGGGCTAAGGAGAGCGCTTGGGTCCGATGCCCATCGGACCCAAAGTGGGTTCGATGGGCTCTAGGACCATCCGATCTGCTTTAAGATCCGTGCGCACGCAAATTAAAGAAGCTGCGAAAGTTCTGGAGTGAATCTTAAAGCAGATCGGACGGTCCTAGAGCCCATCGAACCCACTTTGGGTCCGATAGGCATCGGACCCAAGCTGTTCCCCAGGGCTAAATGATTGAATCTACGTATCATAATTCATAATTGCGGTGGTTATGTGGAGTGTGTAACGTACATCATTATCATGCTTGGGGTCAAAAATATTGACAGAGTATTTTTGCTTCATGCAACGCAAAACTAATATTTTTACTCTCACATACGAGTTGAAAGACAATCTGCTCTGTCAATATCTTTACGATCATGCTTGATCGCTAGAAATCTAAAACAGTAAAACCCGATCCAATTATTTATTGAATGTGAGGAACTTGAATTCAAATTTAATTTTACATCTAGACTCAAAAGATCATCTTCTTAAAAATGATGGCACTTTTTTTTTTTTTTAAGAAAATGCTGGCTCATCTAATCAAATTGAAACAATGTGTAAAAACTATGAGTTGTTATCACCATTGCTTTTCTTTTATGGAAAATATGAAGCCCTGAGACAAAGATTACTACGCAAGTATTAAAATTTAAATAATATAACTTCTACACTATTAAAAGTTTAAAACAATAAAATTATCTGTAGCGAAAATAACACATAAATCGTACAAAAATCACTACTGAGAAATACAAGCAAAAAAAAAATGTATTTTTTTTTGCGTTGTATTGCTTCTTATACATGTCAATATGTCATATACATTTTCTTTAAATGGTGAGAAAACATTTAAATCTATAAAATTTTCTATCCGAATAATTCATGAGAGAATCATAATCGGACTGTTGAGGATATGAATGATATGGTATAGCTAAGAAATTGAAAAACTCGACCATGTTTATTTATTTATAATTAGTACAATAATCATTTCAGGTCAATTTCATTTACTATTTAAAAAAAATCAATTTCATTTGTAGATTCAATACAAATTTGTCATATCCATATAGACGTGGTTGAAAATTCTCATTAATAATCACCACTTCAAATGTCAAATGAATTTGATTTCATATTTAATTATGACTGGGAAAAAACTGAATTAAAATATTGACAGAACACAAGACGAGAAAATATCCGTCAAAAAAACTCTTGTCTTATGTTTGTTTACCCAAAAATTACCAACATCAACCCGAGTACCCGACGCATTAGCATCATTAATGCTTTCCGAGTGTCCAAGGAGAATGATTTGGGCGTTAAAGACCGGATCGAAATCAAATTACTATCAAAATGAGAATCTCAGCGGATTTGGGGGGAAACTTTTTCCTTTTGCAATTTCGGTTTGTCCCCAGTCCCCACCCACGTAGCTGGTTTCTATATGTTAATATTTATGTGCATCTTCACGGTCTTACTCTTTAAGTTTAAGGTAGAGTATTATACTGCCCGATATAATTTCGGCCACAGAAAATCTAATTACTAGAAAGTAGCGAGAGAGTGTGCAGTCCAACTCAAAACCCTAAACAAAGGCATAATTAAAAATTTCGAAAAATATTAAATCCTTAACTAAAATAGATGCCACTATTCACTTTAACAGAAAAATAAAAAATAAACAATTTTCCTTCATCTCTCCATACCTCTCTGGGATCACTTTAACAATCTTCCTCGGTGTATTTCGCTCATAGTCCATACATTCCTCTACATCTCCACTTCATTCGCTGCACAACCCTGATCGGAGACGACGGAGAGGTCGCTTCTCCGTAAAAGCGCGAAATTGATTTCGCGAAATTCTGTAGGGGTTTTGTGTTTTAGGTGATTTCCCTCCCAAAAGGTGCCTCTTTAAAGAATATTCCATTTATGTGATATTTCTTAATCTAGTTCTCACGTATTTAATTTGATCAGGTGAAATGTAGGTATCATTGCCATGATTGTAGGCGAAATCGGAGCCTCTTTTTATTAAATACTTGTCCTTTGCTGGAGATCTTGGCCACTTAGGTGAGTAGTTCACACTTCCACTTTCAATCGTCAATGCCAGTGTAATTTTCAGTCTTTTCTTTTCCAGGTACATGGCGACCTGTACATATTTTTTCTTGGATAATGTGTTTCTTAACGAAAGCTTAGCTGTAGGGAAATGATCGGTTTTAATGTTTGATCTGTGCTAAAACTAAGATTTTCTTCTTTTTCAATTTGCTTAAATGATATCATCTTCTTGTCTTGGTTTTCTTTCTTAATTTCTTTTTGCAGTATATTTTTGCTCATCTAATTGTTTTAGGATTTCAGCATTTAATTACGGAGGAAAATTTTAGTTAGTAACTGCTATTTATGCTAATTATCATTCTAACTATTCTAATTAAGTTTGTGCTGGCAGATTGACCTTCAAAGAGTTAGTATTGACAGATTGACTATACTTTGTAAAATTACCTTGTCAATTTAACCTCCATAAAAAAATTTATCGTTGACTTCTTTTTCATAGATTGATATGAGAAATACTTGCATGAATAAGCCATTGTAAAAATCCTCATCTATAGCAGGTAAACCAACTAAGATAGTACGCAGTAGATGAAAATTGTAACTCTGATTAGGCTTCTTTCTTCTAGTATGAGAGGCATTTTTTATGACTTAATGATTAACTTTCATATTGAATTACTAGGTGTCTAATTAAGTCAGAAAAACTGCAACTTACTAGCAGTACTTCATTTACTAATCTGTAAATTTTTTATATATTTTCACAAAAAGGGGTATATTGATTAATTCAACTGATTTAATTTTCTTGCCTCCCTTTGCAGACAGTGCTAAGACACTGGAGTTGCCTACTCTGTGGCCTTCCTGAATTTCCAAATTTTAAAGCGATTACATAATGGTAGAAGGCTGCGTGGGTCCTAGCGAGCTCCATTTGAAAAAGGAACTAACTGCGCTCAGAAAGGCACGATTCTTACGCGACCCAGAGACATGCTCATCCTATCGCTCTCCACTGAGCTCAAAATCATTTGTTGCCTCTTCATCCATCATTCCAAATGATCGTGTAAAAGCCAACCCAACTCCAAAGAGCTCAGCTAATGTGCTTTCTAAAGGCAAAAACAAGTGCAAGGTGTACCTGTACAACTGGAGGAACCAGTCAGTCAGGTCCAGCGAGAGTGGGTTCAAATCAGGAGAAGAGGAAGATGAGAGCTTGGCTGAAGAAAGCCTCAGCGAATCGAAGAGCGAGACATATCATGAGTACAATGTGGTGGGCTCAAATGCCGGGACGACAGTTAGAAAACCTGTCAGAAGGGTGAAAATATACAAAGGCCCACGAAAAGGCACAACTCGATTGGAGATACCAATTTCGGCTGAACAGTCTGACGACTGCCGACCTGGTGGCTATCTGTCCCGTACTGCATCTCCCTTTTTCTCAGGCTCATGTGGTAGTTGGTCTAATCCTGCTAAAATATTGAAAAGTATCCGAAGGGAAGGCTCATCGTTCTCTTGCACCCCTGTTTCTACCTGCTCCTATTATGGTGCAGGTGCTTCTTTTGATGGTGATGAATTACTTGACCGAAAGGGGTGTGGCATTTTTTCAAAAAAGTCCAATTTTTATTCGCAATCGCCATCGTTATCTGATACTCTTAGAAGGAAAAGCAGTAGTCTCTTGTGTGGTAGTAACAATGTTTATATTAATAGTAATCATAGTAGAAAGAGGTCAGCAAGTTCTAACAAAAGAAAACATTTCAAAAGTAATGCTTCCCCTGGGCTGCCTTTGTTGGCTAATGGTGAAGTTGACTCGCCATTCGACTCGGGGTCAGATGAAATTTCAACTAATTTTGGAGAACTTGATTTGGAGGCGGTGAGTCGATTGGATGGAAGGAGGTGGTCTACTAGTTGCAAAAGCTATGACGGGATTGAATTCGGGTTGAATAATAAAGCGGGTCTAGATTTGGAACTAACCAACCAGAGAAGCTTAAGTCACAAGTACCAGCCAAGGGCATTTGAGGAAATAGTCGGTCAAAGTATTGTCACACAATCGCTTAGTAATGCGATTCTAAGGGGCAAGATAGCTCCTGCTTATCTTTTTCAGGGTCCGCGTGGTACTGGCAAGACATCCACTGCTAGGGTTTTTGCTGCTACTCTCAACTGCATGGGCCCCATGAAAGAAATCAAACCGTGTGGTGTGTGTAACAAGTGTGTGAGTATTGGAAAGAATTTGATAGAGGTTGATGCCACTAATAAAAGTGGAATAAACAAAGTTCGGCACTTGGTGAAAAATATGCCAGCAGATGTTCTCTCGACAAGGTACACCGTTTTTGTCATAGATGAGTGCCACGTGGTATCAACCATGATGTGGTCGGCCTTCATGAAATTGCTTGATGAGCCGTTGTCACGTGTCGTCTTCATATTCATGACAATTGACCCTGATAACCTACCGCGTGCCATCATGTCACGTTGCCAGAGGTACATTTTTTCAAAAATCAAGGAGGCAGACATGGTTTGCCGGCTGAGAAAAATTTCAATCCAAGAGAGGTTAAATGTGGATTTGGATGCGCTTGATTTGATAGCTTTAAACTCTGACGGGTCATTGAGGGATGCTGAGACCATGTTGGATCAGTTGAGCTTACTTGGTAAAAAGATCACTGCATCTCTCGTAAATGATTTGGTAAGGATATACAATTTACTGTATTCTTCCTCACAAAATCTATAAAGAATTAGCATGATAAGAATGATGAGTAGAAATCACTTGTGAATACCTTTCTAGAATGACAAGAAGGTAGTAATGAAAAATTACAAATAAATGAACACAAGACTTTCTATATATTTTTGTAAACAAAGTATCAAGTAAGTTTCGGAAATGAGAAATGTTGCATATACCCCAATATATATGAGATTTGTCAAGAATAGAAATTCATTATATCCTCTCCCAATTCCTTCAGAAATCTATGTAAACACCCTTCCAGCCTCCCTGAGTTCAGTTGTTGAGGAAATACATCATACATGGATTTTGGTTCTTAGGAAGAAAATTAAGAAGGAGATGAAGATTTTTTCATAGTCTCTTTAAGTTCTCAAGATATATTCTCTATAGGCTATGCTAAATTAAATTATAATGTACAAAATCTGTATTTTAGGTAGGAGTTGTATCAGATGAGAAGTTGCTGGATCTATTAGAGTTGGCCATGTCAGCTGACACTGCTGAGACAGTGAAAAGATCGAGGGAATTGATGGATTCGGGTGTGGACCCCATGGCACTCATGTCTCAGCTAGCTGGTCTTATAATGGATATAATTGCTGGCACATATCGATTAGCCAACTCGAGGAATAGCGGTACAGCACTAGGAGGACGACGATGTAAGTCACATATTTTACTCCTCTTTATTGTGCAGAAGATAGGTTTTTGTTACCTTAAGCTGATATGTTGAGGTCCTAGTTGACCTGATATGACAAATCCATCATTATTGATAGGGAGATCTAATGTTTTCATGACTTGTTGGTATTTGCCTAATTAAACAGTGCATATTATAAGAACTTGGAAAATTATATTTCCTGTTGAAATAGATCTCACAGTGACTTGATGTGATCTAAAATTTTTAGTTGATCCAGTTTATGAGATGGATATCCCGTCCCCAACTAACCTGTTTAATCAGCTTCAGGTCATTTCGTAGCTGTTTCCATTTATGACATCATTGGCAAATCTATTTATTAATAAAAAGGGCAAGACTCTAAATTGATTGTCCACATTTAATTAATTATTTTTTCTATTTGGATCAAACCCTAATTGGATCAATATAGAGTTTGATATTTTCTTCTGATCTTCATAAGATAAAGCTACCTTTGCTGCTATTGCTATCCTTTTTATACTAAGGATATTCCGAGAGGTAATGGCTTTGCTCTAATATAGAAATTTCAACAAATTTTGTATAAGAACTTTCTCATATGGAAAGAACTTGTCATCTTTTCAATCTACTAAGCTGATGTTAAGGTATGAACATTTCTTAGGTTCTTTCACCTTGAACGTATTTAATTCCGCGTGCGTAACAGGTTGCTATAAACTGTCTGTTTGAAGGGATTACCACATGTTAAACTACATAACAGTATCCTTCTTTTGGGAAAGCTATCTGTAGCTTCCAATTTTTACATTTTCCCTTTTTCCTGAAAGATGGGGGTGCTAATTATCGCCCAGGATATTTCGCCTCTCTCTTTCCGTGGACAAGGTTCACCTTTTATTTGCTTTAAAATCCGTGTATGATTCACTCTTCAGATGTACATGGTCCTCTTTTTCTGAGTGAAAAAAGTGTGAAACCTGAACTTGATGAAATCTGGGCGATTTGTCCCAGGCGAGCAAGATCATTACTGTTTCTGAAATACCCTTGTGGCTCCGACCAATAAACATGCTCAAATAACAAGCTGTATTTTTATCTAGTGCTGCTTTTAAGCTTTCATCTTTGAAATCAGTGTTAACTTCTTTTCTCTTTTTTTTTTTTACTCTCAGTAACTGAATCTGAGCTGGAGAGATTGCAACAAGCTCTAAAGATTCTATCTGATGCTGAGAAACAGATTCGCCTATCCAGTGAACGATCCACATGGTTCACTGCTGCACTTCTGCAACTTGGCTCTAGTTCACTGTCAGACACAAACCACTCACGCACTAGCTCCAAACAGAGCACCAGAACATATACAAACTCAAATAAGGACAGAACCCTGGTTAACTTGTCAGAAAACACAAGTAATTGTAACTCCGCTGAGAAGAGAGCTTCTTTGAAAAGTAGGAGTGAGGACAAATTGGGAGAGATTTGGAGGCGGTGCATTGAGAAGTGCCATTTAAAGACGCTCAGGCAGTTGCTTTTTGACCATGGGAAGTTGGTTTCAATCAATGAGAATGAAGGTGAGAATTTCCTTTTTTTTTTTTTTTGTTATAATCAATTAATGCCAAGAACTGCAAGCTGTGAGGCTGAATACATAGAGAGTACGCTATGTGGCAAATTTATAATTGTCATTCTTAGACCTTTTAAGAGAAGAACCAATAGGATTTTTTGGTGCCATTACACATTCTTCTCAATAATTGCATAGCCAACGGACTAATATATTAATAGAATATTTTCCCTATTGGCTCAATTCCCATGCCATCTAGCTTAGTTTACTTTACAATATGTTGTTTTGATCTTATGACAAGTAGAACATTTAATTTTTATGAGATAGGTATTTGCTTTAATGGAAATTAATGTCTTGCTTTTTTTTTCATATATGGGAGGGAGGCATTTTCTTACTACTATAATTTTCAGTGTTTTATATAACAACTTCTGCTAGGTATACAGGAGTCCCACTGCAAGTTACTGTGATATAAAATTAGCCTTTTGTTTCTCATATGTGGGTTTATGGAAGCACAAACTTCATGGACAATATTTAAACTTGTGATTTTATTAGTATAGGTTATTCCATTATGCTATATTGTGCAGTCAACTCAGTTTTTGACCTGTTCAAATGTGCTCCTTTTAATTTTTCTTTTTCTTTTTCTGGAGGTCCTTTTCTTGAACTTAAAATACTTTGGAAGTATGCTGATCTTTTACCAGCATTCGAAGAAAAAGTAGCTATATTTCCAATGCTTTACTGGATTGTTAAATTACAATTCGTTACCTTCAATCACATAAATTGTAGATGAGAATAACTCCTCCCATGTTCAATAAAATTGTAAACCTTCTTTTTGTTGCAGTACATCCTTCCTATAACTTATTTATATTTTTTTTTTAAATACGAAGGTGTGTTGATTGCATGCATAGCATTTGAGGACAGCGAAATAAAATCCCGGGCGGAGAGGTACCTCAGCAGCATAACCAACTCAATCGAGACTGTTCTCAGATGCAATGTAAAGGTCAGAATTGGCTTGACGCCTGACCCCTCCATTACAGGGGAAGCGTCCAGATCAGAGCCCGGCTCATCTTTTTCCAGAGGAAACCCTAACACCTCCGATGGATCGTCCCAAAAAAGACTAGAGAATGCATGGCTTCAGGCTGGGATGACTAGTCAGCCAAAACCAGAGAAGAACCAAGTTTTGCCCCAGAATAGTGGGGCTCAATCAAAAGAGCAATGGAATGAGGAGATAAGTCGTGAGATTAAGGCATTGAAGATTGGTGAAGAAATTGTCAAGGTGCAGGGGGAGAATGGGCTTGTGATGTCACCGAGTTTGTTGCATAGCAAAAACTATACGACAAGCCTTGACAAGGAAAAGACGTAAGTGGTACAAGTGCGAAACATTGTTAGTAGAGCCATCACAAATAAAAAAAATGCCACAACCTCACTTTTTCATTTTTATATTGCAAGATTTGAAACCTAAAAGTCAAATCCAAACCAATAATCTTGTTCTTATTATGAGAGATGCCTTTACGTAAAATTTTATGATTTTTGAAGTTCAATTATATACTAAATCAGGTGGTAAAAAAAGGAATGGATCTAGACTAATGATGAATTGATGAGTAACTTTAATGTGTTCATTTTTTGACATTGTGATCCTAGATTTAAATGAACTCCAAAAATCATTAAGTTTTATGTGGGCACATTCTGATGAAAATGAACAAGATGAACGGTTTAGATTCAACATTTGGATTTCAAATTTTGGATTATAAATGAAAACATGAGGTGGTGGTTTTATTTTGTTGCACCAACAGATATTGGGACCTTCCCCTGAAATGAAAATAAGCAAACCGTATGTGCAAATAAGGGTTTTGATGAAAAAATCTTTTACTCTGATATATATAACATTTTTGGTTTAGGGTTTAGAGTTTAGAGTTTAATGTTTAGTGGCATGCAGAACTTAAAAACACAAGAGAAAATATTATTTTAGTCCTCATTGCACTGTCTACTACAGCCAGTTTATATCTACATCTACAAGGAAGACAAGAAAGGTAATTTTGGTGCTTTTATTGATATTAGGAGAGTTGTAAATTATATTTGCTTTTTTTGTTTGGGTTGGGGAGGGGGGTATCTTGGGAGGGCTTGTTAGGTACTTGCATTGCATGGGTATACATGATTATTTTTGCAGTGTCCTGTACAGAAAGTATTGTAGTTGTTGTTTTGTAAATGGAATAATGCCAAGTTATAAGTCAACTTGTATACTGTCACTTGGCCTGCCATATAAACGAACAAATGAATGAGTATAGAAAAAATATTGGTAACATTGTCCTGGCCTGTGGGTAATACTAGTATTAAATGATGCTATATTTTAACAGGGGTTATGAATCTGGCTCTGCACCGGGATGTAATGGGTTGCTTTGCTGGAGAACTCAAGGCTCACGGGGTCGAAAGGTATCATTTCGAAGTTAAAAATGATGTTTTTTTTGTCTTTATTTGGTTTTCTGATAATTTCACCGACCTTTAAGTTAAAAATGTCATATATCATCCATCTTTAGGTGAAACAAGGAGTTATTGCGAGCCCCAACAAAAACAGCAGCAGTTTCTCACCTTTTGGGCCATGTGGGAAGTCAAAGATAAGGGAAAGTAGATTGAACAATTGAGATTTTAAACAATTCAGATTCAAATGGAGCTTTGTCCCCCTTTTTTTTTCATATATCTCTTTAGGTGATTATGCATTTTTTTTCAGGCATTAGAAGGTTTATTGAATCTCCTAGAACTCGATTTTTCTGATTCTCTAGACTTGCTGTAAATGTTTCATTATCATGACCTCTATCCTCTCATCAAATTTATGTTGAAATCGATTGAATTAATATCAAACTTTTATTGAGTTCTTCCTTTAATATTGGGGGGCATTTGTGTATGTAAGGAGATACTTTGGGAGTTATGAGGCAATCTGAAAACAAATTTTGAAGGATGTCGCTATGACTTTCATTGACTTTTGATGTAAGCATGTTCTTGAAGTCAGATATTGTGCTTTGCAATGCGAAATTAAACAAATCATGATTAATTTGTTTTTAAACATAACAAGTTTCCATGCAACTGTTTAGATGACAACTCGGGAGATTTCAATTGTCTGGTCAGTTTTTTTTTTTTTCTTCACAGAACGGATGAGGTGGAGGTGTGGAAATTCATATTTTGCAAGAGTTCATAAATATCATAAAAAAATAAGGTGATGTAAACTTCAATATTCTTCTGGCTTATTTAAGAAAATGTGCTGCTTAAACCGCAGCTAGTCATTTACTGTCGCAATTACAATTAACAACAATGGCATTTCTCAAGTTTTCAGGTACAAATAGCAGACCTTGACGCTTTGTTTCGAAACGTGGTATTCTTTCTCAATCATTGTGCTATAATACCATTATAAATTCTCCCGTGGATTCCACGAACCAAAGATGCGTTATTGGTACATGCTGATGCCATCACCAAAACTTCCCGTTCCAAGTTATTTTGTTTGTATAAAAATTTCCCTTTAGTGTTATAATTAGTAGTTCGATCATTTTCCTATCCCGTTCCATCATTTCTCTGCTCAGCACTTCCATTTTCCATATTAGATCAAACGAGAAGATAGATCTCCTAATAAAATGGCACATTTACCCGTAATGCAGAAAGCAAATGCCATATAGGCCACCGAGACACAGCCACGCTCAGAACGTTTATCTATATCTCGCTAAAGAGGATGATACCCAATATATGTCGATTTTTTATTAATAGAAAAAAAAAATATCGAAATAAGAGTAGGTTTCTATGAAATTTCGAAATATAAGAAGAACAGGTGGACGGGATAAACCATCCCGTCCTGTCCAGCTAATCTCATCCCTTACTATGCATACTTGCTAAAAAAAATATATACTCAACTGGATAATCCATCCCGTCAAGTATTGTTCATATATATTTTTTTTGAAAATTCTCTTGGCAACTTGCATTATTCTTTGGAAGTACATAGAGTAGAGATGATAGAAAAAAAATTGAATAATACTGGACGGATTATCCCGTCCAGATTTTTTTTTTAAATTTAGCGAGTTTGCATGGTTAGAGATGAGATTAGCTAGACATGATGGTTTATCCCGTGCAACGGACGGGATAAACCGTCCCGTTCTTCTTATATTTCGAAATTTTATAGAAACCTACTCCTATTTCGATGTTTTTGTATTTGTTTTCCTATTAATAAAAAATCGGCAATATATGAGTCCCTAGATATTATAATTCAATCCATATTAAAATATGCTTGGAAATCAAATTTTATATTTTTTGAAAATTTGTTAAAAAATAATAGATACAAAATCATTGTTTTTGGACGGTCCAAAAATAGTGAATTTGTATCTATCTTAAAATATAGTAAAAAGTTACCAAAACATATAATATCCGAAGGAATAATATCCTAACTAATTTCAATAATAGAAGGAATAATATCCGAACTAATTTTCAAAAACATATAGTAAAAAGTTACCAAAACTCTATAATAGAAGGAATAATATCCGAACTAATTTCAATAATTATAAAAATATTTTCAATTCTAAATGGTCAAATAATATTTACACAAAAGAACCTAATGGATGGAGTTATACATTAAAAGACAATATTAATGATATTTCACAAAAGATAATTTTGATCTTCCATGATCATAATAATATTAAATATTCTAAAGATAGAAATATTTCTAATAAGGTCACAAATATATCTAGAAATAATCCTTGCAATCATATCAAATTCATACACGGTGGATATCTGAATATGTCACAACAAAATCATAAACGACCTTCAATTAAATTCTGCAACTATTGTTGCAAAATCGGTCATATTTTCTTTAATTGCCGATATAAAAAGGGAACAAATAAAACTAAATATATTTGAGTTCCCAGATCTAATTTAACTTAAAATCTCAATGTTATACTCCTCAAAATACTCAATTTGGCAAATTCTAAGGGAAGGTAATATCAAAATAAATTAAATATAAAATATATATATATAGTACGGCTAACGCGCTTCCTCTAGTATATCAACAATATGCTTCAGGTCTTCAAAATCTATCGAATGGGCTTCAAACGACAAATCCAAACCGCTCAAACCAATGTTCTTAATGAGAGCTTCGTTTCCATATAAAAAAAAAATTAATTTTCGAATTTATTTACCATCAAGTCAATCGGTCAAAATATGAAGGATTTTGTGCGCATTTTAATGCACTATTTTGCTCATTTCTTTGACCACTTGAGTTGATAGTAAATAAATTCAAAAATTAAATTTTTTTATATGGAAACGAAGTTTCTCGGTAAGGAGATTGGTTTGAACGGTTTGAATTTGTCATTTGAAGTCCATTCGATAAATTTTGAAGATCAGAAGCATATTGTTGATATACAGCCGTACTCATATAGCGTCAAACGTAACGACAATGTAAAATCTGAAGCAATATATCTAAATAAATGATATCTGAAAGCGGTTCTTCAGAATTCAACAAATGAATGAAGAATGTTCTCTGTCAAAGAATCTCACATCTGAATGTAACTCTTTGTTCTCGTTCTATCATATCAATTAAATCCTTGGAATTAATGTTGTCATTACTTCCAAACCTACCACCTAAATTAATGAACTATAAAAGACCAACTCTTCTTCCCAAAGTAAATAAATTGAATTATACTTCTGTATGCCTTCCTTCTTCTCAAACTCATAAAAATATCTTCCTCTTCCAAATATTCAACGAGCGAAAGTGAGGAAAAATCAATCAACACTAGTGGTGAGGAGGATCTCAGTGAGGGAAACACTGAGGAGAGTTCTGTTCCATCAGACTCGGGTCCCTCAGACTCTCAAAACAAGTATATGAAAGGGTACTCTTATGACTTCGACAAATCTATTAGGAATGAGTCAGCCCAAAAGCTTCCTCGTACTTTTGAGCATGAGTCACCTTAGGGTATGTCAGAATCTGGAGATGAGTCAACAGAGGATTTATCAGCAGAGGAGCTACCGAAAGATCCCAGTCATGAGTCCATGCCATAAATGAGAAAAGGAGGGGTGGAGGAAAAGATGTTCTCCTGTGCCAAATGCAGGAGACGTTGGCATCAAGAATGTGCTCCAAGAGATTTTGGAGAAGGGTTCTGCCGAGATTGAAAATGTAGTCTCTAACGGCACTTAGAGAGGGTTTAAAAGAAGTCTTGAAGACTCTTAAATGTTTTTCGGTTGTCCTCTAAACTAACAAGTCAAATAAGCGTGTCCAAGTAAAGTAAATAAATTAGAGTTTAGAGACAGTTGACACGCAAGATGATAACGGAGTTCGACGTAAAAAGCCTACGTCACTGGGATAGAGCAACCTTATTGGCGTTCCTTTCCTATTACCCAAAAAGAAAGACACAACTCGTGACACGTGAGAATGAAAGATGAACATCCAATGAGAAGTGTTGTAAATCAAATTAAATATGATTTATGTGGATGTTCATTCTGTAACTTTCAATATTAATCCTCAATTCATTGCACCACTATTTCACTACTATTGACATTCATTTTCTCATTTATTATTATAACGTCTTTTCATTTATAATTTGTAACCTATAAATAAAAATTTTGTAAACAGAGAAAAAACATACAATTAAAAGAGAATAAAATCTAGTAATAGTCTTTCTATCTCTCTTATTATTTAATTTTTTTGGAACTTCATTTAATTTTACAACAAATTTTTCTTTTCTATTTATTAGTTTCGGCGATTGACTTTTATGCGGGTGTGATCACTTATAAGCCTAATATAATTTTCATATTCTTATCCGTAAGTAGGCCCATTTTACCCCAATATCCTCTCTCTGGAGAGATACACCAAAGCCCAAAATACACGAGAGAAAGCGTGATTCCCTTCTGAATACTTGTAGTCGTCCTGTGGCGGGTCCGAATCCACTAAAGTAACTCAAATTTTGAGTTTGGATCCTGACTGTCCGATTGAATTCGGGTCTATTCGGTCTGAGTTGGAACGCGGATCTCTAATATTCGTGCCAAAGCAGCTTGGACGGTCCGGATTCAAACTCCAAATTTGAGTTATTTAGAGGACCCCCAGAATTCTGGAATGTTATCCTCTGCGGAGCTGTGCGGAGCTTTTAATCTGGTCCGTTCGTTTTGACTTGGAACGAATCTCAAAGCCCAATAATACAGCCCCCTCCGTTAGCCCGAATATCAGAGCGGCTGAGAGTTAATCTGGTCCGTTCGTTTTGCTCCGCACAGCTCCGCAGCTTAAAACTCCGCAGAGGATACGTTCCCCAGAATTCTCCCGTGGCACCTTCTAGAATCTCTGAGCCGACGAGTTTTCGATCGAGACTCGAGAGAGGAGAAATAGAAAGAGAGAGGAGTGATCGGAAGGAATCGATACACCAATGGCGAAACCACTGGGACCAACGGGAGAGTTCTTCAGGCGGCGGGACGAGTGGCGGCGCCACCCGATGATGATAAACAACTTCCGCCACGCCACCCCTGGTCTCGGGATCGCTCTTGTCGCTTTCGGTATATACGTCGCCGGGGAGTACGCCTACAACCACTTCTCCGCCCCCAAGCCTCACCACGCCGCGGAGTCTCACCACCACTGATATCTTCTAGGGTACCGCCTTTTCAGTCTCAGATCCCCCTTTCTTCCGATTCTTACATCATGATTAGGTTCTGAGCATTATTTTATCGTGAAGTTGGATGGTAGTCGTGGTTTTTGCTACTATTCTATTTTCTGTTGTTGTTCTGTTTCCTGATTATCAACTATATCTGGTTTTTTTTTTTTTTTATCAAATTAGCAACCATATCTGGTTTTTGGTTACCTAGGATTTGAGTCCTTGATAAGAATATTGTGAAATTTAGTTGCTGTATGTAGATTTGAATTATTGATGTGTTAGAGTAGGCTTCTCATACTGATGTGGCAATTGAAACTTCCAATTTAATTATTATCCAAGGAAAATCTCTTTTATCTTCAACCTTACGAAGGTTGATTTTGTTTGATTATTGTTATTTGATTAGAACTAGCTTCTGGTGTAATTGACATCTGTTTCAGCTGCTTAATTAAACATGATGAGGGTTCAAATGCCTCCAATTTTAGAGCTACAATAACTTAAAATTAAAACTTAAATGTCAAAATAAAACCGTTAGTTATGATCTATATCATTTCTTTATGTACACGTTAAAGATCATGACATTTTCATTAGTATCAAGAGCTTGCAAAAATACACCGATGTGGTTAAATTCTCGACGTTCATATTTCAACTTATTGATTTATATAGAACAAAAATTGAAAAGTGATAATTTTTTATGTGCATGTAGAACTAATATACATCACATCTAACGGTTTTATTTTGACATTTAAGTTTTAAATTAAAATGGAAGCATTTGAACTCTCCTCATTAAACATATTATGGTTTGTTTGTTTTCTAAAAGAGTACAACCAGATCCTTTTGTTCTTAGATTATGTTTCGTATTTATGTTGTATATTTCATGGTGTCATGGTACTTTGAACATTTTTCTTCTAGAATTTGGGTGACGCTGTTGGCATATACTTCTGTATAAAGTTATTCTGGTGTATTGCATTGAACAGTGCCAATTATTTTTAGTAAAGATATTGAACCTGTATATGTAATGTTTGTGATTTAAGCTGGGATAGGCACCCCCCCCCCCTCCCCCCCCCCCCCCTCCCCTCCCCGGTCTCTGTGTTGAACATAATTAAGGTTCTAGTTGCTAATCCTTCCTCATTTCCTATTTTATATAGGGGCTATTTTTTATTGAAAACAAGCAATTGAAGACAAAACCAATTTGGATCTTCTTCATATGTTCTGTTTTTCTAATCAGGGAAATTGATCATATTGTCTTGTTATATTTTTTCTATAATTTTTCTGTACACACCAAATAGGTATCCTTGATGGTCTTTAATCAGAAATTTTCTGGAAGGAAAGCACTTAAAACTTCAATAGGTTATGTGTTATGGTGCCTATTAGCACTGAAATTTGTAGTGCTGTCTTGCTTCTGAATTGTACTGAAATCTGGTACTATATCAATTAGCACAGAACATGTACCTATTTTGTATTTTTTTTTGGGGTAAATTTCGCTGGAGGTCACTAAACTTTGTTCTTTGTTACAAATTGGTCACTCAACTTTGATTTGTCTCTCCATGGCCATTGAACTTTTAATTTGTCCCAATCAAGTCACCCTATAACTTTTCCATCCAAAATATTCTTATTCCGTCCAAAATATAACGGAATATGCTCATTCCATCCAAAATTTTAACGGAATATGCTCATTCCGTCCAAAATACTAACGGAAAAGTTATATTCCGTTAATATTTTGGATGGAAAAATTATAGGGTGACTTGATTGGGACATTAAAAATTCAGTGGCTATGGAGGGACAAATCAAAATTGAGTGACTAATTCGTGACAAAGGACAAAGTTTAGTGACCTCCAGAGAAATTTACCCTTTTTTTTGTCTATCTGGCTTCAGAAAACAAATAGGAGCTCAATCTAGCAATATAAACTAATAGCTTGCCCAAAAGGGTTGAAAATGTCTTAAACCGAACTTGGTAAAAAGGTGCTTTGTTAATTTGAGGAATCTCACCGTGTATGTTATGAATTATATGCAATCTCATAAATTTTACTCGGGTAAATTATAAATGAAATTTTTAATAATCCTTGAAATATTTGTACCATTGTTTCAGGTGCTGCAATGAAGTCAGAAGCACAAATGCAATCCGTTAGTTTTCCTCTTCTTTTTTTTGGTGATTTATCTTCAATTTGCATGTGGTGATGTAAAAGATCTTATCTGTGCTTGCTTTAAACAGCACTCATAATATTAACCAGAGAACAATTTACTGGTTAATGCTTCTGTTTTCGTTTAATAAGTTACAATTGTCATTTTTCTTATTATTTTCTGTTAATTTTTTAATACAATACATGATGTACAATGCGGATGGTCTTGCTGGAGATATTGTACCCTTAATTTGCAATTATTCTGTTTGTTCTTGCATAACTGGAATTGGTTGGAGTCAAGAGTCATTTGTATAAAGGACTTGTAAAAAAAAAAAAATTTATCCTGGCTAATTTGTTGGAGTAAGAGCAGTTCCTTTCTGGTAATTTGCTAGATTGGTATCATAATCCTGTAATGACAGGTACAAGAAACACAAACCACTCAGAGTCTAGATGCAGTTGCGGGAAGTTCTTTTTGCTGATTTGAACATTGTGTACCATTTTATATTTGAATCTAATCAAAGCTAATACAGTTCTGAAGCTTGGGTTGAATGATTTGTTTCTAAGCTTAAGTAGACTTACCGAGCATGACGATAACTAATTCACATTTCGATATTTATTTTAAAAGTAACAGAACGAAGGAATCTCCTTCAAAAGCGGATAGAAATTCTCTTATACCATAAAAACAATAACGAAAGCTCGGTAGTGTTTAAAACGGAAATATAAAAAGGGAAAAAAAAATATTCGCTCTTTTTTATAGCAAGAACGTGCCCATTAAGTCCGGGTATACAACATTTGCATCGTAGAAATAGCTCAAATTTTTATTGAAAAAAGGTAGATTAATTTTGCTCCCACGAGAGAAGCAAAAACGTTTCCCGTAATTCTACGGATTTCTACCTCCTTTCTTTTGAAACTAAAATTTTGTTTTTCTTTATGTAAAATACTCAGTGAACCTAATATGGCTAACCAAAATAATGAATGCGATCAATTACATTGCATGCAATTGATTGAATATTATAAAACATAAGTACAATATCATGTTAACATCAGTTTTAATCAAGAATATCATCAATCTTTATCAAAATAAGGTGCCCACATTTTTGTCACCTTATAATGATTTCCTAACAAGTCTAACAAAAAATAAGACATCAACAGAACAGCATAAATTACTAATTAGTTCACCAATGCGCCACTCAAAAGGGGCTAACCAAACCATATCAAAGAAACTAAAATCTCTTCTAATCTTGCTCATAAGGAGCCTTAGGAACCTGTTAAGCCAGACAAACCCTGCTCCAAAACAAGTTCATTCCACTCCCATGGGGACCTCAACACATCAGCCTCCTCGTGTGCATGATCAAAATCCATCCACATGTCTTTTGAATTTTTTTCCTTTGTTGGAGTAATTTTGACCTGAGAGCTAATGCCATTATTGTCAGAGCTGTTTCCGTGGCTGGCGCTGCTAGTGTTGCTGGTATAGCTGGTCAGGTAGGGTTGCACCTCGACTCTGACTCCTGTTATGAGAAACCGCTGGTGCTTTGACACGTGTGGGGTTGCAGTGTGTATTGCCACATCACAGTTGCGGCAAAGAAGAGCACGGTCTTCTAAGCAGAAAAAAAAACCGGCTTTCTCCTAAAGAATAAAAAAGTTAGGGGAAAAAAATCAATGCCTCCATTACCAAGATTTGAGGACATAGCTGAGGGCCGGGGCAGAACCAGGATTTGAGTATAGGGGGTGCTAAACAATATCTTTATTTTTTTTAATAAAAAAATGCATAACACAATATAACACAAGGAGGGATCCACTTACACTGTTTTTTTGTGACACCGGATTACACATTATATTTTCAAAGTCCAAACAGTCGATCTAAACCGTTCAACATGATGGATATATTAAAATGTGTTTGCAGAACAAATTTTACATTTTTTTGAATTTTTTACTATTTATTAAGATGGTTACAAAAATTCAATGGAAGGATCCGTTTTCTATATAGGGTCATGGCAGTTCCAGATGGGTACAAAAATTCAATATATAGAATCGGGCATTATTTTTTCTATATAGGTATGACCTTTACAAATTAGAAGGATCCGTTTTCTTTTGTTCACTGCACAAACACAAAAATCGAAACGTCCAAATAAAATACGAAGCCCAGTTTGCTGTGACTTGGATTTTTAAATTTACGTTCAAGCCCTTTAAATTTGTTAGTATTATTGGGGGTGTTAATACATATAAAAGAGACAAATTAGTAAGAATTTTAGATACTTGATAATAAAATTTTGAAAACTTGGGGGTGGGTTAGCACCCCCCAGCTTGAACTATCATCCGCCCCTGGCTGAGGGGAGTTTCTTTTTCAATTATATTGCATGTCTATGTCCGAAATTTATCACGAACATTACATGAGCATTTGCTTAATTGAAGTTCAAAACTATTTTTAATAGAATAATGCAGTTGGTAAGAAGTTGACAACCAGTGCGGTCCCTTTTGCAGTGACCACAATATAAAATGTCACATTTGCTTATCTTGCTTTGTAAACCAACCACCAAAAGAAGAAATCTATATAGAATTATATTTATCTTTTTCTTAGAAATAAATACGATGCATAACAAACCAAAAAGGCAAAAGCAACAAAATTTTAACTGAAGTGATCCTTTGTTTTCAATATTATTTGTAGATAATTGCAGAAGATAACACAATTGAAAGAAACATCACAACCTCCTAAATAACTTCAACTTAATCACTTCACAATTCCTATCCAAATCCTAATGCACAAAATTCATTTGATTGTGCATATATAGCAGGAAAATACCAAGTTATACTAATAAGCAATATGTAACTTTTCAATATGTTGGAAAAAAACCCATAAATATCTCTTGGACACAATTTAGTGTCAAATAAATAAAAAACTAAATCTTCTGATAATGACGCCTCCCCATCGATTGATCAATAATAAGCAAATAAGGTAACGAAAAATAATTGCTGGTCTTCATGTATTGATTGGTAATTCGTCATTAAAAGGCATTGTTTAGATAAATAAAATAAAAAAATGTAAATTGAGCATAAAGATATGAACGCGTAGTTTATCATTTTGACAGTTCTAACATTCATCTTTGATGTACATCTGTACTGCTAAGACAGCGATCAAGATATGAACACATAATAGCTTTATCATTTTGATAGTTCTAACATCCATATCTTCGATAAACACTGTTCAAACTAAAATTTGAATTATAAAGGTTTCCATTTTTGAACAGTGTAATAAATTTGGGCCAATTTGAAAGCCATTTACCTTTCCATCAAACAATTTAATATTTTTAAAGATGGAGTTTGAATGACTTTTTGATGGATTATCAATCAAATTCAAAACTGTCTCAAATTTGATACATGCCTCATCTAAAATGACAGAAAAAAATATACAATTTAAACTTCTTATTTTGAACAAATCTTTCTTACAATATCAAATGAATGCACCATAAAAGAGGGATGTACGCTATAACCCTTATTATTATTATCGTTATTCAATATTTACGAGTTTTAATTGGTTAATTGAAGTTAAATAGCCTCTTATTAACGTTCAGTGGCACATAATTCATCAACCGTGGCTTGGTTTGAGAGCTTAATTGAGGCATAATAAATCAAGCTAAAATCAAATCAAATAATAAAGGAAGGAATCCGAAGCTAGTACCTGACAAATGTCGCACAAGGGATTTGAAGAAGACGGAGAAGAAGAAGAAGGGGGGTCGAGGCGAGGAAGAAGTGGGACCCGCTGGTGCTTCCTGGCAAGCTTATTGGCCGCATGGACCACAACATCGCACTGCCGGCACAGCGCCGCCTCATCAGCACAGCACAACAGCGCTGCCTCTGAGCTTTCACATACATCACATAGTATCTTCATCTTTTGATCTCGCCTTCTCGTCAAAGCACAAGTTAAGAAATAGACCAAAATACAGAGGGCTAATTAATTAGCTTATAGAAAAGGCCGTAATCGAAGTTTCCAGAAAAGACAGATATTTCTAGCGTGTAAGAGTCGCTTTTTCCTTTTCCCACGAGCGCGATTAAATTAAACAAAGGGAGATATTTGTGTGATAAAAAACAACAAGGCAAAAAAATAGTAACGAGATATTAAGAAAAGATAAATTTTTGGAACCTGCGAGAAGAGATTTGGGTTGGTGAGAGGAGGAAGAAATGACAAGGCAGAAGTGGGAAAAAGAGATATTTTGTTTGCGGTTAACTTGGTTGGAAACTTTAAGTGCGCGCTAATCAGGAATCTATTCACTAATAAGCTGGGATGTAATTATTAGGATTCTATGCGGTGTTTACCGTGTTGCTGTTGGGATGGTTTGATACTTTATGGCTGAATCCTTTTTTCTTAAACATTATAATTCTTGATATTTTTGTTCAGCGTCGCTCAAATTTTTTTATTATAATATGTTTAAATTAAAATATAATTGTTGGTCATAATAATAATACAACATGACAATAAAATAATATAATACTTTGGAATCAAATTGTAATTTATCTAAAACTTTTAATATTATTTCACTGATGCAACCTTTGCAAGGAACATGTGTATTAGGGTTAGAGATTAAGTGGTTTTTATGAAACAAAAATTCTTATTTAGGGATTAAAGAAGGAATAGAAAATAAATTATAACATATTAACAATTTATCATCCTAGAGTCAGATTCAAGAGCATTAGTTATGATAAATATTTATTTGATATCATCATTGTTAATATATAAGTATTAAATGGGGTATTTATATTCGATTTTTTTAGTTAGCATTTTAAAATAATAATATTTAAGAACAGTAATTTGAAAAAAAATTCCAATATTAGCCGAAACACATATATTGTTTGCGCATTATTTAGAGACAACACAAACTATATTTGCGCACTAATTAAATGGTACTCAGACACAACAGCGGATCTAGAGAGGCTTAGGGGTACGCACTTGCCTATCTCTGGATTTGAAATTTTTGTTAGACTTAGTGGTAAATTAAACTTGTGCCTACCTCTGGATAGATTGCCTACCCTTGTTTCACGTGTCGTGCCATGACCAAGTCAGATTTTTACGTGTCATGTTGTGTCATGATCAAATTTGGAAGGATGCTCACGGCATGTTAGTCACGCTTTAACCACACGTGACTGGTTTGTCACTTTTGATCATATTTAACTATTTTTTTCATAATTTATATTAGTTTATTCAAGATTCACCATTCAATCAAGATTTAATGGTCCTAATTACACTTGACTCACGTGTCGTGCCGTGATTAAATTTTTCGCATGATGTGTCGTGCCAAATTTTTGAAAGATGGTCATGCCACGCGAATGGTCACGGCACGAGACATGTGAGTTATGACACATGACCGGCACACGTGTCGTGCCGTGACCAAAACGTATCGTGTTGTGACGTATCCGATTACGCCATGACTTTTTTAAATTTTTGTCCACTACTCCGCTCTTATTCACTAGGAAAAAAATTACACTATTGTTTGTAGTTTGTGCCTACCTCTAACTGAAATTTTGGATCCGCCCCTGCTCAGACATAGTGCGTATCATTTAATTTGGATCCGAATCTATTCATTTTCTCAAAGAAAAGGAATACCCTCCTTTTAGACAGAGAAGAAGAGAAAAGAAGAAAGAGAGAAAGAAGAGATAAAATGAGAAGAGAATAATAAAAAATCAGCCAATTTGAATCTCTTTATTTTACATTTTTTTTATAGCCTCTCTCTCCTGACGTGATACTAATTTTTTTTCTATGTTTTTCTCCTATCTGTTTCAAAACCAACTTCTTTTTTTTTTTTTTTTAAGGATTCTTTTTTATATTGTTAGCCTTAGGCTTTAGCGCATAACTATCCCTTTTGCATTGTGCACTGTGTCAAGACCTTTGTCACACCCCAAACCAGAATTTCCGGATTAGAGTGCGATCAATCCCCGTCTCGTGTCTAATGATCGGAAAGACACGCAAGACTAAATAATAAAATAATCATTCACAGCGGAAGCGAATATAAAACAATAAATCCAAAGTCATAAATATAAATAAACATAACATAATATACATCACATCATCCATACAAATCCCCACCGGGATCAAATAAACACTACTAGTCAAAGGGATACATAATCTATCGAGTCCAATGTATATAACAAAAACATCGGACTCGCAAAATCCTAAACAAAAGTCCCTAATCTATATCAGGTGATGTGGCCGTCGGGGACAGCTCCTGACGCCTCCTGCTGCGGACCGTCAGACTCTGTACGTGCCCACATCCATAAAAAGGAGGGGATGAGCGAATGATCGCCCAGTATGTGACCCAGTATTATCCCTTCAGGAATCCTCTCAAGTCAAAGCACATTTTAATTTGAAATCTACGTAAAGACGGTAATTATTCATTTTTAATGCACATGCTGCGGAAATTAAAACCTATCATAATAACTACAAAAGAAAAATATACATATAATAGATGACATGATGTAATTATCCTATTATGCCAAAATGATGAAATTTCCCAAAAATAAAATATGAGGATGAATATCATACTCAACCGGAGTCCAGTACAATAGGTACCGTGTGTATAAATTGATATAATAATAATACGGACAATTTTGTCACCCCGTGCCGTGCCAAATTCAATCAAATTGAATTTATATCACAATGCGTCATAACACAAGGACTGCGATCAGGGGGTGCAAAGATACCCGATGCCTAACAGCATCGAGCTTTGCCCCAAAGACTTCAACCCGCAGGCTGGTGCACGCTAGCCGATGGTTATATCCAAAAATTCATGTATTTCCTTACTCTAGACGATTCTTCATCCAAACATATTGTTGTGTATTTTGGGTATAGAAATAATTGGTCTATTTTGTACACTTCTGCTTTAAATTTATAAAACCCTAAATACGCAAAGTTAGATTGAATTGCAAGCGCACAATCTATCCTTGTAGTAATTATGGGTATCGATCCAAAGATAACGGGAAATATTACTTTTTACTAAATTAATTAACTCTAAAATAGTGCAAATAAAGTAAAGGGGGGTTTGTTGTAAAATTGGTTTTGGGTTCAATACCCGATTGAGAGTTGAAATTAAAATAAGACAATTTTAAACAAACAAATAAAAAGGAGTTTGTGATTCAAATGGATAAGAGTCTAGGGGCTATCGGCATACAATCATTTGGTCAAATCTACATTTACTTGGTATTCTAAACTCATGTTTGCAATTATGGGGTTTCTAAACGTAAATATCAAAAAGGGTCACTTTCGTGAATTAATGACGTGTCTAGATAATTCGGACTTCACGATTAAGTTCTTCACCCTAGCTATCTAGACCATAAGCATAGATTAGCCTAGTTTATCCCTAAATACCAATACTTCACGGTTAAGTCCTTCATACGATATTTGGTTCAATTCTAGGTGTCCCAATCAAATATAAGGCTTCACGATTAAGTCCTTCACCTTAATTTAACCTTTATTCTTGTGGTTCCGGACTAAGAAATAGATTTGGTCATTTCTAATCTCAATCCTAAGGTAATTCATGTATACAATTTGGTACCATTAATTATAACTCCTAGCATCCTAAGTTGATTAGACTCAAGCGGGAAATTAACAAGCAACCAAATCATACAAGCACATGAATTGTAAAATCAACAAGAATAAACAAATATACAAACAATCATCATAAAGAAGTTAATCCAAGTAAATATTAATTCAACGCAAATTCATGTTTTTAGCCTAAGCCCCTAGAGAGGAAATCTAGCCTCTCATGGGTGAGTTAACATCCAAGAAAGTTACAAGAGAAATCATAATGAAAACAAAGTAAAACAAATAAGAGAATAGACTACACCAATCGAGCCTTTGATCTTCACTTTTGCTTACTCGAGAATCCTTCAAACCTTGCTCTTAATCGCCTTTGATCACGAGGAGAAGATATAAAATGTGTAGAGAGATGTGGAAATTAAACCTAGAATGAAGAATGCCTTCTCCTGCTGCCTCTCTGCCCATATATAGCTATTTTCGTGCATTGGGAAACAATCTCCCAAAATCAGGCAGCAAATCTGAGAAGATATCATGAATTAAGGCATTAATGGCATTGATGCGGCCTTCCTGCGACCTTCACAAATTCCGTGCGGGTCGCACGAACTGGAAGTCGGCTGGAAAATCGGCTAAGGAAAGAGGAATCATGCGACCTTCATGCGGCTCGCACAGCCGCCCGCAGAACTTTCGGTCAAATCAATGCGGCCCGCACAGAATCCGTGCGGCCCGCACAAAAGTCGGTTTTCGTCTGAAAAAAATGGCTAAGGAAGAAGGGTCGTGCGGCCTTCACAAATTCCCTGCGGCCCGCACGAGAGCCCGCAAAACTCTCGGACAAATCCGTGCGGCCCGCACAGAATCCGTGCGGCCCGCACAAAATGCTGTTTTGCTCCTTTTTGCTCGATTTCTGCAAATAAGATAAAGGGAAAGCAGTAACTTGGTTCTACGGTGCATTCTATACTGAACTAGACTAGAATACAAGGGTTTTGGTATAATTTAGGAGATAAAACCTCGACCGAAAGTATATATATTTGAGGCTTATCACATATCCAATAGGAGAAAACTACAAGCAGGTCGTAAGAATGAGTTAATCCGTCTCCTCATGAGCAGACGACGGAACTCCACCGTCCGGCCAGACTAATGTGACAAGGGCTCGTGATCGGCCCATAACAACAATAAAAATAAAATCTGCCACCGCAACCTCGGCAGCCGTACTAGGCAAGTAGCTCCTAATGTAGGGGGGATAGCTCCCGAATCGTCTCCGGACTTGAGATCGGTCCGCACAAAATGTAAAATGATCGACAAATGATATAATACCAATTCCATGCATATAATAATAATAATCCTAATAAGATCTCTAAGGGATCAAGTGATCCCTCAGCCCAATGACCCACGAGCCGCCTCGCATCCCATACAACGAGAACGGAAAGCAGTCATTCGGTCTTCTATCTTACACTCACCAATGCACATGCTTAACTACAATAATATGTTGTCCTCTACGAGAAGAGGACAACTAATATCCTAATATATTATTAATTAAGTTACGCTACTCCTAAGAAAGCATTAAATTTTTCCATTTAGAAAGGGTTATGCAAATCCTAAATTACAGTTCGGAAATGATTAAACATGCTCTAATGCAATTACAAAATATAAAGTACGGATGACAGGTCAAGTGGTCGACTGGTAAGAGTACGCCACGAAAAGATAATTCAGATATCCCACACCTGTATGACAGTAGTGGTAGTACGCAAGCGCTAGTATCCGTCGTACTCCGTGTAATCCTCGCCTGCTCCTGTACGAGCATCAGCGGAATCGATGCGCGGTTCGGTCTCTAGGTAGGTTGACTGACCTGTAATCCAGACGTAAATTAATTAAATACTAACCTAATTATTCGTAACCCTTTTTCCCCATTTAATTATGTTTAACTAATGTTCAAATCCAATTCACTAACTTACAGTTTAAATCAGGCTCAATCGGTTCGGTCAGTTTGATTCGATTCCGATTGAGCGTAAAATTAGGTCTTAGTTTAAACTAATCTAGCATAATCTACATATTTGTTATATTTTAGTTTGAAGATAAACGGTTTAGCTAATTAATTAGATACTTAAATAATGTCATTATGCATTTTTACAATAAAATACATAAGGTACAAATTACGTAATTTAAATAGCTATTATTAAATCCTAAATTAACTACGTAAAATAAAAAGTGCATTTCCTATTTAATTTAACTACAATTAATTTAAATCCCAAGTACGTAATTAATAAATATTAAGTACTTAATTATTATAAAGTTTCTAAAATCGTACGAATTATTTTTACTAATTTGTACAAGTCGATTAATTTAAATATCAAATAATACGTGATTATCTAATTATTCTATTTAGCAAAAATTCGTAATCGTAATGATTCAAAAATAATAATATGTTGTTAATTAATTGTCCTTTATTAATTAACAACATATTTTATTTACAAATTAATTTCTTTAATAAAAACTATATTTACTTGATTTAAACATCTAATTACTTAACTAATATTTTAAAAATCCTTACTTCATTTATTAATTAATTAAAATTCTAATTAAATTACCAAGTCATGTCCCAACAGAAAATTAGGCCGAAGCCTAACCTTTCAAAAATTCAAAATTTGCATTTTAGTCCCCCATTCCTTTTTAATTTACGCAAGGGCCTAATTTTATACAAAATTACACAAATAAATTTCAAACATTACAATAGGGTCCCTGTCAATTCAAAGGCTCGGTACCAGTGGCATCACTAGGCTGGTACCGCTGATACCATCAACACAAACACATCACAACACAATCGCAAACCAACACAGAATAGGAACAAGGAAAAGAAAAGGGCACACACAGCAGCGCAACAGCAACCAGCCCCCTAAATAAAACAGCCAAGCTACGGCCGGTACAAGGTACACAAGAAAACAAGCAAACCAGGGCAACCCGACTTACATATCACCGTACCCGTACTGGTACGGTACCAGAAAAAATCAGCAAAGGAAGGCAGAAACCAGAAAACAGAGACAAGGAAAAAGGAAACGAATCAGCACACACACAATCACAGTACCGGTACTGGTACAGTACCAGTAAGGTCAGCAATCAACAGAGACAAGCAAGTCAGCGCCAAATCAGCAAAATGGCACACCGAACAACCAGAGGGGAAAGGGGAAACAAGGCAACTCGCACCGAATCAACCAAAAATCCAGCACACAAGCAAGCAACGACATCGGCCGGCCGGGAAAATCAACAACCCGTGCACGTCATAAATAAAAGAGGGTTTTAAGCATTTACCCGAGAAAGAGAGAATCGCAACGAAGGTCAAAGCTCGGCAGTTACCAAGCCAACACATCTCTCGGCCGTCAAAGAAAAATCAGCAAGCAACCCACAGAGAAGGGTTCCACTAAGCACCCAAAAGCATCAAGCAAGCACCGAAGGCAACCGATCACAACCCCAAGCACACAAAACCCTAGGGTTTCGGAAATTTTAGCATGCAGCAGGGAAAAACGGAAAAGAGGGAAAGGGTAGAAATCTCAGCGCATGAGTGAATCTAGAGAGCATGTGAGAGAGGAGAGAGTGGGCTTCGGTGTCAGCGGAAGAGAAGAGACAGGGGTGGGGGGGGTTTCCTTCTCCATGAAGGAAAGAAAGAGAGTTCGGGGGAGTGGAGATTTTAATTTGGGGTGGGGTTCGTGAGGCAGAGAAAAGAAAACAGAGAGGGAGAGAAAAAGAGATATAGAGAGTTGGTTCGGACTCCAAATCAAACTCAAAATTTTAGTTTCGAAGTATTTCAAGTCCGATCTGGAGTAGTCAATTGTGTAACGAGTCAATTATTTCAAATTCAAACTTAATTTCTTTCATCGAGGAATCACGGTTTCTTCTGATTTACGAAATTTTCTACAATTCGATCGAAACCATTGTTAGAATAAATATACGTCTACATTGTTCTGTTATTTTATCCGTCTAATTACTATCGAACTTCGTTTCATTCCTAAATTAAATTTGTTTCGTAAACCCTAATTTAATTCGTAATCAGTTCGCAATTGTTTTATAATTATAATTCGTCTAGTTTATTTAATTTAAATAAATTCCACGCTACTCATTTAATTTCAAAGAATAATTTACCAAGTTCAAAATTTTTAAAACTAGAATCCCAAATAATTAAATTGATCTATATAATCAATTGGTAACCAATTTATCTACATAATTAATTAACTTTCAATTAACCTAACTAGTAATTTAAATTTTTAATTAGTTGTAATTTTAATTATTAATTTAATTAACTAATTTAATTATACGGGTTATAACAACCTTCTTTCTAACTCTAAAAAAAACTAAATGTACAGGACGCACATACTATGTTTGCATGCAGAGGTGATTAATGAGCGAGTTTGAGCGAGTTGGAATATGTTCGTGTTCGGTTCATTAGCTTAATGAGCGAGTCGACTCGAGTTGAGAAGACAATACTGAGTTGACAATCGTGCTTATGCTCGGTTCGTTAAATACTCGAGTTGACTCATGCTCATTTGGCGACTCGTTAAGAAATCAAGCTTGTAGGCAATTTGAATTTGTTTTGAGTTTTTTTATTCAGATATCATTCAAAAACTAATTAACATTGATAGAATTTAACAAATTGTCATAATCCAACATGTTTACACAATACATAATTTAACAAAAAATTATCCATAAGCAAATTTAACAAAATCTAACAACTATCTTCTTGTCGGTTCTCACGGCTCTATATGTCACATGCTCCTTGTCACAGACCTACAAAGTTGGATTTGGGTTTGGGTTTGATCCATTTGGGATTGGATGTGACATGATTTTATGTAACTCAGTTCTTAATGAGCGAGTTATGAGCGAGCTAGTTATGCTCATACTCGGTTCATTAAGTTAACGAGCGAGTTGTTAATGAGTTGATAATGAGCGAGTCACAAGTTACGAGCGATTTACTCAGCTCTATTTGCATGTCGTCCCTAAGAGGTGTGCTAGTTATGTTTGTGTTCTTGCTAACTTAAAATATAAAATTCAGGGTGCTGGAGACTCTGTATTTTTATTATTTTAAAATGCTAATTAAAGAAAATCAGTATTTATATGGGTGTTAGATTGGAATGAGAATTCACTGTTTTTTTTTTTTTTTTTAAGTAGAGACTTGCTTTTCTTCATCCAACTGTTTAAATATTCTAACGGTTTAGTTTTTGAAGAGAAGAGAAGAGCATCAGATTTCATCTCCAAATCTGAATAGTTAAAAGTATAAGTTGGGATGAAAAAAAAACATGTATCTGTTTTTCTGAAAAAAGAGCAGTAGATTGGGTTCAAATTTGAATTGTGTAGGGCTGTAGACAGAGGCAGATCCAAAGAGGTCTAAAAGTAGATAAGTGTCTACTTTTAATTTAATTTCATTTTTAAGTCCAATACAATTTGAACTGAGAACGGAGTAGGTCCGATGCCCATCGGACTTACTTTTAGGTTCAACGAGCATGATGATCGTTCGATCTAATTTAAGATATGTGTGCACGAAAATTGAAACTGACCCGCACGAATTTTAAAGCACTTCCCACGAATCTTAAAGAAAATTGACGGTGATTAAACCCATCGAACATCAGACCTACTCTCAAGTGATTTGAACTATGCGCCTACCCCTGATCCAGCATTGTGCTTATCCTTGACTCAGAAATCATTAAAAAGCACGGTCCGGTGAGAAGAAAAATAATAAAAGATATGGTCCAGTCTTTATTCAGCACGATAGTTAAATTAAACGGCCCAATCACTATTCCAATTTGAACCATGTTTCAGCCCAGTCTTTATTCAGCGGGATAGTTAAATTAAACGGCCCAATCAATATTCTGATTGTTAAATAAAAAATATGCCTCCGCTCTCCGCTATTTCAGCCTCGCAAGTCGCAAGATGAGAGAGAGAGAGAGAGAAGACACTCCGAGTCGGAGAGCAAAAAAAAATCCATTCGAGTTAGAGAGCACAACGACTCTCGCGAGTCCGAGAGAACAAAACAACTCATCAAAGTCAGAAAGCAAAAACGATGTAGAGGGAAAAAAAAAAGCTAGGTCTCAAGTAGAATCGCGCCAGGCTCAAAACAAAGGTAAATTAACTTTGTGACTATTTTGCTTGAGAACTGAATTATCGAATCGAACTTGTGAGCTCTTGAATTTCTATTGAGAATCAGTCATGATTTGATGCTTGAATTGTTGAAGGTCTTGCTTTTGAAATGTGAATTGTTCGCTTAGTTTGAAATGTCGCTCAAGTCGATAACTAATTCTCTTGTGAAAACCTCTTGGAAAATTTCCGTGTTGTACTGTGCAGGTTGAAAACCTCTTTCATATGATATGATTGTTTGAATTTGATTCCCTAGCTATGGTTGATTTGTTTGCTCGAATGAGGGTTTGATGTTGTGAATTATGAACTCCAAAAATCTGTTTGGATTAATTTACTTGCCATATCTTCTTTGGTAATTTTTTAATTAGATAATTTGGTAATTGACCTTGACCCAATGATCTTGAATTTTTTTATTTTTGGATATTAAAAACGAAGTATTTTAATAAGGCACCTAAATCTCCAATTAGTTCAACTTCACGAGAACCAAGACAAATCGAGTCTAATAGTGCCAAACAAGAACTTTCTTCTAATCATAGTTTAAGGCCACTTATATCTCAAATTCTCAATACAATCCAAATAAGCAAGACCATGTGCATTGCTTCTATCTGGTAAAAATGATGCTAGGTTATTTTTTTTTTTTAATTTTATTTTATAGTCTTGTTAGCATTTTGTACTATAGCTTATGAAATTTTATAATAAAAATAAATTATTTTGTACTCTAGTTAACATTTTGTGTCTTTCTCTGACAAAGTTCTGGATTCTCCCTTGGCTGTTGGTCGTCTAAAATCATAGCTATTCATTATAGTATCAAATTCGGATAGGATTCTCTTAGTTCTGTAACTATATCTATAATATAACCTGTTATATGTTTAAAACACACTTTATATAATTTAATCGGATTCAAATAAGTTTCAGTGTATCCGAAATCAGATGCGGATCAAAACAAAGTAATCGGATAAAAATAACACCTATATTACCTCTACCAGAATATAGTTGAATTCATTATTTGGCATGCGATCAACTTATTCACTTGTCTAATAAGGTTTCCAGTGAGCCGGATTGAATAACACATTTTGAATATGAATTTATTATGCATTTGAATGATTCATGTACAAAATTGTATTGGCGCGCTTCTTCAAAATCACCTTCTATCAGTGAATTTGAAAACGATAGTTAGAGGCAGAGCTGAACCAGTGCAGCAGGGACCGCGTGGAAGCTGCTTCGTCCTTGGTTTTGGAGGATTGGGATTTGGGATACAGGCGGGCATTCGTCGGAGGAGAAGAGGAGCGAAAGGGGAAGAGAAAGCGGAGGAGGAGAGGAAGCAACCGCAGATTTGTCGGAGGCAGGGGAGAGAGAGAGAGAGAGAGAGAGCGCACTTCGTTATCATCATTTTTTTTTTAGAAGATAGAACTTTCGAGAGGGTGCCAGTGGGGGAGAGAGAGAGACCGAGCAACATGTAGTAAGGGTTGAAGGCATGACAAGCATGGAGGGGACGACAACTGGCACTACGGAGGATTCGTGCGAAGCGGAATTTAAATTTTGTGGGATGACGCCAGCAGACGTCAGATCAAAATAACGGGAACCCCTCATCTTCAATCGAATTAAATTAAAAGGAATAATACCCACTTCCATCAAATTAAAAGGAATACAAAAATTAATTAAGGTGGAATGCTTTCCACCGCAACAAAGATAATCACCAAATTGCTGCGACTATATACTTTCTTCTTCATTCGGTACAGTTTCTTTGGTTTATAAATCCTTCTCTAATTTGTAATCACAAATCCAACATTTCCAAATAATTTGCAAAGTAAAAACCGAGCTTCATCTTTCGTGCCTGAACAAAAGTTTCTAGAATAACGCAACCATATATCGTATCAATTTCGTACATTTGACACAACTATTATAGATTAACTTATATTTCTTGGTACTTCTCTTTACAAAAAAAAAAATGAGCTCGTAAATCATCAAGTTGTCTTGAAGGGCTTATACACCTTTAGATCCGATACAATTCCAGCAACAGATCCGATACCCGCGGCCACTGAAATTATTAGGCAGGTGATGCTGAGAAGCTGCATGAAGATCCAGCGTGTACTCCATTTGGGGACCTTCTTTTGCACAATGTACATCTCTACTGGAAAATATACTGTCAGTGGCCAGAATCCTATGGCGCCAAGAAATCCAGCTACATCATTAAAAAATGGCATGAGCATGGAGATGAAGGTGGTTAGCACCACCAACAGAGAGCGCCACGTCAGTCGAAAGAGGTTGAGCTTGTACGACTTGGATAAAGGCATCGGAATCGTTATTTCTTTTGTAATGAACTGGCTATTTGGCCATGTTTGCATTGCCCATTTTTCAACGAATGCAAAGAGAGGTTGGCAATATACCTGTTTTATAACAAATCAATTAGATTAGATATACAAACCTAGCGTAGATTTAATGAAATTGAAATATAAATATATTGCCTGGTGGTTGTCATTGGCATAAAGATGATAACAACTAAAGCACTAAACAATTAATATTTATATATCGTTTCATTGCATCATTTGGTCTTGAATTGGTACTTTTTTTTCAAGGTGCATGTCAACTAGATACTATTATACTTTTCATAATATTGAATAATTATAACTATGTTACATTTTTGGAAGTTACCTGGTAAGCGCCAACAAGGTGAATAACAATAGCAGCATTAGCTATATCCAAAAGCCAGAAGGGGTTGTAAAACCCGAAACCAGTGAGCAGGTTTCCTGGCGCAGAATCACCAAAGCCGGCATAGCCCATGCAACCACAGAGCATGTAAAACACTGTAGTAACTGCAATGCTAATAAACGTCGCCCGTTTTATCACTTTCGACTCTGATGGAGGAGGCGCTTTGATAGTATCCTATAGAAATGAATTAATGTATTTCATTAATTAGTTTAGGAATGTGTCTTTTTTGGGATATAGAAAAACAAAAGTTAAAGTGCTTGATGATATCATGAAATTAATGCTTACTTGAATTTCGATGAGAATCATAGAGTAAGAGTATGCAAAGGCAATGTCACCGATGGCTTGGAAAACCAGCCACACTTTCTGGGCTGGTGTCACTAATCCAGCTCCAATGCCTATGCCAGTGAGGCTACCTTTGAACCCTCCATTTGCTATACACAAATAAACATCTTTCTTTAGCTTGAGTTAACACTAAATGATAGCGGTTACTACGTGTGGTTTCGGTTAGGGGTGTTCATAGTGTCCAGTTTAGTCGGTTTTGAACCGAACCGAATTAGTTTGAATCAAACAATTTGGTTTTCTCAGTTTAATGGATCGGTTCGGTTGACTTTTCAAAACCGAATTATAACTTTGGTTCGGTTCGGTTTTAAAAATCCCAAAACCGGATGTACTGAACCGACCGATCTTTTTTTTTCTTAATACCCTGTTGCGTTCCGGACCCACTCTCCTGTCTCCCCATAACCCTAGACTTAGCGATACTTGATAACCTATCGTCCTATCCCACTCTCACGCACGTGATAACCTAACCTAACCCTGTCCTCTCTCTCTAGCTAAGTCGCGCACGCGGCTGCTGCCTGCTGCGATGCCCTCTTTGGCTCTCTCGCCTCCACCCACCCTGTCAAATCGCCAAACCCCTCTCTCTCACGGTTTCAGCCACCCCTATCAAATCGCTGCGACTGCGATGTCCTCTCTCGCACGATGTGATGTCAAGCTTTCTTATTAGATAAGTTTTAATTTCTCTCAATCTCTCTTTTCTCTCTCTCAACATCTGAGTTTTCTTGAAAAACTTGAAACCGACAATTTCTGAGTTTTCTTCTCCTTCTGCTTTGCTCTCTTAGATGCAAATAGAGAAGATTTTCAAGCCTGTTGCGTCATACCAGTGATTGGTGAAGGTTTTTGCATATACTAGTATATGGGGAGGGGTCTGACAGGAGCACAAGGGAAAGTTACCAATTAATCCTGTAACTTTTCATTATTTCAAAAATAGTAAGGGCGGGCTCTCTTCAATCTTCACTGCTTTAAATGTGGATTCTCAATTTAGTTGTTTGTTTTTAGTTCCTGTAGCTGGTTTTAGAATTGTTGTTTTTAGCTCTATTGGCAATTTGGCATTGTAATATTATTTGGAGACTATTTTAAAATAGTAATTTTTGTATACAGTATACTTGTATTCTATGTTTGTACACCATAATCATGTAAAATGTGTTGCACCGAAATAAAGATTTGTAAATTGTCAGTGTATGCAATTGAACTTTTTGATGATTATAAAGCAATTGAAAAGCAATTATTATACTTCAGTTTGAACCGAACAAACCGAACAAACCAACTAAAACTTTGGATCGGTTTGGTTCGGTTGATCGACTAAAACAATTCAGTTCGGTTCTATTTTTGAAACCGAAATAAAACTTTGATTTGCCTAGTTAAGTTTGGTTTCAACTGAACCGAACCGATGAACACCCCTAGTTTCGGTATATATCCATATACAGAAAAAAAAAAAGGAAATTTGAATATATAGTTGTGGTAAATTACCTTTGACTTGAACAATACCAAGAGCAAGGCCAATGGTAGAATAGGTAAATGACATGATGGCGGCGACGATGGAAAGAAACTCAATTTTATCAAAATTGGGAAGTTGTGAGAAAATTATCTGCACTATACCGAACATGATGATATACATGTTGCTTGATATCTGGCAAGGATCGACTTTCCCATTCTTATGGAAGCAATCAGATCTTTTAATTGCCCTGTTTAACAATAATAAACCATTTTATAACAATCAACAAAGCATATTTGGCACCAGAAACAATACTATTAGGAAAAAATCATGTCTGATTAACTGAGGTCATACTTACACCATGCTAATAGATGCAGCAATTGTATATCCAATGGCAGTACCAAAGATGTTCAGATATTGGAGAATACCGCATATCTTAACCTTCATACCAGCTACATATTTAAAAAAAGTGAGTAAGAGGATATTTCACACCACATATATGCATGCACATGCTAATTCATGAGGAGATAACAATAGGTAAATGCAGATATATAAAAAGCAACATACCTAGATTATCTTCAACCACATCCATATATGTATAATTGCGTTTGCCTGTGCAGGGGTCCCCCGAGCGATAACAATCTGATAAAAGCACCGATGTATAATATGTCACGAAAGAGAAGAGGAGCATGACAACCGGACCCGCAACCCAACCCAACTGTCCGATTGCCCATGCCAGAGATAGCACGCCAGAACCAATAACAGCAGTTATTATGTGTGCACTTGCTGTCCATACAGTCCCTGAATAACAAAAAATATATTACATGTCAGCAATTATAGCATGATTAAACTCCATTAGAAGTTAAAAAGCAAAAAAACAATCATCAAACCTGTTCTTTTTAGGCGACCGTCGTCATCAAAGAAATTAGAAATGCACTGTGATTCAAGTGATTGTCCATGCTCTTCATCTGGCGCGGTGTAACTTGTGGACCGGTAGTTTTTTAGGTTACCGTTCTGTTCCATCTTGAACGCACAAAAGGTACACAAACAAGGTTGGAAATAAAAACCAATAGAGAGCAAAAATCAGAGAGATTGAAAATCTTTGTTCAATGAATTACAATGAACTCACGGTAGGTGTTGATCTCTTAGTGCACTTCCTGTTTATATGATTGTGGAACCCCTAAAATAGAGGATCGGTGAGGCACAGAGAGATTACAAAACAGGAACTTAAATGCATTAATTTGAAACTGTCAGAAATAGGTGTATGTTGAGAAGAATTTGGAATGAACAGGGGAGGTGCTTGCAACCTTAAAACTGGATTTGGATGCATGAATAATTTGGTAACTTCCACAAATAGATGCATGTTATGATGTTGAGAACAAAAACTTTGGAAATAGCAGGGGAGGTGCCTGAAAACTGCAATCTTAAAACTGGTCACAACTTTTTTATAAATGGAGCAATTCTGTTTTTAGTATTTTGATGTTTTTAGTCGTGTATAATAAAGATTTTATGGAGTATAGATGACATTGTTTGTAGCTGATATTGTGATACACGTTGCTAATATTGTGATGCTTTTTGTAATTTATATGGTATCGTCTATTTGAGGAAAAGTTTTAGTGCTACAAAGCTTTTATAATATAAAATAATAATATATTACTCTTTTATTGAAGTTTCTAATTTTTTACCCTAAATATGGAATCCAAAATATTGATTTTATTTATTTTCATTAGGAATAACCACATAAATATCTGATTTTGCAAATTCGTTTAATAATAGATAATATAAAATGACGATAAAAAAATAAACGCATTTAAATTAATCAATCATAGTCAATTATATTCGTTTATATTTTTACAACTTGATCTAGTAAAATATGAGCTCAAGAAAACATGAAAGTTTATCAAGACACTCATTTAAGTTCCAAGCTTATAATATACTTTACAAATTAATAACAAATCTGAGATTCTATACTGAAATTCCAAGTTCCACATTTAAATGATCGAGCAAAATATTTGAAAAAAAAAAAAAAGAACCCACCAAAAAGATTCACAACCTTTTAGTTGTCAATCTCTTGGTAATTCAAAAATAAATTAATTTTTTTATAAATTTGAAATAATCATACATCCTTGTTCCAGTTGTGATTGACTGACTTAAAATTTATCATTTGAGATGCTTCAATATATAGTTTAAGCTCTTAAATCCACATTTAACTGCATAGATAATTAAATTGGGTTGGGTATGTGCGTGGCAAACCCGACCCACAAGATCACCATTTTCGGTCGGGCAAGGAATTGGCATCCAAAACCCGAAGGGAACCATCTGGGGTTTTAGGCTGAACATGAGCCCAAGAACAGAACAAAACTGAAACCCCTTTATTAGACAAAATTTTCAGAAAAACAAAAAAAGAACTGTCGCTCATTATAACGTGTAATTTGCATGCTGGCCCTCTGGGCTCCGGTACATGTAAAACAGTAAAAAAGCGAAAGCGCACGACCCGCGCAGAGAGCGACTGATCAAGGGGCAATTGACAATTCCCAGATTCAACGCTTTTTTCTCATACCTCGGGATCCTTGTTTACCATTAATTTTTGTTTCTTTTTTCGCTATATAAACTGGGTATGTTTTGGGAAGAACGAAGGCATGTCCTTTTTGACCTTGTATTCTCATTCAGCCTCTTTTCAAGTATAGGATACCATATATAACTTTAAACATTTTTTTTTTTAACATTTTATTGCCGCCATCAGCATTCTTTTTTATTTTTAACCAATGTTGATGCAAAATCCTTGTTCATAGTAACTTCGCGAACTAAATATTTTACCTATCTAGAATAACTATTTTTAGATATCCATAATTATTAGATCAGGTAATTTTTTACTTATCTAAAAAACAGTAATTTAAAAAAATGTAAAACTTAATCTCTAAGTATATTTTTCATATGAAAATCATGTTAAATCGTTCGGATCGACTATTTGAACTTTGAAACGAAGATGAATCCATAGTACATACTGATATATGCATTGCAAAATATCCGAGGAGGGATCAAGTTACGACAAATTTGAGTTACAACAAAGTTACAACAACCATTTTTTTATTTTCAAAGTCCAAATTGTTGATCCAAACCGTTCAACATGATTATCTAAATAAAATGTGCTTGCAGATTAAATTTTACATTTTTTTGAATTTTTTTACTATTTATTAAGTATTTTACAAAAAATAGTCATATTCAGACCATTGAATTTTGTACACATCTTAATAAATAGTAAAAAAATTCAAAAAAAATGTAAAATTTGATCTGCAAGCACATTTTATTTAGATAATCATGTTGAACGGTTTGGATCGACGATTTGGACTTTGAAAATGAAAAAATAGTTGTTGTAACTCAAATTTGTTGTAACTTGATCCCTCCTCAAATATCATATCTATATATATATATATATATATATATATATATATATATATATATATATATATATATATATATATATATATATATATATATATATATATATATAGAGGAGGGTTCCACTGCACCCTCTTTTGGTGCACCTAACGTGCACCCAAAACTCATATGGTGCATTTTCAAAGTTCAAATAAGCATTTCGAACCTTCCAACGTGTTCTTCATATTAAAATGTGCTTGGAGACCAAATTTTACATTTTTTGGAAATTTTTTACTATTCTTTCAGAATTTTTGAAAATCATCACTTTGCTGAATTTCAAATTATTGTTTAGTTTAATCAAAAATTCTGAAAGAATAGTAAAAAATTTCCAAAAAATGTAAAATTTGGTCTCCAAGCACATTTTAATATGAAGAACACGTTGGAAGGTTCGAAATGCTTATTTGAACTTTGAAAATGCACCATATGAGTTTTGGGTGCACGTTAGATGCACCAAAAGAGGGTGCAGTGGAACCCTCCTCATATATATATATATATACATATATATATATACATATACATATTTATATACATATACATATATATATACATATACATATATATATACATATACATATATATATACATATACATATATATATACATATACATATATATATACATATACATATATATATACATATACATATATATATATATATATAGCCTCACTTTAACACTTGTAAGACAAATATGATGATTTTTTTTGTTTTTGCCAATTTACAAGTATTTATTAAGTTCCAGTAAAAGCTGAGTTCATTGGCAAACTAGCTAGCTTATATACTCGATTGCTGTGCCATTAGCAAGTAATTCACGCATTTGTGCATTACACCGTATAAAGCTGTAACACAGTAACAACGCATGATTTCTTAACAGCTCACAAAGTCTATATGCTAATTATGAGAAACTATGTACGGAAAGTTTTTTCTGCGCTTTTTACAGCAATACAAATTAAGTTAATCAAGTATCAGGTGTATATTTGTATGCGTATACGTTTATATATATATATATATATATATATATAATTTTAAGAATGAGTTAAAGTACTCTCAACTCTCTATCTCCGCCACTCCGGTGTTGTTATTAGATTTTGAAAGAACAAATTTTCATGCAGAGGACAATTCCTTAATAAACAACTATACTAAACGTATATGTTTATTTATTAGGATGTAATAAAAGCCCCAATATTAATCCTTTGTTAAATTCTCTAACTAAAGATTTCTAGTAAATAATCTATCAAAATTTAAACTTTTCTGGCCACATCTTAATTAACAGTTAAAATTCAACAAAATTGAAGTCTTTATACCTAGAATGAGAGAAAGAAAAAAAATATTATAAGCTCTTACAATTTAGACGTTAAAAAAATAGAAATAAATCTGTTGTTATTCTAAAGGAATAACAAGAACCTGTTATTCCGATCTGAACTGTTGATCTTCATTGAGATGTGCACATGAAAAAGTTTTTTTTGTTGAGATTCGTGCATAGAAAAATTTGAATGATTGAGATTGGAATATGTTATTCCTTTGAAATAACAATATATTTATTTCCTAAAACAACTGATATAAAAGAATCACTGAAAGACCTTTGTCAAAAGAGAATAAGGAAATTCAAAGCTTTAGTGAGGCTTACTATTAGAGCTGGATCCACTTTTGCATGTTTTTTGTTTCAAATCCTTGTTTTCACTGTTTTCTATTGTTCTGAAAGTAATTCATGATTAAATTGTATTAAAAATTAATCAAATTATCAACATAAAAAATAAAATTAGAATAAAAGTGTCCCATTGAATATGAAAAGATACAATATTTGATATTCTTCAATTTAGTACTTAACATTGCATTAATTACAAAAAACTTAGAAAACATACAAAGAGTTTTTAATGAGGGTAACATTGATATAAAGAGCAAAAAAGTTCTAAATATTTTAAATTATGCTCTTAAAATACTAATTCTCCAAATAAATACATGTTTCATAAAGAGAATTAAGTTTTCAGACTCTTCACATATATGTTACATGATGAACATCCTCATATATTCATCTGATTTAATTATCTTCTAATTTATTATTATCAGATGATTCATATTTTATCGTGCAATCTATCCTCATTATAGAATATATAAGAAATATATTTCTTTATAATTACAGATGTCCATGTGATTAATTTTCTCTCCTCATCCCAGAGACAAACTACTTTAGGCACAAATTTTAATAAGTATATATGGTCTTTTGAGATAATTCTTAAGCAGTTAATTAAGCACATCTATTATCGCCTAATGAACTGTACATAGCATGTTTGGTTGGATTGGACCCGAATCCGACAAGACAATTAATGCACTAAAAACAGGGCCGTACGTAGACGTAGGTCGTATATATACACAAAGTTATACGTTGCGAATGATGTGATTACAGCTAGGAGTGATTATGAGAGAGATAAAAATAGGCAGAGAAGAGGGGTTTCTTTTCATTGTTTGGAGATGAAAAAGTGTACTAGAGATAGTAATAGTAATAAAGAGGGTAAGTAAATGAATGAAAGGAAAGGAAAGGAAAGGAAAGGAAAGGAAACTAAAGGAAAGATTAATATCTAAGAAAACGGTGGAGACTAGCTGCAGCATTTCACGTTCCACAGGATATATAAAAGAGTGAGTGTGTGTGAGTGGGTGGGAATTATGACCCTGCCAAGACCGCCTTTTGCGCATCACGAATTCTATATATGACAAAATCACAAGCTAATTTTGCTCACATAATTTTTTTGTGAGCAAATTTTACGAATGGTCCTTAAGAGTGTCCCAAAATATTAATTGGCCCGTGTACTACAAGATTCAGTTGCCTACTTGCCTCAGTGTTGTCTAAAGGAAAAATAGGAAAATAATGATGTAACAAATAATTTTAAATAGTGTTTTTATACTCCGTTTCTCAATGTTACATAGCTAGTCATGAATGTAACTACATTTGTAAGGGCTTAAAATTTGAAAACAAAGAGAAACACACGAATTTCTATCAAGCAGCAGGGTTTAAAAAAAAAAAATACACACACACAAGAGACACGACGCGTCACATATCTGCACAACACGTCTAGTATACCGATGGGCATGTCATGTCACAGGTTCAAACCAGTGCCGAGCATGAGTTGCTACTTGTTTTGTATTTAGTTGTGTCATGCTAGAGTTTAAGGAGGTCAACTCCCTCCGAGATTTTGAAATTTTATAGAAGATATACATGTTCATAAAATTTTGCCTCTCCTGAAAATAATTTTGACCCCTTAGATTTCGAACATGAGAAATTAGAAGTCAGAGTATTAAAAATTGAAAGTTAGAACATTAAAAATTAGAAATTAGCATTATTTTTTTTTATCTAGTACTCTATTAGCTAATGAGTTAAACCCAATTAATTATTTATATTCGATTCGTTATTATCTTGTCTACTTCTAATGAAAATTCTGAATCCGTCCTGTACATAATAGCCGTTGAATTTGATCAAATGATCCATTTTGAACCGAGAGAACACACTACAACTCCACCGTAATAAAGAAACTCTAGAAATTGTCGTGCTTCCTTGAATTTTCATACCTTTTTGTTAATATTATGGTGCTAACGGATGAAAAAACTAAAAGATTTGTAGCACTATTACAATTTAATAAAAAAAACACGCAAGCATATTAGTTCAAATATTTTTGGATTACCAAAAATCTGGAATTAAAGTTGGAATACATTTTTTATGATTTTAGATGATATATATGTAAAAACAACATGAATTAATTATGAAATTACTTAATCCGTACTCCAAGCCGTGACGGTTTACTAATGTTAAGCTGCTTTAATGATATCTTAATTTATAATCAAGCTTATGTGCGTAATTTTTAAAACGGTAAGCAAGATAATACAGTCTTGCTTAGAAGGGAGGTTACGGAAAGATTACAAATTAATTATTCTTAACAGGAATTGCGTTTTGAGCTTGTTTGTTTTACAAGCACAAAGTTGTCTTAGGCATATGCTTTGTTTGTCTCAGGAATCAAAGTGCCATTTACATCTGATTGACATGCATCTCACAAAATTTGTGTGAAAATGTCTCTAATATGTAATAAGAGAAATATAATGAGATAGTATTATGTTAAATTTTTATATTTTAACATGTGATAAATCCACGACTTTTTTTTTTCTCCTTTACTCTATCTATTTGAAAAAAGATTAAAAAATTATAATAACACATAAAACAATTGATTAAAGTGATGCTCTCGGTGATTAAAATCCAATACAATTAGGCTTGACCTCATTTTTGTCTAAAAAAATCTAACACAATTTGGGGTTTATAAAGAAAGGAGCTTGAACCTTCCTTTACCACAAAATGAAGAATTTAAAGATTTTTTTATGAGATATTTTGGGGCAGAGGTTTTTATATTTACATTATTGTTTTAAGAATTTGATTTCTCTTTTCTCAAAAAAAAAAAAGAATTTGATTTCTCTATATATGTTGTGTATAAACACTTCCTCCCTCCGGAACACATTATAAAATAATCTACACTTCATCAAAAAAAAAAAAATCTACACAAATTACATGCTGACAAAATTTTATTCTTTACAGAATAATTGTAAAAAAGTTTTGTTCCAACAATGTGGTGAAATAAAATAAAATTAGACTGTAGTGATGACAAATGAAATAAAATAGAATTTGATGTCAAATCTACTTCTATTATAAATTATTTATACTTCCTATTTTATTGAAGAGATGGAATTAGATCATTTCGGGAATGTGGTATTTCATTAATTTTAGTAAGATTAATTTCGACCAATTTCAATAAATTCTTTATACTTCCTATTTTATTGAAGAGATGGAATTAGATCATTGCAGAGATGAAATAAAATTAGACTGTAGTGATGACAAAAGTTTCATTGACCAGTACGTGTCGCACCAGTGCCGAATTTATATGTCACCAATGAATAACAATAATTTGTGATATTAATTAATCCATCGTGAGCAAAAAGCAATCTCATATGAAGTTACGTCCAAAATGAGAAAATCCTATCATTGATAATTGGCTCCAATTTCATATACACATAAAACACATCAAAGCTAAAGAGATTAGGACCGCTAAAAAAAGCGAAATAAAGGAATTCTAACTAAAGGGAATGGGCAGATGGAGATAGATCGAGACAACTTAACGGATCGGATAATAATCACATAATCCCTTGAGTGTATATAGATCGCATGCACTTTGGTCCCGGATTGCATCCAATTGTGGTCCCTTGAATCCGATGCACAAGGGTCAAGAGGTCATTCTTCAGATTCTACAAAATATTTTCATGCTATTGCAACTAACAAAAAGAAGAAGAAATACAATAGCACAGATTGAATTTCAAGGCACACAACACTCTGGAACAAAAGCTGAGGCATTCTTTAGATTCTACAAGGACTTAAATGGGTACGGATTCGAAACAAACACCTCAGATTTTCTGAGACAATCTATACCCGGCAATGCAAAGTCTAGAGGAAATGGGAACACCGATATTAGCAAAAGAAATACAAGATGCGATCAACAATTTGCCCAACAATAAGAGCCCTGGCCCGGACAGCTTCACGGGAGAATTCTACAAGAACTTTCTACCTCAAATCCTACCCGACCTTCTACAGGTTTTCACAACAATCACAACCGATCACACCTCTTTGGCACCACTTGACAGATCATATATAATCCTCCAACCAAAGCAAGAGGCACCATCTACACCATCATACTTCTGACCTATTAGCCTTTTACATGGTGTCCACAAAATTTTCTCAAAAATCTTGGCAAACCGTCTTCAAATGCAATTACAGGATTTGATTGAAGAAACTCAAACCGGTTTTCTCAAAAACCAAACCATGATAGAAAGTTACATGTACGCACAACATGTATTGCATCAAAAGAAAGTCAAAACACCAATAGCACTCTTCAAGGCAGACATACGTAAGGCCTTCGACACGGTGAGTTGGGACTTTATCTTACAAATAATGGAAAAAATTGGGTTTCCAACACAGTGGCATTCATGGATAAAGAACACGGTACTAGTCGATACCTCTCAAATAATGATCAATGGTTTGCTGGGAAAAAAAATCATCTTGAAAAGAGAGGTCTGTCAAGGGGACCCACTCTCACCGCTACTTTTTATAATGGCAATGGATTTCCTAGCTCGCTATTTTCAGAAATTAACCTCTTCAGGTGCAATCCGATTACCATTTGAGAGTATGAAACCTTGTCTACTCTATGCAGACGATGCCCTCTTCTTTATAAAACTGGAAACTCAACGATACAAGCACTCACGGTGGCCTTAACAGTCTTTGAAAGAGTATCGGGATTGTAGATTAACACTCACAAATCCGAATTGATATTGCCTCAAGAAAAGCATATTGAAGGATTAGCTCTAGCCAATATTATAGGATGTAAAGCGGTTTCTCTGCCTTTCACTTACTTGGGTCTCCCTCTATCAAACAAAGCACTCCACAGATCCACATATCTTCCACTTATACATAGGCTCAACAGTAGACTCGCGGGCTGGGCAGCCGCTCATCTCTCTATTGTTGGAAGATTAGTTTTTTTGAATGCGGTTTTATCATCCTTACCGACATACTATATGACGGTTATGAGACTACCACAATGGGTAGTCAGAGCAATTGACAAAATCAGAAGACACTTTTTATGGCATAGGGTTGCGGAGCAATCCAAAAAATTTCATCTTACCAATTAGGAGCTGGTCACGACTCTGAAATCTCTTGGAGGCCTTGGTGTACCGGATCTCGGTACCTTCAACTCAGCCTTATTGATGAAATGGAAATCGAACTGGCAAAAACCGGCAATGACACTATGGAAACCGATTATACAAACACGGTAACAGCTATAAATTTCATACCACAAGCACCACTGTTCACAAAAATGCTTGTACACGTGCATGATTTCTACAACATGTCAACGGTTCACAAGCTGGGTAGGGGGTCAAACATCGCATTATGGACCCATAATTGGGGTTTGGGCTTCTTACAAGACAAATTTCCTAATTTGTTCTCTCATGCCATGGACAAGGAAGCAACAGTGAAATCAACTCTAACCACTGTCTCATTACGCATAAATTTCAGACCTGTACTAACAATAGAGGCAACACAAGAATTGCTAATTCTTCAACAAAGACTATCTAGCTAACATAAGACTGGTACCGAGCGAGAAAGATGACATACAATGGAGATGGTCCAAGACCGGCATGTACACGGTCAAATCTGCTTACATGGTAATGAAAAATATGCCGAGAATAGGTTCTGATGTGCACGAGATATGGAAAATTAAGGCACCGCCAAGAATAATAGTATTTGGATGGTTAGTATGTAAGAATATAATTCTAACAATAGACAACCTGGCACGAAGGGGATGGCAAATTGTAAACCGATTCTGATAGGCCCATGTGCCAATGACCCTCAATAAGGCCTAAACTTAGCCCACAGATAAACTTGGGATTCGGACCCCGTTAAGGGCCAGCCCAAAGTAGAATAAAATAAGGCCCTTAATATGATCATGGCCCAAAAAGGCAATTCAGGGCTCGGACCCCATCAAGGGCCAGCCCAAAGTCAAGAATAGACTCGGAACTCGGACCCCCTCGTGGGGCCAGTCCGAGACCAAAAGCAACTCGGGACTCGGACCCCCTAGCGGGGCCAGCCCGGGACAAAGAGCAGACTCGTAGCTCGGACCCCTTCGGGGGCCAGTCCGAGACCAAGAGCAGTTCAGCACTTTGGTCCGCTTCGCGGAACCAACCCGAGACCAGACAGGATGAGGCCCACGGACCAGCCGCCTGCTGGCCTGGCAAAAACTAAGCTGGGCTTCGCTCCATGAATCTGGAACAATCCGGCCCGTGAAGTCAAGTTGGGCCCTCACTCATAAGGCCCAGTCCAACTTCGACTTCGTGTCACCGCCAATTATGCGAGTGTCATTGCCAATTATGTGGGCGCTACTGCTCATATGCGAACTCCCTAACCGTTTTTACAAGACGTCTCAACGGTCCGGCCCTCCCTATTTAAGGTGGGGAATTCCCGGTAACAGGGATGGTGATTTTCTGTAACAGATTCATTCTATGCAAAAGACACACTGAATCAGTCCACCACATATTCTGTGAATGTCCTTTCTCTCGAGACTTATACAACACATCGATTCAAGATTGGGGAACCATACAGGGAACAACAACACCAATGAAAATCCTGTTGGATGATACGATTAGAGAAGATACAATGCCAACGCAGCTCATTGCACAGTTTATACTTTGGCGGGAACGATGTTCCCGAACTTTCAGAGATATCTCCAAAAATCGAGATCACTTGCTAGAAGAAATTCAAACACAGAAGCAATACATGCTAAGAGATTAGAAGCCATGCATGCTACTCGCTTCCAGTCTTTGCATTTCTCTTTTTTCTTTTTTTCTTTTTTTTCTTTTCCTTAAGTTCACTTTACAGTTTATTTTACCTTTTTTACTTTTTTTTTCTTTTACTTAGCTCAACTGTTTTGAGCATGTTGTTTTTCTTATTGTAGCGTTACAAACCCTTTGTAACAAACACTATCAATCAAATATGGGCTTCACCTTATTTTTCCTTTAAATTAAAAAGAGTCAAGAGGTCATCACAATTCAAAAACAAAATTTTAAACCCTGATTCTTGTGGCTTGGTGAGAACATGCAGCTTGTACCGGGTGTGGAATTGCCACGCTCGCTGAACACGTATCCTCTGCATTAACTCAAAGGGAATCTTTTGAGTTAATGCATCTCGGCCGTTTGATATTAAACGGAGACAATCCGGCTGTCTGATTTTAATAGAGGAGCCCTTTAATATTAGTGCGGATCTAATTTGCACAAATCTTAAAGTGAATCAGATGGTCCAGATACATTAACTCAAAAGATTCCCTTTTGAGTTAATGCAGAGGATACGAATTCACGCTCGCTCCACTACAAGAAATTATGCAATTAACGGCGCTGTTGGGCTCGGCGCGACATGAAATGCCGGGATACGGTATAGATCGGGCGGCGTTGAGGGGCTCGGCGCGATAGAAAACGCCGGGATACAGTATGCGGTTTTCTCGACGCGATCGAAACTGCTGGGATATGGTATGCAGTTTTCTCGGCGCTATCGAAACCGCCGGGTGAATCTCTTTGCGCGCGCACAATAACTATTTCGATCTCTCCATCTCAAGTTCGCGCGCTCTTCTCTCTCTTCTCCGTCTCCAACACCCAACGCGCTTGGCTCTTTCTCCGTCTCCTCAATTTCACGGTATGAAAAATTGGAATTCTCTCAACTGAAATGAAAATTTGAGATTCGTAATTCTACTTCTCCTAATTGATGAGATTGTTGATGTAGCTAGTAATTAAACTATGCTTTCTTTATTTCTTAATTGAGTAATTTTGTGAGTTTTATACAAAAAAAATGAGGTGAATTTTGTGCCAATTTCGTGACTTTGCTTCAATTTTAACACTTCAAAATGTAAAGCTGTTGTTTCAAATTTTTTAAGTGTTTGATTGAATTTGTTGCACGGGAAGATCTACTGTATAGAAAGATTAAAAAAAAAAGGTCCTGAAAATATCTAGTCTTTGATGAAAAGTGGTAGTTTCTGTTGATTGTCATGCCGGGTTTGGTTGAGCCAGCCGGGCTAAAATTGCCATCGCTTTATGTTTCAAGCTTTATGCTTCAACAGAGAAGACTCGGGAAGCAGTCACTGGTCTTGGCTGAGAAGCAATCAAATCTTCAGTTGTAAATATGAGACGGTGTAGAAAAGACTGAAAAAGAAAATGGTTCTTCTTCCTGCTACACATGCTATCAGCTATTTGACCATCATAGTTTTGTGCTAAACCGTGCCCCGTGCATACAACTTATTACTATCATTTTGCTACTTATAGATGATATTAAAAAAAATTATATAGCTTAATGACACCTAGCAACAATCCCTACGCTGATAGGTTAACTAGAGTTCTAGACATAAGTGTTTTATATAATAGTTATTATATAATTAAGTTTTATTAGTAGTAAGACTGAAAGGTATTATATAAGTGTTTTCTAATAGGTTAACTTGAGTTCTAGACATTAAGTCTACAAATTAAGCATGATCTTTCTAATAAATGCATGTGCACTTTGAGGGTATATTAAAAAAAATATGATAGAAATTGGACAGATTTTGAACTGCTAGTTGTTTTTTTCTTCTTTGTTGTTAATTTCATGCAGATTCTTCTAATGGACAAGACTTGGATAGAACTCCCAAGGTATGAAGCATATATATAGTTCCTTTGTATTTGTTAATTACTTGTGGTTCACTAATTAGGTAATGCCCTAATACAATAAGCCCAAACATGCAGGGTTACATCTGAGTACCAATTTGGGTGTGAACAATTCATTGAGTTTGCATTTAGAAACAAATCTAGAGAGAATATGATACTTTGTCCTTGTAATTTTTGTGTGAATACTTGTTGGTTGGGTAAAACTGAAATTCGCGATCACATTATATGCAACGGGTTTACGAAACAGTACACTAATTGGATTTTTCACGGTGAAAACATTTCAATTCCGCAAAATATCTCTAGTAGCAATGTTCAAAATGAGCAGTCAGAAGGTGATCATATCAATAGTATGTTGCATGATGCATTTGGGATGCACCCTATAGGCACTGAATCAGAATTCGGAGTTAATGATCCCGATGAGATTCCTGATGAGGAAGTGAGGAAATTTTATCGATTATGTGAAGATGGTGATAAAGAACTATATCCAGGATGCAAGAAATTCACAAAATTGTCATTTTTATTAAGACTTATGCAGCTGAAATGTATGGGGGGCATAAGCAACAAAGTTTTTGAACAATTGCTTGAATTAATTAAAGCTGCATTACCTGACCAAGATACCCTTCCGAACAGTTTTTATGAAGCTGATAAAATTGTTAAAGATCTGGGCCTAGTGTACGAGGAGATTCATGCATGCCCTAATGATTGCATGTTATATCGGAAATAATTTGCTAATGATACCACATGTCATGTGTGCAGTGCATCTAGGTACAAGGTGATTAAAAGGAAAAAATCAATTGGAAGATGCAAGCTCAAGGTGGGAAAAAAGATACCCGCTAAGGTATTGAGGTATTTTCCTTTGAAATCACGACTACGGAGGTTGTTCATGTCTTCAAAAACAGCAGCTAACATGAGATGGCACAATGATGGTCGCACTAAAGATGGGTTGTTGAGACATCCTGCGGATTCCCTAGCATGGAAGGATTTTGATTCCAATCATCCCCAATTTTCATCAGATTCGCGCAATGTTAGACTTGGTTTAGCAAGTGACGGATTTAATCCTTACGGTATGATGGTACCATATTCCATATGACCTGTTGTTTTAATTCCATATAATCTCCCTCCTTGGTTGTGCATGAAGTCGTCCAACTTCATTTTGTCCATGATCATTCCTGGTAAAACTTCACCTGGAAATAACATCGATGTCTATCTCCAGCCTCTGATTGACGAGTTGAATGACCTCTGGACCAATGGAGTAAGAACCTATGATGCATCCAAATGTGAGATGTTTCAACTACATGCTGCCCTGTTGTGGACCATAAGTGATTTTCCTGGTTATGCATCACTATCTGGGTACATGACAAAAGGAAAACATGGGTGCCCTGATTGTGCTGGCAACACTCACTCAGAATATTTGAAATACAGCCATAAGACAGTTTATAGAGGGCATCGTAGATTTCTCGAAAGGACCCATAGATTCAGACAAGATGCCAGAGCATTTGATGGTACGTAAGAGTTTCGAGAAGCACCCAAACTACTTACCGGGTCAGATGTTTTGGAGCAAGTAAGAGATTTAAATGTTACATTTGGGAAGTTGCAACCAGACTTGCGCGAAAGAGGGAAAAATAGGGAGTTGTTGTCTAACTGGACAAAGAAGAGTATCTTTTTTGAGTTGCCATACTGGGAGACCATTTTGTTACGCCACAACCTGGATCCAATGCATATCGAGGGACATTTTGGTGAGAGCTTGGTGTACACATTTTTGGGTATGGCTAAGTCAAAAGACAATACAAATTCCCGTTTGGATCTTGTAGCAATGGGTGCTGGAAAGAAACTTCAGGCAGTGGATATAGGAGGTAAAACATATCTTCCACCAGCTTGCTTCACTTTGAGTCCAGAGGAAAATGTTCTATTATGTGAATTCCTTAGGAGTGTGAAATTTCCTGATGGATATGCTTCTAATATATCTAGTCGCGTTCGTGTTAAAGAAAAGAAGATTTTGAGTCTTAAAACCCATGATTGGCACATTCTGCTACAGTACTTGTTGCCACTAGTAATAAGAAAGATTACACCAACAATTGTCAGTAGACCAATTATTGAAATCTGTAATTTCTTTAGAGAATTGTGTTCTAAGGTACTTCGTGTATCAGACTTGCAAGATTTGGAGAAAAGAGTGGCACTAACTTTGTGTCAACTTGAGCGAATATTTCCACCATCATTCTTTGATATTATGATCCATTTGCCAATCCATCTCGCTACAGAAGCTAAAATTGCTGGCCAGTCCATTTTCGATGGATGTATCCTCCCGAAAGGTATGACATCCTTTATATAATTTTTTTACTTATTATCTTCTACCTTTCATTACTTATACTCAAAATATATGAATTTATCTTTTGATAGGTTTCAGATGATTCTCAAGTCATATGTGCGAAATAAGACTCGACCAGAAGGTTCAATTGCTAAAGGCTACTTAATTGAAGAGACCTTGACCTTTTGCTCGCGGTATTTGACAGGAGTTGATACGAAGTTAAATCGTTTGAGACGAAATGATGATGGCAATGAACTCCAGCAGCATGAATGTGTCTTTCCACAAGCTGGACGTCCTTTGGGTGGTGTAAATTCAGTCAATTTAGATTACATGAGCTACGCACAAGCACACAGACATGTATTGTTTAATTGTGGTTTTCTTGACTCTTATATCGAGTAAGCATCTTTTGTCCAGAAATGATACCCCAATTCACATGTATCTTTGGTTTGTGAGTAATTGACATTCTTTTACAGTAAGCATCTTGAAGAACTCCGCAGCAAAAATCGTCGGGCTCGACCGAAAGATATTGAGCGAACTCACAACGAGACATTCCATCGTTGGTTGAAAGACTATGTATGAAGTACTTCATCCCTTTTGAATGTTCAATCCTCATATTTGCAATTTAGTTAAAAAGTTATTGTTATTTTTTCCTTATGCATATGCTAGGTTTTGATGTTGGTTGAGAAAGGAGAAACTGTACCAGAAGGTATCAAGTTATTGGCAAGTGGACCTACTTGGGATTGCAAGAGTTTTAAGGGCTATCTGATCAATGGTTATAGATTTCACATAAAATATGTAGAGGAGGGCAGAACTACACAAAGTAGCGGCGTCATGGTAATTGCAAGTACTTCTAGTTTCGCTAGTTCGAAGGATAACAACCCCACGAGAGCTGATGTCGTATACTATGGAGTTTTGAAAGAAATACTCGAGTTGAATTATGGTGGAAGAGAGAAATTTGTGTTGTTTAAATGTGATTGGGCTGATGTGAAGCGTGCCGGTAGAGGAACAAAAAAGGATCAGTTTGGTTCCACGTTGGTAAATTTTAGTGAGCTACTATACAATGGCAATTTATCAGATGAACCGTTTGTTTTTGCATCACAAGTCCGTCAAGTTTTCTATGTGCAAGACCCTATAGATACAAGCTGGCAATTTGTAGTTCCCACCACACCAAGGGATTTTTTTGACATGTCTGCACAAAATTGTGAAGATGAGACTGAAGAACATATTGCAGATGGATTGGATGAAGTCCCTACCATGACAGAATTTAGTGTGAATGAAGACATAGATCTGAATTTGACAAGGCGCGATATACAAGGAAGAACTATTGATACTCCTTTGAAGAAGCTGCTTAAAGAAAAGGAAGATGTGATGGATGCCGAACCACCTTAATTGTAATTATTATTTTATTTTATTTTTACAAATTCTTTATCAAGATTGTCAAAATAACCATTGTCCAAGTCAGTTTGTAATTTTCTTTAGAGAGAACTTGTTGTCTACATATGAACAAGTCTGTTTGGTTACTCGTATTATTTGTTAGAAAATTACAAATTGATCCTTAGTTTAAAGTGTTTCATTATGATTGATTGTTAATTTTCCAGTGTTTCTTTTGCAGATGTCATATTAATTTTCCATTTGAAGAATTGAAGTGACTGAGCTGATTTCAATTTTGTTGTTTCGTTTGCATTTGACAGGTTAATTCCCATTACCATGTACCAGGTTATAAATAATGTGTGCAATTGTGAATGCTTATAAGGTTCTATTTGTATAATTCTAGTTTAGTTGTGCTGATTTCTATTTTGTATGGAAAATGATGTGTACAACTGTGAATATTTACAAGGTTTTATTTGTAAAATTGTAGTTTGAGTTGATTTCTAATTTGTATGGAAAATGATGTGGAAACCATGCCACTTTTGGTTCAGTACATTTGTATAATTCTTTAAGACTGAGTTTAATTATGTAATTAGAGAGAACAAGAGTGGATTATCTCGAGTTGAAGCTTTGCAGATTATATTAGACTGAGGTTAATCCTTTTATATGCTTTCTATCAGCTAAACTGTTATTGGAAGTTGAAGCAGCTGCATTCTGTGAATTTCTAGAAGGTCAAGGTCAAGATCAAGGTCATATGTGCATTTGGATAGGCTCTGGAATTTTTAGTGCATTTGAAGCAACTGCATCCTTTTAAAAACCTTAATTTTTAGTGCATTCTGTGAATTTCTGGAAGATCAAGGTCATATGAGCAAATTTCTCATAAGGGCACTGTCAGACTTCTAAAAATATATAATAATATGCATGAAAGGATGAAAATGAAAAATGAGTAAATAAAGGATAAAATTGCATAAAACCTCATGTATCTCATAAATGATATATTAAAGAATGCATACATGCATTTGGATAGGCTCGAAAGTAATTACACAAAACATGATGATCGAGTTCATCTTTTGAAAAATTGATGGAAAGTCAACTATGGTCAACTGACCAGATTAATTTATAACAATAAGATAAAAATTGCAAAAATTATAGAAATGCGTGGACTGAGTGCTATAACACATACTTGAACTTATAAGCATCATAGGCTCAAAAGAAACAATCAAATAAAATGAACAACAAATAAATCAGACAAAATAAAATAAAAAGTCAAAACAGTAAAAGGACAATATATTCTGCAATATTATTGTGCAGCTGTTTGAACTTGCAATATAATCTGCATAGTTCTTACCAAAACTTTTATTTAATTGACATAGTTACAAAAAAAAAAACCAACTAATCACCATTTCAGCGGGGTCGCAGAATGCCGGTGCGGACCTCAAAATGGGTCCGCAGAATAGTTCTGCGGATAATTTTTTTTTAAACTTTGAACCATTCTGCAGAATCATAAATGTGGCACGCATTCCTATAACAAAAAAATATTTAAAAACCAAAAAAATTGAGATATCTCAGCGTGGTTTTTTTTTTCAAACTTTGAGATATGGCATGCATTTCTAGAACAAAAAAAATATTAAAAAACAAAATATTTGAGATTTCTTAGCGTGGTGCCTCGATAAAACACCAAAAAAGAAAAAAAATGGATCCGCAGAACCATTATGCGGACCCATTTAAGGGTCCGCATCGCCATTTTGCGGCCCCGCTGAAATGGGTCCGCAGAATGCCGGTGCGGTCGTGGTGAAAATCAAAATTCTGAGAAACGATGATTATTTGATTTATTTTTTTGCAGATGTTTTTATTCATATGTTTATTTTTTTGGTAGTTCTTAGGTACAATATAATCTTATGAGCAAGAAATAGCTATTACATGTGCTTTATCTCGATCTATTTTAAAATTAATTGTACCTTATAAAAAATGTTGATGCCTAATGTGTAAATACAAATGCGAGAGAAGAATTATCCTCTTAGTATTTAAAATGCAAAATTAATTATATATATGTCAATATTGGAAGATACTTAAATATTTGCTTGAAAAAATAAAATTAAAAATAATTTAATTAACTACTTTATAAATAATAAAGTTGCATAATAATTAAACAATATTAATCGCGCGTTAATTTAGAAGAGGTTTTAGATTTTTCTCCGTCAATACAAAAGTATTAAAAATATCATACACCTGTTTCATAGTTTTTCCCCGTAAAGCGTGTTTCTGCAATAGAGGGCCCTTCTGTCAGGATCGCACGGTCTATAACTAAAATCCTACTCCTGGTTTGCGAGTCGACGAACCACTTCGTTTTTTTTCGCGAAAAATCCTCTCCCGCGCGAAAAGGCTATTTCGCCCTCTTTCCCCGCGCGAAAAGGCTATTTCGCCATCTTTCTCCCTCTTCTTTACTCCCGTCAAAATTTTCTGACCGAACTCATACTCTCCTGCGACTCCCCGGCTCCTGCCGCTCTTCTCCGCGACTCTGCCCCTGCCGCTCTTCTCCGCGACTCCTCCCCTGCCGCTCTTCTCCGCGACTTCGCCCAGCCACTGTAAGTCTTGCTGCTAAAAACCTATGGGACCAATTTGGATATGAATAAATTCAGGTATCAATATATTCCGGTTCAAGTTGCAACTTAGTATATGACTCAGATTTTGTGATTTTGAATTGGGTCGAATTTGGGACCAACCCGACCCCAATATCAATGGTACTTGTGTCTACTCAAATAATTTAATAATTAATGTATTTATACTGAATATATATACAATTATTACTTGATGCATTTTTCAATTGCTCGATTGGAATTTTCCTATAGAATAGGAGGATACTGGCTCATTCATTTCATCCTGAATTTTACAACCTGCAAAATGACACTGTATTGTACAACGATTAAATTCATGAATCATGACAAACGATTCATACAATGCGAAATTGGGAAATTGAATAAGACTACTACTAACTACTGACACTGTAATAAAATCTGCATTCCTTCTTTTTGAAGTTTTGTTACAAATTGAGACGAACTTTCTGACTAATGAGCTATTTTGGATAAATTATGGGCTAGCACCATACTTTGTCCAAAATCAAGGTCATATTTGTAATTATTTCATTAGTGAAGGTTTTATGGATACACCCAACTTTGTCCAAAATCAAGGTCATATTTGTCATCTGGTCATGATTTGTTTGTATTATGTTAAAATAACTTGTGTAGGTTAAACAAAATGCACACTCCAAGCAAATGAACAGCACGACAACAAACCTACTCAAATGAAGATAGTCACGATGAGTCAGCTGGTATTACAATTAGTCAAGTTCTTTCAATTCTTCTTGTAATTTTTTTTTTACATCTGCATCATGTTTGCATCTGACTAGATTGTACAAGTTGAATGATGATAGGTATGCATGTATTATATAGCTTACTTGAAATGACTTGGCTTTTTTTTTCCTATGTATGGACTGTGATGGTTATGTGATTTACAAATTATCAGATAATACCCAAAAATCTCCCGCAAAAAGAGGCTATACGAAAATGAGAAAAATTGCCAAAATGGCGGATGGAAAGCAACTAGATATCAATGTTAATGGTTACAACCAGTTTAATTGTCAAGATGCGACCACATTTGCAAACTATTTGGGAACTTTAGTACGGAATGGTGAGGAGGTTCCATTAATTTACATGAACTGGAAAGATGTGCCAAAATACAAGAAGAATCGACTATGGGATCTAGTTAAGGTACTCCTAATCACAAACTACATCATGTTCAATCATGTTCGTTCTGTATTTTATTGTTCAAACCCTTACTTTCATATAAGTTAACAGCATTGATAATTTAATCACAATATTATTTTTGTTGTAGCTTAAGTGGAAGGTCCAAGAAGAACAAAATGACCAAGTAATGAAAAGCTTTGGTAAAAAGTTGAGGGAATTTAGACACAGCTTGAAGAAAAAGCACTATGATACCCATGACAACTATGATGCACGTATTGCAGATCGGGATGAAAGAGTCTTACCTGATCATTGGAAGTTCTTAATCGGTGTGTGGGACAGTGATGAGTGGCAGGTACATTTGGTTTTAGCCGAGTTATTTAATTTATTTTTCATTATCTCTCTCTATGTATACAACAATATCAATAAGGTATTTGAATAATTGCACTAGTAATACCAAATGTACAGAAAAAAAGTAAGAAAAATAAAGTCAGCAGGGCGAAACAAACCACAACTCATTGTGCGGGCTCAAAAAGCTTTGCGAGGATTGCTGAGGAAGAGGTAACTTTTATACTCCTCTTTCTGTCTTTATAATGAAATTGATTATGTGCTTCTTTGTTCTACACATAAAAGTATGTTTTTTCTTTAATTGAATTCAGCGTGTGCGCTTGAACCGAACTCCTACTAGAGCTGAGATATATATTAGCACTCATTGTGATAAGAGTAATCGGCCGATGAATGGGGAATCTGCCGCTCTGATGGTTAGAGCTAATTAAGTTTATCAAAATTTTCTAATCATACAAAAGAAATCAAGTTGCATGTAATGGTTATAACGTTATGCTCCTTATTAATGTTTTGACAGAGGAAGATGACTCACATGTGCGATGATCAACCAGACCTTGAACACAGAAACATAAAAGATGGTGATCTGTATAGTGAGATATTTGGGAAAGAAAAAAGCGGGCGTGTACGTGGCCTTGGGTTAGGTCCTGCTCCAACAGATATCTGGGGTGATCGTGCCAAGACTCATAAAATGGTTGTAGAGGCAAGAGAGGCTCAACAAAAAGCTGAAGAGGATAAACGAAAAATGGAAGAAGAGCGTGAAGAAGAGCGGGAAGAAATACGTGCAATGAGGGCACAAATGGCCGATATGAAGGCACAACTAGATAAACTTGCTAATGAGAAGCATGGTGATCCTCACCGAAACAATCATCATACTGTTCCCGTGACGGACAAAGGAGAGGTATAATCATACTTACAATAATTCATGTTTGCATTATGTCATATAATTCTGATTACTGATTTTTAATGCAGGACAACTACAATCAGAACAATAGAAGGGTCAAGGATGATGCATCATCTGCAGCATCACACCAAATTAATACTTACAACATGGTTGTTTGTTGTTACAATTTGACAGATTAATACTTTATTCATTACATTTATGTGTTTGTCCTCTTACATTTGTAGGATTCAATTAGAATCAGAAGTCAGAAAGCCCTCAACATGGTAGTTTTTATTATCAGTTATTTAGGCATTGTACTACATAAATATGTGAATACAATATTTTCTTTTTTTAATACTTTCTAATGTATTTTTTTGTAAATAGGCTTGTAAAAGGGAGAGACCTGTTGGGAAGCAGGTTAGGCACACTTTGGTTTTACTTTTCATTTTTATCTATTAAAGAGTTGGGCATTATTCTACTTTGTTTAATTTGAAGGTGGATCGACAAGAGAAGCATGGTGATGCTCACCAAAACAATCGTCCTCATGTTCCTAGGACTGACAAAGGAGAGGTACAATCAACCTTAAGAAAAAAAGGAGAGGTACATTATACTCCAGTAATTCATGTTTGCATTTTCATTAATCTTCGCTGCTATTTAATTTGCAATGGTCGTCACTCACCTCCTCTCTCCAATGATTTTTAAGGACCTATATTAGAAACTGGTAACTCATCTATGAGCAGAGAGTTGTATGTCACATAATTAGAAACAATAGGGATTCATATCTGATCACATAATTACAATAAAACAGTTGTATGCCAAACTACGAGCAGAGAGTCACACTTTACTAATTATCTCGTTATTGTTTTATTTTGAGAAGGTGGATCGACGGAAGAAGCATCGTGATGCTCACCAAAACAACCACCCACGTGTTCCCATGACTGACAAAAGAGAGGTACAATCATACTCTTATGACTAACAAAAGAGAGGTACAATCATACTCTAGTAATATCCATCTTCAATTGATTTCTGAATTGATAGGATTTAGCAAGGTACCGCTTATGTTCGATTGTGAGGAAGTGTGTTGTCGCTGAAGGATTTATTGTTATGGATAATCCAGACTTTACAATTGGTGGACAAAAACTTGGGACACAATATGTTGAAGTTTATGTTGATAAAGTGATAGATCCAGACGAACCATTGATACGCCCATATGGAACGTATGAAGTTATGCATCAGGTTGATGGGAAATATATTGCATGGCCTAAATCATTGGTAAGTTTAAAATTGTGTACTAAAGTATTTAATTAAAGGATAATTGATTCAAAGCCTCTGGAAATAATAGGGTCAAGCATTTTTATCAACCTTTAAACTCATTCTCTTTGTATCAGGTAGGCATGTCTAAATAAATATGAAAATAGAGTCTAAAGTGAAAAATTCAAGTCACTGTCAACACTGGCCCTAATGGATGGAAATGAGGATGCTATGGATCTAGATTATGGGTTAAAACCTTAATTTTTAGTGCATTCTGTGAATTTCTGGAAGGTCAAGGTCATATGTGCAAATTTCTCATAAGGGCACTGTCAGACTTCTAAAAATATATAATAATATGGCATGATAGGATAAGGTATACATTGAATTTCTTTTAGTTCTAAATAACCTACTTTTGTGACATAGACCACTGATTCATGGCTAGTTTTATAGATCACCACTTTTTCTTTTAGTTTTATAGATGAGCTTACTGTATTTTGTGACATAGACCACTGATTCGTGGCTAGTAAATGCCTACTGTACCAGTGGTACCAAAAGAAAAAAAACACATTATTGAGAGCAAATTTAGGGTTTAAGATGATGAAAATGAAAAATGAGCCAAATAAAGGGTAAAATTGCATAAAAACTCATGTATCTCATAAAGGATATATTAAAGAATGCATACATGCATTTGGATAGGCTCTGGAAAGTAATTACACAAAACATGATGATCGAGTTCATCTTTTGAAAAATTGATGGAAAGTCAACTATGGTCAACTGACCAGATTAATTTATAATAAAGAGTAAAATTGTATAAAAACTCATGTATCTCATAAAGGATATATTGCATGGCTAAATCATTGGTAAGTTTTTCTTTGAGGTTACTGTTTGCTAATCTAAAGGTAACATTATAGATCTTAAGTAACACTTATTTTGGGCATGAGAATCAGTTAAAGGGTTATTTTGTTTGGCTTATTGAATTTGACGAATTTTTCATACTAATTTAATATATTGTTGCTTGCAGTTAAAGAAGATTTAAATGCTATCAGTTGGAACAAGCGAATGAAGATGTGTTGAATTAAAGAATCAGTTGTGTACTAAAGTTGAGTTCCTACAAACATGTGTTAATTAAGTTCAGAATGCTTTAAGAGTTTTTAATATTTTGTAGGTGCTACAAATATATATATATATATGTAAACTTTAGATTTCTTTAAAAATTTAGAGTAATTTAATTGTGTTTTTATAATTCTTTATTTTTAGATTATATAGTGTTTTATATATATATATATATATATATATATATATATATATATATATATTTGAAGTTGTATTATATTAGCTCACTATTTGCGTATTGTCTGAAGAAACGCCTCAAAAAAATGTTGCTAATTAAACTGAAACAAACGTCTGTAAACAAATTCCAGGCGCCACTAAAGTGCCGGCAAAACTCACCAAATTATGAAAAATAGTATTTTAGCGGCGCTACCCTAATGCCGGCAAAGGGCCTGTAAAAAAGCTGGTAACAGAATCGGTGGCGCTTCTCACACGCCGGTAAAAGTGACCCTAAACGCCGGGAAAACTTATCAAACGCCGGAAAAGAAAATTTCGGGCAGCATTTACCAAGCGCCGGTAAAAGCCCTTTGAACGCCGGCAAAAGAATTGCAGGCGCCTCCAAACGCCGGGAAAGAGCACTTCGGGCGGCATTTCTCAACGCCGGTAGAAGCACTTGGAAGCGCCGCTAAATGTGTTTGCCGACGGTAGTATTCCTGGCACTTGGCCAAGCGCCGGGAAAGATATGTAGTGGCGTTTTGGAGTGTATTTAGCGGCATTTGTAAGCGCCGGGAAAAGCTCCTTTTCTTGTAGTGCTCGCACGTAAATTCTCCATATTACGGTACTAGAATAACACTACGAGTCTATGACACAGTGCCTCCTGAAAAGAGGTTTATGGGATCCGAATTTTGACAACTAGTCGCACATTTGTGGCGATATGTAAATTACAAGCGTGTCGTGTTGTAAAAAGACACATGTATGTCTGTTGGGACTTGAGAATGGTGTGTGCAGGTATGTGGAGACATATTAATCGTGCCGAACCGTGCGGTATTGACACGACACTTATTGTTTGAAAATTACAAACGTAGTAATGTTTGTTCATTAATTACTAATGCAATTATTGGCCACAATAAATCTACCCTGATGAGGCATGTCACAAAGTTATGCTTAAATGTGATCATCATATGTGTGGCTTGAACCCCATCATATGTGTGGCTTGTCTGCTAGGTCAATCGCGCTTGTGAAATCAAATGATCAACTTCAACTTCATGCTATGAAGTCATGAACCGTGCATGATAAAATATGGCGCCATATTAAACAACCACAGTTGAAGTCAACCGTGGATAGAATCTTGATATATAGACAGCGCCAAAAATATGATATCACCCACTGATTATTTTGGAGCCGTGGCTGAAAGTTGATGAATCCCCTCACGGCTCCAAAATTGTAGATATACATCTAAATTTTTACAAACGGTTGCACAAGTCATGATAGCAAATCCGAGGATAATATGTGTTTTTGTACGTATCTAATATGTTGTTATGTACTAATGCATGTGTATAAATCAAATCGTTATCATTTGAAATTGTTGTGCATGATTTTTTAACTAATTGTGATAACGTTATAACGTTTTGTTATATCGTTGCCGTAATTTGTAAAAATTTATGTTTTGTGTCCCACACTTCTTTATAAATAACAAGTCTCCTCCAAGTTCCAACATCAAACATATTTTCAACCGTGCTAAATCAGACTTTTTAGAGTTTTTTTAATAGAATTTAATCTCTTAATTTTATGAGATTTTCATTTTTCAAATGTGAGAGTGTAAACCCAAATCCAATAATTCTGACAATTGTTAATTGAATGTATTGTTTCATTGTTTGAAAGATAATGCTCTGTACAATATATGTGTTGTGAAGTTTTTTTCTCTTTTTCATCAAGACATTACGCTATTAATTTGGTTGTTGTAGGGGATCACCGGATTTAAATTTGTAAAATCTTTGTTTAGAATGGAAATGCAACACCTCGAGATGTTTATTTTCGGAGACGCAAGGACACACACATATATATATATATATATATATATAGTTGGTCGAATAAATACATTGTTAATTAAAGTAATCTTGACTGTTTAAAGACGGTTCTCTTTACATGTGTGCTATATATATATATAAACCGCCAATTAAGACTATTAATATTTCTTATCAAATGAATAAAAAAATATTACTAATCTGGATCAATGATCAAGATTTCTGTTACTACAAAGCTTAGTGAAATATATGTTCATTAAATAGCACAATCTTATCTAAATAAAAACTTTGACCGTTCAAATAATTAAGGGCTCGTACAATAATTAGATCAAGTTTTTAAAACATGCATTACAAATATAATATAACAACAAATAGGGACGGATCTAAGACTTATTTAAAAATAGCTGAGTTACCCTTATGATTTTAAAATTTTAATTATGTATATTGAAATTTAGTGGAATATTTTTTTTTTAAATTTATATAATCTAGCCTCTCTCAATAAATAACAAATGTTTAGTTGTAGCATACTGGTTAGACCTCTATTTTGTAGTTGAGAGAATATTGATTCAAATCACACTCAACACATATTGTGCATTTTCATTTCAATCACCTCTATATAAATTTACCACACACAGCTCTACTCAACATTTTGATCTAAAATATATTATTTTAACAAACAATTAATATACCTACTTTGTAAAACTTATGTCAATTGTCATAGGTAAATATTGAGTACAGGATCAAAAAATTTGGAGATATCTCTTATAGTACAGCTCTACTCAACAAAGACTTCTACTGTAGTACATCGATGTACTATAGTAGAAATGGAAAGAATATATCGACAGATTGTATCTATGTAACAATTTGTTACAATTGACAAAACAATTATCAAAATAAAAGAATAGAGCGCTTCCCTCTTTTTCTCTCTTTTGGCACCACTTCAAACCTCCACTTTTATCTTCCTCCACCCTACCCTCCCATCCAACTCGGTTAATTTCACTCCTTGTAAGCTTTATTTTCAACACAACACCTCCCTCTTTCTCGGTACTACATTCTCGAGCAGAAAGGAGAATGAGAAAGAGAGTGGTATTGTCGGAGCCAAAAGTGTGATATTGTCGGAGCTTGGAGCGTAGAATCTCATCTTGATCGGAGCGTAACGGTGAGTAGATCCAATCATCATCGGAGCACGACAGTGGACAAAAAATCACATATGGTCGTGTAGCGAGAGGGGAGGGATCAGAATCGAGCTAAGCTGATTGGAGCCGAGAGTGCGGTATCTTCGGAGCTCGGAGCGTAGAGTTTCCATCTCGATCGGAGCACGACGGTGAGTAGATTTGATCATCGTCGGAGCGTAGTGGCGGTCGAAGAAGCGAATCGGTCGTGAAGCGTGATGCGTCCTATCTCGAGAAGAGTAGGCCGTATGGGAAATGGGTTGGGCTCGTCCTATAGCGGGATGACAGGCTGAGATGTGTATGGAGTTTGGAACTCGGGTTGGTTTGGAGATATTCGGACTTTGACCTATACGATATCTCTCTTAGCAAAAGTTTCGACCCTTATTTAATGGGCCTTCTTGCCTTATATAGGCTATCCATAACCGCTATGCCACGCGGTTATGGGAGACTTGGCGGTTATGTAAACTGTATTAGCAGTTATCCCGCGCAGAGGCGGTGTAAGTCAGTTTCGGGCTGTGCCTCATGAGTAGGGATGTAAATGAGCCGAGTTCGAGCGAGTTACCTCCAACTCGAACTCAGCTCATTAAATAAATGAGAGAGTCAACTCGAGTTGGGATGGTAATAACGAGTTGTAGAGCCAAATCGAACTCAACTCGTTATCAACTCGAGTTGGCTCATAACTCGTTTAATGAGTTAATTGTATACTACTAGTAAAAGAATTTATCAATATCCAGCAATTTTTCATACAACAATAGTACATAAGTACCAATAATTTTTCATACATCAACTTAGTACATAAGCACCAGCAATTTTTCATACAACAGCTTAACAAAAATAATATCTAGGATTTATTGTGACCAATGCTATGTAACTCGAGTTATAAATGAGCGAGTTGGGGTAAGCTCAAACTCAGCTCATTTATTAAACGAGTCAGCAAACTCGAGTTGGAACTGACTCAAGTTGTAAATGAGCGAGTTAAAGCGAGCTGTAAATGAGCGAGTTACGAGTTTGAGCAATTTTGCCCAGCCCTACTCGTGAAGCTTTATGAGACTTTTTAGACCTTGCTTGGATGGATCCTTGGGCTTTTCATATTAATTATGGGTTGGCCTCTCAAGGAGGTTCGAATCCCGAGTTGGCCCATATTGTTTGATGGACCTCGGGTTTTCATATTGATCCCGGGTTGGTCTTTCAAGGAGGTCTGAATCCCGAGTTGGCCCATATTGTTTGATGGATCTCGAGCTTTTCATATTAATCCCGGATTGGTCTTTCAAGGAGGTATGAATCCCAGTTCTTTCATGGCCCGTGGCGGGTTTGTTGAGGGCCTTGGAAATATGGCCCTATCAAAGCGAGATGGAGATTAAATTTTAGGATTGAGTATGAATGTAAATATTTACTTTTATGTTATATGAAGAGATAGAATTTATAATTTTATAAATATTTTTTTCTCATCAATATATTTGTTAATGGTAATTTTAATTACTAACCATTAACAAAAATATCAAAATAGAAAAGTAAAATTTTGAAATTGCATGTTCATAATCTGGATTGATGGTTGGATACTTGATCTCCAACTTTTAGTCAAATAAAAAAAGAAAGGTAAAATTTTGATGCAAGTTTGAAATCTTTTAGTCAATGATTGAATATAAGTAAAATTGAACGGTTACTTTTCCTACCATTCGATGAATAGCTAGCGGATTTAAAAATTGCATCAAATTTAATTCGTATTATATTCAACCAATTGTTATGAGCACCAAACAAACTTGTCAATATAATCCATCCTAACAAGTCCTTCGATTCTTACATATATATATATATATAGGCGGATGGTATTGGGAGAAAACTAACACCATATATAAAAGTTCAATAAAAGAAAATAATACATAGATCAATGTGTCATTTATTACAAGCGGTTTAAATGCAAACAATTATGGGTTCGAGGTGCAGCAGCAAGAAGTTGCACGGTCCTGATTGATCAAAGGCCACCCCATAAGAAGGTACACCTGATTCAGTGGTCCTGATACTATTTGGATATCTGTCGCGCAAATATGCGACATGGTTGCGAAACTCTTGCTGACATGAGAAGAAACAAAATAGTTTGCAACCATTAGCACTTTCGAGGATGCATGCATCTCTAATTTTTATTTAATGAATTATTTGCTGCATTCCTATATATATAGACATAGTATCACGGATCTACGTCACAAGAGGCATGGATCGATCAGTTAACATGCCAGTTGAGATTTTCTGCCGTGTAGAAAAATTCCACGCAAGTTTAAAACTATTCGATCGATTTCGTGCATATTTAACCTTTAAAAATTCTCTTCAAAATCCACCGATTTGTGTACTGCCAGGAGCAGTCAGGAATTTTATCGCGACAAACGAAATATTATACTAATACGATCATACGCGTATCTACGGCTTAGCCAAAGATGGCTAAACCACCCCTATGATTTTAAAATTTTAATTATACGTATAGAAATTTAATTGAATTTTTTTTTTTACTTTTTATATAGTATAGTCACTCTCAATAATGACATTATGTTTAGTTGTAGCTTAGTGATTAAAGCTCTATTTTATTGTTGAGAGGTCTTGGGTTCAAATATCACTCACCATAATTGTACATTTTAATTTCCAGTCACCCCTATCAAAATTTTATAGTTCCGCCCCTAAATACGACTAATGAATTGAGGATTGTTCTGAATTAATTAATTCAGTCTCTGAGTTGTTTATGAATTGACAAAAAAAAAATTCAGAAATAAGCACCAGCCCAATTATACACAAACCTATATCCTATTTCAATATAACCTGAAATATGTCATGTGCCGTGTCAGAAGTGTTTTTATGCATCATGTGTCGTATTTTGTGTTTTGACATTGAACATGTCGCGTTTCCATGCTCGAGTCAAACAAATTTTCCGACCCAACACATTCAAAGAATATGACATATTAACCTGTCAAAATATTAAAATGTGACATGTTATGTCATAGACATATAAATTGTTAAATTTCTAACTATATACATGACGGTCACAAGGAAACACATAACACAGTAGCACACCGCAATTTGACGAGAATAAATTTTGACTTCAAATAAATAAGTGTGACCCGCCACACTCTATACAGTTCACTACCCGCCTCATGAGAACTTTATCTCAGAAACCTCACCAAAGATGTACCGAGCTGCACACTTTGGTGCAGTAGCTTTACAAACAAATCTCTCTCTTTTTTTTCTTTCAGGTTTCGGCCCAACTTTTGGATCCGTATTCCTTTTGCCGAATCAACTTCCTGGCCCACTGTCAGTTGGTAATTTTTTTTTATGTTCCGACTCAAATCTCTATTCATATCAAGGAAATAAATACCCTTCCTTTTTATAATCCTTACTAGTTGCATTTGATTTGACGCAATGCATTTCATAATCCCTTTATGGTAGATTCGATCGATCACCCATAACGGGTGGAAGCGGGGTGTATCGCATGGGTATGAGACCCAAATTTATTTGATGTTTGATGCTTGAACTGTGTAATTCACTTCATGATGCGTGTACGTTTGATCCAAACATATATTGAAGCGTTGCGCATGAATGTTGAAGTGGCATGCATAGATTGTAAACCGATTAAACCGTTTTAAGCATACATCGGACTAATTTGGATATGATGCTCATCTGACACCATCCGCTCCATTTTATGATTTGCCTCTCTCACAAAAACTAAATCAAAATATCATTTTTTTCAAATTGTTTTACATATTAACCTTCTAGACCCCTCATCTACTCTCTCCTCATTTCTATTTTGTTAACTCCAAAAGTTTCCTTCTCAAAAATTAAGCAGATTTTGTTTACAATTTTTTTTATTCTTCAATTTGTATTTATTTAATATTTTTATCAACGAATTTATTAAATATTTTTTTTCGTTCTAAAAATTTATTGGGTACAAGATAGCACATAAATGATAGATAGCAAATATATGGTACATATAACAGTATTAAAAATCCATAAGAAAATAAACTATCATGACACTTATCTGGACATAGAATCCTCAGTTTATCCCTAAAAAAATATCAAAAATATAAAACAAAAAATAGAGGCTCAAAATGTCATTGGAGTCATCAATTCTCTGTCTTCCTTTATTAAATTGATATTGTATGAATCCTGCATCCACAAACCCTCTGTTCAAACAAATGTCCAAAATCAGAATTCTAAATAGCACCCTATAGCGTTATTATAGTGTTTTCGGACCATAAAAGCTATGGTGTTATCAGCGTTATAGCGGCACAATATGGACAAAGCACTGTTTTTTTTTAGCCATTCTGTTATGACGCAATAAACGCTATTTAAACATTTGTCCAAAATACATATGAGTGTTAAATTAATATGAAAACTATAACTATGTGAGCAACTTTGGTTACAAAATAATACCCGATAAAATTTATGTAAATGCGAAGTATATTTGTGGATCTTTTGATATTTTTATATAATTTATTAGCTTATTGGATGATTTTGGAAAAGTAGCCATATTCAAACTAATTGAAATGTTAAAAGTTTTATAATTGACAGATGCTTTGATAATTCTAGGATACTTGTGTACATAAAATTTTTTAACGAACAAATTTTTTATTTAATAAATTCTTTGATAAAATTATTAAATAAAATACATAAAGAAGAAACAAAAAATTATAAATAAATTGTGCTTAATACTTAAGAGGGAGTAGATGAGGGGTCTAGAAGGGTAATTTGGAAAAAAGAAAATTAAACAGGTGTATTTTGCTTTAATTTTTGTGAGAGAAAGGCAAACCATAAAATTGCCCCATATTAATCTAACAAAATTCAGACGAGAAAACTTTTTTTCTAGAAAATTTTATGGAGTTAGTGGGACTAAAAATTCGGTTAAAGGGCAGATACGTAAATTGTCTTTGGGGTTGGGTGTTGCGATGGGAGAGAGAGAGTGAGAGAATTGTATACGCTGTCCAGTATAATGTATATACTGTATTGGCCTAGGGGTGCAAACGGATCGGATATTATCCGACCGTATTCGGATCCATATTCAAAAATTTAATACGGATTATCCGATATCCGAATTTTGGTGCATATACCACCATCCGATCCGTATCCGATCCGTTTGCACTTTACACCCCTAGGTCCAATTGGGGGATAGTGCAATACTGCAATGTAATTATGTAGGTTGGTTTGATAGCGCATTGAGATGCGTGATCAGCGAGTCATCCAAATCAACCCCCTATTTAATTGACTGCTCCTGCACTCTCTGCTCGCCACAATTAAATCCCCACCACATGCTTTTCTGTCCTAATTCCTCTCTTTCTCTCTCTGTTTGTCTCTCTCTCTACACAGAGAAAAGCACTTGTTTATTAATTGCATTTATTGTGTCAAAGCCAACAATGCCTTGTGATTTATTGGATGGGTCAGCAGAACTTGGCTTTTGCAAAGGGGACAGATTATATGGGTAGAGAGAGAAACAAGCATACACATTAATAATAATAATAATTATTATTATTATTATTATAATAATTTTAGTTGAGTGGATTATTGAGAGACTTTATCTGAATTGTTGCATAATGTTAATAATATAAGTAAAAAGGAGGAGGGTTAAAATGCTTTGCGTTTTTCATAACTCATTGTGCTTTATATTTTTCTATTTTCATTTTCAAAGTCTAAACAATCGATCTGAACCGTTTAACATGATCTCTATATTAAAATATGTTTGATAGTATAATTATATATATTTTTTTAATTGTATCCTAATTTTTTAAATAGATATAAAATCACAATTTTTTAACTATAAGAAAAATCACTGTTTTCAAACTATCGAGAAATATTAATTTTGTGCTATCTAAAAAATTAGTAAGTAATTTTCATAAAATATAAAATTGTTCAACAATCTGTTGCTCAGTAGATCACATTAAAATGACAAAGGTACCTAATATGTATTAAATAAAGTTAATACACATTAGTTACCTCAGCATACAAACCCGTGTCCAAATTCATGAGCACCGTCCAACAAAATTGATTAGACATATATTCATGTATTCATCAGATTATTCCAAACAGTATCGACCATGAATAAATTCAAAGTGGCTGGATCATGATGATGGATAAGATAACAACAAGGTACAAAAAGATCTTTGAATTGAGGTTAATTTTAGAATAAAGATGTATGCAAGATAATGAAGAATAAAGTGATGTGGATGTAAAAGTTGAATAGAGGAGAAAAGAGTATATTTGCATAACGAGTTTAGTATCAAAATTGATGACATGGTAGTAGGGGTGAAAACAGAGCGGATACGGAGCGGATAGTGCAAACAATCGATCCAAACCGTTCAACATGTAATCTGTACTAAAATGTGCTTGTAGACCAAATTTTACATTTTTTTTGAATTATTTTACAAAATTGTTGTTTTTAGTGATCCATAATTATCTAAAAACAGCAGTTTGGACTTTCAACTGCTATATACTATAAGGAATTTAGCAAAATGATCAATTTGATACTAATTATGAAACTAGAATTTGGTGCCAAGGAACAATTTGTGTAATTTTCTATGTCGTAGCAACAGCAAAATAATCTAAAACATTAAAATGTAAAAATTATAATACAAAATTCTACAAGGGTGCACATCAAAATTTCCATTTGTTTCAACTATTATACAGTTGGAGGTTTTTCCAAAGCAAATTTGGTGCTTTCCATTTATTTTGGAAAGATGTTACTTAAACAAAACATCAACCATCAATCAATAAACTTTAATAGGGTAGAAGTATAAAAAAAAAACTAAAATATACAATTTGTATTCCTAATTGGATGAAATTTTCTTTTAAAAAATTGAAATAATTTCATCTTCTATGAAAAATTGCTATATAGTTTTCTCTTTTTTTTTAAAAAAAATTATTCCTTCTCTAAATAATTGTCTCCTTCCTACAAAATTTGCTACCAAACACCATAATTTTTTTTTTCTTTAAATAGGGTCAATCCTTTTTAGAATGTTGTATCACTCTATTTCAAAAAAAAAAATAAGGTAGTAAACGGAGCCTAGGCAAAATTGTAACCCAATTTTTAATTTTCTTAGAATAAATTTTATATGCTAAGTTCAAATTGAGAGCGAACATTCTAATGATCCAGGAGACAATTCGGATGTAGAAAAGCTAAAAGAGTATATTGCATTGCACCTTAAAAGATAATTCCCTGAGCACTTTCATAGGCTGCACTTTATTCATCGCAGCAAAGAGATTAAGACCTTTGCAATAATTTCAAGGACTTTAATTTCTGTAAGGAATAAGATGGATTTGAAGTTTTGACTCAAATGGAATTTAACTTAAAGTTAAGTAAACACTTGGACTTCACTACTACCTGCTGTAGTTGTAGCCAATTGTGTCCAATTTGATTTAGTAATTGATCAAGACATGCATATGCTTCGTCCTATTTTAAAATTATTTTAAAGCCATAGAAAATCAACTGTATCGAGCTAGGGTTTGATGTGTTTTTTTATTATAAAGATCCAATTTAAAATGATCTTGCTTGAAATATATATATATAGAGAGAGAGAGGGGTTGGCTAATATCAAAACGTTTGTTTCGAAGCCGTGGTGCTACCAATTGGTTTTCTGATTTTCAAAGTCCAAACGGTCAATCCAAACCGTTAGATGTGATCTCTATATTAAAATGTGCTTGGAGACCAAATTTTACATTTTTTTTGAATTTTTTAACTATTTATTAAGCCAGTTTTAAAATCGCTGATTTTAATAAACAGTGAAAAATTTCTGGATCATTGAAAACAATGATTTTAAAACTGACTTAATAAATAGTAAAAAAATTCAAAAAAATGTAAAATTTGGTCTACAAGTACATTTTAATATAGATTGAATGTTGAACGGTTTTGATCGACTGTTTAGACATATTTTACCAAATTGAATAAGAGCCTCAAAAATTTTTATACCAGGTTATGTTGTTAACTCTTGCAATGTTTATCCCATCTTTTATTTTATTTTTAAGAAAGTATAGAATGCTTAATGAGATATTGTCTCAAATATTACACAAAAAAATGATTAATTTTTGGCTTGCAGGCAAAACTGTCTTAGCCTTGTCGTTTGATAAATGAAATAAAATTAATGTGAAGTAAATATTAAATTATTTTAAAGCAGTGTTATTTGGTAGTACTAAATTAAGTAAATGAAATAGTGCTAAATAAAAAGACTAAAAAGTTTTATTTAATAGTTAAGTAATTTCGTGCTTTAACTTTATATCACCTCAAAAATATCTTAATGAGCTTCCATTTGATATATTAAAGCATCTTCAAACACTTCAATCACGCTACTCCACTTATAAAAAAAAAAAAAAACACTAGACTTATATCAATATAATCTTTATTTTGTTCTATCGCTTTACAAGAAATCGAGCTTATCTAATTAAATGAATAATAGTTTTCTAAAGTAATTAAGATCTCATAGATCGGACATACCTGTTTTAAGTATGCAATTAGTTCAGTTCTTTTAATTAGTTATTTAGTTGAAATTGTTTGTGATCTTGCTCTCTTTACAAGATATACCTCTTTCGTCGGATTATACAAGAATATACCTTACAGCATCAAGAAAGAAAATGTTCGCTTAAAGAATTCAACCTTGAAAAGGACGAGGAATTTTTTTATACAAAGGAAAACAATTGCTTTTTTTTTTGTCTTCCAAAAAAATACTCACAAGAAATAAATACAGTATTAGAAATCCCAAAATAAGCCAATCTTGCTCCGGGCACAGTGGCTGCTTATTTGAAGACTCGGAGACACGTATCATTTCCTAATTTTATAGTGGATTTCATTTATTTTATAAGTTCCAAAACTAACACACACGTGTATCAAGTATCAACTAGCCAACTAGGTGCCTATCCTTATTTAGAATATCCCGAGAGCTTAAGCTAATCCCTGTTTTCTTTGGTAATATATTGAGCTAATCTGCTAAAACGGTATGTAACAAAAATACCTTGCAATTTTATTTCATCTGTTATTACACAAAAAGAAATCCTAACATGTATCTAAAGTTTTATATATATATCTTGTCTTAAAAAATATCCCATGATTAACATTTATAGCTTAAGGAATTTACTAATTTTGTCTTTTTTATCTTACTTTATATAGGTGGAAATAATTTGTATTAAATATTTAAACCTGGAAATAAACGATTGTACGTAATGTATTGATATTTATTAATTATCGAAAATTACTATTGTGCCGTGGAAATTAATATTACGGTTATTATTCTAGACATACGCTAAGAATGAATGTATATAAATAATTAAATACAAAACGTGCTAAAAGTATCATATTTATAATACTCATAATTACTTCTTTTGACTCTCACCACTACCCCGTCCTAAGTTGAAAAGTGCCAACCTTTCTTTTCCCCAAAACTTGAAACGCGCTGTTCGTTAATGGTGATAACAGTAACATCAGCATATACCACATGGGAAAGTGGTAAACTTTATTAATTCAAAATGGTATCTGAAAAGTTGACAAAAATATAAACAAAGTTTAGTTTATATAATGATATATAGATAGAAAACTGGATACAAATTATCATGATATTTAGAGTGTTTTTTTTACTATTTTTTAAATAGATAGAAAAGCACTACTTTTTGATGATTCAGAATATTTTTATTAGGTGATTTTCTACATATTTAAAAAATATATAAAATTAATCTTCAAGTATATTTTATGTATGAAGATCATGTTAAACAATTCAAATTGACTATTTGAATTTTAAAAACAAAGATATGAATCTATAGCACCAACCTAAAATTGTGCATTCCAAAGTAACATAACCTCACTATTTGATTTTTTTTTCTTATTTATAATCAACAGCTTCTGGAAAACCAAAAGAGATACTTTTGTTTATAAAATGATCTTGTACTTGATTGAATTTATTCATTTCGGCATAATAAATGATCTTGGGACCCCATGCCATGTCAATAGAGAAATTGTCTTAACATGAAGAAGTTTCTGGTATTTTAGCTTTGTAATTTGTGATAGAAGCAAATGTAAAATGGAGAGAATCCAAAATAATGTACAACAATTAAAATTAAACTTCACTTATTAGAAAAAACCACAGTAACAATTTGATATCCAAACCCTATAAAGAGAAGCCAAGTTTTTTTTTTTTTTTTTTAAATTACCTCACACCTTGAGAGACTATTAACATTCCATTTAATTTTTTTTGCAGGAAACTTGGTTATCTTTCAAGCAAGTTCATTGCTTAAGTTATTACTTAATTGTAAGTTTTGGAGGATCAACCGCCAGGACAGGGTATATTCAAAACAACAAAGTAGCAAACCCTGTTGGGGGGGAGCATATTATGTGTATGCCATGTCAGCTCAGCTCCAAACAATTTCTAGGTTTTTTTGTTGAGATATTTTTGCTTTCATTATTTTGGAATATGTTGGTCAACCGGGAAATAAAATAGTCCTCTCTACATAAAGGGAAAAAATAAAAATAAACTCAAGAAGTCCTGTCTATTTCGTTATTTAAGAGGGGCACTTAGGTACTTTAATCTTTTCAACCAATTTAATTTTTAAAATTCTGTCGGGCCACTTGGCTTTTCCTTCTCTCCTGTGTGTACGTCTTCCTTTCTGACACCTCCACTGTGCTCTCTCTCTCTCTCTCCCCCTCACATCTTACATCTATGGCGTAAGCTTGGCTTGATTCCTGATAGTGCAAGCGAAGCAAACTATCCGGACATTTCAATTCATTTTTTATTTCTTTTATTTTTATTTGTTCTCTCTCTCTCTCTCTCTCTCTCTCTCCCTCTCTCCCTCTTTTCTTTGTTGTTGTTTTCTTCTTTTTCCTACAACACTTGTACTAAACCCCCCGCGCTCTCTCTTTCTCTCTCAGAGTACTCTTTGTCCAGTAAAAAAGCCTTTAACTTTTTCTCTCTTTCTATTTTCCTTGAAGCCTTTGTGCTTCCTTCTCACTGTTCAAATCTCTCCCTTAGTGCTTCTCACTCTCTCTCTCTAATGGAATGCATGATGGGGTTAGCTACCGAGTGCTTTAGCAGACAAAGTGGCCATGTGAGTTAAATTTACCTTCGATTCTTCATTCCTCTCTCTCTTCAAATTAACCATCCATATTCACTTCTGTTTTCTCATTCTCAAAACAAAAGAAGAACACATATCGTGTTTCTTCTTTCATTTCTTTGTTTACTAAATCAATTTTGAGTTGCACAAGATATGCTTTAGGAACTTCTCTCTCTCTCTCTCTCTCTCTCTCTCTCTCTCTCTCTCTCTCTCTCTCTCTCTCTCTCTCTCGTTCCAACGAAAAAGGCCGTGTATTTTCTTCTTGATAAGGTTTTCTCTGAAAATCAGGGCTTCCATTTGTCCTTTTACCTCTAATAAAGTAATATATTTTAACAGACCCCTAATAATTGTGTTTATAGTCCCAAGAAAGTGCCTCACCCCCAAAAAAGAACAAATACACCATCTCACATTTATTACTATCAATCTCCCCGTTTTTTTTTCATTATTTTGTTTTAGCAATTCTGTGCTAGCTGTTGATTATTTTTCCTCTCTCGACCTCAGGCCACTACAGCTCACTAAGCCAACAATATATTACAGAGAGAATTCAAAAGGAGAAGAGAGAGAAAGAACAAAGATGGATCTTTCAGGCCACCAAGGCGAGATACCAATCCCAATGACCACCACATACATTCCCTCTGCACATACTAGCCACACACATGGTCACTCCTTACTCCACCACACTACATCGAACAACAACAACAACAACAACATCACCCCTACCCCTGCCAACGCCAACGCCAACGCCAACAACAATGGCCCTGCTAACCTGGCCACAGAAGATCACCACAGCCCGAGAAGAGACGCCATGCCGGCAGCCACACCCCTTTCCGTCTCCAAGAAGAACACCATCACAGTGAAGTACAAAGAATGCCTGAAGAACCATGCAGCCCCTATTGGAGGAAATGCAACTGACGGGTGTGGCGAGTTCATGCCGAGTGGGCCCGATGGCACAATTGAGGCGTTGAAGTGTTCGGCATGCGGATGCCACAGGAACTTCCACAGGAAGGAAGTTGAAGGGGATCCTTATGCATCGTGCCACTGTAAGGGCCCCCCATATATCTATAGCCCTGCCGGTAGAAGTAGCATTTCGGTTAGGCCAGCATTGCCGGCTCTAACACACCACCCGCATCACCAGATGGTATGTCAAAAGCTTTTCTCTTGTATTTTACCGGATCAAAAATCTTAATATATATAATTCTGCTGGTTGATGCATGAGTGCATGACACTAATAATGTCTTAGAAAAAAGGGAATTACAATTTACAAACTCACTTTGAAATGCTTTTGGACCAGTTCATCTTTCACCGGGGCATGGAAAAAGATAGTTCATTTCATTATTCAAAGAAGGTTAAGCCGATCAAAGTATGCAAAACATGTCTTTAGCTCTATAATTATGATTAAATAATGTAAGATTATATTAGAGAGTCTTGAGGTAATTAATTATGAACCACAACTACTTGTTCATTTGTAAGACCTAAAAAGCTTACTCACCAAAATGCTTCAACCATCAAAATATAAAAACAAAATAGCAAAAAAAAAAAATATCCATATGATATAACACACACCGTTAATAGTGAGTACCACACAGATTATATTTAAACAAAAGCCTTCTCTTTCACTAAAAAAGAAGATATTTAAACTACATTGTTTGCAGGTGATGCCACTGAGTGCCATGCAGACATCAGAATCAGACGAAATGGAAGGTATGGGTGGGACCCCTGGTATGATGGGCTCCAATCCAGCAATGGGCCACCACAATGGCCCCATGCCTATGTCAGGGATGGGGTCGGTGCATAGCAGTGGCAAGAAACGTTTCCGAACAAAATTCACGTCGGAGCAGAAGGAGAAGATGCTGAATTTTGCCGAGAAAGTTGGGTGGCGGCTCCAACGCCTTGAAGACGGGGTCGTGCAACAGTTCTGCCAAGAGATAGGTGTGAAACGGCGCGTTCTCAAGGTGTGGATGCATAACAATAAGCATAGCCTGGCTAAGAAGATCAGCCCCGACGAGGAGCAACAGCAGCCACCCCCGCAACTCCAGCTCGAGTAATAGTGTTTGCTTATTGTGTCTCTCTTCTTAATTTCTCTTAGAGGTTGGTCCTTTCACTTGCTACCTACCTATACATTCATCTACAAATAAAAGGCTATGTTATTGGTTTTGCCATAAATGATGTAATTATCCACTAGTTCTAATACAAAGATAACATTTTGAGACGAGCAAAGGTGTTTAGCAATTATTTGAAGCAGGAATGTTTCAAATTGTAATGCTTCATTACTTATAGTCACAATGCCCCTTGTAAGGAGAAAACAACAAATTAAAAAAATGCTTCTAGACTATAGATCGACTATCTAATTATTTCATTTTGGGTTGGAAATGATTGGATTATAAATACTTGAGAGAATTTTTTTGCAAATATGACTTAGTAGCTCTTTTGATAATACGTCTGTTTTTATTCCACAAATGAGTTGCTAGATTTTGTATATATCCTTATCTTTCACATTTCGTGTGACAGTGGTGAACATATAAATCTATGACTTTATATTGCTTCACTATAGCTAGCAATATGAATAAATCTGTTCGATCGGTCTTCAACCCTGTAGAATATTCTCATTTGAATATGTTCGATCAGGACCTCTGATATGTACGTGATAATTTACTAGGGAATTCATTGATCATTTATTGAATAACAAATATGCTCAAATTTTGAGGAATAAGTTTGTTTATATATGCTAATAATTTCTTAATTTACAAGGTTTGCACTTTGCAGGTTAGAGAGGTAAGGGATATGACAAATGCGATTCTAACTTCTAGTCAAGATCAATCGAAAGATATCTGAAGATTATCAACTGAAATTAGGCAGCTAGGCTTAATTGCTCTTCTTCTTTTTTGTTTTAATTTTTTTTTTATATTGTGCATGGAAAACTTAATTAGTAGCTTTCCAATCTTTCCTTTTTTTTTTTTTTCTTTTTTTTTCCCTCCTGATTTGTTCTGGTCGTATAGTGCAGTAAGGTTTGAATTGGAATCTGATATTATGAAATGCTAATTTGTTCGCTTATGGAAGGGCAGTTATGCAAAATTGTCGTGATTCATTTAAGAGCTGACGAAATGCATGGTACTGTTGTCAGTGTTCTTTTTTTTTTTTTTAACTGAAAAAATTAAAGGCTACTTGAAATGTGCATTGTTTAGCCTCAGAGCTCATTACTTTCATGAAATCTTAAATATCATGTCTTAACGAAGAAACATAACACTAGTCTAAAGCAACTTTACAGTATTCCATTTTTATTTAATTTGATGTCAAAAGCAATGTTTCTTAGTAATGTGATCAACCTACGAATTTTTGCATATGAAATCTACTAGCTTCAAACCACCGAAAGCATAAAATTTTGAATGTGTTGGTATATACAAACATTACTGTTACTTTGATTTATATAAGCATTGTAATTAACGTACAAAATATTACATTAAAAAAAAAGAACTTTGAAGATGTCTTGGTTTTATCAGTTTGTGTGACAATGTGTTGCAAGTTGTAAAAACTGAGCTCTAATATTTCATAACCTACATAAGTATTGTAAACTTCAAATAATAATGAAACAAGAAGACACTTGCATCAATCAGGAGGCCTACAAAATTTCGAAATATAAAATGGTTAAGCCAAATTTTGTTGTGGTTTACTGGTTTTAAAATTTGTAAAATGCAATGTATTTACTATTTCTATATATACAGAGAGAGAGAGATGGGCTATATGGTGAATTGCGAAGTAAGGGTCTTATTTTACTTCACGTTCATATTTTCTTTATTGAAACTTCAAAGAGACGATCCGAACTGCTCAACATGATCTCCATATTAAAATGTGCTAGGAGACCAAATTTTATATTTTTTGAAAATTGTTTACTAATTTTTTAGAATATTTCAAAATCATTGTTTTTTATGGTCCATAATCTATTCAAAAATAGTGGTTTTTTACATATCTAAAAAAATACTAAATTTTTTTCAAAAAATGTAAAATTTGGTCTCCAAGCACATTTCAATATGGATATCATGTTGAACAGTTCGGATTGACTGTTTGGTCTTTAAAAATGGAGATATGAGCATGAAGTAAAACAAGATTCTTACTTTGCAACTCACTATAGCCCATCTCTCTCTCTCTCTCTCTCTCTCTCTCTATATATATATATATATATATATATATATATGAGTTCAGCTATGGTGAGTTGCCGAAGTAAGATTCTTGTTTTACTTCACGCTTAATTATATCTCCGTCTTCAAATTCTAAATAGTCGATCCGAACAACATATTTTCCATATTAAAATGTGTTTGGAGATCAAATTTTACATTTTTTTAGATTTTTTTACTATTTTTTAGATGGGAAGAAATTCGCCTGTTTTTTGATGGATTATGGACCATAAAAAAACAATGATTTAAAAAATTCTAAACAAATAGTAGAAAATAGGTAAATCATGTTGAGCTCGGATCGACTTTTTGACATTTCAAAAGTAGAAAATATGAACGTGAAGTAAAACAAGGCTATTACTTCGCAACTCACCATAGCCCAACTCTATATATATAGAGTCCGGCTAAATTGCTTCCGGAAGTACTTCGACCGAAGTGCTTACGGGTCAAATTTAGTTGTTTGATGTTCGAAACGTCGAACTAAATGGCTCAATAAATTGGTTATATAATAAATATGTAGAATACCGATTTTTACTATTTTAAAAAAATTTAACAATTTTTTATGATTTTTGAAAGATGGACTTTTTTGACTTAAAAATAAAAGTATTTTTAAGCCAAAAGAGACCATATTTCAAAAATCATAAAAAATAGTTAAATAATTCCAAAAATAGTAAGAATCAATATTCTACATGTTTATTATATAACCAATTTATTGAGCTACTTAGATCGACGTTTCGAACATGAAATATTAAAATTTGACTCCGCAAACACTTCGATCAAAGTGCTTCCGAAAGCAATTTAGCCAGACTATATATATATACACACACACTTTGTATATCAGATGACATTTATAGATCAAAATGGCGTAGCATGCAGTTTTGCCAAAATAAGTTACGACATACTTGGTGAAAAATTAGCTTTATATAAGGTAAAAATAAAAAGATAATCACAACATATAATTGCCCTATGTAGTTTGTAGGAAGAGTTGCATTGTATTACCCAAATTTGTTTATCTATCTATTTTAAAATATTAAAATTTCAAAGTTCCCAGCACTTTGAAAAAAATCTAATATTACTAGAAATGTCGATATTGTCTGTGCACCACCAGGGGTGGCAGCTGGTACTGCTTGCGCATCTTATTTTAGCTGGTACTACTAGAAATCCAATATTATTTTTGATGCGCATGCATTGTATGCATCCCACCCCTAGTTGGTGTGCAAATATTGTATGTGTTTCAGGTGAGTGTTTTTTTTTTCAAAACGAGTGTACAAAGCATCAGCGAGTCATCTATGTTTTCGCAATAATACATCGATGTACCAGTACCGGGATTATTATAGGATATAATACATCGGCGTGTCATTGATGTTTTTGTAATAATACATCAAAAAACTTTTTCGAAATTTTAAACAACGTAACTTCTGATAGTAATAAACTCTGATTTTAGCGAATGATCAGTTTTCGAAAAGCTCATGAAGAGATCTACAATCGATCTCTCAGTTCAACCCAATACAACCAAGTTTCAGTGCAAAAGTACGTAGTTTAGTGTCTCAAAACTAAACAGTCATGACATTTCGATTTATAGATATTATTTTTTCTATGCAACGTAACTTTTATATATTATTTTTTCTATGCACACGTAAAAGATCATGACATTTCGATTTATATTGATTATATAGTACATAAAGAGTTTGTAAAAATACACTGATTTGAATAAATTATGGATGTTAATTTTTCAGTTTATAAATTCATATAAAATTGAAATTAAAAAGTGATACTTTTTTATGTGCGTGTAAAACAAATATAAATTTTATTATGACATATAAAATTTAAAAAATTTGTTATTAAAAAATTAGAAAATAAAATGACAAAGATAATCAGATTAGAACAATACTTGTAAGGACAAAAAAATATCTAGACTAAAATGATTTGTAAGTAATGCTAGCTAGCTTTTTTCTTTAATAAAGAATTTTGTCTTACCATGAGATATCCGGTTCAAACAAAAGTTGATGGGACTGTTGATACCAGAGGCCTGGAGCAAGATTAAAAGGATATAGAAATGATAAGGGTCTCCAAGGAATTATTGCGTTTGCTACGAAAAGTTTCCATCTTTGTCTCTGCCCCTCTCACAGCGCCTGGTGCTGGTTTACAAGACCTTCATGACTGGTAATTTGTATTGAAACAAACAACCGTGCATGTGAGCTTGGTTCGATGTGGGGTAATGAGACAAAATTCTTTGTGGCATTATTGTCTTGCTCTTCGTGCTTCGAATCATTCAAAATCTGTTTTGGTCATTGGTCAACAACAACAAAAAGAAAAGAAAGTTCTTCAATTCTGTATGTCAGGATGAACTGAAACATATATTTCATTAGTAATAAGCTCATTCTAATAACGTAGACATACCTATTTCCTAATTTTTTCCTTTGTTTTATGTATAACAATAATTATTAGATGATCAATACTGAGTTGATTTTGAAGCCCAGTCTATCGATTTTATTTTCACATTTATTTTCTAAATGCATGGCTTTTTTTTTATCGTAATTCTTTTACATGGATAATCAAGAGAATAAACAATTATGGGACTATGGGTTCTCAAGTCAACAGAAGATTTAATGACATTGAATTACTTATTGAACATGTTGTACATGTCATAAATTTTGGAAAGAGCTGTAGAGTAAATATTAATTAAGAAAAAGGCAATAAAATCAATGCGTACACCAGTCAATAAATTTTGTTCTGACTTGTAAATGATTAATTGGATATACTTCGCTTCAAATATTGCTCAAATAAATGAACTATCTATATTACACAGCTTCCAAAAAGAAACAAAAGCGCTTCGACCCGGAACAGAGATTGCTGCACCCCACGGAGACAAAGAGAAGATTTATTCTTGTAAGTGTTTGCTGCCAAGGCAAGGCACCAGTCCCATGTTCTTGCAGCAGAGACCTGTTTTGTTTTGTTTGATAGAGATGTGATGCAAACAGAGCAGAACTGATATTACATTTCCTCCTTTTTCACCCCTCCTTTTTTTCTTATTTGGTCTTTAAATCGATTTCTTTTCTTGGAGAATCATTGATTTGTGGACAATTAATAGCTCAATGTTTTTAAATGTATTTAGGGAAGTTGCAAGGTTACTCCACCACCACCAGTAACAATGTAACATGATTGAACCCCTTAAAGCAACTAACTCCATTGTAGCAATTGTAGGGCTGTATTTGGTATGTGTTTGGGTTGGGGTTGGGCACTTCAGCGCTAGCCATTTGGGCTGTTGTTCAAGGGATTTGTTCTATTTGGATCCTCTCCGACTGCATAAACACAGCTCAAACTTTCCAGTTATGTCTAGACCGTCAGATTCAGATCAGTTGTTCCAAATTGCTTAACCAGAGAGCTTCTGATTTGGAAGCAGGTGGCTATCAGTTCTCCCTGCAACTCTCCAATGACTAACAGAGACCAGACCACTGTATTAAATTTTATTGATTGTAACATATATGGTCCTTTTCATAAAAAAAAAAGAAAAAGAATATCGCTATTTGACCGTTCACAATTATGTCCACTCTAGCATATGCTCCTTTGACTATTAAATAGTTGGATCTAAATATATAGTTAGGGTTCAGAGTACAATATTCTGTCATAATAAATATACGCAATGTGATGTCCATTCAAATTCAATAGAGTATGTACTGAGCAAGCTTATGCGGACCAGATCCCCCAAAGTAACTCAAAATTTGAGTTTCGATCCGGACGCTCCGAGATAGAATTCATGGGACTCCTTTAATATTCATCCAGATTCTGATCGGGACGGTTTGAATCCAAACTCAAACTTTGAGTTACTTATACTGACCCGTTTTTTTTTTTTTGTGCGCATATTTTTCAGCTGAAAGGTTCCATTCCAACTAATGCCGGAGATGGGCCTCGGTCCAAGTGCCCGGGAGATGAGATAGTACGAGAAAACACCATTCCACAAGAGAGAAATAAAACCCAAAAGAGAATCAGAGAACCTATCCTTTGTATCTGTTCTACATTTAATGCCAAAGAGTGCGGACATTGATAGTTGGCACGGTATTAAACTGCCAAGACAGTCTCCTCATCATCACCCTCGTTCAATGAATAGTTTTGATCGAAGGAAGATTAATTGTAATTTTGTTCAAGTCAGAGATGGATCGGCTTTCTATCTATTCATTGAGGCGATTTTTAGTTGTAGCATTTTTTTTCTTTAAATTTTATGAGGTATATATATATTTACATGGGAAATAGGATGCAACACTCTGGATAATAATTTTAAATAGTCTGCTATTAAATTATTACAGTTTTGTTGTAGCTCTTTAAACAATAAACGCAGTGTGAATGTGTGATTGAAGAACATTGAGAAATGTAAATATGACCGTTAAAGTTGTTATCCCGCTATTTCATCTCGAATACAAATCCTGTGCATTAACTTCGAATTTGAGATAATGCATCAAGGCCGTCCCATTAGAATCTGGGTCAATCCAGACCGAGATAGAATACACATGCTCCTCTAATATTTGTGTCAACACGGATCGGACTGTCTGGATTCATTCTGCATTAATTCACATTTTGAGTTAATGCAGACAATACGAATTCATCTTTGTTGTAGTAGTTTAACTATCTGTTGTGTTACCTGCATTCTGAGTGGCTGGCTTCTCAAGTTTTTAAGTTTTTAGTGTTATTTGCTTTGCCTTGTTTTTCTTTATTTTTTCTGTTTCTTTGAACTTGTTTTACTTATTTTTTCTGTTTCTTTTCCTTCAAAAAAAAAAACTATCCGTTGTGTTATATTGGTTACGCTGTTTATATTGTTTGACAACAACAAAAAAATCTGAAAACCATGCATGCCCCTCCTTCTTCAAGTAATTTGAACTTCGTTTATTCCACACCAGAAATTCAATTAATATTAATTAAATTTTAAACTATATATATCTAGAGGAGGGTTCGAATGCCTTCATTTTGTGTGCCTCCATTATGCCTCCATTTAAATACTTTAATAATTCAAAACTTAAAACTTAAAAGTCAAAATAAAACCGTTGGATATGATCTAAATTATTTTATCTATGCACGTGTAAAAAAATTACACCATTTCAATTTTTTTTTAGTTGTCATCAAGAACTTGTAAAAATATACTAATGTGAATAATTTCTAGACGTTGATTTTTCAACTTATTGATTCACATAAAAACAAAATTAAAATGTGATATTTTTTTTATAAGCACATAGAGAAATAACATAAATCACATCTAACAGTTTTATTTTAACGCTTATGATTTAAATTTTGAGTTATTAACATTTTAAAAATAGAGACATGATGGAAGCACAAAAAAAAAGACATTTGAACCCTCCTCATATATATATATATATATATATATATATATATAGAGAGAGAGAGAGAGAGAGAGAGAGTTGGGCTATGGTACAATGCAATGTATAAACCCTCTTGTGCATTGGACTCACTGGATTCAAAGTCCAAAAATTCAATCTGAAGCGCTCAACGTGTTCTTCATATTAAAATGTGTCTGAAGACCAAATTTTATATTTTTTTTGGAAATTTATTACTATTTATTAAGATGGGTACAAAATCGTTGTTTTTCAAAAAAAATTTGGATCATAAAAAAAACAATGATTTTCAAAAATTCTAAACAAATAGTAAAAAATTTCCGAAAAATGTAAAATTTGGTCTCCAAGCACACTTCAATATAGATATCACGTTGAATGGTTTGAATCGACTGTTTGAACTTTGAATCCAACGATTTACCATCCAATGCACAAGATGGTTCATACATTGCAATGTACCGTAGCCCAACTCATATATATTCCTAATTTTGTATAGTTGTGTATATCTCTGTTGCATTTTGTATGACTCGTCTTTGTAATTGAGACATGTTAATTAAATACTTATCTTATATTGAGTTTGTATTACATTTTTATCATTTTGTAAAGTTTTGTAACCACAATTGGTAAGGATCTGAACAAATTTTATCTACTGCAGTTTTCGATGCAAGCTTAGCTTTATCTTATTCATTAAGAACTCAAAATTTGTTACATCACTTAGGGTTCAAATTATGTCTTCATTTATTGTGCCTTCATAATACCTTTACAGTTTAGTTTTCAAATCACAAAAGTTCTAAAATCATATGCTAAAATATAAATCCAATTATTTTCTCTACATGCACATAATAAATTATTACTTTTCAATTTTATTTTATATGTACACTAAGTTAAAAAATTAACGTTCATAAATTATCCACATCAATCTATTTCTGTAAGTTTTTATACCAATAAAAACAAAGTTAAAATATCATAATCTTTTACATATATGTAGAGAATATGGAGTAGAACTAGGGTGTTCCTAACCAAACTCCTTTGTGAACTCAACTCTAAAACCTATCGGATTGACTTCAAACGACGAATCTAAACCGTTAAAATCCTTCTATTTTACGATTGAAGTTTAAAATTTTCACATAGATACTAAACCTCAATAATATATAAACATATATTTATAATTAATCAAATTACTGTAGGCATCCCAAGAAAGCTTGAAACGTGGTATCTTTGCTTTTATTTAAATATATACAATATTTCACATTTTCTCAAGTTGTGTACCTCTCTGTATAGTGTACAATTTATTTATACTTCACCATTAATTTCTTAGATCTTTAACAGTCCTCTTAAATTTCATTTCTTTTTAGTATGCAATCGCTTCCTACATAATTTATCTTCGAGATTAAATCTCCAGGTTGCAGCTGTTTCGTTATTATTAATTATACATTTAATTCTGGAAGTTTGAATGGCCCTGTGCAGCATGTAAAAGGGATGTTTTTGGTGAGATGTACTGGAAGATATATTTTTTTTTTTTTAAAAAGGCTACTGCCCATTCCATTGCTGAAATTTGAAATACAATTATCAGTCATCCAGCAAACTGGTCCAAAAGCCTCTATACGAGGTAAACAAAAACAGAAGCACCAGTGTAAACTGCACATCAAACATAGAAACCAAGACTTAGAAATATCCAAACGCCAAAAATAAGCTAAGTTTGCCCTAACTAAGCCACACTGTAACGGGCTAGGGAAATAGACTAAGTACAAAAAGGGATAAGTTGCCATCTTCATTCGGTTGCTGGTTCCTCTGGAGGTTGATATATGGTAATCTCCTGAGGCATATACTGTGCCAGAGGCACAGCATCTTCTATAACTGGAAGCCATGCTTCAACATCAGGTTTCTTCTTCTTCTTCAGATTTCCTGCCCAAAATAGAGACAAAGATTTAATGAGAAGTATTACTGATCTGGCTGACTGGACAGTGCAGTTATCAAAACAGATAGAGTTTCTGTGTTTCCAGACTACCCAACATAAGGCACTAAATACAATGAGAAATCCAGTTCTGTGTACTGTAGGTAGTTGTATAGCAAAGTCAATTATATCTGAAAAAGAATGCCATTGATGCATATGGTCTTGTGTTTTACCCAACCAAAACCAAATTTGTTGTAATAGTGGACAGGTCAGGAATAAGTGTGTAACAGATTCAGTATTGGTACAGAAAGCACAAGTGGATGGACCCTGCCACCCTTTGTTAGAAAGATTGTCTTTGGTGAGTATTTTGCTATTTTGAGTCAACCACATGAAAATTCTAATTTTTGGGGGTACAGGAAGTGTCCACCACATCAGGGGTAAAACTGGAAGGGCCCATCTACAGTTCAAAAATTTATATAATGATTGAGTTGTGAACTTCCCTGAAGCTTCCCATCTCCAATTCACTTTGTCATGGGAATGAGTGAAAGATGTAATACTGAGGATATGAAGTAGTTCCCCCCAGTCTTTTTGATTAGCCCCTTCTAAAGACCTTCTAAATGACAATTTATTTCCTTGGGAGTGAATGACTTCAGTTAATAGTATATGTTTTGTACTACACAATTGGTATAATTATGGAAACTGATACCTCGCATATTTAGTCTATTTTAGGCCTGTTTTAGTACCAGATTCGTGCCCTAATTCACCAGAATCATGTGCATTTCATCGATATATCTTTAGAATTTGGTACTGCTGAGTGTTTGTTTGTTTTCTGCAGGTTTGGAGCAAAACACACGAAGAAACGGCGATTCAGATGATGAGGTACGACCCTTACCAGGCTTGGTACGGGTCTCACCAGACTTGGCCATTTTTCAGCTCATCACGCCTGGTACGGCCTGGCCGTACCAAATTGGTACGGGCCGTACTTAAAGGCGGCCTGACAGATTCAAATTTTGGCAGAGGCTATTTAAAGCGGGGAACTCTCCAATTTCGACATTCATTCATTCCAGAGACATTTGAGAGCACAGTAAGAGAGAGAAAGAGAGCTAAGGAGCTAGGAGCAAGAAGGAAAGAAGAGGAAAGAGGCGAAACTCGACGGATCAAGCTTCCTCCTCTCGATCCCTTCGATCCATGGCTTTCTCTATCACTCTTATTGTATTTTTAGATCAGATCATGTGCTGTGAGTAGTTATTTTAGTTTCTAGGGTTTAGAGATGGATTCTTGATTTGCTTTGACTTTCTTTGACTTGTATTTTGTATGAACTCTTTTGATTGATTGATTGTGATTTCTTTGCTATCTCTTGCTTTGATTGCTGTGATTGTGTATGATGAACCTCTAGGTCTAGATCAAACCTATCAAGGTCATGTGATCATCTCAATCTCTCAACCAAATCAATTGTTTAGGGTAGACTTGTTCGAATTGAAGCCGAGAGGTTGAATTCTCCTCTAATCGACAGATTAGAGGGTGCCTTAGGTCTCCAATCAACCAGCTAGGGTAGATCTGTACCAACACATGAAAATTGAGGTGTAGAAATCCCTAAAAGGCAATCAATTGCATTCCAACCTAGATCTTGATCCAATACACGAGAGTTGAGGCTTAGGAACCTTAGGTATGGTCAATTGAACCTTTCTAAAGAGTTTAGCACAAGGTACCAGCAAGAAATGCATCAACTCGAACTGGTAAGCTCTGTTCTGGCAAGCCAGTACGGGTCTTACCAGAGTGGTGCGGCCTTGCCTTACCAAGTTAAGTACGGCCTAGCCGTACCAACTTGGTACGGGCCGTACCACTAGAGGCAGATCACATATGAAGTCTGAAACCCTGGAAACGCCTTTTATCCATAATCAAAACACAGTTTACATTTCTTCTAGCATTTTATTACATCTGTTTGCATTGTCAGATTTGTTTGAATTGATCTTTTAGGAACTTAAATACCAAACCAAATCTTTCTCACTTCTAGTTTTTAATTGAGTTCGGTGGATTCTAACCTAACAATTGCCCGTCCCTGTGGATCGATACCCGATTATATTACTCGATAGGGGTTGTGCACTTGCAACCCTTACTCGTGAAGTGTAAGCGCGGTTTTAAAAGGTACGCCCTCAAGCGTACCGAAACTTGCGTTGCGCTTTCGCGCGAACAGGAACCTAGTAGCTAGTGAGCAATCTAAATACCAGATATCAGTCCAAAATTTAACTACTGAGTTAATACCTGGATCATAAGTGATACTAAGATTTCCTAAAGATTCTAATTGTAAGATATGAGACCAGAAAGGAGACAGGGGTACGAGGGTACCATTGTAGTACTTAAGTGTAATTATGTCTTTCCACAACCCTTGAAACTCTAAGTTTTTAAATTTCCACCACCATTTGAGCATTAATGCAATATTCATTTGGTTAAGATCTAAAACACCTAAACCTCCAAATTGTTTGGCAATGCAGATAGTTTCCCAGTTCATTAGAGCATATTTGAATTTCTTATCTGACCCCTGCCATAAAAACCTTCTTCTAATTTTATCTATTTGCTTTAAAACAGTAACTGGTATTCTAAACACTGACAGAGCATATGAAGGTATAGAACTAAGAACTGAATTTAATAAGGTAGCTCTGCCTCCTATTGATAGTAGTTGACTTTGCCAACTAGGTAATCTACTCTCTAATTTATCAATAAGGAAATTCCAATTTGTCACTAGTAATTTTTTATTATGTAAAGGTAGACCTAAATATTTAATAGGGAACTCTCCTAGTTGGCATCTAAAGACTTGATTAAGCGCTACATTATCCTCTACATTAAGGTGATACATTTCTGTTTTCTCATAGTTCATTCTAATACCAAACAAGACCTCAAAGGCCATCATGATCCACCAAGCAGCTTCCACATTGTTGTCCTGGGCAGCCAGGAACAAAATTGTGTCATCTGCATAGTGGCAGTTGGTGACAGCTTGTTGGTCAAGACATGGAGGGCCTAACCCTTGTATTACATTAGTTTTCCTACCCTTATTAAATAATTTACTAAGTGTATCAGCAGCTAGTATATATAAGAAAGGTGATAATGGATCTCCTTGTCTGACCCCCCCTTTTACAATAAAAGTATTCTGTTAGCTCCCCATTAATACTAAGACAAGACTGGGAACTATGTAACCAAAGTGTAATCCACTTGATCCACCTAATTCCAAAATTCCTACTAGCTAAGACCTCTAAAAGATACTCCCAGTGTATTTTATCATAGGCTTTTTCAAAATCAACCTTAACTACTACCCCAGGTTGTTTGGTAACTTGACATGAATGTATCATTTCTTGGCTGAGTATCATGTTATCTAGTATATATCTATTCTTAAGAAATGCTGATTGACTAGCATCTATTAACCGAGGCATGACTGCCTCCATTCTAATTGTAAGTAACTTAGAGATTATCTTAAAGCTACAATTAACTAAACTAATTGGTCTGAATTTTTTTATATGTGTAGCATCTTTTTCTTTAGGGATTAGACAGATGCAAGACTTATTTAATTTATGTAAATCTAAGCTATGTTCATAGAAGTAATGTATAAGTATCATCAGATCAGACTTGATTAAGGGCCAGAAAAATTGATAGAAATGAAAGCTGAAACCATCAGGGCCAGGGGCCCCAGTAGGTTCAGAAGCAAACACAGCAGCATGTAATTCTTGTTCAGTGAAAGGTCTCTCTAACTCCCATTGTTCTACAGAAAGTAACTTATCTTCTGGATCCCAAAAATCACTCTCTAAATAGGCATATTTAAACCCCTCTGTGCCCAGGAGATGTTTATAATAGTCTAGAACATGAGTTTTAATAAGGGGGATATTATTAGTAAGCTGACCCTCTATTTCTAAACTATTGATTCTATTTTTCCTAGATCTATGAGTAGCTACAGTGTGAAAGTATTTAGTATTGGCATCCCCCTCTTCTAACCATTTTTGTTTAGATCTTAATTTCCAGTGTTGTTCTTCTGACTTATATATTTCTTCTAATTTTGTTTTCAATAGGACCCAGTGTTCCATTTCCTGAGTTGTTAGGTCTCTGGAAATGGGGGAAAATGGGGGATAGGTGGGGTAGGGTCAGGACCAGTAGACACCATTCGGAAACTCCCCCCACTGGGAGCAGTGTGTGAGTGACCAATTGGATTATCAGACCCTCTCTCGATGACAGTATTGGTGCTTAACTCTCTACGTTCACTTTCCTCAAACTCCGTTCCATTGGGGTATGGCCGACCTCGTTTTCGACCAGCCCAGGCATTGTACTGGAAGATATTAATTGCGTTTCTCTGCAAATGCTGATTTTCTCTTGATAAGAGAGATAAGAACATTTCATGGTTACACACATAAATTAAATAAATCTATGAAGATCTCTCACTCTACATTAATTTCACCTTCGAAATAATTGCATTTTTCCCATGCACGTAAGATACACGTGAACTCTGCCAAGGGAAGGACGAGGCAGTTGGAGACTTTAGCCACACAATAAATCAGTAATTAATTTGCTTTCTAGGCTCAGCTGATCAGTTCAAAACCCAAATCAGACCAATATTTAGCCTACACAAAAACCACAGGAAGATACTGTGGGCTCCACATGACAGAGAAGCCAAACCCTTGTGGTCCCAGCCAGCACAAGCATGAAGCATCGTCAGTGATTCCCTAATAAGTCACAGTTTATAATTTGTAAACCTGTGACTGTGACTGATTGTAAGATTTGAACGTATTCAAAGTACTTCAATAGTTTTTATTTTTCAAATATCTGAATAAGGATCTTCTAAGTCTTGGCCGAACATCTAAAGTGTGTATAACATCGATATATCAAAAATTCAAAATCAACAGCAAACATGCATACAAAATTGCAAGGTTAAAAGTGGAAAAGTTTAGATCAATTTACTCCCAAGTATCCTATGTAGTACCGCACAAGTGGAGCCCACTACTTTATGGTCCAGATTAACTAAAAGACGGTGCTTATTCGGAAATAGTGCAGGGGCAGTATTATTTGTGTTTTGAGATTCATGCAAAGTTAAAAGAACGGCCTGGATCCAATTACTCCACATAGCAGTGCCTCTATAGTACTCAGAGGATACGATTCAGATTTAATGTGACATGTACTGAGTGCCTGACAAGTAGGTATGGCCAGATTCAATGTAAGTGATACGCTGACATGACTCGCTATACAACATAGTTGCACATGCATGTCACAGAGGAACAAGCTTGGAGAGAATATTTTGTACAAGCAATTGAGAATAAATATTACCTGTACTTTGTACAAGTATTCTCTGCCCGATAAACAAACTCAAGTGTAATGTTACCATCAATGCAGCCTCAGTTGGCTTTATACGCACAAATGGAATACAGTGTATCAGCATACCGATTCATGCCATTAATGAGATGATCTGGACCACAGCTCTGAGCTGGATAAATTAACTTGTACTCAATTTTTCAGTACTTCCATTGACAATGGAGTTTTCAAGGATTGCAACAACAATCGGTCTAAGTCTGTACAGGTACTGGCCTAAGTCTGTACCACCGGTGCAAGGTCTGGCGCTATTCTATTTTTTGTTTTTATTATTATTATTATTATTATTATTATTATTATTATTATTATTAGAGGAGGATTCAAATACCTTTATTTTTTGTGTCTCCACTATGCCTTCATTTTTTAAAACTTTAATAACTAAAAATTTAAAACTTAAAAATCAAAATAAAATTGTTGGATATGATCTACATCATTTTATCTATACACGTGTAAAAAATTATGACATTTTAATTTTGTTTTGGTTGCCATCAAGAGCTTACAAAAAACATACTAATGTTGATAATTTTTATACGTTGATTTTTCAACTTATTAATTCACATAAAAACAAAATTGAAATGTGATAATTTTTTATGAGCACATAAAGAAAATAACATAGATCACATCTAACGGTTTTATTTTGACTTTTAAGTTTTAAATTTTAAATTATTAAAATTTATAAAAATGAAGGCATGGTAGAGACACAAAAAATAGAGGCATTTGAACCCTCCTCTATTATTATTATTATTCTTATTATTATTATTATTATTATTATTATTATTATTATTTATTTTTGCAAAACGGTCTAGCGCTAAGTAAAGACATTGCATTCTTACTTAGTGAGGGTACTATGCTTATATGCATGTTATGTATTGACCGTGTTATGAATTCATATCTTTATTTTTAAAGTTCAAATAGTTGATTGAAAACCGTTAAATATGATCATCATATGAAGAAGGGTATGAAGACCAAAGTGAAAGTGTACAATTTTTAGAACCTTTTACTATTTTTTTATAAGTAGAAAATCACTATTTTCGGATTGTTCATAATTTTCAGATCATGTGATTTTCTAAATTTTTAAAAAATAGTAAAAAGATTTTAAAAATATATAAATTTGGTCTGCAAGTACATTTTCATATGAAGATCATGTTGAGAGGTTCAGACTGACTGTTTGGACTTTGAAAACGGATATATGAATCCACAACACGTATTGTTTTGTAATATGCCTATCGCCATAGCCTTACTCTTCTTTTTTGTTATTTCATTGAAGATTTGTTTTTCTTCGTGTCATATTAATTAAGGAATAGTAATGTGTAGAGAATTTTTTATTTATAGAGAATATTATAAAATAATAATGAGAAAGAGAAAGAGTAATTTCTATTGTCGATGCATAGATGGATCAAAGAATTTTTTTCCCATTCAAACTTTGGACCGAAATTTCTTTTACCGATCTAATCTTTTTTTTTTCTCGGTTGCCACAACACCATGAAAGTCTATTGAAAATAGCCAAGTGTAGAGCAGAAAAAAAAATCCGGTACAAACTTCAGCGCCGAATTTTTCTTTGGCTCCAAAGAGGTTCATTTCCCATAAGCCGCACATCTTCATTTTTTTGAGGATTTATCTATTTAAACCCTCAGTCTCCTTCCTCTCGCAGCCTGCATTTTTTAAACTGACCCAAAACAGACTTTCAACTCCTTGGTCTCTCTTTGCATATCCTCTTAACGAAATTTAGCTCCGAACAGATCAGCAACACCATTGTGTTGTGGAATTCACATCCTCCGAGATATCTCATATTTTGCGTGACATTTTGGAAAATATTTACCGTTCAAATATGTTCTGTATGAATCTCAAAGCTCAAATAATACTGCCCCCTGCACTATCCCCGAATAGGCACCGGACACGTCGGTCACGCAAAATATGAGATATCTCAGAAGATACGCACTCTGTGTTGTGAGGGTGAAGCTGATAAATATTGTAATTTTTTTTTCAATTACATGAATATTTTGGACTATAAAATTGAAAAAAAAAAAATACTAGAGCAAATTATTATTTTTCTATACTAGAAGAATGACTAAGATATTTATCAGCATTTACCATGGAGGTGAAGTAATACGCACACAATCAGGTGATAATTATAATTTAGGGGCCGCATGTACATTTTATGTGACTAAAATCACTATTTTTGATGAATTACGGAGACAGATTCATGAACATCTTCAATTGCTTATGAGTGAGTTTTAATTGATCATCAGAGCACAACAAACATAACCCCACTTGGAACACCATATTTGTATTCCTTATTTACAGTAGATTGTGGTGAAATTTGGGATATAGTCATTCAAAATACCGCTCCAATTGTTAAACTTAGTGTGCTCAAATTAGTTATTGATTCAGAACGAATCACATCTGAAACCAACTAGTACCCATATTCGGATAGTATAGTAGGAGGTAGTAGCACACCACCAGTGCCAAGTTCGTCATGTACCGACTATTATCTTGATTTGATCGATCCAATGGATGGTGGATGTGAGATGACACATCTTCTTTCGAAGAGAAAGGCCCAATTATTATAACAATACATACAACAAAACTTCAATCATTCTAACAATATCTAGAACATTCCAATAACAACAATATAAATTAATTCTTAAATTAACTTTGAATTAAATAAATCTAAAAGAAGTTTGTATTTGTAACTTGCAGAATGCAAGGAAATGGGACTAACAATTCCTAAATTCAACAAAAAAAAACTTGAGAAAAACAAATTTGATACTCTACGGACTTCTTCTCTCAAATTGAAATTTATTCCAACAAACATATTTGAAATTGGTCAACAAATCAACAAGCATCTTTTTTTAGAGATGCAGCGCCTTGGAGAAATCTTTCTTTGATTTTGACTGAAAGAAGAAGAGAGGTGAGAGGGAGAGAGAGAAGAATGCTCGCACAGCATTTTGAAATCGTTTTGGAGCGGAAAAATTCTACCGATCCAAAGTTGGCTTTTTCTGGGATCCTCTGTGGCTCCAACATGTGAAGCCATGGCAACCGAGGAAAAAAATATTTGGATCAGTATATTTTTTTATGATCCAAAATTTGAATCAGAAAAGATTCCTCCGATCTATATATATGTCCAAAATTCAAGGTATTTAGCTTTATTATTTTATAATATTTCTATAAATACAAATCTCCTAATGTGTACATGGTTAGGTGCTAGGTACTTGGTACTACAAGTCTACAACTGGTTTTCACAAGTTCTATGTTGTGTACTAGTACTACAAACGTGATGTGACTATAGAGAGTCATGTGCAATTGTTACGTCTTAAGAGAGATAGTGGTGCGTCATCTCATCCCATCCACACTCGTTCAGTGGACAACAACCAGTGTAAAGGAACCTCCGAATAAAGTTCTTTTACAAAAAGAAAAATCCACAACATAAATAAGTTCGGCAATTAAAAGGTACACAAGTAGTAGTTAAAGAACATTCTCGAGTCTGTATCTTCAAGTATTTTTTTTTTTTTCAAGTCGATTCGATTACCAAGCCGACAATTGCATTAAACGAAAGAATTTTTTTACAAAACTAAAAAATATGAAATGGTGAGTTGAATGATCCAGACTTTTGTATTTCCGAATGGATAGATTTAAAGAAACGGACGGCACTGTAATTCGTAAACAAACGGATGTAATGCAATTCTCCGAGGTATCCTAGGTGATGTGAAGTCGAGATAAAACAGGTAATACATCCGAGTTTTGATTCCTCTCCAATTGTATGGAATTCATTGGATGATTTCTGAGAATTTGGATCGTCCATAGAAGACAAGACCCATTATATGGTTAGACTTGATTTGGGCTGTCAGATCTGCAACGAACGATCCAAATCTTCCAAGAATGGTCAATGCGTGCACCTGAAGAGAAGACCAACATAACACCCCTCAAGCACCCACAAAATCAGGCTTACCATGTGTTGAAATATTTTGTATGTTTACGTGTTTTCGGAGTTTTTTAGGGACCTATTGGCAAATAGGACATTACGGGATAATCTAGGGTGTTATTTGTAAGAGTGCGTTGTAAGGCTTATATAAGCCCGAACCATTAAACAATAAAGTATTCTTTTTGGCTAACTTTTCTTCTTGGTATCAGAGCCTAATTAGGGTTAGGGTTAGCTACAGTAAAACTCGTTACTGTAGCGCCACTTACCACCGCTGCCACTGCCTGAGTCAGCACAGCCGCCGCCAGGGCCGATCGCCGCCGCCAGGCCGTCGCCAGGTCGCCGCCAGGCCGCCGCCAAGGCCAGATCCGCCTCTGCCTAGGGTTTGGCCGCCGCCAGAACCTCCTCTGCTAGGGTGCGCCGCTTCTGCTAGGGTTCGGGCCGGCGATCCAGGACCTCTCCGCCTAGCCACGGCGCCGCCTAGCTCCGCCGCTGGTCGCCTCACCGCTGCTGGTCCGCCGCTGGTCGCGTAGCCTGGTCCGATCTGCCACTGGTTCGTCCGAACTGGTCCGATCTGCTACTGGTTCAACCCGAACTGGCCTGATCCGACCCACTAGTAACAGTTATCTTTGTTTTCTTCCTCTTAGGCCGACAGCCCCCTCTCTCTCTCTCTACTCACCTCCTCTTTCTCTCTCTAGGCCGAAAGGTAAAGGGGGGGTGCCTGTTTTGTGATTTGGCCGGCGTGGGGGGCTTATACCCCACGATACCCGAGAAGCGGGGTTAGATAGGGTTTGATCGGTTGTTTGAGCTCGAATCTTGATGAGATAAGATCAAGATCGGGCTAAAAGAAAGGGGAAGAGGTTAGAGGTGATGAGGATCGGATCTTGAGGGTACAAGATCTGGTCTTGAGGAAGAAGAAAGAGAGTTTAACTAAAACTGTGTGGGCAGATTGAGTCTGATCGATGGCTCACGAGAATTCAGGCAAGGAGGCCAAAAATCCCATGGAAGAAGCTTTGGGGAAGCTGAGTGGGGAAGAGATCACTATGCTGATGAGGGCATTCAAGGTGGCTGCTAGTGAGAGCGCGCCAAGGCCAGCACAGAGGGTGGAGCTACCACCAATTGATGTGAAACTCGATGGTCCAGCTTCGTATTTGAGCTGGTCGCGTCGGGTATGGTACACTCTGGTAGGGAGGAAACTGGAGGGGTACTTGACTGGAGCGATTACTGAGCCGGCTGAGGGGACTCCGGCATGGGATGAGTTGAGGTCCACTCACATGCTGGTATACATCTGGCTTCTGAGCTCGATGACACCACAGATTGCAGCCAATGTGGATGGCATTGAGGATGTGAGGCTTGTCTGGGAAAAGCTGAGAAAGACGTATGATGGAGTGGGGAACAATCTAAGAGTTTACCAGATCAAAGGAGATATCATTGCTTGTGTACAGGGGGAGAGGTCTGTACAGGAGTATGCCATAGAGTTGGAGCGCTTATGGCTGGAGCATGACCATTGCGATAGGACATTGTGTTGCCCTGACCCTGCGTGCAGGAGGACCGAGGCTGAGATGCGGGACAAGACTATGGGGTTTATTAGGGGTCTGGCCCCAGCATTCGAGCAGAGGAGTGCGATGTTACTAGCACAGCCGAAGATCCCTTCACTTGATGAGGCAGTCTCGGCCATGATACAGGAGGAGACCCGGATCGCGCTACAGGCTGGGGCAGGGGGACTTCCTGAAGAAAATATTAGTTTCATGCAAGAGCAAATTTCAAAAATTTAACTCAAAGAAACCAACATAGATCTACTTATTTGACTAACGATGAACCGTATTTAACATTTTAACTTGTTTAATCTTTATACCTCAAATCTTGGTCTCTAAACCAAGAAGTAGGGACTTGAGATGTAGGGTTGTTGCCTCCTTGTCGAGCCTTCACTTCTCCAAGTCGGCCTCGAAATGGCACCCGCTTCGAACGCACGAAGCCTCTACGAGTATCCACCCGAGATTAAACGAAACTCTTGTTTTTCCCTTGCTAGAGGTAATCAACCAAGAATCTAACTTAACCTTAGCTTCTACCTCTTCAATCAACTATTAATTTTAGTGTAGAAGTTGTGCTCAACACATGAGCAAAAATGGTGGAGACAAAATTGCAAAAACTCTTCTCTTTTTCACCTCTTCTTACAAAAACGTTTTTCCAATTTTTCTTACAAGAGAAGGAAGAAGAGAGAGATTAGAATGGTGGCTAGGGTTTGGAAAAAGGTGGGGTATTTATAGTGTGAAGTTAGGGTATATTTTAATCATCTCAACCACAATGGATGGCTAGATTTAAACATGACAAAAGTAACTTTTACTTTTGCCATCCAATGGAGCTCTCCATTAGATGCACTTTTATCCCACTTTATTCCAAACCATTTCATCAAATGGACTTCTCCATTTAATGTTAAATTGGGCTTGGGCCAATTTCTATTTATGCCATTTTCGTTTTTGCCATTTATGCCAACTTTTGGCCCGCCCGACAATTGTTACGATTAATTGTATTTGCTCAATTCTGTTGAGAAATAAATTTGTATAGCATGTCCAACATGTAATAAATTTATTCTAAGATCAAGTTAGTCATCTCCATGACACTTTTATTTGTTTCGTTTTTCTCTCTTGGGTGTGACCTCGTAGGATCTATATCGTGTTGATAATAGAATCAAAACTTCTTTTAATTCTATAAATTATAAGCGGCACCTAGCAATATGCATTATAATTACTCAACAGATAAAGATGATATGAACCAATCAACATCACGATCCTAAAGCAATATTTAATTGCTTGTGTCAATTCACGTGCCACATGATATCGAGAATAAATCCAAGGCAGGAGAGTGTCATCCTTGCAAATTTATTCTTTTCTTGATTCCAAGTAATTCAGTAAATAATGATCAAACTCATTGATCATAATTGCATGCATACTTTATTACTCCATCAAGGGGCCCGAAGATATCATCACTCACATATGAAATATGAGGGACACTGGTATTCTTGATAAATATATTTTCCTCCGCACAAGACACACATATTGAGATATTATCTGTATAGCTGCCAGTTACGGTCAACGTTGGATAACACCTACAGATACATGTATCTCATGTAGGAAAAATAATCATCTCATACCAAAGAATTCAAGACACAAATGAAACATTAATGACACTAACACAATCCATGTTATGTTTCATTCTTGGGTCATGTCCAATCCCCCGATCTCCATCAGGTATTTATGTGATTAAATTGGTAGCTCCTTACCATATGATCCGTAGAACATGATCATCATTTAATCCACATACTAATCTCGTACCGGTAAATAGTGTTCCTTCTTAATTACCAAGATTAGGGACATTTAGAGTATTCATTATATTATTATTATAGAGTTCTACATTTCAAGTCCTCAACTCGAAAAATCCATAATGTAATTAAATACTCAAGGAACAAATGATTCTTTCATTTCATGAACAAACATAGAATACATCCATAAATGGTTGGCTTCTAGATCATAACACTAACAATCTTCCACTTGAACTAGAGCCAATCCCATATACATCTATATGCATAAAAGCCCTAAACAAGTGTAGTCTCTAATACAACTCCATGTACTAAATCTCAAAGCCAGTCACTAACAAATCTAATCCCCATAGATGCAGTGTGCAGTGTATGCTTGGCCTGAGACAGAGACTTTGTCAGCGGGTCAGCTGTGTTGCTGGCTGAATCTACTCTACAAACCTTGACGTCACCTCGGTCGATGATCTCTCGAATCAGGTGATATCTTCGCAGAACATGCTTGGATTTCTGGTGTGATCTTGGTTCCTTGGCTTGTGCAATGGCTCCATTGTTGTCACAATAGAGCTCCAGAGCACCCATGGAACTGGGGACCACCTCAAGTTCATCCAAGAACTTCCTAATCCAACAACCCTCTTTAGCTGCTTCTGAAGCGGCTATGTACTCTGCCTCGGTGGTTGAGTCCGCTGTTGTTTCTTGCTTGGAACTTTTCCAGCTTACAGCGCCACCATTGATGATGAACACAAATCCTGACTGTGATCTCATGTCATCATGGTCGGTCTGGAAACTAGCATCGGTGTAACCCCTTACAACGAGCTCAGATTCCCCACCATAGACAAGGAACATATCCTTAGACCTCTTTAGGTACTTCAGGATATTCTTGACGGCAGTCCAATGCGCCAAGCCTGGATTTGACTGATGTCTGCTTGTCACACTCAATGGGTATGACACATCAGGGCGAGTGCATATCATGGCGTACATGATAGAGCCAATGGCGGAAGCATATGGCACTCTACTCATGCTATCTAGCTCAGCAGATGTCGATGGACATTGCTTCTTGCTCAGATGAACACCATGCGACATAGGCAAGAATCCTTTCTTGGAATCTTGCAGGTTGAACCTTTTCAACACTTTGTCAATGTATGCGCTTTGACTCAATCCAATGAGTCTCCTTGATCTATCCCTATAGATCCTAATGCCTAGTATATAAGCAGCCTCGCCCAAATCTTTCATTGAGAACACCTTCTTCAATGAAGACTTGACAGAATCCAATGACGGGATGTCATTTCCGATCAGTAGTATGTCATCCACATACAACACAAGGAATATTACTACACTCCCACTAATCCTTTTGTATACACAAGGTTCTTCCTCGCTTTTAACGAAATCAAACTTTTTGACTTCTTTGTCAAAGCGCTTGTTCCAACTCCGCGATGCTTGCTTCAAGCCATAAATGGACCTCTGAAACTTGCATACTTTCTTAGCATGATTGGTATCTTCAAAACCAATCGGTTGTGTCATATACACGTCCTCTTCTAAATCTCCATTTAGAAAGGCAGTTTTGACATCCATTTGCCATATTTCATAGTCATGAAATGCGGCAATTGCTAAGAGAATCCGTATTGACTTAAACATAGCAACGGGCGAGAAGGTCTCATCATAATCAACACCTTGAATCTGTGTGAAACCTTTCGCTACCAGCCGTGCTTTGTAAGTAGTCAAATTACCTTCCATGTCTGATTTCCTCTTGAAAACCCATTTGTTTTCAATAGGTTTTACCCCACTTGGAGGATCAACCAAATACCAAACTTGGTTGTCATACATAGATTGTATTTCAGATTTCATGGCTCCAAGCCATTCTGCAGAGTCGGGTCTCGCCATCGCTTCCGTATAGGTCAAAGGATCTTCAGTGTCTAACACTGTCACCTCGTGAAGTCCCAACCATCTTTCAGGTGGGCGACTTTCTCTCATTGACCTACGAAGGACTTGTGCTTGTGGTTCAGAGATCTCTTCCACAAACTCTTGTGGATTCGTTCCTTGATCCTCATTCTCAACTTTTTGCGAATTTGGTTCTAGGGGTGAGTGTTGAATCTCTTCCACAACTTCTTGTGAAATTGATTCATCTCGACTCCCACTGCCCACAATATCCACGGGTGGTTGAACATGATCATCATTGATCATTTCATTTTGTAGTGTAGATTGATCCTCTTCAAGTCGTACACTACTCCCACTACTTTCTCTTGAGAGAAACTCTTTCTCCAAGAATACACCGTGTCGAGCAACAAACACTTTGTTCTCACACTGGTGATAGAAGTAATATCCCTTAGTCTCTTTGGGATATCCTATGAAAATGCACTTGTCCGATTTGGGTTGAAGCTTGTCAGACATCATGCGTTTGACATAAGCTTCACAACCCCAAATCTTTAGAAAAGACATACTTGGAACCTTTCCAAACCATAACTCATGTGGTGTCTTTTTCACGGATTTTGATGGAACCCTGTTTAGTGTGAATGCGGCGGTTTCAAGAGCATGCCCCCAAAATGAGAGTGGTAGGCCAGCTTGGCTCATCATTGATCTAACCATGTCCAACAAGGTTCGATTCCTTCTCTCAGAAACACCATTCCATTGTGGTGTCCCTGGAGGAGTGAGTTGTGAAACTATTCCACAATCTCTTAGATAGTCGCCAAACTCGTGACTCAAATACTCACTCCCACGATCTGATCGTAAGGCTTTGATCTTCTTGTCGAGTTGGTTCTCTACTTCATTCTTGAACTCCTTGAACTTTTCAAAGGATTCAGACTTATGTCTCATCAAGTAGACATAACCATATCTACTGAGGTCGTCAGTAAATGTGATGAAGTATCGATAACCTCCTCGGGCACTTGTACTCATTGGTCCACACACATCACTATGTATGAGTCCCAACAAACTACTTACCCTTTCACCTTTCTTGGTGAATGGTGCCTTGGTCATCTTTCCACGTAAACAAGGTTCGCATGTCTCAAGTGATTCTAAATCAAATTGACCAAGAAGTCCAACTTCTTGCAATTTCTTGATGCGTCTCTCATTTATGTGACCTAGGCGACAATGCCACATGAGAGTCATACTCTCATGACAAGTTTTGAGTCGTTTGTTACTGATGTTCAGAACTTGTTTATCCATTTCAAGCAAGTATAGACCATTCCTTATATAAGAACATCCATAAAACAAACCATCTCTATAAAAAGAACAACAATTGTCTTTGATGGTAAAACAAAAACCATCCATGTCCATACAAGAAATAGAGATAATGTTTCTCGAAATAGAAGGAACAAAATAAACATTTTTAAGTTCCATTACAAGCCCACTAGGTAAATGCAACTCGACACACCCGACGGCAACTGCTGCAACATTTGCACCATTCCCGACACGGAGCTGCACCTCACCCTTTCTTAGCATTCTTCTATCCTTTAGTGCCTGCATATTCATACAAATATGAGCACATGATCCAGTATCTAATACCCAATCATTGATAGAAGTAGCTAAGTGAACTTCAATGACAAAAATACCTGAGGAAGACGGGACCTTCCCATTTTTCTTGTCCTCCAAGTACTTAGGACAATTCATTTTCCAGTGCCCCTTCATCTTACAGTAGAAGCACTCTGAATCAGAGGCAACCTTGACCTTGGGAGTGCTCACAGTCACCACTGGAACCTTTCCCTTGCCCTTGCCATTGCCCTTGCGCTTGCCTTTGCCTTTCTTGACTTTCCTACTTCCCTCACTGACTGCAAGGACATGAGAAACACCTTTCTGCATGTCAGCCTCTGCAGTCTTGAGCATCCCATGTAATTCACCCAAACTTTTCTCCATTCCATGCATGTGATAGTTCATGATAAATGAAGAATACTTTGATGGGAGAAAGTTAAGAACGATGTCCGTGGCCAACTTCTTGTCCACGGCACACTCGAGCTTCTCCAGCTGCTCCACATAACTTATCATTTTGAGTATGTGAGCACTCACGGAGGCACCCTCAGCCATCTTGCATCCCAGAAAACTTTTAGTCACGTTGTACCTCTCTACACGGGCCTGCTCTTGAAACATTTTCTTGAGCTGGTCCATGATGTAGTAACAAGAATTCTCCTCAAACCGCTTCTGCAGTTCAGGGTTCATTATTGATACTAAGAGGCACTGTACTTCAAGGTCATCTTCCACGGCCTTGTTGTGCTTATCCTTAGTTTTCTGGTCAGCATCATCATTTGGTAAATCAGGGATGGGAGTAGTCAAGACGTATTCCTTTTTCTCATGCCTGAGAACAATTCTCAAGGCACGATGCCAGTCTAGAAAATTCGATCCGTCATTTTTAAGTTTTTCTTTGTCTAACAATGATCGCAGGAAAGAGGTTTCTTTTGCCATGATCTACAATTTAAAGGTTTGAGTTTAGTTCATGATAATGTTTTATTTAAAATAAAACTCCCACTACAATATTAATTTAGTTCCATTTGTAGTAGGTCCAAGATCCATATTTTCACTAAGATAAGCCAGCGTCGGCATGAAACTCAAACTTAGATATTTTTAGGTAAGCAACCCCTTGCTAATCACATCCGGGTGACTCTTGGTGTTTATCCATCCAACTCATGTATGAACAAACTATTCCCCAAGGCCCAAAACTGTTTTGGATTATCCATGTCAAGTAAACCTCTCTCTATTTGGTTTGACATGACGGTCATGCCCCACATCTCCTAAAGATAGAAAGCGATGCCTACTGTGTAGGTCCCACCGACTAACGATCGATAGTTTGACATGGATAGAGAAGGAAGGGAATGACGCTTGATTTTGTTTGGAACCTTTTTATTATTTATGGTGGTCATGTAAGCATACACCCATACTTATCCTATGACTCTTATATTTCATAAATACACATAAATGACATAAACACATCATGCAGTTGTGAGTTTGTATGGCCTTGTGCGAAAAACTCCTTTCTCGCATTTGCCACTTGTTGCGCCAACTCCTTGGATGTGGCCACCACATTTCACAACTATTTTATGCCTATTTATTTTCTATTAAGACTTTCTTAAAAGAAAATAAGTTACATTTAGAATTTCTAAAATTTCTAAATATAGGCATGCAAGCCTTGAAAGAATTACATTGAAAGGCATCCTAACATTTGTGCCTTAATTATTAATCTAATTAATTATTATGGGGCACCTTAGGCCGCATTACAACCATTCAACAAACATTCATTACATCCCACAAGGCATTGGAAATGACCATACAAAACTCACATTTTTTTTGTCCCTACAAAAACAAGTTAGGTGCATGTGCAAAAATTGCACCATACATGCATAAACAATTCATGCATATGCAATTAATTAAATTAATTCCTTAAGCTTATGACCTATAAAAATTTGTTTCAAAAACAAAATTTCAACAGAGGAGAAGGTTTGATTTATCAAATAATTCATGCAAATTAAAATTTACAAACTACACCTTGAACTATTCCAAATAGCACAAGCAATAAACAACCCGTTATGCCTAATTAACAAGTGTGCTTAGAAAATCAATTTTAACCTTTAAAATAATTTTCTAAATTCCAACAGAGGAATAAAATTTTCCCAAATTCTTTTAAAATGCATTTCATCAAATAAACATACATTTTAATTATTGGGATAACACACTTTGGTTAATTAGCACTTAATTACCTCAAAATTAGAATTATATCTAAATAACTCATAAAAATGCAAACTATACATGAATGCACTCCTTATGATATTTATGACAACACTATTAAAATGGATTAAATGAATCTCAAACAAAAATATGAAAAAAAATTGGTCCAAGTGGAACCCGAGCCTTTGAAGGCTATAATTCATTATTTCATCATTTTCTTTATTTGATCCATATGTTTTAAATTTAATTTAACCATTAAATAAATTTATTTCCAGAGATTAAAACATTACTAATTAATGTTTAAACACCTTAGAATGCTCCAAAATAATTGTGTAAAAATAATTCTAAAATTAAATGCAAGATGTTCAACAACACCGACGGTTGATCTAATCAAAAGGTCATAAGCTTCCAAGACTTAATTAAATTAATTACTCATGTTAATTTCGGCCAAAAATTAGTCAAATAAAGCCTTAAGCTCTGATACCAATTGAAGAAAATATTAGTTTCATGCAAGAGCAAATTTCAAAAATTTAACTCAAAGAAACCAACATAGATCTACTTATTTGACTAACGATGAACCGTATTTAACATTTTAACTTGTTTAATCTTTATACCTCAAATCTTGGTCTCTAAACCAAGAAGTAGGGACTTGAGATGTAGGGTTGTTGCCTCCTTGTCGAGCCTTCACTTCTCCAAGTCGGCCTCGAAATGGCACCCGCTTCGAACGCACGAAGCCTCTACGAGTATCCACCCGAGATTAAACGAAACTCTTGTTTTTCCCTTGCTAGAGGTAATCAACCAAGAATCTAACTTAACCTTAGCTTCTACCTCTTCAATCAACTATTAATTTTAGTGTAGAAGTTGTGCTCAACACATGAGCAAAAATGGTGGAGACAAAATTGCAAAAACTCTTCTCTTTTTCACCTCTTCTTACAAAAACGTTTTTCCAATTTTTCTTACAAGAGAAGGAAGAAGAGAGAGATTAGAATGGTGGCTAGGGTTTGGAAAAAGGTGGGGTATTTATAGTGTGAAGTTAGGGTATATTTTAATCATCTCAACCACAATGGATCGCTAGATTTAAACATGATAAAAGTAACTTTTACTTTTGCCATCCAATGGAGCTCTCCATTAGATGCACTTTTATCCCACTTTATTCCAAACCATTTCATCAAATGGACTTCTCCATTTAATGTTAAATTGGGCTTGGGCCAATTTCTATTTATGCCATTTTCGTTTTTGCCATTTATGCCAACTTTTGGCCCGCCCGACAATTGTTACGATTAATTGTATTTGCTCAATTCTGTTAAGAAATAAATTTGTATAGCATGTCCAACATGTAATAAATTTATTCTAAGATCAAGTTAGTCATCTCCATGACACTTTTATTTGTTTCGTTTTTCTCTCTTGGGTGTGACCTCGTAGGATCTATATCGTGTTGACAATAGAATCAAAACTTCTTTTAATTCTATAAATTATAAGCGGCACCTAGCAATATGCATTATAATTACTCAACAGATAAAGATGATATGAACCAATCAACATCACGATCCTAAAGCAATATTTAATTGCTTGTGTCAATTCACGTGCCACATGATATCGAGAATAAATCCAAGGCAGGAGAGTGTCATCCTTGCAAATTTATTCTTTTCTTGATTCCAAGTAATTCAGTAAATAATGATCAAACTCATTGATCATAATTGCATGCATACTTTATTACTCCATCAAGGGGCCCGAAGATATCATCACTCACATATGAAATATGAGGGACACTGGTATTCTTGATAAATATATTTTCCTCCGCACAAGACACACATATTGAGATATTATCTGTATAGCTGCCAGTTACGGTCAACGTTGGATAACACCTACAGATACATGTATCTCATGTAGGAAAAATAATCATCTCATACCAAAGAATTCAAGACACAAATGAAACATTAATGACACTAACACAATCCATGTTATGTTTCATTCTTGGGTCATGTCCAATCCCCCGATCTCCATCAGGTATTTATGTGATTAAATTGGTAGCTCCTTACCATATGATCCGTAGAACATGATCATCATTTAATCCACATACTAATCTCGTACCGGTAAATAGTGTTCATTCTTAATTACCAAGATTAGGGACATTTAGAGTATTCATTATATTATTATTATAGAGTTCTACATTTCAAGTCCTCAACTCGAAAAATCCATAATGTAATTAAATACTCAAGGAACAAATGATTCTTTCATTTCATGAACAAACATAGAATACATCCATAAATGGTTGGCTTCTAGATCATAACACTAACACTTCCAGGGGTGAAGTCGGCTCTAGCTGTCTCCAACTCAGGAAACACCAGGTCTAGAGGTGAGACCCGGGAGTGCTACAATTGTGGAGAGGTAGGCCACCTGAAGTCAGTTTGCACTAAGCCACCAAAGGTGAGACGCGGCCAGTCTGGAGATCGCGGTCGTGGTCGGGGTCGCAGAGGAGGTGGAAGAGGAGGCTACCGGGCAAATCTGATGGTAGCAGGTGAAGAGGAGGAGGCAGGTGTGGTCTTCACTGATGAGGATCATGAGTTTTTGGAGGCACTGAAGAGGAAGCAAAGAGCTGCAGATGGAAAGAGTGTGGCCGATGATGCATCCACCTCGTCCTTACCCAGGGGTAACATTGCTTCTTATGCTCATTCAGCATCAGGTACTTGTGACTCACAAGCCCTTGCCTCTATACCCACCACTAGATCACCATGGATCGTTGATTCAGGTGCTTCTAGACATGTGACGGGTACTGCTGGGGAGTTTTTCTCCTATACTCACCTGGCAGTCCCTGAGAGTATTCAGACAGCAGATGGTACGGCCCAGCCCGTGGTGGGTAAGGGTACTGTGCGATGTACCAACTCACTGACTTTGTCCAATGTTTTGCATGCTCCTTCTTTTCTAGTAAATCTCTTATCCATAAGTGCTATTATTCTTCAACTAAAATGTGTTGTCTCTTTTGATATTCCTAAGGTGGTCTTCCAGGAGAAGGGGACGGGCAGGAAGCTTGGGACTGGCACATGGCATAGCGGTCTATGGTACTTGGATAGGGAGAGTTTGGACTCCGCTCTTTCGTCCATTGTAGAGGGTGTTGGAGGAGTTGGGAGGAGTGTGGAGGATCTACTGCTGCTTCACCATAGGCGGTTGGGTCACCCGTCTTTTTCTGTTTTGAGTAGGTTGTATCCGCATTTGTTTGAAAAGGCTAATAAAGAAAAGTTGGTATGTGATGCATGTGAGTTAGGGAAACACACCAGAAGCTCTTATTCTAGCTCTGGTAGTAGGAGTTCTTTTTCTTTTGAGTTGGTACATTCAGATGTATGGGGTCCTTGTCTCACAACTACTTTAAATGGAGTTAGATATTTTGTTTCCTTTATTGATTGTTTTTCTCGTGTGACTTGGCTTTATTTGATGAAAAACAAGAGTGATGTGCTTGCTTGCTTCAAAGATTTTCACAAAGGAGTCCAGACTCAATACGGTGCAGTTGTGAAGGTATTGAGGTCTGACAATGGGACAGAGTACATCAACAAGGCGTTTGGAGAGTACTTATCATCTCAGGGAATACAGCATCAAACCACTTGCTCATACACACCAGAGCAGAATGGGGTGGCCGAAAGGAAGAACAGGCACCTACTTGAGGTGACCCGGAGTATGATGATGTCGATGAAGGTTCCCAAATACTTGTGGGGGCAAGCAGTTCTGACAGCGGCTTACTTGATCAATAGAATGCCCTCGCGGGTATTGGAATGGAAGTCTCCGATTGAGATGCTGAGAGGTAAGAATGGTGATATTCTCCCTCTCAAAACATTTGGCTGTGTGTGCTTTGTGCAGGACAACAGACCAAATGTGGGCAAACTAGATCCAAGGGCTATGAAGTGTGTGTTTGTTGGGTATTCAGCTACCCAAAAGGGGTATGTTTGCTGGAGTCCTGTGGAGAGGAGGTTGTTCGTTAGTATGGATGTCACATTTCGAGAGCTTGAGCCATACTACTCTTCTCAGGTCACTTCACCTTTTGGAGACTCGCTCGATACAGGAGGTATGAGGCGAGAGGGGGAGATTAGCACAGGTAGTGAGAGGAGGATGGTGAGTGTGGGGGATGTCTCTTGTCCGATTGATGAGGAGTCGGCCGTTGTGCCGGAACAGGAAGGGAATGATCCCGGAAATGATGGAACTCAAGCTCAGGGGGAGCTGAGAGTGTATACGAGGAGACAAAAGCAGAATGAGGGGGTCGTGCCTACAGCGCCGCTTGTGCCAGGTCCCTTGTCCCTGCCTACCCCGACTCCTGAGACACCTACACCATCCACCTCAGATCCAGAGTACACAGGTGATATGATTCCTCTCTCTACTCCTCCCACTCCCCTATCGGTAAGGAGAACTTCTCGCACCAATGCGGGGGTTCCACCTGACCGATACGGTTTTCCACATGACATTGCTCAGTTTGTCTCTTATTCTCACATATCACCTGCACATGGAGCATTCATTGCATCTTTGGACATTGTCTCTATTCCTAAGTGTTGGCAGGTTGCTAAAGAGGATCCAAAGTGGAAAACTGCCATGTTAGAGGAACTTGAGGCTCTTGCTAAGAACAAAACCTGGAAACTTGTGTCACTACCACCAGGCAAGAAGGCGGTTGGATGCAAGTGGGTCTTCACTGTGAAGCAAGGCCCGGAAGGTCGGGTTGAGCGCTACAAGGCCCGATTGGTAGCAAAGGGGTACAGTCAGACTTATGGCATTGACTATGATGAGACCTTTGCACCTGTGGCGAAGATGAGCACAGTGCGGACACTTGTCTCCTTGGCAGTGAATGGAGGGTGGAAGTTGCATCAGCTTGATGTGAAGAATGCCTTCTTGCATGGTGATTTGGTGGAAGAGGTGTACATGGAGGTCCCACCGGGATTTGGCACGAAACAAACGGTTGACAAGGTGTGCAGGCTCCAGAAATCTCTATATGGGCTGAAGCAGTCTCCTCGAGCCTGGTTTGACAGGTTTAGGAGGGCTATGGTAGGCATGGGGTATCGGCAGACCAATGCAGACCATACAGTGTTCTTTAGGCGACATGGAGTTCACATTACGATGCTTGCGGTGTATGTGGACGACATGATTATCACTGGTGATGATGAGAGTGAGATTGCTCAGCTAAAGGCCAGATTGGGCAAGGAGTTTGAGGTAAAGGACTTAGGACAGCTGAGATACTTCCTTGGGATTGAGGTAGCCCGTGGTGCAGAGGGGATTGTGTTATCTCAAAGGAAGTATGTGCTAGATTTGCTCACAGAGACAGGTATGCTGGGATGTAAGCCCGCGACTACTCCCATTGACCAGAAGTCCAAGCTAGGTGCTGAGGCAGGAGAGCCAGTTGATAGAGAGAGGTACCAGAGATTGGTGGGCCGCTTGATCTATCTGAGCCACACTCGTCCCGACATATCCTTTGCTGTGAGTGTGGTGAGCCGCTATATGCATGACCCTAGAAAGGGTCACATGGATGCTGTGTACCAAATTCTGAGGTACCTGAAGAGTGCACCAGGAAAGGGGTTGATTTTCAGGAAGAATGGGCATTTGAACATTGAGGGCTATTGTGATTCAGACTGGGCTAGTTGTGCTGATGACAGGAAGTCCACGTCTGAATATTGCATGTTTGTAGGAGGCAATCTGGTCTCCTGGAAGAGCAAGAAGCAGACAGTGGTTGCGCGATCCACAGCCGAGGCAGAGTACAGGGCCATGGCCTTAGGCGTGGCAGAGATGTTGTGGTTGAGAGCCTTGCTGGTGGAGCTCAAGATGGACCAAGGGGCCCGAATGAAGTTGTGGTGCGATAACAAGTCAGCCATCAGTATCGCCAACAACCCAGTGCAGCATGATAGAACCAAGCATATCGAGATCGATAGGTTCTTCATCAAGGAGAAGTTGACCAGTGGACTCCTGGAGTTAGGTCATGTTGCAACCAAAGACCAAGCAGCAGATTGTCTGACGAAAGGACTCAATTCGTTGGACTTAGCGAGAGGATGTGACAAGATGGGCTTAGTGGATATCTTTCGCCCATCTTGAGGGGGAGTGTTGAAATATTTTGTATGTTTACGTGTTTTCGGGGTTTTTTAGGGACCTATTGGCAAATAGGACATTACGGGATAATCTAGGGTGTTATTTGTAAGAGTGCGTTGTAAGGCTTATATAAGCCCGAACCATTAAACAATAAAGTATTCTTTTTGGCTCACTTTAACACGATATCTCTGCAGTTTCTTCAGATACACCCATAAACACTCCTGGCAGTAAAAATGGATAGGTCATGAGTTCCCTCCATTTCAGTAAGTGATGAAGTTGTGCAATATGGTTCAATTGAGAGGTAGGGACACGTCAAGTTCTGCTCAAATGCAGAGGAATAATACCAGATGGAGCACGCCTGCAACTGAGCGTGTAAAAACGTTACACAGCCCTTTTTCAGATGTCTTGAAGCCACGCGTTGAACAAGTATAATGCAAAGAAGGGGCAAAAAGGTAATCTGGTGCATATACAATTGAAATCAAACTAAATGTCCTACCCTCTTGGATATTGTTAGTTATTTCTCATGCAAATTAATCTTTTATTTTTTATGAATGGTTAGATAATACCTAGTTAATATTACAACTTCGGACAAAAACTATTACATGTCCCTCTCTACAATTTGTGAACCTGCCTTTGAGGATTCCCAATCTTTTAAAAGAGAATCCTGGAAAAAGGGAGAGAAGCTGGGTCAATTTAAAAGTTAAAACTATAATTTATATACTATATTTCCTATAACCAACTTCAGCAACGCTCCACCTAATTGGCCCACTAGCATCAGTGTAACACAAAATGGCATCATTAGATCCGTTAATTCTTCTTCGCCAAAAATAATACTGATATACTGGCAAAACCAGTGCACAAACTTTTTAGTTTTGATTTGTGACTCATAATTTAGTTCTTTAGTTATAATTCTAAAATAAGTATTTATTAATCCTAGTTATAGATAAGACTGATACTGAACCAGTACCTGTTGTTTTTGTTTCTTCCAGTTTCTTCTAACCAAAAAAAACCTCATAAGTTACAAAAACAAAAACATCTATATCAAATGTAGATACCTTCTTTTGTAAACTGTATTCACCATCAGGGAAAAAAATGCTTCTTCTCCTTTTGGCAAATAAAAGTGAGGCCATTACCTAAAAGTTGCATATCAACAACATGGCCATCTGCCAAGATGCAGAGATTTAAGTACGTATCTAAAATGACTGAATCAATTTCAATTTTAATTAAAACAGAGATTCATCATTTTGCAAATTTGCACATGTTGTTACCTGATAATAACTCCGGTTAAACTAGATGCCATCTCCATCATATGGTGCCCATCTGTCAATCACCACGTTGAATTTTTCATCTCTCCTCCTTATCTGTACATAATAATAAGCTTGCAGTCATCAAACAATAGCACATATCACCTCCCATGGTTTCGTGTTTCTTCCTTTGTATAACTTTAATATTGTCAAGCTACGGAACATCTTTATTCTATAAAAAAGGGCAATTGTTAAATTAGTTGTTGATTGATGAAATTTACAGTTATCCAGACATACTAACTGAATATAGGCGAATTAAATTTTTAAAGGCAAGTTGACAAAGTTTGGGAAAGACTGTAAATATTACTGATATTACCTCAACAAACGGCTTTCTACCATGAAGAAGTGTATCTACACTCTTTTCCGTCTGAAGAAAAAAATATAATGTAACTCAAGGGTCCTTGTTGAAAAATAACAAATCAAAGATAAAGCATTTCCATGTATATCAGCTTCTAATACTTACCCGGTGGGTGACCCAGTAATCCCGCTCTCTCATCTCAATTAGAAAAGGGAAGGTCGGTGGTGCTTTTCTCTCCATGATTGTTTTTTGTGTACATCTGGCACGAGCCTCCTCATCACTCAGTGTCACTGCTTCAACTCCACCAACCTGGATGTTCCAAGTCGCAGATAACCAATATCATGTAAAACATATCAAGCAATCAGGCTTTAGCAATGTCAAATCCATGGTAAAGTACGGTGTGATTTAGTTGCCTATGGTACTGGTACAGCTTTTGTAGTTTACTGGTCTGTACCTAACAAATACAGGTCAGGTTCAGAACCAGTCAGATTATAATTTCATCACATTTTCAGGTCTCACAAAAGTTAATTGGTTGTTATTCTGACAACAAGCACCATGCATGTACAAACAATAAACAAATAGGCTAACTTAAATCCCGGATAATGACTGTGAAAAAATAAAGTATCCCAAAGTTGCCAAACATATATAACAGTAAAGGTAATTTCGATTACAGAAGGTATATGAAAAATCACTCAAGAAGCATCCAATTCCCAAGGCAAAATTTTTGACAAAAAGCCAAAACATTTTTTTTATAATAAGCAAACAAAAATTTCATAAAAGATATGATGCAACTATTTGAGAAACTACTTACCAAATCAGAAAGAGTGGGATTCTTAACAATATTCCCAAGACGCTCCCCATGTGCAGTCCCAATAAGCATGACCCCTCTCTCGGCAATCGACCGGCATGCAACGGCCTCTGCTTTGGTGCCAATTTCATCAACAATGATCACCTCAGGCATGTGGTTCTCAACTGCCTCGATCATCACATTGTGCTGCAAGGAAGGTTCTGGAACTTGCATCCGCCTGGCGCCACCAATTGCTGAGTGAGGCACATCCCCGTCACCCCCGATCTCATTGCTCGTGTCTACAATCACCTGTCTTGATATCAATGCAGTAACAAAATTTGTTAGGAATTATGATTTATGTTGGAAGATATATGTCGCATTGACTGTTCATATTGTAAAACGAGCTGGAAAAGAAAATGGATTCCCAAGATATAAATTTTGCATTTTGGTATAATTCCTGTCCTTTGCAGTCTCAAATACCAGCAGCAGCTTTTATGATACCAGGTACATGGTGAGTGATCCCAATTCCTTTCCATCTTTCTTTTTGCAATTTTATTTAACTGCTTACATGAGGCTTAATCATTGGCAGATCCATATTAAAATATTGGTTGTCGACTACCTGATGCACAGACATTAAAAATAAATCTATTTGTGCATGAAATCAGTTAATATTTTGGTAAAAGATGATACACTCCCAATTGATAGAGACCCCTTAAGATCAAATTACTATTATGTTGACATCCAATCCCATTCATGCCAACTCACAATTAAATACAGGAAATTGGCAATTTTTTTTACAGAAACAATTATGATTTGCATTGTAATCCAGTGCAATCTGGTCTACAATGATGTTCTAATTTATTATGTATAACTAACGGAAATAAAAATTTCCAACAATAGAGATACTAATATGCTCATCTGAAACCATGGTACTTGGAGATTGCATTCCAGAAATTGGAGTTATTGAAGATAAATAAATGATGGTTTGCTCTCAGTATATTAGCCTCTTCACTTATAAAATCTATTCCGACCTCTTGATGAGACTGAGAGATATGTGGCAAACTGGCAATATTTAAGTTGCACCGCATTACTTCTTTTGTTTAACGACAAGATCAACTATGAAACATTAGTAGTATGTTGTATTGAAGTTCTTACATCTATATTTGACTTCCCTGTAGAAAACTTCTGAGTCTATGCCAAGGCTTAATTGGCTTAAACTTTTAAGTTTTAAAAGAGGCTCATTTACACATAAATATTACAATCTACCAGAGTGCATATGCTTAAATTCAGCTTATATAAGTCAGATCAAAATTTCCATCTGGTTAAGTTGAATAAAATAAATAAATACAAGAGTACCAGGAGATATTGAATGATCTTACCACTCTCTTATGAAGCTCGTCGGCCAAAACACGTGCTATTTCACGCATGACTGTTGTCTTGCCTACTCCAGGTCTGGTAAGAGCAGAAATTTTTAATCTCTTTTTTCTTAGTAAGCAAGAGAATGGGTAATATCAGATCCTTTAAAGGAATAAGTCACTTTTGGGTGAGCATTACCATAAAATGATAAAATATCAAAAGAACATAGAACAAAAAATTTCAGCTTTTTTATCAGCTACTAAACTGTTACTAAGCCACGACTTTATGCAGTGAATAGCTGAATGGAAATTGGCATCGACATTTCAACCATGTTTCTTCTAATGGTATAGGTTGATAACAGTTACATACCTTCCTAAGAAGAGTATGCTTTCCTTATACTCAAGTAAATCTCGAACCATGTCAACATGACCAGTGACCGCACGGCCGACTCGACAAGTCAAACCGACAACTGTCCCTTTCCTGCTCCTTATTGCAGATATCCTGTGCAGTGTACCTTCAATGCCAGCACGATTGTCTCCACCAAATTCTCCTATCGCTCTCTCTGCTTCCTGTAACTCTTCTTGTGAAACCTTCATAACAGAATGCAAATAATGTAATATGAGACACCGAGCAATACCTTGAACTTTGAAAAAGTGCTTGTTCCCATTCAGTATCGAATAGGTCGGAGCCATTTTCCCTAGTGCATGTGTTTGCATATAAGATAAATTGTTGGAACATGGAGAACGGGGGTAGAGATTCAGGTTGGCTCTCAATGATCAAATGTAGTCAATGACTGGTTTCCCTTGTAATCCAATTTTTAAGTTACATCACATACTTCAGTACATGAAACTATTATACCAGAAGCTAACAACAGAAGGTACTATCCAGTTAGAACAATAAATGACAAAAGAATGGATATGGAACTGTAAATAGTATAAAAATAAATAGAGGTGTACACAAGTTTAGGAAAGATGATTAACCTCTGTATTTCGTAGATACTGCCCACCAGGTTCGCTAAGAAAGCGTGCTTCAGGACGTCGTCCCAAATCTAGAACTACCTAATCAAACTAGTAGTAATTCAGTATATTTATTTTTTTTGCTCATAACTAACAAAATTAATAAACTATAGATTTAATGAACTAAAGAATAATTAAATTATATTAACCTCCAGTAGCTCAGCCTTCTTAGGTTCATTCTCTAGCTGCTCCTGCAACTCTCTCGGCAAAATCTACATAACACCATTAGCACAAAATTACTTGCATTTCATTCTCTCAATTCGCAAATTATGAGTCCCTCAAAGTAATTTTACTGTGCATTCCCTTTACAGCTGGTTAGGTGATACAGTTGGCATTGATTATATTAAGTCAACAAATTTGGAACTTCGCTAAACCCCTTATTTTTTTAAATTGAAGCTTCTATTTAGTTGGTTAGTAAAAGAAATAATTAACAAAAACCAATTTATGGCATACGTGCCAGAGAGGATCCCTTTTATGTGCCTTTTGCTCAGAGACAAACTGTATCACCTTTTCCTACAGTGCTCTAGCCTCTATGGTCATACCTCCTTGGATATTAATAATCAATGTGTTTGGCAAGTGAAGTCAAATTAAAGCGAAGTAGATGATAAATCACTTTAAAGCATTAGTGTTTGGTAGTAATGAAGTATATGAAGTAGTATTAAATAAAAAGACTAAATTATCCTCATGAACTATGTTAGCAATTGAAGTACCGAGGGTAAAAAGTGTCAAAAGTTAAGAAATTTGGTGATTTAACTTTACTCCACCTTAAAGCACCTTAAAACACTTTCGTTTGGTGCATTAAAATGCCTTAAAGTACTTAATCCACCGCTACTCCACTTGCCAAACATCCCTATTATGAGTTATCCTAATCAGTGTAATAAAATGCGGTTCTATGCGGCGCATATGCGGCCGCATATGCGTATGCAGTAGGACTCCGCATAGAAATCCTTATGCAGTCCTATATATGCGGATTTGAATATGCGGCAGCACATATAGCCGCATATAACCGCATATATGGCCGCATAAGACCACATATGACTACCATTTAAATTTTTTATTTATTAACAAAAACAAATCCAAAATCGGATCCGGAAAATTTTAATATGGATCAGATATCCAATATGAACTGAAATCCAATTCAAATTCTTATCCGGAGTTTCATCCAGTTAAGTGGTTCTTGTATTTGTCCCCAGACCCAGCGCTGCTTTTATAGGCTCCTGGTTGATGCCTTTGTTTTTGTTTGGTGATGTGGGACTATAAACCGTTGAATATACCGGACGCTTTACGCAAATTCAGTGTATTCAACGAAGTTTTCTTTATTTTATTATTAATGTCACATCTGCTCAATGCACAGCCTGACGGGCAATTTTGACGAATTTAAGAGGGACCCACCAGATCAATAGGTGTTTGTGCGAATGAAAGCTTTTGGGCCGAAGCTGTTGGGCCATTATTTGAATCAATTCATTTAACGTTAAATCTATTCATTAAATGGACCCTACTGTATTAACAATAATAATTATTGTGTTAATATTTTATTTAATCCGCATATATAAGTCTGCATAAAAATTCGCATATGCAGCCGTATATCGTATATGCGGCATGCAGTGGCCTTCTGCATACCGCACGAAAACCGCATTTTATAATCTTGATCCTAATATGCCTTCTGCATACCGCACGAAAACCGCATTTTATAATCTTGATCCTAATATTATTCTTGAAGATTTATCAATTGTTAGGACTAATCAATACCAAGATACAGTACATGGATTTGAAATTGTTTGTTGTGCAATATTCTGGGCTATTTGGCTAGAACACAACCATGTGAGCTTTAATCAGCATGAGCTTAAAGACTTTGAGAGGTTTAGGGGCACAAATTACTTGCTTACTGTATGTATCAAACCATTATGTGCTTTATTCCAGTTGGTAGTTATTTTCAGATTCTGCAGGTTTGGTACATTAGAGAGTAGACTGGTACAAGTACCAGTACATAGCTGGCGTAGATATCTGTTTTCACTCTTAAGTTTAACAAATACAACTGGGGAGGATCTGTGACTGTGAGTCTTGCTCGAGTTTGCTTCCCTTTTCATCCCTTCTCCCATTTCCCCGACAGAGGGGAACCACGTGAAAGTAGATACGAAACAGACATTTGTAAATAATTTGCTTTTGTTAACGGAAGCACGAAGGTTTTGTTGCTTTTTAAAAAAAAAAAAAGAAGTCTCTGATATAAAAAAAGAATTGGTTTCGGTTTTAATAAAATAAAAAAGAGGCGGAGACCTGGAGAAGTGCTGGGAGGTCATCTTCAACGACTAGAAAACCTCCGTGAGGGGATTGCGAGGAGGCGGAGAAGCGCCGATAATCGGGTTTGAGTCGCTTCTGGGTACCAACGAGCAAGGAATTGGGTTTTCGCTTGTTGTTGATCGATTGGTTCGAGCGGGAAGAAGGGAAATTTAATGGGAAAAGCTTGGGCTGGAGTGAGAGCAAGACCATGGCTGGGTTTACAGATTGACAGAAGCTTGTATTGACCTGCGAACACTGGCCAGAATTCGCATCCTCTTAGATACCGAAATTTTTATTAATATTAAAAAATAAATATAAAAATTTAACGATCTGCATTCAAATTCGGAAAAATTTCAAATCTAACTAATTGGGAGAATAATTCTCCCAATTCAAACATTCTTTCTCGAAAATTATTCTCCAGATTCAAAAATCTTTCCGAAGAATTATTTCCGAATTTGGACATCCAGAAAATAATTCTCTGGATTTGGAGTTTTCTGCCGACTTTTATTTTTTTAGTAATTTTGTGTTTTAAATTTTTTTGTTTTTATTTTTTGTTTATTATTAATTCATATGAATTATTAATATTTCATATTTAATATTGTTAATATTCTAAATTATTTGAAATTATTTATTTGATTATTTTTAAGTAATTATATAGTTATTAGTTTTAATTTAATTCGTTATTAAATTTTTGAATGTAATTGTTTGTAAATTTTAGTTAAATAATAGTTTTGATGTAATCGTTTGATAGTTAAGAATAAGAAGTTGAATTTTGAATAAAATGAAGTCACATACTAAACTAACATCTAACAGTAAATATTCAAAATAAAATATAGCAAAGAACACAAAATAAAATAGATGAACTCTAAAGATAGTATTGTCTGTCAAATATAATTCTCCAGATTTGTGAGTTGTGAGAAGAGGGGTTTGCGGAATGGGCATTTTATAGCCGAAAACCCTTTCCGGAGAATAATTCTCTGGATTCGTCTTTCCGGAAAATGATTATCCGGAATTGCATTAACCGAGACACCACTAGATCCGGAAAATAATTCTCCATAAAGAATGCCTGAATCCGGAGAACTATTCTTCAGATTGGCAGATTTAGAATTTAAGTGTAGAACGTTAAATTTTATATTTTTTTTAATATTAATAAAAATTTCGGTCTAACATATCTCAAACTTTTGACATGTAGAAAATCCGGACCGTTCAAACTCTTTCTGCACGAATCTCAAAATACAATAATACTGCATTCCACGTCCAAAAAAAGGTTGATCCGGCTTTTAGATTAAGTGAAAATTTAAAATTTTGAGATAGATATCTCAGGTGGCGTTACTCATTTATGTCGCAAGGTTCGAGCTTGCAAATCACGTGTAACGGTTAAAGGATCTCCATTGCATAATGTGATTGCAAATTAATACGATTGTAAAGTTATGAATAATAATACGAGCCAACAAACATCCAAGTTTTTGCCGTTTTGGGTGAATTCTCTGTCATATATTAATGATTATTTTTAAATCTTGAAAGTAACAAAACTTATTAATTGGAATTTTTTTGCTGGAGTGTAAGCGGCTCAGATGGTGGTAAAATCATATTTGAATCTGTCTTTTTATTTTTTAATATAAATATGAATCAGATATTAAACAAATACAAATATGAATACATATATAAATTGAATACCTTATTTAAATATTATAACAATATTAACATATTATTTGAATAAATTATTTTTCATTAAAAACCAAAAATAACATTAAATATATATATAATTCGGATATTCAATCATTGTATAGTGAACAAAATATTTTTTTAACTAAAAACGAAAATTTAATTACCATTATAATTATATTTTTAATCAATGGATACTAAAAAATTTTCAAAACATATATAATTCTAAAACAAACGAATTAGAAAAAATACATATACAAATACGTTCGCATGTTAATACATAAAATATCTTTGCATGAATTCACTTTATGGCACAATTATATTTAGTCACACATGAATATATTTTAGTAGTGATTGGTCATCGAAGTTTGCAACTCGTGAGCAAAGTCTTAATTAAGAGCATGTTCGTTTGTCACAGGATTACACGGGATGTGATTTGATGGGATGGGAATCCACTTTTAAAAAAGTGGAAACCCATGAGTATGGATACGTACGGGTTTAATTATGAAAATGTATTGAAATTGATATTCTGTTGTACCGTGGGATTAATTGTGAGAAATCCTATTTTTATTTTTCAAATGTTTAATATTATACTTTTTTATTAATAAAATTATTATTAATGTAATTAAATTAAATAATATAATTAAATCAAATTATTAATAATGTAATTAAATAAAATAAATTAAATAATAACATAATATTACTTATTAATTATTATTTTATATAATATAGATATTTTACAATTAAACAAATTAAGAAAATAAGAAATAGGTACAAATAAAATAAGAAAATATTTATAAACAAATAAAAAATTAGAAATCATTAACAAATAAACATTTAAAAATAGACATCTAAAACATATAAACATTTAAACATCTACTAGCAGCACGCCTCGTGTTGTTTCGGCAACGGTGAAGGCTAAATGAATATTATGTAGGAACTTGAATGAATATGTAAGATGAGTAATACATTACAAAAGTTATAGTTTAATTACATTAGAATAAAAGTTGTACATTCAAGTTCAATAAAAGTTAGACGTTTTATAAGATAGAAGTCATATAGGAAAGCATCATACAGGAAAGCAGAATTAGAGACATTTTTTTCCGACATTTTTATTAATATCCAAAGTTTAATACAAATTATTAATTATGTTCATATTTCTAAACTTTCGCTAAAAATACCCAAGCCGGCCAGAAAATGGCCGGCTTAGGTCCCTCCCTAAGCCGGCCATTTTCTGGCCGGCTTGATACTTTTTTTTTACCCGCATTTCACCCTATATATACCCCCATTTTCTCTCTCCTTCTCACAACTCTCTCATCTCACAACCAGATTTGAGCTCTTCTTTGAGGTAATTTTTTTTATCTAATTTAATTTGTAATTTATTTATTTTAGGGTTTAGGATTTAGGATTTAGGTGTTAGAATTTAGATTATATTGTTGTAATTTAGTGTAATTAGCTAAGTTGACCAATATTTAGTGTATTTTGGTCATTTTGACCATAATTAGGCTGATTAAGCGTAATTTTACCGAAATTAGCACAGATGACCAATATTTAGGGTATTTTGGCTTTTTTTATCATAATTAGGCTCATTAAGCGTAATTTCACCGAAATTAGCACAGATAACCAATATTTAGAGTATTTTGGCCTTTTTTTATCATAATTAGGCTAATTAAGCGTAATTTAGATTAATTAGCACAGTTGACCAATATTTAGGGTATTTTGGCTTTTTTTACCATAATTAGGCTAATTAAGCGTAATTTAGTGTAATTAGCACAGATGACCAATATTTAGTGTATTTTGGTTATTTTGACCATAATTAGGCTGATTAAGCGTAATTTAGTGTAATTAGCACAGTTGACCAATATTTAGGGTATTTTGGTTTTTTTTACCATAATTAGGCTAATTAAGCGTAATTTAGTGTAATTAGCACAGATCACCAATATTTAGTGTATTTTGGTTATTTTGACCATAATTAGGCTGATTAAGTGTAATTTAGTGTAATTAGCACAGTTGACCAATATTTAGAGTATTTTGGCCTTTTTTACCATAATTAGGCTAATTAAGCGTAATTTAGTGTAATTAGCACATATGACCAATATTTAGTGTGTTTTGGTTATTTTGACCATAATTAGGCTGATTAAGCGTAAGTTTACCGAAATTAGAACAGATGACCAATATTTAGGGTATTTTGGCTTTTTTTACCAAAACTAGGCTAATTAAGCGTAATTTAGTGTAATTAGCACAATTAACCAATATTTAGGGTATTTTGGCCTTTTTTACCATAATTAGGCTCATTAAGCGTAATTTAGTGTAATTAGCACATATGACCAATATTTAGTGTGTTTTGGTTATTTTGACCATAATTAGGCTGATTAAGCGTAATTTTACCGAAATTAGAACAGATGACCAATATTTAGGGTATTTTAGCCTTTTTTACCAAAACTAGGCTAATTAAGCGTAATTTAGTGTAATTAGCACAGTTGACCAATATTTAGGGTATTTTGGTTATTTTGACCATAATTAGGCTGATTAAGCGTAATTTTACCGAAATTAGCACAGATAACCAATATTTAGGGTATGTTGGCCTTTTTTTATCATAATTAGGCTCATTAAGCGCAATTTCACCGAAATTATGTTATTTTAGACATCAGGATGCCTAGAGCACGGCCTACCCCGCTTCCAGTAGTGGACGAGCCGATCAGTACCAGCAGCACGGAGCACATCAGTCCTCTTCTGTGGATTCCCCACCGCGAGCACCGAGTCTCACTAGCTTCTCATGAGGTACGTTCTTTTTCATAGATTTTCTTTAAATTTTGTTGGGTTTAAATTTTATTATGTTTTTATCATGCGGATTACCTTTTTCAACGCAGGACACGGATCTTCTAGATGTGAAGTTGCGGTGCGTGCACATGAAGTACTACGATGTGATGGAGCCATACCTCGTCAACCTGGGTCTCTACCAGGTTGTGGACATCGTGCGGACCGAGAAAAGCATCATCAATGCATCTCTCATCGCTGGACTGGTGGAGCGATGGCGTCCCGAGACGCACACGTTTCACATGCCGTTCGGAGAGATGACGGTGACTCTCCAGGATGTGAGTGCTCTCTGGAGTTTGCCTATCCGTGGCACACCCGTCGGCGGCGTCTCTGACAGCGCCAGATTCGCAGGTTATGTCGAGGAGTTGTTGGGAGCTGAGCCTTCCTATGTCATTGGGGAACATGGGAGGTGAAGTTCTATTTGCGGATGACGAGGTTACGGCAGCACTTCATCGCGGGTCTCTCGGCAGATTCCACCGAGCTGGAGATTCAGAGGTAAAATTTATAACTTGTTTGTACTAATCAATTTATAATACGATGATTATATTAGAATTTTTATATGTTTTGTATTGCAGATATACACAGGGCTACGTGATGGACCTTTTTGGTTATGTCATGTTTCCTGATTCCAGCGGTGACCAGATGCCGATGATGTATCTCCCGTTGCTGATGGACCTTGAGCAGCCGTCGACGTACAACTGGGGTGGGGCAGTCCTGGCATATCTATACTCCCACCTGTGCCGTAGTAGTGAGGTAAGTTACCAACTCTTACTTTAGTGTAAATTATTTAATCAATCAATCCATCAAAATACACTGACGTGTAATGTTCTTGAAAATGCAGCCGAAAGCGAAGCAGATGTACGGGCCGGTACTCCTGCTTCAGCACTGGTCGTGGTCACGGCTACCGGTGGGCCGTCCTATCCCCAATGAGGTGCCGGATTGGGGCTCGCCAGATTTGTTTAGATGCCCGGCATACTCCAAGAAGTGGCACGGTTTCCACCACTACTTGGATCGGACCCACGGTGCTACCGTTGGGATCAGGCCTGTCCGGTCAGAGCTTCAGAGTTTGCCTGAGGCTCTTATTGAGTGGACGCCGTACAATCAGTTGTACGAGGAAAACTTCATGCCGGGCAGTGTGAGTGACGAGCAGGAGCGGGCGATGTGGCTCTATCGAGGTCCACTCATACACTTCTGGACAGTGGAGCACCACTATCCAGGTCGGGTGCTCCGCCAGTTTGGTCGTACGGCGTTGATTCCTGTAGACCCATCTTTGCCGCGTTCCACGCACAGAGCCCTGCACAGGTAAGTCGTAGTCTATTGTATTTATTGTCAAATACATCAAATTACTTGATAGCTTTGTATTGCAACTAACGTCTTCCTTACAGCGTAACCCACCAATCCCGACTGGATAAGGACTGGAGCACCCATTTCGATGCATACTACAGGATGGCCCAGGATCCTCAGCAGATAGACTTCTATCATGAGCCAGATGGGATCATTCAGACCCAGGGAGATCCCCAGTTGAGGTACGATGTATGGTACACACTTGTCTGCATGGCGAGTGTCTATCTGCAGGGTGATTACGGTGCCCATCTCCGCAACAGGATCAAAACCGATGATGGTTACCATCCCAACGGCCGTTCATGGGCTCACCAGGTAAAGCACCTAAAACCACATAGTTTTGGTCTAACTTAGTAGTTCATCAAGGTTTGATCTGACATGCCAAATTTTTTTCAGCTTCTGGCCGCGATCAAGGAGTGCGGACATGGGATTGCCATGCTGGGAAAGAAGAACTGGAGACGGCTTGGGTACCGTGTCCTCAAGAAGAATGCGAATGTGGTTGAGGATGCCGGACACGGTGGAAAGATCATCGGTATGCTGCGAGACGCCGGAGAGAACATCAACTGGCGTGAGATAATTCCGACCGAGCCCGACCCGAGCCCGGTTATACTAGATGATATGCCATCTTCCCCCGATTCACATCCAGAGTGGGACTACCATCATTGGGTATTGTCCAACATTGGGTGGACGGCATGGTACGACGAGCATGGACGTCCGGTGCAGCCTCATGTATGTCATACTTCAGTATCTGTCAGGTTTTAATAAATTTCTTTATTCAGATCAAATTTAATAATTTATGTGTATGATTGCAGGGTCCAGCAGAGATGCCACCACAGCCACCACCTGCGGAGACCAATACTTCTGAGTACGAGTCCCTCTCGTGCAGTCTCTAGGACTTCGGGGTATTCGATGAGGATTTCATTACGGCACCGGCATGGTCCCGATATGGCACAGAGATGCCGCATGATAGAGAGGCTAGTGGTAGTGGGTCTCATACTCAGCCTGCATTTGGGACTGAGTTTGCCGCATCTATCTTCAGTACACCTCCACCAGTACCACCAGTCTCCACAGGCGATGCCAGATGGGATACCGCCGAGCAGATACTCAGGTCTGCCGATGCCCCAGATGAGCCCGAGAGAGACGGAGCCTGGCCGCGCTGGCGCCGGGCGAACGCCGGAGTACCGCCTCAGCGATATTCCCCCTCTCCGTTTTAGTTGTATTTTTACTAGTTTTGTAGTATTTATATTTGATATACTATTTATGTTTGGTATATTTGGATTATCCTATATTTCGGTTCATGTGTATGTGTGCTTTTATGGTACTATTTTTATATTTTACAGATCAAAATAAATTATCATGATAATGGTAAACAGAAAATATTACAACATTAAAATAGAAGCACAACATAAAAAATAATATAGCGTATTTCAATTAATATAGCGTATTGTAATGTAATGTAATGTAATTTAGCGTAATTTAACATAATATAGTGTTATTCAATATAATTTCAATTAATATAGCATATTTTAGTATAAATATGCTAATTATATATCAAAAGAAGTAATATAACAAATAATTTAAACAAAAAATTTCAAATTTTCAGTGTTAAATTTTAATATTTTGATCTTCATAGTGTTTCTCTCTAAAAAAAAAAAAAAAGTACCAAGCCGGCCAGAAAATGGCCGACTTAGGGAGGGACCTAAGCCGGCCATTTTCTGACCGGCTTGGGTATTTTTAGCGAAAGTTTGAAAATCTGGGCATAATTAATAATTTGTATTAAACTTTGGATATTAATAAGAATGTCGGCATTTTTTTAACAAAAGGGTTGTACTGGTTTTTTTTAAGAAATAGTAGCTACAATAATATTTACAGGATACAAAAGATGTGGCTACTATGTTAGGCTGGCTATTTTGTTAGGCTAACTGCAGATTTAGATCTGTTTCACTGTTTACTATTTTAGGTTATAGCATACCATATTCACAACATTCAAAAGGTGATATTTGTTCGCGCAGAAGCGCAACGCAAGTTTCAGTACGCTTGAGGGCGTACCTTTTAAAACCGCGTTTACACTTCACGAGTAAGGGTGGCAAGTGCACAACCCCTATCGAGTAGTATAATCGGGTATCGATCCACAGGGACGGGCAATTACTTGGTTAGAATCTACCAAACTCAATTAAAAACTAGAAGTGAGAAGGTTTTGGTTTGGTATTTAAGTTCCTAAAAAGGTCAATTCAAGCAATTCAAAAAGATGTAATAAAATGCTAGAAGAAATGTAAATTGTGTTTTGATTATGGATAAAAGGTGTTTCCAGGGTTTCAGACTTCATCTATGATCTGCCTCTAGTGGTACGGCCCGTACCAAGTCGGTACGGCTAGGCCGTACTTAACTTGGTAAGGCAAGGCCGTACCACTCTGGTAAGACCCGTACTGGCTTCCCAGAACAGAGCTTACCAGTTCGAGTTGATGCATTTCCTTGCTGGTACCTTGTGCTAAACTCTTTGGAAAGGTTCAATTGACCATACCTAAGGTTCCTGAGCCTCAACTGTCGTTTGTTGGATCAAGATCTAGGTTGGAATGCAATTGATTGCCTTTTAGGGATTTCTACACCTCAACTCTCGTGTGTTGGTACAGATCTACCCTAACTGGTTGATTGGAGACCTAAGGCACCCTCTAATCTGTCGATTAGAGGAGAATTCAACCTCTCGGCTTCAATTCGAACAAGTCTACCCTAAACAATTGATTTGGTTGAGAGATTGAGATGATCACATGACCTTGATAGGTTCGATCTAAACCTAGAGGTTCATCATACACAATCACAGCAATCAAAGCAAAAGATAGCAAAGAAATCACAATCAATCAATCAAAAGAGTTCATACAAGATACAAGTCAAAGAAAGTCAAAACAAATCAAGAATCCATCTCTAAACCCTAGAAACTAAAATAACTACTCACAACACATGATCTGATCTAAAAATACAATAAAAGGGATAGAGATAGCCATGGATCGAAGGGATCGAGAGGAGGAAGCTAGATCCGTCGACTTTCGCCTCTTTCCTCTTCCTTCCTTCTTGCTCCTAGCTCCTTAGCTCTCTTTCTCTCTCTTACTGTGCTCTCAATTAGATCTGGAATGGAATGAATGTCGAAATTGGAGAGTTCCCCGCTTTAAATAGCCTCTGCCAAAATTTGAATCTGTCAGGCCGCCTTTAGGTACGGCCCGTACCAAATTGGTACGGCCAGGCCGTACCAGGCGTGATGAGCTGAAAAATGGCTAAGTCCGGTAAGACCCGTACCAAACTTGGTAAGGGTCGTACCAGATCATCCCAAATCGTCGTTTCTTCGTATGTTTTGCTCCAAACCTGCAGAAAACAAACAAACACTCAGCAGTACCAAATTCTAAAGATATATCTATGAAATGCACATGATTCTGGTGAATTATGGCACGAATCTGGTACGAAAACAGGCCTAAAATAGACTAAATATGCGAGGTATCAATATTTACAACATTTAAAAAGATGGGAGATTGTCTTGGTAGGTCTGTTGCTTTCATTCCCGATATTTTTATTAAAACCCCCAAAAAAACACAAATTATCAAATCTGCTCCCACTCCAACTTTATTTTTATTTCTACTCCAACCGCCCGTGGGCTGGGCGGTCCACTTTCCGGACCTGACTGCCCAGCAGGCGGGTGGTACACTACCCTGATCTGACCGCCCAGCAGCTGGGCGGTCCTCTATAAAACCCTATAAAAGGGGTTTTTCTCTCTCCTGATGAGCACAGTATTCATTCCCCAATCCAACAAATTTTCAGAACCGAAAGAGAGAGCTGTCAGGCGATTTTGAGGCGATTTTGAGATATGGACAGTAACAAACGAGGTAAGAAAGCGAGCAACCAAGATCGTGGCATAGCGAGAGAAGGGTCAATTAGTGATCGAGGTAAAAATGAGGAAAAAAAATACAAGTGTCAAATATGTCGTGATTTTTTTAATTGTGAGACATGTAAGCTGGAGAAATGGAAGAAACGACATGTTCAGTATGAAATTTCAGACGATGACTTTGTGGAAAACCCCTACGGCTTTGGTTGAAAAAGAAGAAAGTTGATCCAGAGCTTCCAGTATTGGACGATAAGTTTGTTCCGTGTACTGGTAAGGCTACCACTTCGTCTGTTGTGACTGATCCAGATCAAGCAAACTCTGATGATGACTTTGTTCCATGCACTTTCAAGGCTCGTTGTAAGAAGTAGATTTTTTAGGAATTTATGTTGTAGAATTTTTAGAAATTTATGTCGCAGACTTTATTTCATTAGTTTTGTGTTTGTTTATATTTTATGTTGTTAGTTTTTGTATACATAATTAAGTAATAAAAATAACAAAAATGAAGCATATAAAATAATCGAGGCAAATAAAAAATTGCATAGTTCACAAACTACCAATTAGAATAGTTCACAATATACATCTAAAATAGTTCATAACATAATTTAACAAAACTTGGTAATCAGCGACGACGGCCGAACAAACTCAAAATACGACGTCTGGGTCTGGGTGCAGCTGGTTCTGCGGCACTACCGGATGTCTCTCCATGGCTACTACCGGTTCCTGGGCTTTCATGAGTGCGGCGGCTACTACCGGTTCCTGAGCTTTCACCCCTGCGGTGGCTACTACCGGTAGCCTCAGCAACAACTCTAGCATTTTCTCTTTCGTTGGCTTCGTTAATGGCATCTGCATTGCATTCCAGTTGAAATAAAATCAAAACAAAATATAAGTAAACAAATAAAATATAAGTAAATGATAAGCCAAAATTATATCTATTGAAACCTAGGGTTTGTTATGTGAATTAAGCCAAGTTTTGGTTATATTAGGTTAGAAATGTCTGAAAGTTCAAGTTACTGCCCTAGTTTTGTTTGTTTTACAGGTAATCAAGTGTTTGGAACTTAACGGAGCAAAACGGGTGATTTGTAGCAAGTCAGCACGAAGATTGGAGAATCTGTCAATGTTGTTGCGGCCCGAAGTGAAGTTCATTGCGGCCCGAAACGAAACAAGTCAGAGCCTCATCATTCCTGCACATTCATTGCGGCCCGCAACCATACCCATTGCGGTCCGCAATGACTTCTACAGTTTTCTGCACGACAAACCATAACTGCCTCCACTCATTGCGGCCCGCAATAAGTCGGTTCAGCGCCCGAATTTGCTATTTTTAGTGTTTTATTTTGAGATTTTGTGAGGGGTACAAAAAGGAAACTTGTAAAACAGATGGGGGACGTTTTTTAGACAGAATTTCTGGTTTTAACAAGGAGAAGAAAGGAAGAGAGAAGAGGGAAGAAGAAGAACATCATCGATCAACCGGTTTTATTATTTTCTTCCCTTTGGAACTCTTTTAACTCTTTTAATTTCATTTGTGCTTTAGCCATGACTGGCTAAAGGCTTTTCTAGGGTTAATTAGGGCTGTACTTGAAACTTTTGTTATGATTTAGTTGGTTTATTCTATATGTTCTTGTTCTTTGTTATGATCTATTCTTTATTTTAATTGATTGTGAAGACTTAATCGAAATCGCATGAAATCTTAGGATTTGGTATTTGCAATTGAGAAATTAAATATTAAGTCCTGACCATAAAGAATAGGGTATTTGATAGGTTAAGTACCGAGAGGTGACGCTTGTCTTATACGGGCTTTGCCTAATAGTTTAGACAAATTGTGCCAAGTACCGAGAGGTGAAAGACAGTTTTCTAGATTAATTGGGACAGTAAGAACTTAATGACTTTAGATTAGCATAGCCAAGTACCGAGAGGTGACGTTTATTCTAATTTGAAGATGGTATTAATATAGAAATATCACTTTGTACCTACAATCTCCAACTGTGCCTTCATAATTAAAAGAACAAATTTAATAAACCAATTAGTCATAACACTAGTGGATAGGAACCCTAAGAAACCCTAATTTCTCATATTTGTTAAAAATCAAATTTTGCTTTAAAACTTTAGTTTAATTCAGTTTAATTCAGTTTAATCAACTTGTCCCTGTGGAGACGATCCCTAAGTACTACTTGACAAGGTTGTACACTTGCAACCGAATTGAGTATAACTAGGATTTATTACTTGTACTGCAAAATTTACATCAGTAAATAAAAAAATATAAGTAAATAAAAGGAATCAACCGTACCTGCTCGCTGCCTGTCAGTTGTTGAACGGCGGGCCTGATGTCCCATTCGCCTACCTTCCATCTCGTCCATGGTCATTACTTGACGCTTGTGGGGTCTTCTTCCTTTTCTGATCCACCCGCTTGCGGGACAGACTCTATCACCAACATAGGGCGGCCACTAATACTGGTTGGGATAAGGATGGAAAGATGCACCCTAAGTACTCGCAAGGTACTCGGTACGGTACATGTCTGCGACAGGAAGCATGCATCCACACTGATGACCGGTCTAATGTATGGCACAGCTTGAATACATTGACCGAACGCCCATGATATGGCCTTGAATTGCAACGCGTTGTCGACAGTCCGTACGCCTATATTCCAACATTCAAACACAGTGCTGGGATTTGTACTTGTTATGGCCTGCAGCAATGGTGCAAGCAAGTTGTATGAACCATGCCAGCTACCGAACATTCGGCAAATTGCAAGTTCACGCCCTCTCCACAACATGTTGTATTTTGGGACGACATGCTTGTAAACGTGTCTGACATGTCTAGCGACCTCCTTAAGGCTCATCGATGGGTCCTCCTTAACGTCATTCTCAATTACATCGGCAATAAGTGAAGCCGTAAAATTTGCATGGTCTTTCCTTGATGACGCAGCCTTGCATGTGTGAGGTGGTTCACACTTCTTAATAATCCATTCCTCGCCCTTACCCACAGGGGTTGCATAGAGACGGAAGTGGCAATGCTCTTCGTTTTTACAAACAATTACTAACCTTCTTCGGTCCCTTTTTTCAGTTATGCACTCCCAGTTGCCGTGAACATGGACCTCATGTATTTTCTTCACAAGTTCATCTATGTTGGTGTAAACCTGCTGCGGAGCAAGCTCTTGACTGTACCTGACACGCGGCCCAAAAAATGAGATGTCTGCCTCTTCAAAAGCAGTGGTATCATTGAATGTGGGGCACGTATGCCTATCTGTCCGACCTCTAATCGGAAATCTGTCTTCTTTAGGTAAATAATCTCCATCACCTTCTGACAGGTGATCAGAATCCCAATCCCCTTCCCATTCGTCACCTGTTTCCAAATTTCCTTGTGGTACGGCATCGAGCTCAGCATCAAGGTCAAGGTCTCTCCGGATAGCAACGGGTGACACTATAGGTATTGATGGTGGTACAGATGGAAATCTGGGTTGGATTGGGGTTTCAGGAGGAGGTGGTGGTGGTGGTAGATCGGTGGTAAAATCAAGTACAAAATTCTCATAAACGGGTGATACGGGCGGTTCATAACTCGAGTGGCGGGGGTTGTCATACCTCGAGGGGTGGGGGTTGTCATAACTATAGTGGCGGGGGTTGTCATAACTAGAGTGGCGGGGGTTGTCATACCCTGAGTGCTCACGACCCGAGTTGTCATAACCCGAGTGATCATAACTCGAGCTGTCATAACTCGAGTGACGCGGGTTGTCATAACCCGAGTGATCATAACCTCTATTTTCCCTAGATGTTCCAACCCCGGGTTCACGCTGAACTCTCCTAGAATATAAGTCCATTACCATTACCCCCTGTGACTGAAAAGTGTTGTAAACACTCCTCCATAATGACTCATCTGTTATTGGATACCTGGTATATTAAGGTCTACCACCACTTACTGTGTTAATCCGGGTAGCTAAATCTATATCACACCGGTTGGGATTCACACCGATCTTTTCATACACTATTCCCTTCAGTTCAACAAATGAGGTATTTTCATTTATCTCGAAGCCGTAGGCTGCTTCCTTAGTGTATTGTGCTCCCTCCGCACCCCAGGTAAACTTCACGCCCACATATAGTGCAACCAACATATGAGAGTTCTGGAATTACTGTTCTGGAAACACTGTTCTGGAAACACTGTTCTGGAAACACTGTTCTAGAAATACTGTGCTGGAAATACTGTGCTGGGATTACTGTGCTGGGATTACTGTGCTGGGATTACTGTGCTGGGTTTACTGTGCTGGGATTACTGTGCACCATCGCCTCAAAATCGCTGAAAAAATCGCCTCTGACGGCTCTCTCATCTCTCATTCAGTGAAAATATTTTTGTGGAATTGGGTAATGACTACTGTGTTGCTCAGGAGAGAGAAAAACCCCTTTTATAGGGTTTTATAGCGGACCGCCTAGCTGCTGGGCGGTCAGATCAAGGTAGTGGACCGCCCGCTTGCTGGGCAGTCAGGTCCGGAAAGTGGACCGCCCAGCCCACGGGTGGTTGGGGTAGAAATAAAAATAAAGTTGGGGTGGGAGCAGATTTGATAATTTGTTTTTTTTTTGGGGTTTTAATAAAAATATCGGCTTTCATTCTACCTTGTCCTTTCCTTTGCTGCTTTCAGTGCTGTAGAAAATTATGTTAATTATATTAGATAGATGTCACAGTTTACAAAAATGGTATAGTTTTGGTGCAATAGTATGGGTATGAATAAAACACTGATTGGGATGTCTGCATAGAAGTGTATTTAAGGATGCATGTATAAAGATGACGAAAATGTAGTGACTTATAAGATATCTATCCAACTATAGATCATATACTTTATAAAGAGTAGCAGAATAATGCCAAGGTAGTGTATATTGAGTAAGATATTAAGATTGTCAGGATGGTGGAACAATTGTAGTAGGGGTGTCAATGGGTACGGTACGGGTCGGGTGGAGGCATTTTCATACCCATATCCATTAAAATTGATTTTACCCATATCCTACCCATACCCATTAAAAATTGATCTTACCCTAATCTACCCTTACCCGTTAATATTATCGGGTAACGAAACGGCAGCGGATGAATAACGGATATTACTCATATAATAATTATTTTTATTATATTTTACAAATTAAATATAAAAAACTCATTCATTTCACACATATATAATTACATTTCTAATAAAAAATAAAAATGAATGTGCAATCAATTCCAACTAAATTGTTTTTTATAAAGGAAAAAATTCATAAACACGAATACATATTTAGGTGGATTGGAAATTGAATTGAATATATATTTAGATTTTATAATTACCCTATAGAGTAACGGGTACAAAATAGTCATTACCCATACCCTTACCCATTTGGTTAACGGAAAAAAATCTTATCCATACCCATACTCAATAAGCTAACAAAAAAAAACCTTACTCATACCCGTCTCATCAAATATGATGCGGGTCGGATAAACGACTAAAAAGGTACCATTGACACCCCTAAATTGTAGTTTGTAATATCACTCGAACTTATTATGGGATTTGCATTTCATTTACTCTGTATGAGGTGGAAAAAATGTCATCTATTTATCGGTGTACTAATTAGAGGAGAAGTATAGAAGTATTTTTTTACATGAAGTAATTTTTACATGATATAATTTGTTGGTGGGATATTTTAATTAATTACTTGTATAAGAATACTTATTATCATTATAAAGACGAAAGATAACATAATAGAACCGTAGACTATCATAAATAGGTTATTTAGAGTACTTGTAACTTATTTACTGGTACATATCAGAAGCAAAATAGTTGTTGTATCCAGACAATAAGTTTGTGTTATGTAACTTGTGTTTATGTAATTAGTTTCATTGATGACATATTTATTTTTGTGGCAATTTACCTCTTAGTTCATGTATCTATGTAATGAGTTTTAGTCTTTTGTAAGTAACATATGAAAAAAAAAAATGTCGATCTAATAGTATACAATTACACATTTGATATCTTAAAGTGCAAAATAATTCAATTTTGAATCTGAGTCTTGCCTAATCCGAATCGAAGGTAATAGGTGGGAATTTGTTACCTTGTTCGTACTTTTTTGGAAGGTTGTTCGATGAAGAGCTGTCTTGTTTTCCTCTTTTCACCTGTTGTTGCAGTATTTAGTTCTTCATTGGAGCTGTGCAGATAAATTAATCTTATATTGAATTGGACAAGGGTAGATGTTCATAAAGATATTGAAGGAGTCAACTTGTATGTGTATTGCAAAGGAAGGAATTTTTATTTTATTTTACCAATGTGCAATATAAAGAATAGTCTAATAGGTATTGTTTGGCTTATAGTTCTTTATATTGTATTTATTAGAAAGGCAAATCAAGTGGTGACTAATTAGAAAATAAGATTAGTAAGGGACCAGTTATATTGTATTTTTTTTCGCATTCATTGTAAATCATGTTGTTTTCTTCAATTAGACTTAGCTTAATATTTAAATGATCTAATTAAGACTTTTTTGCAGTCATAAATACGAAGAATCTATGAAGACAAATGGACAAACCAATGATGGTATATACTGGGTACGGCAAGTGGGGAGTAAGTTGGCATGAAAAAAGGTAATGAGTTTGATTAGAAGAAAAGAAGGGAAATTGGTAATGATTTTCTTTATATTTGTGTTATCTACCTGTTTTTCTGGTATTCGCCTGGAGGTGTTGTTTGCTGCGCTTTTGACTGTTCTATTTCTATGGGTGTATGGTACGTTGCTAGTATTGGTTCTATCTCAAGTACTTGGTAATTGGGGAGGGCTGCTTTCAATTTGTTTTTGCCCCAGGTTACAGTGAAAAGCTTTTTCTTTTTTTAGAGCTCATCAAATTTAGGTGATAGTTTTCTTTTTTCTGTCTGGTGTGCCAGAAGTTCTTGTGCTGAATTTCAATAGTAACTGTATTGAGATTTATGATGTTATTTATGTGTCAGGTAAAAAATTAAACATGAAATTGTTATGTACACGAAAACAGTCGGTAGATTATTTTTTCCAATATATCAGTAAATAAACTGTTGGTGAAAAGAGTTGAGTTATTAGATTATTTCTTTGGGTGGCTTTGTTAATGTAGTGAACTTACCATGGCAAAGGTTGTTCTAAGTCAGCTTCGCATTTCAGGCAGTAAAAGGAGGTATTTGTCGTTGTCACACGATTTCTGTGTGTGGGGGCATGAGAGATAGTACCATCCATGTTCATCTAGCACTTCAACAATTTCTGCCACAACGTTGAATAGTTTGTCCTGCATTGTGTACAAATTGTTTATTATTATTTGCAGAAAATTAATTTACCAAAGAGAACAATGTTAAAAACTTTGTAATAATGTTAGAAGCAATTTATTTCATAGGTTTTAACATAAAACTAAGGTTATAGACATGTGAAAATAGTGACCATCTGTTTGATTTGACTGGAATTGTCATTGAAAAAGGACGGTAAATATTAATTGGAAGAGAGTCGAAGAATGTATTATTACTTGCAAAATAATTTTGTATTAAAATTTACATATAGGTAAGGATATAGCAGTTAAGTAACGTATGGTTAATAACAGAACTTGAAAAAGAGGTTACGTTATGCATCATAATTTATGAGTGAAGAAAACATATTCCAGTACTACTAAGTTTGATTTTATCTGTTTATTCTCATCAATTATCTCATATTGCTATATATACATAGACACATACCAATTTTGTACAACATAATGCGGTTATGAAGCTATAGTCCTATCTTAATTTTTTGTGTATTGTAAATCGACCTGATATGACATATATATAAGCACTTGAAAATAGTAACCAATTATTTAAATTTAACTAAGATGATATACATATGTAAGTAGCATATATATTTTCGGTAGCACTTTTATTTGATAAGTTTTTCCATTAAGTTAGAAAGGGAAATTAGAAAAGGGCAAACTTTGAACAGAAGCTATAGATTGAATTTCATAGAAAATTGTTATAATGTGATTTTGAGAGGTACATCTTGACAGAAGAGTTGTGTATTACTATTTGAGTCTGATTTTGTGCACAAAAGTCGCCAAATGGGCTCATTAAATACTACTTTTGAAGTAGGATACTTGCCTCGTAGTTTGCTGTGCATAGTTGCTGCATATCTTTAATAGAAATGTATGTTAGAGCTGTTTTGTTGGGCTCTAGTTGCAATGCTAGTCTGGGTTTGTTATGAGTTGAATCCTTTTCTGTACTATCCTGATAGTGGAAATTATAATATTTTTGTTAGTTTTGTTTGATAATTATAGAATGTTGTTTGTTAGAATATTTATTTATTTATTATTATTACCTGCTTAAAAAGTTGTATTTCTGCTTAAAAAGTCTTGTCAATTTATAAAATTCCTAACAATTTTTTTTAAATTTTCCTATATAAAAAAGTTAATTTTGATATGTAGATTTTATTGAACTATTTGGATGGGCCGTTTAGATATGAAAAATAAAATTTGGCCCGTAAAATATTGACAGATATGATAACGTTAATACATTATCTTAACTCCAATAAACCTATAAAATGTTAAATGAATATACTATGCAATAAATTCATACTAAAACTATCAATACATAAATGTCATGAAGAGTAAATTAAGTTCATAAAAAGAAACAGCCAATCTTGTTTGGGACGATTACTTTTCAAAAAAGAAAAAAAAAGAAAAAAGAAAAAAGAAAAGGAAAACAGCCATGACGTGTTTTATGATTTTTCTCCAAATTTTTTTCTCACTTTAGGATCTTTTGCAACATAGACTAAGTAGCCACAGTTGTAACAGGTCAAAGAAGATATTGTTCTATGTTCTGTAATCTGTATTAATTGATTCATTGTAGATATGATACACATGCATGTATTTTGCCTTCTTCATATTAGTTGAAACGTCAACTAAAAAAATTATGCTCGCACAATTGTTGTTAATATACAGATACGTGTTTGCTCAGTCTCCAGTCTCCACCTTTGAAGATGTAGTCGGATAACAATAGATAATGATTTTTTTTCTCACTATTGTATCATATTTTTAAGTAATAATTAATTTTCACAAAAAAATAAAGTAATAATTAATAATTTACATACTTTAGTTCTACATGCAATTATTTTTCGGTATTCTTATAATATATTTTTAACTTTTTATTTGAAAAAATAAAAAATCTACAAAATAAGTAATAAAACGTGCTTAAGCCGAAATTTTTATTGTTATCATAACAAAAAATCCAAATTAAATCGTTACCACTCTGTTGGGGCGCCTATCAATTCTACCACACTCACTAACCCAGTTCGTGCACCAAATAGGCTAGTGCGCGGACTGGGTTGGCGCACCAACCTCTTCTGCCTATTAAGGCACCAACTCAGTATTATTTTTATGTTGCGTATTTTAGATCGTTATTTCGATTAGTTTTATGTTGCGTATTTAGATATTATTTTCATATTACTTCTTATGTTGCGTATTTTAGATCTCATATCCCGCAATACATAATACATTAAAACATAAGAACACATCATAGATAAAACATAACACACAACGATACATATTCCGCAGTCATAGTATTTTAAAACATAACACACAATACATAAAACATTACCGAAAGCCTTAACCTTAATACAAAACCGAAAGTTTGTACCATAATACATAACCGAAAACCCTAACCTTAATACATAAACAGAAAGCCCTAACCATGACATTATTGGGTACGGTTCCTAGCATCCCTTCTCCTTCTCGCATTCCTTTCGAGGGTAGCTCTGTTGGTCTCGCGACCCCTTCTCCTTCCTTCCAGTATGTCTATCCACATTGGGATCCTGTTGTGTCTTCTCCGACCCAACTTCACTAACCGGTGCTCTGGCGTTAAGATATCCCCTTCGTGCGGCAGCCAATCACCTTGATTGTCATACACGTGGAATTCTCCACTCCATGTGTCAATAAGCATTTGAATGTTGTAATAGTAATTTACGAAGACATTTGCATCTAGTTCCTACATTTTTCACACATTTGTAAGTTTCATCATCCAAGATTATTATGAAATTTGAACACACATTCGTACCTTATTTTACACACTGTCATCACATGAACACATGGTATTCCGGTGAGCTGAGGCTTTTGGCAAAAGCATTCCACCTCATGGTCGTTCTTCACAACGACCTTGTACCTACAGTCTCGGGACGTGTACACCCATTTGCCTGCCTCTATGTCAAATGGGATTTTCTCGCCATGTGATGTCACCATGAATTCCCCGGATCTATTGAATGCACCCGCGGTCATTTTGTTAGTCTTCGTGATGTGCTTGTTCAGCTTCAAGTGCGTACGAGTGGAGAAAAGTTGACCCTCTTGTTGGCATTCCACGGCCTTCTCTCTTCTTTGAACGAACCATGTGACACACTTGTAAAACGTCTCCTCAATAATTGCAGCAACCGGTAACCTACCAGAATTACAATTTACAGTTAAAATAAAGATAACCTAAAATATTTCATTAATAGTAAACTATGGAAATTGTGAATAACAAACCTGCGAGAAGTTTTGAAGACATTGTTCAGCGATTCAGAACCATTGCTGGTCATTATTTCCCAACGACTCCCGTCGTCCATAGCTTGATAAACCTTCCATGGCTTAGCTGGTTCTTCCTCGTCATTTTCATTATACTTGCCACATGTATCCAAGTATGTCAGCCAATTAGGATTTCGCCTTCCGATTGCATCAAGGCCATCTTGTAATCTTCTTCGCTTCTTCTTTTTAACCATCATCTTGAAGAATTTAGAAGCAACCTTATCCTGAGTGTGTTTTCCAAAATTCTCAAACACGTGTTGAGAACAGAACCTGTGGGCACACTGCCCGTTCTCCTCTGACCAACCCAAATCATCTTGAATTAACACTTTCTTTATGCCCTTGTGCCGGTCAGAGACCACACACATGAACCTACAACTACCAATTACATTATCCCGCACCCACTTCATAAACCACCCCCAATTCTCAAACTCTTCGCTCTCTACCAATCCAAATGCTAGTGGGATTAACTGGTTCTCCGCATCATATCCGGTGACAATCAACACCTTGCCCTTGTATCTACCTGACAAGAAATAAGCATCGATACTGATGACGGGCCTGAGGTGACCTACTGCTTCTATACACGGTCCCCATGCCCATGCCAACCTCATAAAATACCGGTAATTTTCCTTTTCTGAAGGCTTCGAAACAACTTCATACAAAGTTTCCGAATTTGCCCTTTTTATTGCCTCCAACAAAGGGACAATAAGCCCGTAAGACCCCTCCCAACTGCCAAATGCCCGGGCAATCGCTAACTCTCTACCACGTCACAATTTGTTGTATTTTGGGACGATGCCCTCAAACATTTCAGCAACCAGGTCCCTGATAGCTCTGATAGTAATATCAGTATTTTTTTCCAAAGAAAGTTTTATGCAGTTGGCGACCATAGAGGACGTCAACTGCGCATGATCTGACCTGGATGCATATGCGTGACATCTGTGCGGTACCTCATTCTTCGTGATGGCCCAAGTATTACCAAAGCCTGTGGCCCTCGCAACCAACCTCCACTTGCAATTGTTGCTCTGGCACTTAAACCTCAACCTTGTTCTGTCGCTGTGTGTCTGTATGATCTTGGTATTTTTCACTATGTGCCAGTGGTGGATTTTTTCTTTCATTTGATCATTGTCGTTGTACGTCATCCCCTCATAAACCATTGTTCTTTCTCCAACCTAATTGAAAATTAAAAAAATTTAAATTATTATATTTTCAAAAAAAATAAAAAATTCATATAAGTTAAAAAACGAACCTCTGAACCCGCAAAAAAAATGTGGTCAGCCTCTTCAAACCCCGAAGTGTCATGAAAAGCTGGAAACGGGTGTCTCTCTCCACGACCCGATATCGGCCACTTTCGCATACCCAGCACGGGACAGGTGTCTTCCTCGTCACTGTGATCTACTGTCTGCCCACCGTCGTCACTAGCATCCCAATTTTCCTCTGTCTCCCGTTCTTCGGGATCCTCGTCTGTATTGTCAGTATAATAACGTGGTTCTGGAGTTTCAGATCGGTTCCGGCTAGAGATGGAGGATGGAACCCGAGATCGGCCCCGACTAGAACCAGCCCCCGTGGATGGGGACCGACTATGACCAGCCCCTGTGGATGGGGACCGACTAGTACTAGCCCCCGTGGATGGGGACCGACTAGTACCCGCTAAATTTAGGGCCCGAGTAGGACCCGTCACTGACTGATCCATGCCCCGACTAGGGTTCTGTGTACGGTTCTGTCTAAGGTTATGTCTACGGTTCTGTCTGGGGTTGGCAACCACATATAACTCTAGGAACTTGAAAGGTGTTGTCAAATTCAATGTCATTTGGGTATACAACCCCCAACTGCTATCGTCTAGTACAGGGAGTTGTTGGAACCATGTTTGGTTGCCTTGGCCAATATTAATTATGGCGGAAATTACCAGTTCGTAATAATTCGGGTCAATACCAAGTTCCTGGTACACTTCCCTAGTTATACCGGTGAAATCTAAATCCGAGCCGATATTGAATATTTTCTGAGGTTGGGTACTGTAATAAGCACCATACTGCCCTTGTAATACTTCACCACCAAAATAACAAGCAATTCCAATCATAGTTACCTGAATTACAGAACAAACCCAACATTTAATAAATTTACAAAAAAATAAAAAAGTAATTAAATAATTAAAAAAATATAAAGGACTAGAGTGAAAAAAACTTACTCTTTGGTCTTTGCGAGAATGTTCTTTGCTTGCTGCCTTGGGTCGAATCGAATGAGCACAGTATACTGAGTTGGTGCCTTAATAGGCAGAAGAGGTTGGTGCGCCAACCCAGTCCGCGCACCAGCCTATTTGATGCGCGAACTGGGTTAGCGAGGGTGGTAGAATTGATAAGCGCCTCAACAGAGTGGTAACGATTTAATTTGGATTTTTTTGTTATGGTAACAATAAAAATTAATAATTACTATAGTTCTACATGCAATTATTTTTCGGTATTCTTATAATATATTTTTAACTTTTTATTTGAAAAAATAAAAAATCTACAAAATAAGTAATAAAACGTGCTTAAGCAACACGGAAAATTAGTCTTTTTGACACTGCATTGATCCCTTTTGGCGGCCGTAATTTGTCTTGCATCCATGATAAAAATGGAATTTCCACAAAATTACGGTTTATTGGTTTTTTTTTTTAAAATGGTAAATATAAAAATTTCGGTAATTATAGCGAAGTTTTTTTTTCAAATTGAGTGAGAAGGCACGTTGATGTCACGTGCCAATAGCTGATAAGCAAAAACTACAAGTTACCACTCAGCTACCTTGTATAGACTAAAAGCCCCTTTTGTTTGCTTATCGCAAATTCAACGGCGGAGGCCGAGGGGTTTCTCTTTCTTCTTTACAAAATACAACTATTCAAAACACAGACAAGTAAAACAGCGACCGGCGAGAAACTTGGAAAGAAAAGAGAGTATAAAAGAAGATATAGGAGTGAGGAGAGATGGTGAAGAAGCCGCAACGAACAACAATGGAAGAAACTAAGGGATTGCTTTGGAAGCTTCCAGAGGTGAAATCAAGCGATATAGGCAAACTCGGCCCCGGCTTTGGCTTTGGCGCCGGCTGTGGCGTCGGCCTTGGAATCGGCCTTTTTGGAGGTTTATTTTCTCATAATCCTCAAATTTAGGGTTTTAAAAAGATAGCTCCTGTCTAAATCTTCTCCATTTAGATTGCCTAGTAGGTCACTAGATTCTTGTAATTTGTTGAAGTTATTTGTTGACCTTTCATTTCTCTCGGTCTATTGCGCAGTCAGCTAAATTATGCTTAAAATTTTCTTGATCTCTTTTCGTATGAAAGTTCTTAGGATGTCCACCTTGTGTTGGATTTCGTCTATGTTCTTTAAATCCGATTGATGGTAATCAGGTTGGGGATTTTTAACCAGTAACTAACCAATCACAAGATTAAACCGTTTAATCTGTGGTCTTCTAGGCTATCAAATTTGGCACCAGATTAAAAATATTAATACTAAATGATAAACAAAATAATTTGACATGCAAATAGATGAAACAAAATTTAACAAAAGTACTTGTAAGAAAACATAACATATTCCCACAACATAAAGCATATTCGGAAAAAGATTCCCACAACTTAACAAGATAGCACGTTTAAAAATATTAGGCTAGAGAAAACAGAAATAGAAGAGGTCTATATTTTGGGGAAAAGAAAATTATGCTGCAAAGAGGAGACAAAAACGCACATGCAGGTTTGGGCTGCATTTTTTCCTGACAATTATAGATCCTGTAACCATAATATTTTTGTCGGGTAATTAAAATCCACTCTATAGTTAACCAGCTAACATTTCAAACCATGTTTCGGGTCTGGTAAGTCAGGTTGTACACTCCAATAATTTCCTTCCTACGGATGTAATGTTGTAAGAACTTAATCTGTTCACATAATATACACCAAGGTGGTTCTCTTTTTTTGAATTGATTTTGCACTGTCACTACTAACTCTTAACTCTACCAGTCTTTTGTCATCAATTGGGGGTTCTCAACTAGATTCTCGTTACTTCAACTGAATTTGCACGTGATATATTCCTGTCTCAGGACAAAGATTCCAAGAAATTCTCAAAATTCTGATATTATCTTCAACATTATTTTTCAGGGTTAGGAATTGGGCCCGGTTTTCCTGGGCTACAAGCCGGGCTTGGTGCTGGTGCCGGTTGTGGTGTGGGATTGGGCTTTGGCTACGGCATGGGTAAGGGTGTTGCATACGATGCAACAGGTGAGCACTCAAATGTTGGCAAACTGTTTCAGAAAGGACAAGGACTGCCTGGCCAGTAAGTATTTCTCACATATTTTTCCTGATAATCTTTGTGGCTAAGTTGGCTTGTTTAACATAAAATGCTGTGTAACTGCTGCACTATGCTGATTTCAGTCTGTACTGGTATTAGAATGCCGGTCTGTTGGAACAGAGATGCCATTTTCTTTGGTCGTGCCTTAATTAGTCGTGCCTTAATTAAAGATAACCTCAATTTTCTTTAATTTGAAAAAAATAATTGAAAAAGGTTATGTAATATGAGAAAAGCCAGATTGGGCTTAAGGTTGCCAAAATTGTTGAAAAATGAATGCACTGAAATAATTGATTTTCATCCTGTCATTCATGTACAAAACTAACTAAAAAAAAATATAAATGGGGATGTAAACAGTGGCTCGTCAGTTAAATCAGGATCAACTTTAAAAAAATTGTTGTTTGAAGCCAACTGGCTGAGGTTAAGCTCACCCAAGCATTACTTCCAATATAATATTATTATGTTTTTGCTCATGTTGGGTTGTATTGTTATAAAGTTCAGTATGTCTGAAAAGTGAAAACATAATTAGGTTATGCATACTATCTGGTAATGTAGGTCTTGTTGTCACCCAACCTGACAATGGAAGGTCTCTTGGTGACATTTAAGTAAAAGAGACATTCCTTACTGGATCTGACATAATATTTAGGTATTGTACCTGTGCATACCGTCTAAAAATATTTTCTGGGTTCTACAAAATATGCTTAAGGGAAACCAAATAAAAGGCTAAGTCAACATGATGAAGGTTTTTGTATGTCATAGCCTTCTTATTCATGCTTTTTATATGATGCTTCTTTTAAGGTTTCTAAATGAACTTCATGCTAGTTCAGCTATACCAATGTCACAAAATTTCAGTTTAGTATAAAAGTCGTTGTTTTTATTTCATTTTTATCAATGAGAGAAAACTATTTTTTTTATTCAGCTTCTTTAATTATGTTAACTCAAACCTTTTTGATGCAACTTATTTAAGCCTGCAGTTGATTGTTCGACTTTTTTTTTTTCATTATTGCAATTTATTTAATAATTTAATCTTAATTAAATTAAGCTGGAAAATAAAAGTGTGCCATATTTGCCGTTTTCCTCGATGAAGGATCTCTCTGGCTCGTACTAAATCTAAGCTTTTATTAATCTGTGCTTCATGCAAATTTTGTTTGATTACTTTGTATTGGCTGTTGCTGCTGGTACCGCTTTAATACTATATTTGACCACTGTGCTAAAAAAAATGCAGGGAACAGATTGGTGCATTGGTGGAAGGACTTATTGGAAACACTCAAAGCCTGGTCAAGCTACTAACAAGAAGATAGAGAAATGGCGATCATGAGCTGCTTCTTTGTCACCCTTAAATTTTATGCAACCTTCTTAAACTATTAAGCTTAGACTGGCGACCAGTTATATTTATTTGGATATAGAAATTGTGTAGATGCATTGTTCAAATTAGTTGGTGAAGGTGCTAGTTATCAGGAATTGTTGCTCATGTGTATGGCATGTAGATGCAGTCTATAAGTTGAATATTTTTGTATGAAGGTTTGGTTCCTGGTTTTTTCGACCTAATGTTTCTTATGATGCAAATCATGCAGGTTGTTCCCTATGTTATTTTGCATGACTTGCAGACTAGTGATTCTTTCAAATTGGTCCCTAGAGAGTCGGTGAATTACTAGTATCGAGTGATAAATGATCAGGTAATTTTGTGTTCCAAATGTTCACCAAGTCATGATGAACACTATAAGACCAATTAAATAATAGCCTTGGTTATTTTCCTTGCATTGATTCTAAATCCCAAGTTTTGTGCGGTTTCGTTTGGTGATTCCAAATGTGGATGAACACCCATCTAAGTCGAAGAAGATGCTTGTTTAATTTGAATGTGCATTTACTGGTATGTACATAGATGCTGATCAATAGTCTAAGAATTTTTTTATGTACCTAGATACTTATCAATGCATACTAATTTCCTATGTTAATCTTTTAAGTTTGACATGAGTTGATAGTACTTTGAAGAGTAGAACTAAGGTGCTCTCGAGTTCACCAAGCCCTTGGTGACCTCAAGTCCAAAACTCATCGGATCGGCTTCAAACGACGAATCCGACCGTTGAAACCCATCTACCTTACGAGTGATGCGTCTACATGCAAAAAATTTAAATTTTGAAATTAATTTTGCATAGAGTCAAGTGGTCAAAAAACGTCAAAAAATGAATGCATTAAAATTAATTTATTAACCTTCTAATTTTGACCACTTGACTCTATGCAAAATTAATTTCAAAATTTAAATTTTTTGCATGTAAACGCATCACTCGTAAGGTAGACGGGTTTCAACGGTCGGATTCGTCGTTTGAAGCCGATCCGATGAGTTTTTGACTTGAGTTCACCAAGGGCTTGGTGAACTTGAGAGCACCCTAGTTCTACTCGTACTTTGAATACCCATGAGTTTTAATTTTTAACAGTACGTACATATTGATCAAAATGCACGTGTTTAAATCAAAATGTACACCTCTTTCAATTCGAATGTTCACTTTTAAAGTTTTAGAAGAGTTTGACATGTTGTCAGTTCTAAAAAACTAGTGCTATGCCTTTTGCTTGAATGGGTGAGGGATAAGTAGCGGGTAACAAATCGATGTTTTAGTATAATTAACTCATTTAAATAATATTAAGGTGCAAAATTTGAGATACCCATGGATTTTCAAATCATATTTTTCAGATATATTCCAGAATAGTATTTAGAAATTAGAACATTATATGTCAATTGGATTTTCAAATCTGAATGTGCCTCAAATAAACAGAAGACCAAAAAGCTTATAGATATGCTTGAAGAATTACCTAGTACGTGCGTAAAAGGAAATCATGCGTGCCAATTAAAACAGATGAGATCAAATTATTTACAAATATATATTTCTAAACAACATGTGCTTATTAAACGGATGAATACATGGATGATTTGGCATGATTAAGGAACTTTGGAAACTTTAACCATATACGTATTTACAATTTATATTAATTACATAGAGAAATTATTCTCACATCCCCATGTTTTTACCCCTTATCTGCATTTTCAAAGTGTTTTATGCTTATTATAGAAGTTACTTATATCTGAATTATAAAATGATAATAAATAAAGAAAGTATTATAACTTATTCTTTTCCGGATAATCATGAGAAAATTCAAGTAAAAACTCTGTTGAGGACATAAAGATACATTTTCCAAAGCTTTCAAATTTACTAATGCAAGATATAAATATTATTATCATCAAATAAAAAACACTTTCAGAAAAAAACATAAAATGCAGGTGAGGAGTGCAGTTATGACTTCTCAATTATATAATTCTTATTGTGTTACTATCCAGAGGACTTGACGAATTTCTAAAGCGAATCTGCCTCTTACATAATTTTTAGAGAAATGTTCGAGCCATCATACCCGAGCACACCTCCCAACTAGTTTAACCGAAAAAGTCTTCCAAGTTTGACTAATGCTCATATTCAAATTTTTAAAGTTCTGTTTATAATATTTTACAATACTACTCGCAAGCATTTAAACCTCTATCTACAAACATTTAAATTCTAAATCTGTGTAGTTTCAACTCCTAATTACTTATGTCTTCAAACCAGAAAAGAAAAGATTTATTTTACCCACTCTTTTTTTATTTTTTTCTGATCATTTTCGTCCATGTTCCCAACGATCCGTGATTAATTTTACGAATCTAAAAATACGAACGTTTTCTACTCGATTTTCTCTTTCAAATGAGATTCATGAAGAAATACTTTTGAGTTATTTTGAAGTTGTTTTTTTTTTAAGTAAAGTCCATGAGCAGTTTAAAGTTTCAAACTTTTAAACCTCAGTCTACAACCATTTAAACCTCTGATGTCGATCATATAGTATCACGCATTTAAAGCTCTGTATACAACCGTTTAAAGTAGTTGTGTCAATTATTTAAATAGTTTTCATGTCATGTTTAAAATATCGTAGACTGGGGTTTAAAAGCTTGAGAATTTAAAGTGCTCATGGGCTTTACTTTAAAAAAAACGACTTGAAAAAAAATAAAAAGTATTTCTTCATGGATCTCATTTGAAAGAAAAAATCGAGTAAAAAATGTTTGTATTTTTAGATTCGCAAAATTCATCACGAATTGTCAAAAAATGGACGAGAATGATCAGAGAAAAAAAAAGTGGATGAAAGTAATCTTTCATTTTTTGACTTGAAGACAAAAGTAGTTAGGAGTTAAAACTACTCAGATTTAGAATTTAAATTATTGCAGATAGAGGTTTAAATGCTTGCGAGTAACATTGTAAAAGGTTATAAACAGAGCTTTAAATGTTTGAATATGAGCGTTGGAAATGAAAGTTAGATGTTAAATACTAAAGAGGCGCGCTTGGAAATTTATTTGAGAGACAATTATGAGGCTCCTAATTATTATTTTCTTTTTCTTATCAAAGATGGATAAATTTTGGTGGACGAGGGCAAGATAGTCATTATGCTGTTGGATTAATAGTTACAAAAAGTCATTGACTCCAGTAGATTATTTTTACTATATTATAATAACAATGAATATAGTGAAATTAAATGTTAATCGCTTGTAATTACATGTCAATATGAACTTTGTATAATTTAGTTGACGTTGGTTAAACACTCTCTCCCCTCTTGAATAGTGAAGAAAATTAATCGAATTGTTGTCGATTTTATGACGATACGTTATGAGTACAACAATGTAGCATCGCGCGTATTATGACACAACACGTCACACAAATTGACATGTTACATCACATTACATCACATGATCGATTTTTTCAAGGGCAAAACTAGGGTGTAATATTCTCATCAAGAGGAGTTGGTGAGCGCAACTCCAAAACACAATCGGATTGACTTCGAACTACGAATCCAAACAGTTAAAATTCATGTACTTCGTGAGTGATGCATGTACATGCAAAATTTTTAAAGTTTCGAATTCATTTAGTACATGGTGAAGCGGTAAAAAAAATAATGAAAAATGAATACATAAAACAATTTCAAAAATAACTTATAAAATGTTCATTTTTTTTACCACTTGACCATGTGCTAAATGAATTCGAAACTTTAAAATTTTTGCATATACATGCATCACTCACGAAATACATGAATTTCAACGGTTTGGATTTGTCGTTTGAAGCCAATCCGATAGTCTTTTGAAGGTGTGCTCACTAACTCCTCTTGATGAGCACATCACACTCTAGTTTTGCTCTTTTTTCAATATTGTTTCTTTATAATTTATTTTTGCAACCTTTTCATTTTTTAGCATTTTTTTTCAATGAATTAACTTCAAGTTTGAAAAATAGTTAATCACATTGTGAACAAATAACACGGCTGTCCTTTATTATTTTAATGATAACATGTCATGTGAATTTTTTTTCCGATCATGTAATTAAATCATGGCATATTTGTCCCGTGACGATTTTTATTCACCGCTCTCTGATTTTTCAAAGAACTCAGAATTTTAATATCGGAATTTTATGTGGTAGCGAGCCGACGCGGAGACAAACATGCAGCGTGTTAACAGCACATGAATCACGGGTCAGATAAAGCTTCTAAAACAGTTGGAAACTTGAACGGCATTTTTCACCCATACCCTATAAACTATAAACTACATAATTACAAACAGTCATTGCGGATTAGTAATTTCAATTTTTTAAACTTATATATCTTTCATGCATATATCTGTTTGAGTTTTTGTTTTGACGAACAAATTAAACAAGTCCAACGGTAAATAATTTTGCCAAATATTTTGATAGTAATTTATTTTCATTGTATTAACATAAAAGTATATATAATTTTGTTTAACTTAAAATAGAAATGATATATATGTTGCTTGCATCTTAATATTTGATCGTATGGTATGGAAAAATGAATAAATTGGTGTTAATTGCACTTGTATATTATACATGTTTCTTTCATTAAGTCTAGTTGTAGTAGTAGTGGCCTCGAAAAATTCACCCGAAGTCGCCACATCTCTATCCGACCATCCTCCCACCACAGACCACATATGGTGCCACATCAGCATCCATGATCTGCCACGCTATCAATACAAACCAACCATATTCCCCAAACAGATTACCCGCCTGAACCCTTAGCCAATCACATTCCACTAACCCAAATCCCACCTGGGCCCACCACATCCACCATTTCATATTTCCAGCCATTTAACATAGGCTCTCTGATCCCTGGCACACAACCTCTGCACTCTTCCTCAAATCTAAACCTCCTTCACTTGGCCATTCATTTTATTTGATATGGCATCTATTGCTGCTGCAACCGCACCTGCCTCGCTCGGCCGATCAGCCGGGAGCAGGTTGAGTGCATTGAAGGTCTATGCACTTTTCTCAAAGAAGTCAGCAGCTCCACCCAAAAAGGCGGCAGCTGTTTCCCCGATAGATGAGGAGCTGGCCAAGTGGTACGGTCCTGACAGAAGGATCTATTTGCCGGATGGTCTCTTGGATCGCTCCGAAGTGCCCGAGTACCTCAACGGAGAGGTTCCCGGAGAGTAAGTTCACGTTTTTCTTTTTCCCTTATTATTGAGATTTTGTTAATGTATATTAATTTTGTTGTTTGTAGTTCATATCAGCTTCTTGGTTCAGTATGTATTCGTAGTAGTGGATTGTAAAAATTAAAATTTAATGTGAAAAATCAAAGTTAGCACAAGTACCTACTTAGCTACTTGCCATATAATAACTAGTAATCATATAATCTGATGTCACTAAACTCTGCAAAAAAATTGTACTGGTAACCAGCTCGAAATGCTAATGACCAGATGTCGCTTAAACCACATCACCGTAAAACCATAATCATGTCAAAATAGAAAACGTAGAACCATAATTAAACCATGGGGTACTTTCCCCACAAAGCTGGAACGATATTTAGTTTTTTTTTTTTTTGGACAAAAAAGAACCATCAATTTACAAGTGAGATATTCTTTTATCAAAAAAAGAAGAAGAAGCAGCTATTCATTATTAACATTTATAAAGCTAGTTGATCATTGATAGAACTTTACAAATAGAAAAATAAACTTCTGAGGATAATAATTGAATCCTAATTATTTTTTTCCTTTTTGTGCAGCTACGGGTATGACCCCTTTGGTCTGAGCAAGAAGCCTGAAAACTTTGCCAAGTATGTTCAACTACCTGTGTCAATTAAATCTGGGTAGAAATTAAATTTGTCCCTTTTTGACTGAATATTCATCCAATTTGAATTTCAGATACCAGGCATATGAACTCATTCATGCAAGGTGGGCTATGCTCGGTGCTGCTGGGTTCATCATCCCCGAAGCATTCAACAAATATGGCGCCAACTGTGGTCCTGAGGCTGTCTGGTTCAAGGTACGGATTGATCTTCAAATTACCAACACAAATAGTAAACAAAACATTTTCTCATGAATAATTGCACAGTACATACTTCATAGCTGCAAGATGCATACAGTAAACAAAGGGCCTTTGTAATATATGACTCTGTTTAGCATTTTGTTTTAACTCACTGTCATTTGCTTCAGACTGGTGCGCTTCTCCTTGATGGGAACACCTTGAACTACTTTGGAAACAGCATCCCGATTAACCTTCTCGTCGCTATAGTTGCTGAAGTTGTGCTTGTCGGTGGAGCTGAGTACTACAGAATTATCAATGGACTAGTAAGTGACCAATAATATATGAATTGCTGAATTACTGTTATTAGTATCATTAGTCATTGACAATGGCCACAAAATAATGACAAAATCAAAATGATCTCAGTAGCAACATTTGCGGAATAGGAGAAATATGATGTGTTTGATGTAATTGTTGCAAAAGCATAGCTACTCAAATTTAAAAGCTGAAAAATTTCAGAGAAGCAAACAACTAATCAACATATTTCATTCTTACAGGACTTGGAAGACAAGCTCCATCCAGGAGGTCCATTTGACCCACTTGGTCTCGCTAATGACCCCGACCAGGCTGCACTTCTAAAGGTGAAGGAGATCAAGAATGGCAGATTGGCCATGTTTGCTATGCTCGGCTTCTTTATTCAAGCTTACGTCACTGGCGAGGGCCCAGTAGAGAATCTTTCAAAGCACTTGAGCGACCCCTTTGGCAACAACCTTCTCACCGTCATCTCTGGCTCAGTTGAGAGGATACCTACCCTGTAAATTTGATCCGCTTTGGATTGTACCCATGTAAAGTTAAGAGAGATATTCATTGCTGGTTGTAACAACTTGCCATTGAACTACTCAAGGTTTTTGTTGATGACTTGATGTCACTGTCACAAATTGATCACGCTTTTAAGCAGATGCTTCTCTCTTTTTGGTTTGTGGCAATTTTCTCTCTAAATCTGATAGCTCGTGTGGTAGTTAAGCAATGAGATGTCAAAATAAACGCTAAGAAGCATATGGTATTACAAAAGAACCCATTGAAGCAGCAATGCCATGCCTGAACAGCTAGTCCTCGAAAATATAACATATATAACCTCCATCTAGGTGACAAAAAATAGATATGATGAAGAAGAAAAATTCTCTAAAAAATGATATCATTTTCTGAGCCATAGACATTTGTTTATATAAACAATTGTAACCTAGCTTTTCGAAATAAGGAACAATATTTACAAAGATAATTTAATTGAATAAATTTCCAAAGTAGAGCAGAGAAGAGACGCCCTAAATAGAAAGAAATCCTTAAGAGGATTGATAGGATTCTTGACAGATTTTGGTAGGATTATTGACATATATTGATAGGATTCTTAACGCCCTCTCTCAAATTGATGATGGTAAAGAAACCAACATTAATTTGTTTACAAAGAAATCATGTCGGGTAGTGGTTAGAGCCTTTGTAAAAATATCTGCAGTTTGAAGTTTGGAGGGTACATAAGGGAGTGATATCAATCCTTGCTTGAACGCATCTCTAATATAGTGGCAATCGACCTCAATATGCTTCGTGCGTTCATGGAAAACTGGGTTTACTGAAATCTGAATGGCACTGGTACGTGTTGTAAGCGTGGAGAAGTGTAGGTGAGGTCATTGCACATCCCAGTTCTTCAAGTATCCCTCTAAGCCATATATACAACCTCAGAGCATGCATGCTGATGACATTGCTCGATACTCCCCTTCAGTTGAGAATTTTGAGATTTGATAAGTCTGAAAGTTATTCCTTGTTTAAGTAATTTATCTACTGTAAGTTTTTGGCGGAATCAAAAATTTGTAAATTAAATAACAATTAAATGAATATTAAAGTGCAATAAAGTAAATAGATAGAGTTAGAGAAAGTGACACAGGAGTTGTTAACGAAGTTTGGTCTCAGAATGGACCTGCGTTTCTGGAGCAACGCAACCTTAAGAGGCGCGCCTTTCTATTATCCAAAGAAGAAAGGAATACAAGTTGTGACCGGTATGAGACAACACTCTTGCGGTCCACACAGACGACAGATAGCACAACAGCTCAAAGAGAGAAAGGTGAGCACACAAGCTCAAAGATATAAATGAGTTCACAGGCTCTAAGTCCAGACAATCATGGCTTCACTCTAATCTCACAATGGATCAAGTTAGGTGAAGTATATTTGAGGTTGTTGGAAAGATAATTGAAGTTTGAGCACAAACAATAATGAACTAGGCTAAATCTCTCAAAATTATTCTAAAGTATAAGATTTGTGAGAGTATACTCTCATTGATAAGCCTCAATTATATATATTTTTTATTAGAATTTAACATAAAAAAAACTAAGACAAATTTATTGTATTTTAGTGTAATTTTGTGTTAAAATATGTCAAGAACCAAGTTACTGCTAAAGTCTATTTAAATTACAAAAAATAGAGACAATTGTATATCTTCTCGCAAGCTTTCTGAAAAGTAGTAAAACACTGAAAACAGAGTTACGGATGATGATCTATGCCTGTTTGAAGTTCGGTTCATAAAAAATCTCTAGAGATTTCTGCGGCCTTGTCTGGATGCAAGTCCGGCCGCACAAAATCGCTGCTGCCGACACACAGTTCGTATTTTGGTCATATTTTGGTCATACGAATTTCAATTTGGGCGAATCAAAACTTGACGGAACCAGGACAAAAAGATATATAACTTTCATGAAGAAAACAAATCCAAATTCAAAATGTATCATACCCGTGTCTTTTAAGAATTATTGGATTGCTATTTTGTTTCATAATACTCGTGTAAAAGATAGGTCAAGCCAAGACCAAAAACAAATATATTTTATTTCATTTTCATTATTTTATAATACTTTTTATTTGATAGTTTTTATATTGCAAAATTTTGTAAATTTGAAAAAAATGTCTCGCACTGTACCGGATTGAATGAATGAAATTGTGGAAGGATTTAAGTTTTGCAAAAGTTGATTTTTTTTTTTGTCTATTGTTGTTGACTGTAAATGATGCTAATTTGGTCAATCGGATTTCATTACCAATAATACGTGTAACAATTTCTTCTTGAGAATTGGTAATTGCAGGATTAAAAAAAAATGCATAAGTAATACGAGTATGGCTAAATTGCTGCCGGCAGCATTCTGGCCAGCTGCTGCCGGGGGCAATTCGGTCATTTCCGGTGTTCAAACAACAAATCTGAACCGTTCAACGTGTTCTAAATATTAAAATCTACTTGGAGACCAAATTTTACATTTTTTGGAATTTTTTTACTATTTATTAAGCCACTTTGAAAATTCCAGATCACATGGTCCAGAATTTTGGTGCACTGTTCACCCGGATCAGGCAATTTCAAAGTGGCCTAATAAATAGCTAAAAAATTCAAAAAAATGTAAAATTTGGTCTCCAAGTAGATTTTAATATTTAGAACATATCTGTATAAAAACATTTGTTGTTTGAACACCGGAAATGACCGAATTGCCCCCGGCCGCAGCTGGCCAGAATGCTGCCGGCAGCAATTTAGCCATACTCTAAGTAATACTCTCCTTTATTAGTTTTTAAACAATTGTTGTTTTTCATATATTATATCTCGTTTTATGTAAAATACTGTTACTACTTTTAGAAAAAAATTATTCTAAATATAGTTAGTACCCTCTAAAAGTATTTGTGCCATACCAAATACAAAACGTATTCATATCATAGTCGTTCTAAGTTAGTTATACATACTTCAACACCCAGCCTCATCACATCATCTCTGAAGAGCTAAGTTATAATAATTAAATTTATTTCTCTTTCTTTTTTAGAGTTTTATTCAAATTATCACCCGTCATGTCGATATTGGAGTGAACATTTTTTTTTCAAATTTACAAAATGTTGCAATATAAAAGACTACCAAATAAAAGTATTCTAAAATAATGAAAATGAAATCAAAATATATTTAATATTGGTCTTGCCTTGGCCTATCTTTTACACGAGTATTATGAAAAAAAAATAACAATCAAATACTTCTTAAAAAAATACGGGCATCTAAAAATCATAATAATAATTTAAAGAAGATTATATGTAATTACCAAAATTTATAGGATTTCAATGCAAATATTATAGTATCTAAGTATAATTTATAGGATCATAATAAAAAGATATGGATGTTTGGATAGTATGGCGTCCCTTCTTCTTCTTCTTCTTTTTTTAATAAGTGTTTGGGATTGTATGGTGTCCCACTTAGATTTTTATTTTATTTTTATTTGGGCTGGGGCTGTGGTACAGTATGGCGTCTGAATGGGACGCCATACCGTATATTTACCTTCTCATTTTTAAAAATACCTTTCAACCTTTCTCATTTTCAATTTTTTTTTTCTATTTACTATGAATAAAATTTTCGGCAAGTTTGATACCCTTCCAGATAAAAATTTACATAACCAGAAAACGAAACATAATCATAATCATTAATAAAGTTAATAGAACCAAAGATAAATTATCTCTAAACAGTACAATGATTTTTCAATATTTGTCTAGCAAGATCTACTGCACCACTCTTTTTGTATATCAAATGTAAATTATAAGCTGCCTCTCGGCGCAGGTCACAATAATTTGACTTGGAATCTTGCTGATCTGGTAGTGGTTTTTCACAAGGAAGCTTAGGGACTGGTTCATTTTTTTCCTTCATTGCCAAAACCTTTTCATAGTAGGAAGCAGCAAGTGTGACCAATCCAACATGGTGGTATGCCCTAGCTATGTTGTAAAACGCTTCCTGTAAGACAAGACATTGGCAGAATTACAATGTTTCCCTTCACCCCTTGAATTATTTTCTAAACAGCACTAAGACTCATCGTCTCAGATGTATAATTTGTACCTCAGTGCACATAGTTACCTAGCTATTCAATAATCTGACATTGGGTTTACATTGCATTTTTGCACAATGCAAGAGCAAGAGAGTTTTGTACTTGCAAAATGCTAACTAATAATAAGAGTACGAGAAAGGCTGCTGGTGACCACAAGATAAAAATTGCCAAAATATGCCCAATTGAAAAAAAATATACTAGATCGATGTGTGTATGAGTATACACACAGACACACACACATATGCTATATTGTAAAGCATGCACTAAAGAAAAAGGTATAGCAGCACTACAAGTTTTGCCCTGGAATTTGCTGCCAACAACATCTCCGAAGGACCAAAATGATAAAAGTAACAACAGATGTAACTGTCACTGTAAAAATTCTATGTTAACATGATACCTGGCTGTTATCACAAAGATGTAAATACTTGTAAAGGAAGGCAAATCCTTGGAGAATGCAATGATGCTTATTCTTAAGCCGAAAACCAAGAGCTAAGTTAATTAAAGATGTACCTATAATGTTGCAACAACAACAAAAAATTAAGATTATTACTCTTTACAAATAGAAGTTTTGTCAACATTCTGAAAATACTCTTTGTAGTACAACAATAATAGTTAAAAGTTTATATAATTACCAACACAAAGGTTAATAAGTGGGTTATCAGGTTGAATTTTATATGCCTCCAAGTAGTCAGCCGTGGCCGCTTGATGCTGGCTAAGAGAATTAAATTGGTGACCACTAATTATAATAGGTTGTATGCAATCATTCCTTATATTCCTCATATACCGTATGAACTTATTGTGCCTTGAATATCGGTCCTCTAATCTGACAAATAGAAAAATAAAAGCAAAGAAAAGAAGATATCAGATTAATAGAACCCTGACAGCATATCCACCACCAGGTCCATAACTCGTTCAGGAATTATTCAATATAATATATGCCACGAAAAATCAATATTACTCATCTGCAAAACAAACATATCTAACAAAACCCTTCTAATCAACAACCATACCTAGCACAGTCGGTCTTAAGCATTGCTCTCCAAGTGGGAGACGCAGGTTTGTAATCCGATGCAACCCACTGGGGGTGATTTTAAGGCTTTCACCCTCGTGCTGAATAAAACCCCCATGAAAAATATTCCACTGCACCCCTCTATCCTGATTTCTTTGAATATAGCGTAGTCCTCTTTTCATCCTCATTTATGTAGGATAGGACCTAAAGAATTATAGGTAGTTCTGGAAAATTTGGACTAAGTGGGAAAGAGAGGTAAAAGGCATAGTTTTCACAATTTTTCTGGGGCCATAAGAACTATTTACTGTGAAATTACTACAATTGTGTCATGTTATTAGTCTTTTTTATTTTTACAATAATTAGTAAAATGATTATAATATAAAACAAAAAAGGGTGTTTGAATTGTCACCTTGAAACAACTTTGTAGTAGCAGTTCCAAGCGGCATTGCTATAGGGGTGTTGTTGCACTATGTACTTTACATAGTCAAAACCATGCTTTGGATCAGTCATACCATATGCTATTTCTGTATACAGAGTTGCAAAAAAAGAAAACGGGGGAAGAATATTACAATTTTGAGTTTACCAACACTGTTGTTGCAAATTGCAGCTTCATTTTGTAACCCCTACAAAACAAAAGTTGACAAGTTCTCTGGCGACAAATACAGAAAATGTTAGGCAGATAAATGTCTATAACAAGACAGATCCTCTATGGGCTTCACTTCCACATCTTTCCAAAAGCTGCCCAAGTGCCTTTTTGCTAACGTTTTTCCCAAAATACAAGAACAAGTATGAAGAAAATACTTTGGTAGCTTCTGAAACAAAATTAGAGGTGATGAACGTCTCAAATTCCTTCTGCTTTAAAAGCACCCATAAATATTTCATCGACTTAATGGTAGTGTTCGGCAACCATGGCTCAGAGCTCCTTAGTGCTCAAAGGAGTCTTAAGCTCACCGAACAGGTGCTCCTTTATCAAGCTTAATGCTCCTTTTGCCCACCTTTCTTAAGCTTGCCCAAGTTTTTAAGCCATGGTTTCACATGGCTTAAGCATTTTGCCAAGCTTATAGCTTTTTTAATGAAGTTACTTTTCAACTTTATTGCCGAACGGGTGCTCCTTAGTGCAGCTTAAAATTTAAGCTTCATATGGTTGCCGAACACTACTAATAATTTGAGTTGCAGCCCTCTTCTCAATTTTGGCAGGGAAATAGATTTACAGGGACACATTTGATATTAGACGATAGAAATAGACTTACGTGCACCCAAAGATCTAAGCTCCTCCTTCCTTTGACTTGAGAAGATATCATCATGTGCCACTTTCAGGGTTTTGTTAATGATCTCCAATGCCTCCCAGTATCTATGCAAGGATGCCAATGCCTTGCAAAGCTTTTGCATTGGAACATTTTAAAATGCAAAAGTTATTCTCAAACATTATCAACATTCTGCAACACGCTTAAAAAGGAGAATATTTAAAATTTGATTACAAGTGCCAAGGATAACTTTTCAACGGTTACCAAAGGGCACCATTACGAGGTAGGAACTGAACCAAATACTGTTCAAGTTAAAAACACGGGCATTTCCATGTAACCAATGCTGGTACAAGTAGGTTGAGAAACTAATATTATTTCATATCCTCGAGAAAAGTATCCTTGATTTCACAAATTACATCATAAAGGTCATACAGAAACACACATACATCCACTAACAGTTGATGGTTCTCTTGTTTCTGAAGGAATCCTGGCAATGGAGGCTCTTGCTTTTCTCTTCTCTAAAATGCGAAGAAAAATAGGTAAGACAATGCAAACTGACTAGTAGGGATACAAACATTCATTGCTTGACATATAATATGTCCATTGTTACAGCTACCAGTATTACATAGGCAAACCAATTCTTATTTTTTTTTAATTCAAGGTCTGAACTGAGAGGTTTTTTTTAAAAGAAAAAAAAAAAGTTACATCCAATATCAACTGATTTGCAAATTTAGACCCAATCTTTTCTGGGTTAGTTGCAGATATTATGCATGAAATAAAGCAAAAGTTACCAAGCAAAATGAAAAGAATGATTTGATGTTAGCCTTTTATTAACTTGGTCAACATGCTTAATATCAAAGGTTGTGCCAGCTTAATTAGCTTGAGTTTAGTCAAGTTTGTGCTTAGGGGAGAGGGGCTCGTTTGAGTTGGGGGACCAGAATCTCAAATATTAAAAAGAAGATTTATTTTCCATTCAACCTGATTGTCAGTATTGAAGTGCCTTTTGTATATATAATATAAAAATGAAAATTGTACTACTGCCAAAATATATCCAATTTAAACCCAATCTAATAACAGCAGAAAACAAACTAACAGAATACCATGCTTTGTAAAATATTATAATCGTGAAGTACATAAATGAGAACTGTAACAGTTAACTATGTGTCAAAATTTGAGAAAGGAGCCCTTACCTGGGGCTCTTCTTCGTCAGAATCATCGCTATGCCACTCCAATCCAGACGCTATAGCAGCTACCTTTTTTTGTTCTTTTAAATCTGCTCTTTTCTGTAGTAATTTCTTTGCTCTATTAGCCTTATGCCTATACTAGCAAAAAAGAAGAAAACTATTATTTCTCATGAAAATAGGAAATAGTCCAATCTTTCATTTTTTGTTTAAATAACTTGTATATAAAAGAACACAAGTTGTAAGTCTGAAAGCTTGAAGAGGAAATAAAATTCCATTTGTTTAGAGATTTCTACGGAGATTTTGTTATGAAAATGACAAAAATTACCTAGTAAGTTCAATCCAAAACAACTATTAGCTCTTTTAGAAAGCTCTAGTGAAAATAAAATAACCGAACACTGCCAGGTTCTTGTTAAGCTAACAACTTTGCTCTTCAGATGCAAGCTTACAGGAAAAACGGTGCTCTCCTAAAAACTGAAAAAAGAAAAAGTAACATACAAAAGGAAAAGGTACTCACAACTCAGGAGGAGCAGCAAGAGGTCTGAATCCATGAAAAACACTGTCAGGTTCTTGTTGAGGTATCAAGCTTTTTCTTTCAATTAAGACATGCTTAGGCACCTTTTTCATTGGCCGCACCTGTTAAACCATGGAACCATTAGTGAAGCAATAAAGTGGACATCATCATCATAGCATCTTAAAAACAAGACCATTGCATACAGGTTGGCATATTCACGCTTGTTTGGATTATTCTGAAACTTGTTGACAGCTTTGAATTGCATATGGGCTTAATTGAACTTGAGCATTCAGCAAATTTGGAAATAAAAAAACTCCTAGAAATGTTATTGCAAACATATACCAAACTTTATTGGAAACTAAAAAGTACATCTCTACTCATAATTGTCTTTAGTGCCTTTGCTTTGCACTTCAAAAATATGATGAAGTCTGAACACTTCAAGTCCCTTGAAATATATCAATGCACTATACCAAGCATTGTAGTAAAGATCATTCTCATCATTTCATACACAAAGTAATAAAATATATTACTCAGTATGGAGTCTGACTAGTATGACATCAGTGTCATATCAACCTATATAACACCAACTCCAAAACTATCGAATCGACTTGAAACGGTGAATCCAAACCGTTCAAACCGATCTACTTACATGTAAATTTTATAATTTTTCGAATTTATTTAGTATCAAGTCAAGCGGTCAAATGTGGGAGTTTTTTTAGTTAATTTTAATACATTCATATTTCAATATTTTTGACCGTTTTACTTAATACTAAAATAAGTCAAAAAATAAAAAAATTGCATGTAAACATATCACTCATAAAGTAAATCGGTTTGAACAGTTTGGATTAGTCGTTTAAAGTCTATCCAATCAGTTTTGAAGTTGGTGTCAGACACCATGTCATACTAGCCGGACTCCTCAGTATGTAGTACAATTGCATTAAAGATCAAACAATAGTATGACTTAATAAAATGGTTTGAGTGTTACTCGTTATTCTATGGTATGGACTTCATTCGAAGGTTTGTTAACATAAGGTTCAGACAAAATTTGTACCTTCTGATTGATTGATTCAATGATAAGTGTATCTCGAACTGAAGAAAATATTGTGTTTGCGAAGCTTTCCAACATTCCTTTGCTATTGTAGATTCTTGCAAGCTGTATCTTTATTTGACCGTTAAGCCACCAAGATTTTGATTGTGAATTTAAATTCTCTGAGTTTGAAGGGGGTGAAAGCAAAAAAATTGTTTCATCTTCCTTCCCTTCTTCTAAGAGGATGCAGGCTAGAGTCAGCCGAATTTCAACATTTTCCTCCATTTTATTCAATGCTGGAAAAATGGCAGGAAACACATATCAAACCAAGTAGAGAAAACAAGAAAGGAAAAAAGAAAAAGAAGATTAAACAACTATCAGATACTCTCAAAGTCAATAAGAGAGAGAGTAACATTATACGAGCTTTAGCTTTTACGAATTATGATCGAGGCTGTTTGCAAAACCGTTGTAGGTATTAGGTGTACATTGGATTTAAGTATAGGCAGACAACAAAGTTATTCATTTGAATAAGGTTATATTATACTCACTAACTACTCTTATTTATTACATCCGAATTTCTCAACAAGTTACAAAACATTTGAAAGAATTTGGACCTATTGCAGTTTTCATTTTAAGATGGGAAGAAAAAAAAAAGGAATTGCAAAGAGGAAAACCTTTATAAAAGAAAGGAATGGCTTTACTTCTTTCCTTCAAAGATATGTAACACTGGGCAATTTTCTTATACAAGTCACCCTGCACATATTTATTTTTAACTAAAAAATAATAGAAAGAGTACTGAAAATAGTACATGCTTAAAGTGACAACTGTGATTACTGATATCTTTTGTCTTCTTTCTGTTCATTCTGGAGTTATGGAAATATCAGTAAATAACTAACAGTGGCTGTTCCCTCCTGTCTCAGCATGTACTGGTAGGTATCCTGGGTACTATCATAATATCCCCAGTCTGGATTAGAAAATAAATTTCAAGCAAAAATGTAGTATACAATCTTACGTCAGGATCATCAGTAATGCATTCCAATTTGAAGTAAAACTTGAGGGAACAATCATACTTTCCCATTTCAAAGAATGAATCAGCTACTTCAGCTACCACGTCTATGGTTTCTTTAGTAGCCTCCAATGGTACATGCTGTAGGAAAACCTAAGAAATTAAAAGCAAAGTATATGGTGAGAAATGATGTCACGTGCATAACCATACTTATTAGTGTGTAATTGATATCTTCCAGGCTTTAAAACGACAGTAATATGTTTAATATTTTGTTTTCCATGGGGATACAACTAGACACTGTAACATTTATGTTTCCAGCAAAATTATAAATGGTTCCTTTTAATTTGATTAGTCTATAAGTGCTGTTCCTCATGGTCATGGCATTTTCGTTTTGACTATATAATTAATCAAAATAAACTATGCTAAAAATAACCTCAGCATGACCCATATCACCAAGATGAGCACGGCACATAGTGCCCTTCGCTTCTAGATGAAACGGAAGCTTCTCTGATTCGAGAGTAGCAAGATATTTCTCAATCTGTTTAAGTGCCTTAGTGTGTGCATTATTTGACATGTACAGGGTTATTAGGAGGTCAATCACACTCAGATCAGATTTCTGCTTGTCAGCATTGATGTAATCCTCGAGAATTTGGATTCCTTTTTCAGTTCTGCCGCATTTTCTGTACATCTGCATTAGTCCAAAGATAGTTAGTCAAGACATGGAGGGTTGGGGGAGAGAGAGAGAGAGAGAGGAAGAGAGGGATTTATGGTAACAAAGGAAAGTAATGCTTTCTTTTCCCTTTTTGCATATTAAACTCAGCATTTCCAACATTATTATTTCCAAATAGCACCACCTTTACTTACCAAGAGTTAAAACCAATGTTAAGTCAGGCAAAATATAGCATCCCCATGATGTTGTCTACATTAAACAAATCTCTTAATGACTAGCCTATAGACTTGGGATCCTACACCAACATCAGTTTTTTTTTTTTCATTCATTTATGTTTAATTTGGATTTAAAAATTTGAAGTAGCCAAACATGTATATCTTCCCATCTAACTACGCCTACCATAACTACGCTTACGAAACAGTAGGTGATTTTGCAAATATCAAAAAGAGCAGCACAGTGCTCGCTGCATAAACAATAAGATTTTGCCTATTGAATGCACAAGTGAAAAATGAATGAATCCAAGTTACCTTTGCTGCCATTTTACGGGCCTCTACATTTTCAGGACTCACTCCTAGTATCTGCTCATACAGCTCAGCAGCCTTCAGAAACTCCCCAGCCTTGAAATACAGCAACGCCCCGTCAAACTTCAATCCAACATCATCAGGGTCAGCAATTATTGCCTTGGAAAGACAGTGTTTCACCAGTGCCACATCTCCCATCTCAATTGACCAGGCAACGAGTTTTTTCCAGAGAGAGGCATCCTTACGGGAGAAGAAGGCTGCAATCATGTGGAAGTTGAAGGCCTTCTTACGGTCGCCCAGGGAGTCATGTATCAGCCCGAGCAGATAGTACCCATCTGAGACATTTGGTGCTAGCCTTACCACTTCATGTAATAGAGGTAAAGCCTGAATTGGCATTATTAATAAAATAAACTTTAACTTTATTTCCAACATACAATTAAAGACAAGTACAATATAACAGAAACTTGAAATTTCTAGGTCATATGCACCTTGAAATGAAAGCTGTAATAGATAATGTGCATATAAAAGGCTTATCGAAATTCATATATCTATAAACTCTTTTTGTGAAAAACAGTTTACAATTAATCACCATTGTCTATCTACCACTGTTTTTAGGTGCCCCATTATGACCATAACTCTTTCAGTATTAATAAATCAAAATCTAAATTCCAAAAAGGAATGTGAATCATAAATCTTGTTTTATTTCCAAAATAATGCATTCATCTCAAAGATCACAAAAACTTGATTTCTCTTTGTAAAATATCAAGAAATCAAAAAAATTCAATGGTTAATTGTAATTAATTTGCACCGTACTTTTTCCAACTTGTAATCTTGTACAACACGAATCCAAAAATCTAGAATTTTGACATGATGCATTACTTTAAAATAAAACAAGATCAACAGTTCACATTTATTGTTTGAAAATTAAATTTTGAATTATTAATGTAAAATGGAATTGTGGTCAAGATGGGGCACCAAAAACACTCTCCTATTAGTTGTTTCTGCTCTTTATCCCAGAGAGAGGGGTTAAGGTTTATCTTCCATATGGCAAGATACCCGGTTAAAACAAAAGAGCTTTTGATTGCCAACACATGGAATTGATTATACTCCCTATCAAGGACAACTGCAATTTGACTAATTACAGCAATTAGTCTACTACAGCCCCCGTACACGAGAGTACATGGTAAAAAAGAACTAGTAGAGATATTGTATTCAAAGAATGCTTGAAATCCAAACCTCTTTATACTTTCCCGATGCATAGTGAAGAGTAGCATCGCCAATTTTTCGACTTACTTCAGGCTTTAACTTTTTTCTTGAACCCTTCCTTCTACCCTTCTTCCCACGCTGATAGCCCAAGAAACAACATTGCAACAGTTAGAAAATGTATAAAAGAACTTCAGTATTATAAAGCATTTGGCAAGGTGCGTAAGATACCAAAGCACAAATCCAATTTTCATTTTGGTCTTTATTGCTTGGAGTTTCTATTTTGGTTCTTAAATACTTATTCTATCTTGGATTTGGCCTTTATTGTTTGGAGTTCCTATTTTGGTTCTTAAATACTTATTCTATCTTGTATTTCAACCTCTAACATTTTTTTGTAGTGAAAACATGGATAAATTCCCAGTAAGTGCATATGTGGGATCCGAGTTAATCATTTTGACCAGTGTATTAAAATTCAGTCTATTCGGCCGAATATTCGTATTCGGTTGGAATCCGTATAGAAAATCAGTATTCGGTCCAATATATGGTTCCGAATATTCGGCCGCATATTCGGCCGAATATTCGACCACATATTCGGCCGCGTATTTTTCTTTCCAAATATTCGGCCGCATATTCGGCAGAAAGGGAATGAGGCTCAGATTCGCCTTTGTTCCATCATGTTTATTAATCTCTCTTCTTTTCCTTTTCTCACTCAAATCAAATTCATATTTGGGGTTCAGAAACAGCAAGAGAGGTACCCTCTTGCAAGGCCTCCAAACAGTTAGCATGTTCAAGAACCATGGAGCTATTTTGTATCAGATCCTACTAGCTGATGAAAGCAACTACATCCAACAAAGCAGCTCCTAAAAAAACTGATTTGAGTGGAAAAGGAGCAAAGAATGAAAGGCCTTGTAGGATTATAAATCAACAAATCATCCCATCATATCCATACTTTCAATAATCATCATTCATCCCCTCTTTTCGTTCATAAATAAATTAGTCTCACAAAGCAAGAATAAGTATAAGGTTCTGAAAACAAAGAACCTCAAAATAAGGCATCTTTCTTACAAGAAATGAAGACCGGCAAGCACAAAATCCTTTGCATAACTATTAATATGAATTCTTATTTTGAAATCCGCATATATAAATCCGAATAAAAATCTGTATATGCGGCCGCATACCGCATGAGAACCGAATATTAAAACACTGATTTTGACTAAAGCAGGATGGTGGGACCAGAAGGGTATAAATTGGATTTTTTAAGGGAACAAAAAGGGAAATGGACGACACATCAGGGACCATTTATATACAAAAATAATAATATCGTACCGAACTGCGGGACCGTCTTCTACGAAAACCAAAGTTCATCATTTCTTCAATCTCCTCCATGGTTGCCCCAAGAAATTCATCTTGCCTTGGCTTTTTTGAAGGCCCTTCCCTGCCAAAATAAGCATACAAACCACCAATTAGCAAACACTAGTAGAGCACTTGAATATGCTGATAAAAACTCATCACAAGAGTTCATTAACTGTTTGCATGACCTAGAAGCATTATTATTTCCAAATTTAATAGGATTGCCATCAGGGGTGGAACTAGAAAATTGAGATAGGCGGGGGGGGGGGGGGGGGGTTTCATTCCAGGTGTACTGGCACAGTCATACTATAGCTAGGGTTCAGTTCTTAGTACCCTAACCTGAATCCTTTTTTTTAAGTTTTGCTGTTTTGTGTTCACGTGATTTCAATTTTCCTTGAATTAGTGTACTGGTGTCTTAACTTCTCTTGGCTTTGCATATCCCAATTTTCTAGAGAATCACTCTAGAATTAAGTAACTATAGCTCACTGGTAAGGCCAGGAGTTGGTAATATCAATCCATGAAAAGTTGGAAACCCACAACATAATAAAAAAAAGGGTAAATTTCGTCGGAGGTCACTAAACTTTGCTATTTGTCACGAATTGGTCACTCAACTTTGATTTGTCCCTCAGCGACCACTGAACTTTGTATTTGTTTCGATTAAGTTACTCCGTTAATATTTCCATCCAAAATACTAACGGAATGCCACATAGACGTCCATCTCATTATTTTTGAAAATTAAAAATTCCTGAAACAATTTGGAGACACCCACTGTGCATCCTTCCCTCTTCCTTTTTCTTTCTCTTCCTCCGTGCCCTTTCTTTTTTCCAACTTCTATTTGTCCCTCCTCTCTTCTTTCTTTCCTCTTCTATTCTAATTGAGATTTCTCTTTCATATTTTTCTTTTACCTTATTCCATATTCCCTTTTACCATCCCCAATTGAAGAACTCGACTGAAGAACTAGTCTATTCCTCTTCTATTCTAATCTGAAAATTGTTTTCTCTTAAACCCTAATTTCATCCCCAAGAACTCAACAATGAAGCACCGAAAGAACTCACATGTGTGGCCTATTTATAGTACGAAAATTTATTTCTTTTACTCAGATTTTTTTCTAAAGTATAATTGAAAAGCAGCACCTATCTATCGCGATTTATAGAGCCTCGCATATCTCGCACAACCGAACTGGGAATAAGTTTTTACGCCCTGTAATGTCAATAGCAAGCTCCGTGAGTGTGCTAAGATCATGTGTGTGTTTTTTTTTTTTTTACTTTCATGCTAAGATTCTATTTAGTTTTTTTCTGATGTAATGGTTGTTTTACATTTCAATGCAATTGGGTGGTAGCGTCAAGATTTTTTTTTTTTTTAAAAAAGAGCAACAAGCATGCCTCAGGTTACTGGTACGTCTTTCTTTCAATAAAAAAAATCTTGGGGTTCAGCATATAGTGGCGGAACAGGCACAATTTTATGTCTACTGGTAAGCTGTGAAGAAGTTGTCAGAGATGGGAAAAGAAATTTTGCATTTAGCACCTTAACTTTCTCATGGTTTGAAAACAAAGAAGGTGGGTAGTGTACAAAGGTGGATAGTGCATTTAGCACAATTTTCTGGCGACTGATTGCTGGTATAGAATCAGGTTTCTGGCAAGAAAGAGGAGCTCCGTTTGAGTTTACTGGTAAGAATACCAAGCTGTCAGAAGATGAGACGAAAAATTACAAGAGGCCCCTCGTTTGTTTTTGTTTTTGCAAGACTGGGAGGAGGCGGGTAAAGTAAGGAGTTTGTTATTTAAATTGGGAGTTTGTTTCTTTTAAAGTAGGAGTTTGTCTTTTATTAATATTAGCTAGTGTTTTCGTTTTTCTGCAATTGATGTTACTGTTTTTCTATTTCCTGAGTATGTAATATTGTAAGACCTTATTTCAATCAATCAAATATACTCATGGATTTTTCATCAAAACAAAAAATGATTAACAGAAGAGTAAGAGAAGGGCACGGATGAAGAGGAAGAAAAAGGAGGAAAGGGAAATCTGTTTTTTCATCAAAAATCATAGAAAAGGAGGAAAGGGAAATCTGAACAGAATAGTAAGAGAAAATGAGTGAAAAAAGAAAGGGCACAGAGGAAGAGAAAGAAAAAGGAAGAGGGAAGGGTGCACGGTGGGTGTCTCCAAATTGTCCAGAAACTTTTAATTTTCAAAAATGATGAGTTGGACGTCTACGTAGCATTCCGTTAGTATTTGAATGGAAATATTAACAGAGTAACTTAATCGAAACAATTACAAAGTTCAGTGGTTGCTGAGAGACAAATCAAATTGAGTGACCAATTCGTGACAAATAGCAAAGTTTAGTGATATCCGACGAAATTTACTCTTAATAAAAAAAAAAATACCTTCTAGCCGTCTGCAACTCAACCCATACAAAACAAAAGAAATCCAAATGAGAAGGAGACAACAAAGGTACTCTCTCTTTTCACTAACACCGAGTGAATTAATACAATATGTAACAACTCTTTGTTCAACATACCGATCAGGGAACTGATGCTGGTCTTGAAGAGCCTTGCGCTTGCGCTCGGCGAGAGCCTCGTACTCAAGCCGCTCGAAGCGGTGGTACAGCTCGACCCCGTCATGGGCCCCCTGGACCAGGTCTATCGGATCGGTTCCGTCCCCAAACTTCAATTCGCATCTCTCCTCCCCCTCCCCCTCCCCCTCCCCCTCTTCCTCGTCATCCTCCGCTTCCTTTTCATCTCCTTCCTCTCCGTTTTCTCTTTCGTGCTCTCCTTTCTCTTCTCTCTCTTCTTGCTCCTCCGTCGGTGCCGCTTCCACTTCCATCTCTACTGAATCGGGTTCCAGCGCTAGGCAGGTTCTATTGTTGCCGGGAGTTAAAACAGCGAGAAATAGGGGCTCGTTTGATATGTTAGAAAATTGGGGTAATTTCATGTATACCCCTCAAAAATTTAGAAAGAAATTAAGTATTTCCCCTCTAAAATTCATAATATATTATATTTACCCTTCTAAACTTCAAAAGCTTGCAAATTGACTCATTTTAATGTCTTTTCTATTCAATCTCATTTTAAATTTATGAAGTGTCTATTTTATCTTTCATTAAAAAAAAACTAGTAGCATGTTTTATAAAAATGTCAGTCTTCTAATTGGATGGTTTACGAGGACAAATGGTTATTTCTCTACTTTTGATGCTAATACAGTGACATTTAGGTATACGTTTGTTTATGCATCAGAAGTAGAGAAATGACTCAATGCCATCGGAAACCGACAAATTAAAAGATTGAAATTTTTTCTAAAACATGCTACTAGTTTTTATTTTATTTTTAATGAAGAGTAAAATAGATACTTTATAAAATGAAAATGAATTTTAATAGAAAAGACAGTAAGATGGATACAATTTGTGAGTTTTTGAAGTTTAGAAGGGTAAATATGATATTATGAAATTTAGAGGAGGAAATATGCAACTTCAAATTCCCCTTAATAAATAAATATATCCTGAAAATCCTGGAATTTTTTTCATCAAGGATTCATATATTTTTATTTTCTACAGAGAGGTTTGCCGTGTGAGAATCTATAAATTTTAAAAGTGATGTATGATATTTTTAGAAGTAATTGAAAAGAAAGATACTTAAGGTTGAAATGTAGTTTAAATAACTATATAAAAAAGACTTTATATACTATTTTTTAATATAACATTTAAGAATTAAAACAAGTAGGAACTTAGGGTATGTTTGGTTGGGTTAGAATAGCTAGAATAGGAAATTCAAATTTTTTGTTTTATTAGTATAGGTTATTTCTAAAGAATTTTGACATTTGACTATTCTAATAAGACAAACAATAGTTATTTTTGATTTAGCTATTCTAATTATTCTTGTTTTGCAACCAAACATATCCTTAATGTATAGATCATCACAAGCATTTAAAATTAGAAAAAAAAATGAAAATATATAAATTACCAATTAGGAACAAACAAGATACTAACAATAATGTTGTTACTGCAAGAAATAACTTACAACTAAATAGTTGGGTGGCTTGACCTCCAATCTTTACTCAAAAAAAAAAACTTGCAACTAAATTTCAAACATAATTTTATTTTCACATATCTCCTAATTCATAAACTTTTACATCAAGCGGTTTAAATTTGAATATAAATTAAAAGCCACGAAAAACAAAAAGAAGGAAAAGTGATGATCTAGTGGATGAGCCGAAATTTTTTATTGGTAGGAAATAGAAAAGAAAAAAAGAATAATAAAAAATGAGACCGGATACAAAAAAGTTTCAAAAATAAAAAAACGGCCGTAGACGTCTAGTTTTCTGACATTTTTATTAATATCCAAAGTTTAATACAAATTATTAATTATGCCCAGAATCCAGCCCAATATCGAAAAATGTTCAAGCCGGCCAGAAAATGACCGGCTTACTCCCTCCCTAAGCCGGCCATTTTCTGGCCGGCTTAGTATTTTTTTTTTTTTTACCGAAAATAATCTATAAAAAGGCACCCCTCCCTTCATCCCAAGGCACACACCCCGAGGCATCAGCGGAATACTGTTGAGGTAATTTTTTATTATTTTATTTTATTTTATAGAATAATTAATTATATTATTAAAAAAATTAAATTTAATTAAAAAAACCCAAAACCCAATACCCAAAACCCTAAACCCTAAACCCTAAACCCTATACCTTAAACCCTAAACCCTATACCCTAAACCCTAAACCATGTACCCTATACCCTAAACCATGTACTCTAAACCCTAAACCCTATACTAGTACCCGGATGTTGAGTATTTTTTATATAGGATTTTTGTACTCTTTTTGCCTTTAATATTTATAAACCTTCATACTCAATGAATAGGTTAGTTGCAAGCGCACAACCTATCTATTGTAGTATTTAGGTGTCAATCCGCAGGGAGATAGGGAAATACCAATTTTTAATTAAAGAAAATTACTTCTAAAACTGAATAATAAAAGTAAAGGGGGGTTTTGTTCTAAAATCCTAAATTTGGGTTCAATACCCGGAAGAGAGGAGTTTTAAATAATAGATGTAAATAAAATAAAGAAAGGAAAGATTGGTTTGTTTTCAAGTTTGAGGAGATCTAGGGGTATTCGGTCTACAATTCCTTGTTAATTCTATTTATTCGGTTTGTTTGAATTCATGTTTGACTTGATGAGGTTTCTAACCTAAAAGTATTAAAAAGGATCACTATCGTGAATTAATAACGTGCCTAGATAGTTTCGGACTTCACGGTCGTTATTCACCCTAGCTATCTAGACCCATTAAGCTCTTGTTAGCCTTTGGAACAAATATTGATACAAATACTTTGGGTGGATGGATTAATGTTCCTCAAATTCTAGGGATGTCACTAACCTAGAGGGATATTTAAGTCACATGCTCCAAAGTATATATCAATATTTGTTCTAAGGTGTCCTGATTATGGGTTTGACTTCACGGTCGTTCTTCACCAAACCCTAACCCTAATTTCTATAGTTCTGGTTTCGATATCAAAGTACGGTCGCTTCTAATCCAAATCCTAAGGTATTTGTACTCATAATTTGGTACTCTCCTATCCCATCCTAACTACTTTGATTCTTTTGAATCCAAAGCGGGACTTGTCCAATTCAAGTACTAAACTATGTAATTAGCACAAATGATAAATCACAGAAATTAACAATCAAATCCAATAAAACAATCATAATAAAAACAAATATCCGAATAAGATAGAATTAAACAAGTTCATGCATTGACCTAAACCCCTAGAAAGAGAACTACTCTCTCTTGGAGAGATCCATAACAAAGTTTGGCAAAAACAATAAGAAATGAAATAAAGAAATGATTACACCCTTTCTTAGATCAAAAACCTCGATCTTGCCGACTCCTTGCTTGAATCTTCTTCTTCTCCTTATTTGAAAAGCCTTCAGAACTTTGAGAATTTCTGCAGATCTCTCTCTCTCAATTTGTGGAAAATGGATATGTAATAATGGTGATCAGAGAGATGAAATTCTTCCTCTTTTATAGCCAAAGATCTTGCTCAATTTAGAAGCTAGAAGTGGAGTTAGTGGGTGCACTCCTCAGACTGCCATGTCTATTTTTGGCCTTCTAAAGCGTGTCCCTGATGTGCCAAAAATAGAAAACCTCTTGAAAATGTGAATTTCTGGCTGTCTGCGGGTCCAGTGCGTCCGCACTGGTGGTGAGTGCGGGTGGTCTGAGTCGCACTGGCTCCAACCTTCCTTTGGTCCCAAGTTTCCTTTTCTAGAATTTCTGCGTTTTTCTTTGAGTGCGTCCGCACTGGCCTTGGAATTTTCTGTTCTCCTGAAGAATCTGAAAGTTGCAAAAATCGGCTAAGTAGTGAGTGCGGATGACCCCACTCGCACTGGAGGTGACTGCTGACGCATTGCGCTCAGACTTTTTGTCTGTGAAGTTCTGCGATGCTGGAAATTTGACTAAGTACTGAGTGCGTCCGCACTGGGAGACTTTTTCTTCATTTTGCATCGTTTCCTGCATTGTAAAGTCGAGCGAACGTAGTAACTTGATTCTAGGTGTTTTCTATTCACTTTATATCCAAAATACAAGATATTTGGTGTTATTTTATGATAAAAACTAGATCGACGGTGTATATAATTTACACCTATCACCGGAACAAACTTATCGTCCGATGCTGGAGGCTCTGGATCAACCTTCTTCTTTTTCAAACCAAAGCCGTAGGGGTTTTCCACAAAGTCATCGTCTGAAATTTCATACCGACCACACCGTCTACTCCATTCCTCCATCTTACATGTCTCACAATTAAGAAAATCACGACATACTTGGCACTTGTAATTTTTTTCTTCATTTTTACCTCGATCACTACTTGGCTCTCCTCTCGCTAGGCCACGATTGGCCGACCTTTTGGCCCCTTCAGACATCGGCCTTTTTGCCTCAAAAATCGCCTTATATTTCTCTCTCTCCCTTCCTCCCTTTCTAAAATGTGAGTTGCGTGAATTGTGTGGAGGAGAGAGAAGAAAAGGCATTTTTATAGAGTTATTGCAGTAAAAAAAAGTACTAAGCCGGCCAGAAAATGGCCGGCTTAGGGAGGGAGTAAGCCGGCCATTTTCTGGCTGGCTTGGACATTTTTCGATATTGGGCTGGATTCTGGGCATAATTAATAATTTGTGTTAAACTTTGGATATTAATAAAAATGTCGGTCTAGTTTTGGACGCCAGAGTGTAGTACGCAAAAAAAAAACCACCTGGACGCCATCAACTAAAGCCACCAGAAGGAAACAAAATATATATACAAATAAATACTTCAGTACATAAGTATAAATATTTACAATACTTGATATTAATATTTTCAGACGTTATCTAGCGTCATATGTAAAAAATATCAAGTTTTGCGGTCTCCCCAGATAATTATGGCAATATTAATATTTTTAGAAACGTGTATGGTTCCTCCCCCCCCATTTAGTTTGAGTGGTCTCCCACAGATATTTATGGTGCGGGGACATTTGGGAGATTTGATTGGGAAGACAATTAATACGTAAAAATTCTTCACCTCATAAGTATAAATACTTCCGTGCATAGGTATTAATACTTTAGAAAAAAAATTCAGCGCTCGAGTTTTTGCGGTCCTCCGGACAGTTATGCTGGTTATGGTGCGAGGACAGTGCAGGAACGTTTGTGGATTTGGTTCGGGGGGCCACTATTCACATAAAAATTGTTCACCTCATGGGTATAAATACTTCCGTGCATTGGTATAAATACTTGCGTGCATAGGTATTAATATTTTAGAAAAAAAAATTCAATGTTGGAGTTTTTGCGACCCAAAACAGTTATGTTAGTTATGGTGTGGGAACAATGGGGAGACTGAAGTATAGAGACTGTTATCAGAATCCTAATTTTAATCCAGTTGATACTCGGCTTCCCGGCTTTGCCCAATATAATTCTAGTATTACTGGTTAGGATAATTAACTGTGTTCTACGATTAGTGTAATTGTAACCTTGTAAATAAGTAGGCAAGGAAGCTTGATAAAGATATACATTGGAGATATTAATGAGTGCATAATATGGGAGATGATTAAAAATATAAAGGTGGGTAGGTAGAAGATAATTAGTGGAGATGATTAGTAATAAATTATAATCAAGTTTATAAATAAATTCAAATGTAATAATAATCAAGCACAATATCAATACAAGATATTCTCTCTTTCTCTAACTCTAAGCCTTATAAGGTTGTAATTACCTTTTCTTAATTAATGAAACTGAGGTAAAGAAGGCTCTCTGACTTTAAAAAAGAAACTTTTTGTTCTATAAAGTCGGTAAAAGATCTTGAATAAAACAGAAAATCAGGTCCAAAAAAATAACAGAACGCTATGGTCGCTTTGCCCACCGAAATTTTTATTAATAGAAAATAAAATAAAATAAATATCGACATTGAAGAACGTTTTTGCTGGAATTCGAGATGTAGCAAAAATGTGGTTCATAACATCTAGGGCACTGTAGCTGGATATTATAAACCATAACATCCAGTTAATCTGATCGCTAATGATCTCTAATTAACAAAAACACTGTAGCTGGACCTTATGGTCCATAACGTCCAGATACAGTGATTTTTATTCAAAAAAAAGCAAACTGAAGCAAAAAAAAAAAAAAAAAACTGTAGCTGGACGTTATGGTCCATAACGTTCAGCTACAATGTTTTTTGTTAATTAGAGATCATTAGCGATCAGATTAACTGAACGTTATCGACCATAACGTCAAACTACAGTGCCCTGAACGTTATGGACTATCACGTTTTTGCTACATCTCGAATTCCAGCGAAACATTCTTCAATGTCCATATTTTTTTATTTTATTTTCTATTAATAAAAATTTCGGCTTTGCCCACGCCGATCACCCTACATCTACATTTATTGATCTATGTCTGCACATACATCCAGTGCTTTTGTGCACACGTCCAGTGATTTATTATTTGTATATGAATGTTTACACTTGTATTGTGTAGTGCTTGTGAAATTATTTAAACTTGAACTATCCGCTGTTTAAACTTGCATGGTCAACTTTATTTAAAATTAAATTATATGATGTTTCAATTTGCAATCAAGTGTCTACACTAAAAATTATCAGGTGTTTAAACTTAAAATTGTTCAGTGCTTTCAACTTGGACAGTCATATGTTTATACTGAAATTGTTTTGTTTTTAAATTTGAAGCGTCCGGGTTTAAATTAACTTGCATATCAAGTAATTTTACTAATTCATAATTGTCTTTAATAAAGACTTATATAATAATTGCTATCTATTGAACACTCATTGCGAAGTCACAATTTTTTTTTTTTTTTTGCCAAAAGTAATATAACAATGGAAGAGTTAGAAGAGAGATTTGTTGAAAAAGGTAGGACAGGAAAGAGAATTTGTCGAAATGGCGACCTCGAAGGACATACCGACCGAAAAGATAACAGGCGGTGGCTGGAGGGTGGAGGATCGAGGATTATGAGATTTTTTTTTTTATATGGGATTGGTGAACTTCAATTTGGGTCCGATGCCCATCGGACTCAAAGTGAGTTTGATATTATGTGCATTTCTATTCAATTTATGGAATCGTTTTGTTATATTTTTTATTATGTTTTGCTCATTTTGGTTTGATCCACGATTTTATATCGTGGAATTTGATTCTTTCACGAACAATTTCGAATTGTACATTTTTTTCTATGTGTTCTATAAATTCGTGATAGAGATTTTTCTCTATTTTATAGGATGCATTTTGAAAATGTTCAAATTTCGGAATATTCATTTCGAAAACCAAATTGACCAATATGCTAGGGTTCGATGACGGTCCGATCTGTTTTAAAATTCGCACCGGCAACTTTCATGACTGCTTTAAAATTCGTGTGCATGAATTTTAAAGTAGATCGAACGGTCCCTAACTCAAATTTGAGTCTGATGGACATCGGACTCAAGCTGCTCCCCTTGTGTTTGTATTCTTTTACTAAATGTTTGTATTCGCATTTGCACATTAACAAACGATTTTTCTTTGATTTATAATTCGGCCCAGTTGGGACCGTGATTTAACTGTATTGGGCTGAGATTCAATCCAATCCCAACCCCTTTTTTAGATGTGGGTCGGATTTGGTTCTAATATAGTTCAATGTTTGCGTCAAGCTTGTGTTATCTAATGGCAGATTGCCAGTATATAAAAACAAAATTCCACCCAAAAAGAAAAGACAATTATTAGTGAAACAAAAGGAAACTATATATCCACCAGTACATATAAATACAGAAAACAACAATTAATCCACTAATCAGATTCAAAATAGACTCCACAGGTATCTTTTAAAGCATAGTTTTCTTGCTTATAGACCCCCCCCCCTTGAAAATTATTTTATCCGTGCTGACATCAAATTGTGTGTATTTAGAGTATTTAAATTCATTTTTCTTCTTTGGCCCTTGACCATTGCTCCCTTTCTAAATATACATTAATATACATGGAAGATGGAATCTGCTCTAAATCTCCATGCAAAATTTTATGGACAATGGTCAAGGCCTTAACATAATAAGCAGAATCTAAACTCAGAATAAAATATACGTACCATCATTATCGTTTAAAAGGGTTCATAAGCAAACCCAAACTAATAAAACAAATTTAATGATCCATAAACCCCTCAAAAATTATCTCAGAAACAACAATCAAGGGCAGAATGACACCTCTGCACCCCTGTGACTAGGGATGGTGAAATGCCTTATCCTGTTCTCTTGCTTCTTCAAGTACCCTTCACACAAAAATGTCTTAGAAAATTTATCCTCGACTTCTCGATTAACATCGTGCACAAAAACTTCCGTCTCACCTTCTCTCCTCTGCCGGGCCACCATTCCTGCAGTGTATATCGCCCCCATCCTACCAGGCGCCTCAGGTATCCACCCGGTTGGTGCATCCACCATTATCAAGTCCCATTCCACCTCGTAGAACACACTGGGCAAGCCCTTCAATGCCAATTGACATGAAGGAAACCGTATATCACTCTCCACATTTGTGCACTCGGGCAATTGCCTGAGCTCTAGCAGACTATCTGCATCAGTCAACTTTGTGTTGTATACCACATGGTATGACTCCAATGAGGGATGCTTCTCTCGAATTGTCGCGATCCATGAACTATCTTCTTCTAGAAACACGGTACGACCACCATGGTTTAGGGCAGTCCACATCAAGCTGTCATGACCCAAGCCGAAAACCAAGAAATTGCACGGGGATTTCCTCTCTAGCACACGAGCGGTAACCGATATCTCCTGTAGGGTTTGTTGGGGAGTAATGTTTGAGGTGGCATAGTGGATGATGGTGTTGGCAAGTGAAGGAGGAAGCTTTGTGCATGACGGTGTTTGAGATATGACATATTTCTCTTGTTGGATTGGCCTAATTGGTTGAATTTGTTGGTTTTGTGTTGTAGTATTCGTCGCAGTGTTCGATCTAATTATGAACAAAGCCATGAAGAGGAGAAAGAAACCCAATAGGACCAGCTTTAGGTTGAGGTATTTCTGGGTCTTGGCTTTCATGGCTATGAGATGTGCAGCTTTTCTGATATTCATGGGTTTTTGGAAAGTTGAAAGAGAGATGGAAACCAAGGCGTATTTTTGAGCTTAAATGGTTGAAAGATTGAAAGGAAGGTTATATTCTTTGTTTGTACGGTGTGAGGTGTGGAGGGTGGATTTTGTTATGACTTCAAGACAAAGTTTATCATTTAGATTTTGTTAATTAAACTTCCGATCGAGTTGTCTGTTATTCTCGTCAACTGCAAAATCTGCAATTTCTAAATACGCTCCCAAAATATATCATGGAAATCTTGACTGAGGACTTCTATTGTTTTTCAAGAACAAAAAGAAAAAGAAAATTCAGCCACTGATTTGATTTTATGTCAGGTGGAAATAATTAGATATATACTGAACATTTTTATCACGTTTATATTTAGATAGTATAATTAGATTAATTTAGCAACTTATCTTTTTTTGGTCATCAAATCTAGATCTTTTTTTTTAATCAATTATAGTTATCTTTTAGATAACTTTTCTGGTGTTTGAAGTTTTGAACTCATATGTAATTTGATCACTGTTATAGTATTACTTCAAATTTATTATTCACCTTTAAAGCCACTAACCTTCAAAAAAAATTATTATTCACCATTTTGCATTATTTCAAATTTGAGAATATGAGATAATTAATTTGTAAGATTTATAAATATTTTAAATTTAATTTGAATACATATAAAACTATAAATTTAAAATAATTTTTGAAATCTCTTATTTTCAATAACATGCTGTTAAAATCTACTTTTACTTGATATATACGATATGAGATAAGTTTGAAACATTTAAATTTCCCACTCAGTTCCTGGTGACGTTTGGATCAGAATAATTGCACATTTTACAATTGGCTAAAATAGCAGAGGATGTTGGAATTTGGAAAACTTGAGCAGCAGAAAAGAAAGTGGCACTGGATTGACGAGGACTAGAGACCTAAGGTTTGGTGGGAGCAATTAACCTTTTCAATAATTACAAAACAGTCCATTTCGTTATAAAATTAGCAAGGTGATGCTGCGTTACAATGGGTCCACTAATCTGGTCTGGAAGAAAGTTAGCTCTCTAAGTTTGGGAACAGCTTGAGTCCGATGGGCGATGCTGCGTTACAATGGGTCCACTAATCTGGTCTGGAAGAAAGTTAGCTCTCTAAGTTTGGGAACAGTTTGAGTCCCATGTCCATCGGACTCAAGCTTGGGTCCGATGGGTCCGATGTCCATCGGATTCAAGCTTGGGTCCAATGCCCATCGGACTCAAATTTGAATTCGATGGATTTATGAACCGTCCAATTTATTTTAAAATTCGTGTACACAAATTTTAAATTAGATTCAAAAGTTACAGATGCAAATCTTAAAGCAGATTGGACGGCCATCGAACCCATCGAACACAATTTGAGTCTGATGGTCCAAACTGTTCCCCTCTAGTTTGAGGTGACAAAAAGTTGGGTTGTTCGCGCTTTCACTGAAATTGGCAATAGTATTATGAGTAGAACTAGGGTGCTCCTAAGCTCACCAAGCCCTTCCGTGAGCGCGACTCTAAAACCTATCAAATTGACTTCAAAAGATATTTCCAAACCATTAGATGTTCAATCTATATTAAAATGTGCTTGGAGACCAAATTTTACATTTTTTGGAATTTTTTTACTATTTATTAAGATGGTTTAAAAATCGCTGTTTTCCAATGGTGCAGAATTTTAATAAAAACAGCGATTTTCAAACCATCTTAATAAATAGTAAAAAAATTTCAAAAAATGTAAAATTTGGTCTCCAAGCACATTTTAATATAGATTGAACATCTAACGGTTTGAAAATGTCGTTTGAAGTCAATTTGATAGGTTTTAGAGTCGCGCTCACGAAAGGCTTGATGAGCTTAGGAGCACCCTAGTTCTACTCATAGTATTATTATCTAATAAAACAACCTTGTTACCTGTCTAGTCATTTAAGAGTAAGTCCTGTCCTTGTGTGATTTGTGTTTGAAGGAAATTCTATTTAGTTAAATTTTAGTTTTAAGTTGTTTGAAGCTTTCATTGTTTTTCTGTTTTTTTTTTCTTTCTCTATTTTGGTATTTTTCACTGAGAAGATATGATAATAATTATTTTTTACTTTATTTAACAATAACATAGATAAAGTATTAATTAAAAAAAAAATTAACAAGATATGGCGCTTTCTACTATAAATATAAACAATTTTTTATGAAAAATATTGTACAATATTTGAATCTGATTTTACCCAATCATATTTTATAAATCTCAACCCAAATTTAATTTATATGGTTAACCAAAATCTAATTTGTATAACCAACTAAATTCTAAATCTATAATATTTCGAATAAAATTGATCGAAATAGTCAAATTAATTGAATTAATCATATTAAACATACACTCTTAATTTGAATCGTAAATTCGTAATAATTACTCAAAACAATGAAACACATGCAATGATTCATTTCAAATATTGCTAATTTGTTAGTTCTAGATTTTGATTCAAAGTATAATTTAAAAATTACAAAAACCAAGCTGTCCTCCGTTATTTGGAAAAAGGTAATAGCATAAAAGGCGTCACTAATTAAAGCGAAGTTAGGTAACCGTGCTTTGATAATACACCTGGGTCCCGGTGCATGTTGTGCCCGAGAAGATAAATTAAATAGTCGATGATTATGACTTTATGATCATAGCAGATTTGCTTTGATTGGAAAAAAAGCAGATGGTAGTTCACCGATTCCACCTACTCATACCACCTAGTGATTGTCAGAGTACTTATGAGATGAAAGCGCGCATGTACTAACCAATAACTTATACTGGGATTGTCTTTTTGAGTATTGCTGGTAGTTGTAACTTGCAACAGCAACAGCAACAGCAACAGCAACACATCATATTCATATAATCTAGAGAATGTGCTGAAAACTCAGATTATATATCTGCTCACATCACAGTGGTTCAAGACTGTTATTTATGATCCAGAGAATCTGCTAAATATTCGTGTGCCCTTTAATAATAATTTTGTTTAACCTTGCAAAGACAGCAAGAAATATATAAATTAGGACTAAATAGCTATGCGATTCTTTCTTTTCATTATTAATTAATATAATTAGATCTATATTATACCATCAATGCATCTATCTATACTTCATTTTGTCCAAATAATTGTCCTCCGCCCAAATAATATTAACCTCAGTCCAAATAATTGTCGTATTTGAAGCCTTAGGCTCTCATTTTGTATAACAGGCTTTTATAATAATTAGCATGTTAGGCTCGTTACTCAAAATTCAAGCTGGGGTTTGAATTCTGGCCCGTAAAAGAAGATGAAAGAAAGAATCTCCCAATGACCTCTGCGGAGAATTAACCAGGCAGTCTGGTTCAAGCTCGAAAGACCTAGACTCTTATCTAATTTTTTCGCACGATCGAAGTTCCTCCCTTTCTCTCTCACTGGCTTGAAGGGATGAATTCCCTCTTCGTCTCCAATTCAGCAACCTGCTACGGTCGACCCTTCTACCGTACGATAAGGTATGTCTCGTTGTTTCTTTGCCTCGTTGCTTCCTTCTTTCATTTTGTTTTAATCCCTGATATTATATTTTTTTCGGCTAAGGAATGTGAAGGAGGTGAGGAGGGTAAGTTTTCTCGCACTTAGAAGCCCAAGATGCGCCATGGATCTCTCTGTCGGCGGAGAAGATTTTCGTTACAGTAAGGACCTTCTCTTTGCTATTTTATTTATTTGCTAAATAGTCCTTCAGAAGTTCTGGTTTGTGCCTTTTTTAATTCCTGGGATGTTGCAGTAAGCTATTCTAGTGCTTAAGTTAAAAGTTTCTCACCACATGAGGATATTGTGTTATTTTGTTGATTTAGATGTATGTTTTAATAAATTTGCTTATTGTCAGTGCACTTCTCTAACTCCCGTGAACAAAGTGGAAAAGCTTTTAAATGGTACATTAAATTATTGTTTTCTTGATGAATAAAGGTGTTTAAAAATTAAAAGTTTACAAGTGCTCCTCATTACAAATATAGAAACATTCCGCTAGATGGGTGGATTTTTGCCGTGGTTAAATTTGTGCCACAAACTTCTTTCTCTTTCTTTGTTTGCAAAAACAAGCTAATTATTCTCAGTATATATAGACAGTGTAGTGAAGTTTCCGCGGATGCACATGAGAGACCCCTACAAGCTTCTGGGAGTAACACCAGATGTGTCAGAAGAAGAAATCCGTGGGGCCCGCAACTTCCTTCTTCAGCAATATGCAGGCCACGAGAGGAGTGTCGAGGCTATTGAGTTGGCCTATGAGAAGATAATTATGAAGAGTTTTAGAGAGAGAAAGAAGGCCAAGATAAACCTAAAAAATAAGTTGAGAAACAAAGTGGAGGACTCACCTTCGTTTAAAAAATTGCTTAGTTCTGTGGAGGTACCGAAGATCGATTTGATATTGAGGCGGCTGTTTCTTTTTGGGTTCATGGCCGTTTGGAGTGTGATGTATTCGGCCCAGACTGGCCCTGCTTTTCAGGTAAGTTTATTTTTCTTTTTTGCTGAGAAAAAATGTTTCGAGTTTTGATGAAACTTTTTCACTGGTATGTCCTTTGATTAGTGTTGGCCAGGTCCTGATGATCTCCATTTACCTTCAATTTTAGTGTAATTTAGGAAAAATTATTTATTTCTTTTGACTGGAATAATAGGGGTAAGGGTTTTATCTAATAAAAAGTATACTAGAAAAATGTTAGTTGTGACTTAATTTAGATCTGGTCGTTTGTATACAACTTCTCCCAATGATATGTATACATATGCAGTGGTCTGCTCTGCTCTAAGCTTTATCTAGCTTAATCTACAAGCAGCAGTTGAGACCTAACTTTGCACTTGTTGTACGGTTTCAACTTTGAGTAGATCCACATAATGAAATTTGTTGGGTATGCATACAATTTGCCACATGGAATATGACTTAGCTCTGTTATGTGTAGGTCTTTCTTGCGCTTCTGTCGTGCATATTTTTTCTTAATGAGAAAATGAAGGATGGTAAAAGAGCCTGCTTCACTGGGTGAGAATTTCTCTTCTTTAAACTACTCCTCCCATAAGAATGTTTATCTTTTTTCACAAGTGGGGTATTAATTTGCAACTTAACCTAATCATCTGTAATATTGTCTACATTGCAAGGTCTGTAGTACATTTAGATGTGAGATCCATGAAAGCTGGACAATAAAATAAATTAGTAAATTAGTGAATCATACGAGTAGGACCCTCCCTGATAGAAATTTTAACATTAGCCCTCTGGTTTTCAATTTTCTCTTGGCTATTATTTATTTTTATTTTTATAAGTGCACTGCTTTATTTAATTTTACAGCAGATTGCGGTATTAGCAGAATTTTGTAACTGAGGCATTTACTGAGTCTTAAACATGAGGTCTGGCCAGTTGCTACAAAACATAACTCCTTGTACAATTGGTCTCATGAACGTGCATGCGCATTATCTTTGAAAGTGAAGCACATTGGGTGCAATTTCGCAAAATAAAATAAAAGTTCATTTCTACAATAATGTTATATTGATTTTCATTAGGAGTGTCAATGGATATGGTATGGGTCGGATAGAGGTGTTTTTGTGCTAGTACCCTTTTGAAGTTAGTCTCACCCGTACCCAAATATTACCCACCAAGTATTTGGCTTATCTGTACTCTACCCTTGCCTGTTAAGATTAACATGTGACGAACGAATAAATTATATAATTTAATCCAAAATATAGCGAACAGATAAAATATTACTTTAAACTCATTGTGTACATGATGTAATAAAATATAAAAAATGTTGGTCAAATTTTTTTTAACCAATATAAATTACTAATTAAATTAAATTTTATAAAATGTTGTATAATTAATCTCGTCATATATTACTATTTAAATAATACTATATAAAATATTATGTAAATCAATCATGTCATAATAGTACATATTATATAGATATGTACAAATAAAATAATTAAATATGATTTTGTATTTATCATTTACCCTATAGGTAATGGGAATGAGATTGCTCTTATTCCATAAGCTAACAAAAAAATTCCTGACCAGTTTCCTTATCTGATAAGCTAACGAAAAAGGTTCTTTCCTGGACTCATCTTACTGAGTATAATGTGGATAGGGTAAATGGATTAAAGATTTTATTGACACTCCTATTTTCATCCTCTTTGCAGATTTGGTGCTCTTGTTGTTGGTTGGGTAGTGGGTGCCACAATAGTTCCTCTAGTTCCGGCGTACATCTTCCCTCCTACCTGGTCCCTCGAGCTCCTTACCTCCTTTGTAGCTTATGTTTTCTTATTCTTGGCTTGTACCTTCCTCAAGTAGATATCTTATTTAGGCCCTTTGTTTGTGATACAAGTATGCGTAGCTCTATTTAGTCAGACGAATGGCAACAATTTTGTGTGTGTGTGGCGGGCGCGCGCGCGCACGTGGGGGGTGGGGTGGGGTGGGGGGTCTTTTGAAAATAAATATTCTATTCTAGTCAGTGGCATGTTGATTTTTCATGTATTTAACAGGAGTGTTTTTGCCATCTTCTAATTACAAAATCTCATCAGTGATTATTTCAATAGATTTGCTTATTTGTTCAATTTTTATTATGACTATTATGGAGGAACTTCAGCTCCAATCTACTCCTGTAATTGGGTTTAGTTATGGGGAATGGAATTGTATATTGGTCTAAAATGTGTAACATTTTCAGACTTCAGCTGCCTCGGAGAAGCCCATGAAGGTAATTCACTCTTCAAGGTTTTTTATCAAGTGTTAAGCTGTGTTGAAAGCAGATAGATATAATTAGCATGAGTTTCACTCTCATTTAGTAAAAACAAAACAAAAATCAAAGTGCTGGGAGTAGAGATTTTTTTTTTTTTTGGTTAAGTGCCCCTAGCCCTGACACATTAAAAGCTCCAGAGAGTTTATAGTTGCATGAGATCATCAGGAGGTTTAAAGAAACATTACATAAACATAGATAAATGTTACCTCCGATGCTAGATGCCCACTTACAATTCATTAAGAAACAAAACGCAGAAGAATGATGGTGGGTTGAAGCTGAGGTAAGTATCTCCGGGCACCTTTTCTTGCAAAACCTTTTCCTTGTGCTGCTAAATAGTGCACTACTGCATTGTACTCTCATGGCACATATCTGAAAGTTGCATTAGATAGTTCTTCTTTTCTTCCTGTGTTTCCATCAATGCCCTGGAGGCTGTCTAGTCCGGTAACATCTGAGTCTTTCCCTAGATTGAGAAAAGAGATCAGTGCTGCAGTCTGAGTGAAAGTTCAAACATTCTGAGTACTACTGACGTTACGACTCCAGTGCTTTGAGCAATGCAAAAAACTCATATTCAAGTGCAGAATTAAGCTGTACCGGCCCACATGCATAATGTACCAGTTGTGTGCCCTTCAGAATTATGTACCCCCAACCTCCATTTCTCATCTTCACAGATGGAGCATGGAATGGAATAATAATGAGAAATATCAGGATGCATGTCCTTTTCTTCCAAGATATATAATAATGAGGAATCACTTGACAAATAATTATTTAAATTTTTTTTGACAATCTTTAAATATAAATTTAATTTGAAATTTAATTTCATGGGCATAATTTATATGATGCATATATCATGTCTATGATGGGATTTAATATAAGTTTTACTGTACATCAAGTAACTTTAAAATTTCAACAATTTGAAATTAGTGGTTTTAGTTTATCATTAAATAATACTGAATTATATAAAATTTAATTTAGACTATCTATATGTCTAATAACATACTTATATATATTGACTTTTTAATTTTTAATCTTATTTGAATTTATTTGAATATTTATTGTTAAGAGATGAGAGATCACTCCTCTATAATAACACTATAAAAATATTGCTAACTATTGTTAGTTTTGTTCGTAAAAAACCGTCTCTCTCTTGTCCAACACAGAGTTCGTTCTTTTGTGCTTTAAATTTCGTATATAGTTCATTCTTTGAATATATATGATTAATCTTTCTTCACGCGTTAAAAATCTGCCTCAATGCACTGGACGAGATCACGAGACAGAATTGATTTGTCGCGAGGAGCGAAGCAATTATCCATATCATGACTACCAAAATGTCCAAACTAATCGGCCTCGCTTGGATAGCGAAGTAGTTATCGCTTTTTCTTTCGTACTAGCTTTGAACTTAAAAAACGAAAAGCCCATTCATTTCATTCCTTCTAGGCCCAACTGCAGTCCAAATTCGCTAAACATTCCCCATTTCTATCGACCTGCCACTAAAGCGAGGGAATGAAAAAAGAGAGCGGCATCACCATGGCCGTGAAAAGAGTCGTCGGAGAGTGTTCGAGAGGGCTAAACCCTCAATGCAACCGCCGCCAGCTCACGTCTTTCTTCCGTCACTTCTTCTCTACCGAAAGTGGCGGAGATGTGGTCGACACACCGCGAGTGAAGATATTCGACCGCGAGCTGAAGCGCAAGCACCGAGATCGCGCCGCGTGGCTGATGAGCGGATCCGATCAGCTCCTTGACTCAGTCGCTGACAACCTTCTTGACCGCCTCCAGGTTCTGCACGAGTCGTTTTATTTTATGTATAAAAAGGATTCAATTATAGGCAAGGCCTCCGAGGTTGAAGCAATCACATTTTATCAATTGGGTTTGAAATGGATCAGTATTATAACATGATGTTGTACTAACATTATAAAATTTGAAATTGAGGATCCAGAAGCAGGAATTAGTCCAAAATAGCAGCGTTCCTTCATGTGATATATTTCATTTATAAATTATATGAGGCCCTTGCATTTATTGGCACAAACAAACAAGTAAAACTTAGTGTACGATGGAATTATTATTTGTTTATTACTTTGTAGGATTGTAAAAGGAATTTCCCTACAGCACTGAGCCTAGGTGGCGCGGGTGAGGCTGTGAGGCGCTTATTGCGGGGACGTGGTTAGTTTTATTTTATAACCACTTTCTTATTGTAAGTAGTTTTAATATTAAGAAGTTCCAAAAATGGAGGCTTTCCTACGTGTGACATTTGCTGATTATCAGGAGGAATAGAGAAGCTGATCATGATGGACATGTCGTATGATATGGTGAAAAGATTGAAGAAATTGGAGGAAAACCTCTCTGAAGAAAACTGTGAAACTTTGTATCTGGTTGGAGATGAAGAGTTTCTTCCCATCAGAGAAAAGTATTATTCTCTATTTTAAGTAAAAACCAAATGTTGCTATTATACCATAGTAACCATACTATCTTGTTCTGGTACATTCCAGTGGACTGGTACTAATAAGCACATCTTAGAAAATTAAGAAATGAAGGAGATAAAAGGAAAACAAACTAACACAAAATAAATGATGTACAGCCTGTTTGCTATGGTAAGTCTTGCCAAACAATGAGTTTTCTTTTTCAGCTTATCAGTTTTTGTTTTTTTTGTTTTTTGTTTTTTTGGCCCCTGAAGCTCATTGGAATTGGTAATAAGCTGTCTAGGGCTTCACTGGACCAATGATTTACCTGGGGCAATGATACAAGTATGCCCAATCTTATTTTCTCTTTTCTTTCTGTCATATTTTTATTTCTTATTACAATTCCTCCATTCAAAAGGTGACTTATTCAAATGATTAGATGATGTCCTTTGTTCGATTAAGAAGGGAACCATGCTTCTTACATTGTTAATTTTGTCGTTTGTAATAATGGCTATTTTCACAAATTACCACTAGGAAATTTCCATATTTGTAACATGGTCTATATGCATGTTTTAACAAAAAGAAATATTACATTAGTATTCTTGCATAGTTCTATCTAATTTTAGTAGTGTTTTTAGTATGAGTGCCTTTCTATTTCGCCACTTGATTGTGGGGAGTAATCTATAAGACGAAAAGTGTATTGGACTCAGCTGCAAATATGATAACATAAGAGGTGCTATTCATGAGGGAAAAGAAAATCGCTAACTCTTCTCTGAAAAATTGGTTTTTCTAAAAACAATGACAGTGCAGATTATCATTGAAGCCTGACGGGCTGTTTCTTGCGGCTATCCTTGGTGGAGATACTTTAAAGTACTTTACAAGATCTCAATGCTTATATTCTTTCTTGTAACTTGCAATGTCCGTAATTTTGTATCTAACACATCCACAGAGAGCTTAGAATAGCATGCACAGTTGCACAAATGGAAAGAGAAGGTGGTATCAGTCCCCGGCTTTCTCCTTTAGCTCAAGTATTCCCATTTTTATTTAATGAGTTTTAGTTTTCTCATCTGAGCAATTTTTTTTTTCTTTCTTTAGCTTCCAACTGCTAGGTCCAAGTTAATTGAATTAAAAAGCTTTGATTGAACTGTCCCTGCCTTTTCATATTGACTGAATCGATTTCTTCATGACTAGTTAGTATAAACTTTAAATCCAAAATCTAATCCTGTTGGCTTGATGGGTTCAACTTTAGCTTATGAGGAAAGAAAGTAAGATGGAGGGCAAAATCTTAAATAGTTATTACAGTGTAGATCACGAACCATAAATTTTTGTCTAAAAACCACCCATTCCTAATTTTGGCTGCTAGCAATTCTCTGAAAAAAATTGGGTGTTACCTGCATTTATGAGGAATGATGGGTGTTATTTGCAAATACAATTAAACATTAGGTTTAATTTGCATGGACCTATCTTTTATTACTAATTTCCTCTTTGCCGGTTCTAAAATTCTTTTCTAATGTATATAGGTCCGTGATGCGGGTAATTTATTAAGTAGGGCTGGTTTTGCACTTCCTGGTGTAGATGTGGATCAATACACCGTCAGGTACAAAAGCGGTGTGTACCTAATGTTTCAAAATTTCTTTTCCATCCTACCTCTCTTAATTATTGTTTTCTGAATCCTTTTAAAAGTTGATTTCTTTTTTTCTTCCTCTTTGTTTGATATTTGGAGTCATTAATAGCTATGGAGCTTGTTGAGCATCTTCGAGCAATGGGCGAGACAAATGCTCTTTTTCACAGAAATCCGGTACATAAGACATGCAAAATAAGTGGAGTTTTGTTATGGCCCATGTAAAATATGGAATATATACCTATAACACTGGAAAACATTAACGATTTTGAGGGAATAGGGTGATTTTCCTGGATTGTCCATTATGTCAAATTTTGCAGGGTAATATAGGATAAAATAGGTTTTGTAGAAGTACACTAAAATTTGACCAAAACTTATATGAATAAAATAAAATATGAAACATAATTGCTTCTTTTACACATAAAAAATGTTCAACACAGATACTTAAGAGAGACACGTCTGTGGCAACAGCAGCAGTCTACCAGTCTATGTTTGGTGCTGAAGATGGGACTGTACCAGCTACCTTTCAGGTTTGTATAGTTTGGTGGTTGTGTTAGAGCTTATGTGATCAAATATTGGTATAAAATGAATAAATATTTATAGGTAATATATATGACGGGCTGGAAAGAACATCCATCACAACAGAAGGCAAAAAGAAGAGGCTCTGCCACAATTTCTTTTAAAGATATTCACAACCAGTTCGGTCCGAGCAATAACCAGTGACCATCTTCTATCGTTTTCAATTTGGATTTTAGCGTTGCTTCTGTTGCAAGTTAGGTTATTTGATCTACTTCAGCAATATTTATATTTTTATAAAGGAAACCCTCTTTCTCATAAGCTCTAGGGTGTTATCTTTTGTTCATGTAAAGAATTATGAAATTGAAAGTAGTGCATTTTCATTGTTGTGATCGGAGTTACATAAGTTGGAATGAAACTAGCTCTTGGAAGCAATAATTTTTTTTTGTTTATAATTTGGTTCCCTCTCTAGATGTTCATTTTCTTTTCCACCTCCTAGGGTTATACATTTTTTCTTGATATTACTAGCTTTAATAGTTATGAGAGAGCATTTGTACCTGTTGCCAAACACGAATTATTTTGAACACTTTAATCACATCCCCTAAATCGGGAAGCCATCATTTTGTCAATACATTTATAGATTCCTAAGAGAAGGTAAAAATGGTCACACTTGCAAAGGAAAAAGCACCTAGCTTCCTAATTTTGCTACAGTTCCCTCCTACCCTTTTGTCTCGCCAAGCAATTAAAACCTCTGCTTGGTGTATTAACTTGCTGAAGACGATCCACTTTTCCTACATTTTTCAACCTTCTTTTAACCCAATTCAACACTTCTTATGCCACCGAGCAGCTTTCGAGATGTCTCAATTGTGAGAAAGCAACTAGAGACCATCTTTGCTCCTCTTTTCATTTAATTTTGATCCTGATTGCTGGTCTTCTGTGTTAGCTTTGGTTGAAACTAGAAGTTTTTGATAGGTTTATCCTTGTCAGCACGCGCCATGCGCACAGCATGTTGTATGAGCCGCTCGTGCTCTTTCAGCATCTCTTCTAAGTTCCCTCCAGGAGGCATTAGTGGGCCCGAGTAATGTATCCTATTCTTGCGTCCATATACCTGATATTTTTTTAATTTTAAGTTTTTCATTAGGTTCTCAACTAGTCTATATATATATTGCAATAAGATCCAGTGGCATTTAAAAAGCAACAATATTTTGTAGTGTATAAAATTCAACTGGATACACAACAATACAAAACTCTCTACTAATGTAACATGAAAGTAAAATATATGAATTAATGATCAACTAGCATCTATTAATGTACATGTTAGATTACTTGATGCAAAAGAAACTACTAAAAAGCAGTATGAAACAGAATTGTAATTCCCATAATACTTGTCAGAGATAAATTGAACCATAAGAACCTTTGAAATGCATCAAGTTAATGTGTGCAGTAGTACATATTAACAGTTACCGTTTGATGATTATATAGTTTCACTATGAAGTTAATCAACAATTATGATAAAGAACACCACAATCCTCCATAGTGGAAATAAATAAATGGAGTTTGATTGAACTGGAACTTACCTCAGAGGTGTTTCTGGCTCCTGAATCTTTCTTGCGACTAGAAGCTGCTCGGTCAAGCACAAGCTTGCTGTGATCTGACACATCAAGCTGATTATACCGACAATTAGTACTACTTGCCATACCATTGTCGGGCTTATAAGATCTCTGGGTTCTTAACTGAGTCCCATTAGCAACTCTAGCAGAAGCATAAGTCCGATCTGGTACCGACTCAATTTTGGTGTACAAAGTGCTCCCTGGTTCTTTAATTATGTTCGAATTGGTGATATCCTCCTGTGCTTTGTGCTTGTTGGTGCTGCTCTTTGCATTCTTCTGTTCCTGCCGTTTCTACATAGAAAAAGAAATGTATATTTGAGATGATTTAGGGAATCAAGCACTTGAACATGAAAGGCATGCAAATTTAAGAGGAAAAAACACAAGTAACAAGATATGACTAGTTAGATAAAGGAAAAATTACTTGTAATTCAGCAACAGGTTCTTGTAATGCTTTTTTGGATCCTTGTTTCCCTGGTTTTACTGATTCAGCTCCTCGGCCACCAAGGCCTTCTTGCTTTTTCCTATGAATTCAATTAAATACGTTATATGGCAAGAAAGAAAGAAAAAATAGAAATGGATAATGCTTGGAATCTACATATGCAAGTGACTAGCAAAATTTTAACCACGAAGTAAGCTTTATTCTTTGTGAAAATCAGGTTTCACCAGCGACGTCTAAAGCAAAATTTATTATTTCTTGCTTTCCTGCTACTGGCACCAGACCAGTCATGTAGGTACTGTTTTTTACCTACATAGATGGCTTGATCACCAATTAGACAACTAAATTATCTCAGTTCAATCCATCTGCACTTAGTTTTGTATTTACTTAATAGAGGTTCAATTGAAAATTAATTAAATTTGAAATATCATGCGAAGCACATTCCTGTGTTAGTCTGCCAGTCATGTCTGATGGTGACATTTAAATTGCTGACCGGTAATCCTTTCTTTTAGTTTTATGAAAGTACCTTGTTTTCTGGTCACGTAGTTTAGCATCATACTCCTTGCTTGGTGGAAACTTCGGCAAACTGGAACGATCGCATGCTAATGGTTCGGACTTGAAATACTGAAAAACAGAAGTATTTTATTTAACATTATACTTATAATTAGTAAGAAAATCGATAGATAGGGCTTTAATTAGCAGGATTTCTAGAAGAAAGAGGAAGAAAAAAATTCTAACATCGCTTTGTAGGGCAGATGAGGCTGTACCACGAGCCTCGGGCTCAATGGCCAGCAATGATTCGAGCAGAGACAAGGCTGAAACGGGGAAGTCTTTGAATGTCTCAGCCACACGTCGTCTGTATTGGTTTTGCGGCTTGAAGACTGTCGCATGTGATAGCTTTGCTCTCCTCCAATATTCCTCTGGTGGAGACCCACATAGCTTGAATATCTTGTGGAGTTGCTCAACCTATGAAACAAATGAAACACATTAAAGTTTCAGAAAGTAAAAGTTCATGCATGCAATTTGAGGTCCAACATATATGTGTGCTTCTCTGTTATATGAATTCATTACTCCATAGCTTTACAGAAAATTATATTGTGGGCATCTACAGTGTGTGCTGAACATCTATCTGGCCGTCCTCTGAGGTGTATATAGCGATATACTATATATTGTATCGACCAAATATTAGTCAAATTAGCGGGCTTTTCTATATATATACCTCAGTTCTTCCAGGCATAATGGGTTTTCCTGCAAGCAACTCTCCTAATATGCAACCGGTGCTCCACAGATCAACAGACACACCATACTCAGTGGCCCCTAGAAGGAGCTCAGGCGGACGGTACCACAAGGTCACGACCCGGCTTGTCATTGGCTTCGATTTACTGGGATCAAACAATGTTGCCAGACCGAAGTCGCCTATTTTAAGTGTCCCGTTATTGTCTATAAGAAGGTTGGAACCCTTGATGTCTCGGTGCAGCACGCCATGTGTGTGGCAGTGATACAAGCCCTGGAGCAATTGTTGCATGAAACATTTTATCTGCAGTGGTTGATCAAAAGTTTAAAGTTAGATCACTTTCTCAGTAAGAGCCTGAACAATACAAAATGTAAGAAATCAATTATCTCATGCTGTAATACATTAAAAAAACACAGTTATAGATGGCCAAATCAGAGAAAAAGAGATATATGTAAAATGGTTGCAATCTTAGGCCTCAGTACTTTTATGTGTTAGGACTTCAGTCTGACGTAACACCTACTAACGGTTTGCATGCTCCTAAGGTTTTTCAATGGAATTATGAATTATAAATTTACTCAGCAGTCAAATGAAGATTTGACAGGTCTATAAAGGAGAAACTAAACAGTAAAATAGAAAATACTGGCAGAAAGTTGCAATCTGTCAATGATGTTACCTGTGGTTCGGTGAACTTCACACCAGGAGTTGCAACAAGCCCGGCAAGATCGTGCTCCATGTATTCAAAAACAAGATACAAGCTCTGTGACAAGCGGGAAGTGATGATGCCCTCAAGCTTTATAACATTGGGATGGTCGAGTCTACGTAGAATATTGATTTCCCTCGCCATGAAACGAACACTTTCTGGATCCATATTTACAAAACGTACTTTCTTCAAAGCAACAATCTTGCCGGTTTCAATATCGCGTGCTCTGTACACACTGCTATAAGTTCCTTGTCCAATCTGAATCAAGTAATTAATTGAAAATCAGTCAGTGTGCTTGGTTTACAACTTTTCCAGTACCATTTCCATCAATATCTTACTCGGAGTTGTGTTGTTGCCTGATGGTTTGGCCAATCCTATTTTAATTTGACGGTCTTGTATAAGTTTTCTCATTTCATGTGGTATTTCCCAAATTGTAACACCATTACCTTATCCAATTTCTCAAAGGAATCAGCCCGTCTTGGCGACCACCCTCTAACCGCCTCACCCGACACACTGGATAGCCAAGTAGGCCATCCAGGCGCTGTATGATCACCTGAGAATGCACTCGGCACAGCTCCAACTATCTCCGACCCTACATCCTCTTTCCTGTCTGTCCTCACCACAATCTCCTCTTCGCTATCCGCATCTGCCACCGTAGCCCTCCGTTGGTGGGATCCACCTTTTTTTGTCCTATTGACAGCAACTGATGCTTTCGTGTCGATTGTTTTTTGGAGGCCATTTGCGTCAGGTGCCTTCCTTCTTGATTTAGCGCGTGCTATTACTGCCTCGTCATCGGTATTTGCTGGGGATGAAGATGGCTGCTCTTTTGTTGAAACTGCAACGAGTGGTTTCGATGACTTGCCGGAAAGGCCTGTTTGGTTACTTGGATTGACTTCATTGGTTGTTGCGGCTGCTTTGAAACAGAGGCAACCCATTAAACGGCAGCGGCAGAATTTGAACCCTAACCTGTCTTTTCTAAATACCTTGGTTAATTTAAACATTCCTAACTACAATCAGCTTCTCCTGCAAGAAAAGCAAATTTGAAAAAAAAAAGGAGATGATAAACTTTGTCTCGTTTTGAATGGAAATGGATAAATTTTCTCACTTTTCTCCAAGGAAGAAATGAACAAATGGAGAACATCAGATGTTATAAGCTCGGAAAAGAATAGAACTTCAATTATTCTTTTCTTACCATAATTTTTGATATATGGAAAATAATCTCCCTCTCCAATCCCTTGTTTTGAATGTTTTTTGCAAATGGAGGGGAGAGGAGGAAAGAGACGAGCGAACAAAGGGGTTTTGATCTCCGAAAATAAAAATAGACATTTCTCAATTTTAGATTCTTTTGTTTACTTGTGAAAACAGAGCAAAAACGGAAACAGAGGATCAGACCAAATCTCAGATAAATGGAAAGCTTGGAGTGTTTCATGCTCCTAGAAATCCGTGGGACCAATGGATAATTGTTTTGTGGGCCCCTTATAAGATGCACTCAGCGGGAATGATTTTCGTGGACTTGGTCTACTAGTCATGGCTATGAAACTTGTGCGCTATCTTATAGGTTTTAGTTCTGTTCTTCATATAACAAGTTAACAACCTCCCTTCGGCTCAAATGCTCTATGTTTATGTCAAAGATAACGAGACCAAGTTTCCCAAACTTTTTTCTCAATATTACACCATCTTAGAATTATTTCTGGGCATACTATGATTGAAAATAATATGTTTACAAATATTATTGAAAATAAATCTGCTGTGATTCTCAGGGGATCACAGGACCCTGCGATCCGATCTCAACAGTTGGTCTTTCTTGAGATGCATGTATAAAAATTTACTTTCCGAAAACGTTTCCGAGATCCGCGCACGAAAAAATTTGAACTGTATCCTGCGACCCCTCTCGGAATCGCAGCAGATTTGGACTCAATATTATTGGGCAAACTATAATGGATGAGGAGATATCACTTTATTATTGAATTGTTTAAATAGGAAGCTGAACATCACATCACATCTTATTTAACTATTGGCTGCTCCATCATTTGATTTTGCAATGAAACAGATGTTTTAGTCGGGAGGCAAAAATCCATCTATATATAATTCTCAAATAATAAAAAACAAAAGTGAGAATCAGACTTGGTTTTAATGATTAATAAGGCGATGTTTTTTTTGTGGAACTTGCAGAGTTGCAGGTTCCAAATCTGACTTAAAATCTATTGTAGATACTTACGGCCAGAATTTTCTACCATATCTGTCTTAAAAAAAAAGAAATATTTAGATGTTGGTTTCTAATATGTCAAATATTATCTCCTAAAATTCTCAAATACAAAAAAAAACAAATATTTAATTGGGTGTTAGTTTCTAATACCGAAGGTGTCAGTATTGTTTCTAGAATATTTAAATCGTTGGGCCAAATTTTCATGAATTTCAAAATAATAGTTTGTCATCATCATCATGTATATAAAAAACTTATTATTGACGTGATTAATAAGTGCAATGCATCTCAGATTTCACTAAGGATACGTATGGAAGAGACAAAGAATATTACTAACTCAGATTAGTGACTATTCAGAACTATTCTATGTTTGAATATATTTGAGTTAGAAAAAGAGATTATTCTTTATTTATTTTTTATGAATTCACATGCTATTTTACTAATCTAATCAAAAATTAAATTAGCTTACATGCTATTCTTTATCAATTCTTTGTCTGGTGGTTTAATTCAGATAAGATGTTTAAAATATAGGAGAATTCTCAGGAAATACACCACCCGAGAGCGGGATTGAGATCTGCTGCGATTCGAATATTGAGCACAGTAACCCTGCAATTCCTGCTTTTCCAAATCCAGCCGTCAAACTTTTTAGTGCACGCATCTCAAAACAGCTGATTTTTCTGTGCACGGCATCTCGAAACAATTCGACAGCTGGATTTGGAAAAGCAGGAATTGCAGGGTACTGTTCACAGTACCCGGATCGCAGCAGATTCTCACCCCCCGAGAGCGCCATACCAATCTGCGCACGACTCCAAGTCGTGCACAAATTGGTCCATCGGTGATGGTATTTTTCTAAATTTTCAGAAATCAATAGCAATATCAGAATTTTGAGAAATTGAGGTGGTAACTAAAAAAATTTCGGATGAATTAAATTCACTCGGAAATGCTTGTAAGAGACTATATATAATATTTTCGGAAGATTAATGAGATTTAAAAAAAATAAGACTGTTATTTCCGGCTTCTATTTTCTTTTGAAAGTATAACAATGCGTAAAAATTTGAACAAACTCGCAAAATTTTCTTGACATAAAAAAAATCCGAAAACTAAAATAAAACACATTCAGAAGTTTTTTTTAGAGATACCAATAAACTAAACAAAAAATCCGAGGCCAGCTTTGCTCAAACAAATATTCTGAAAATTGTTCCGACACATTAGAAGTGGTTTTAAACAGTTCTAATTGATTGATCAAAACACCTGTATATAACATTAAAATATCCTCTGAATTTCTGAGTTAGAAATTTAAAATTTTAATATATTCTGAATACTCTTTATTTAGGAAATTAGAACGATTAAAATTCAATATATTAGGACCTGACATTATTAATATATTCTTTAAAACATTTCACGATCAAACTCGATGATATCTAAAACTGAGATATTGTAAAGAGAGTAGGCTATATGAGCCATTTTTTTGCTTGATTGTGATCTTAGCACTTCTCTGTTCTTGTTTAAACCTTGGTATGTGGGGGTACCCGCTTAAACTCAGGGGCAGATGATAATGTGAGATTAAGGGTGCTATACTTCATATAAATTGAAAATTGAAAATTTTGTTTATTAAAATTTATAACTTTTGTATGCATCGATATTTTTCAGTTCCTTATAAAATAAAATGAGTTGGGCTATTATACTTCATTGAGTAAAGGTGTGTTTTACTTCACACTTATATTTTATGATTTTAAAGTTCAAATAGTCGATATGAACTGTTCAACGTAATCTCTATATTAAATTTTGCTTAGAGACCAAATTTTATATTTTTTGAAAATTTATAACTATTTTTTCGGATTTTTTAAAATCACTGGTTTTTAATGGTTCATAATTTTCTGAAAAAACACTGATTTAAAAAATTCAATTTTTTTTCCAAAAAGTCTAGAAGTACAATAGTGAATAGTCCAACTCAAATAAAATTATTTTACATCAGATTTTGAAGCTCTCTCAATTTCAAATTTTATGGTTCCGTTCTTGCTTAAACTTAGTATGGTGTGAGCCCAATTTTAAAAGAGCTGGGTTTATAGACCCAATATAATTTCGAGGTCCATTCTGTATGTTTCTATGAATACAATTTGAAACTTACGCCGGGCTTAGTTCAACTGAAAAGAATTGTGCCGCAGAATATTGTCGGCTTAGTTCCTGATGAAAAAATTGTGGGCTTTTATAACCTCTTTTATAATCACTATTCACGTAATGATACTTATATTGCTGCCTATTAAAAATATTTTTTTAATATAAATATTACAAATTAATTATTTATATATAGAGCATAAATAGGAGTTCTTTGGTGAACTTATTTGTGAATTCAAAATACCTGAGGGTTCAATTTGTAAATATTCACATAAAAAAATGCCAACGTGGCACCCCTTTGCCACGCGGCTCATTGCATGTAAATTCCCCGACCTCCTTATTCCTGTCATTTGATCCGTATGTAACTCTCTCCTTTAATTAATTCATGAGATGAAAAAAAAAAATGAAAGCCATAACCGAAAAGAAGAAATGAGAGAGAGAAAAAGAGAAAGAAATATATTTTGATAAATTTTCTGATTCGATTGTATGTCCGATTGAAATTATGACTACATCGCGTTGCTTCTGAACATTCATTGCAATTCGAATTGGATTTCTGAACTGATCGCTGTCAGGTAACCGGACTTCTCTATAATCTGTGTTTTCGTTTTGGTTGGTTGAATTTGATATTTGAATTGGATATTGGATTATGAGGCATATTTTAACGGGATAGCGGGTCTGAGGTTTGAATTTGATTGTGAACTGATGAGAATGTGTTCTGAGAATGTGGGAATGGTCTGTGTGACATACATTTCAAATACTGTGTGACTTGTTTTACTGATAACCTAGACCGACGTGCTATCGCCGGTTAAATATGCATGCATAATTTGATTTGAATTTGTGTGGATTAATTCAGTATGTTTGAATGGTTGTTTAATTAAGCCAATTATAGAGAAGCTGCGTCGTTAAATAACCGGTTACTGAGCTTTGTAGCTTACTCCGTATTGTTTATTTGTGTTTTTTGTTTGCGACGTAGGTTGACGGAACGAAGGATAGATGCGAGGGTGCCTCTCTTGTCGCGAGCCCCGGCCCGGCGGCGGGGTCGTGACAATTTTGGTATAACATCCGGTAATTTTAACTATCTATTTAAAATTATTTTAGGACTTATCTCTAAATTTTTTTAAATTGGTCTCAGTTAATGAAACCAAACCATTAAAATCGATCTACTTAACGAGTAATCCGTTTACATACAAAAATTTACTAATTTTCAAATTAATATAGTATAAAGTTCAAGGGAGGATGTATGTGAAAGATATTGAAACCCATTTTTTTAACTTTTTTTTTTATTTAGATATGATTTTATATATAATTTAGAGTAAAATGTTATGATACCGTAAAATTGATCTTTATTCTCCACTAGAAAGTTTTATATGATTGATCTCATGCGTGTTTGATCCTCATAGTTCGAATGTCTGACTTCGAACTATGAGGGTTTACAAATTAATTTTGATGCATTCATGTAAGCACATCACTCGTGAAATAGATCGGTTTTAACAGTTTGAAAGCTTAAAAAATTAATTTTGAAGTTAAACTCACTAAAATTTTGGTGAGCTTAAGATATATTTATTAAGAAAATTGTTTACCGAACATCTAAAGAGGACGTAAAGTTAATATCAAAATGTTTTCTTTAAAAATCGGAAAAATCATCCAGATTTTCATTCAATACAGAGAAAAACGAATCTTATATATTTAAAGAACGAATTTTAAACGAAGAATTCTGCACCCTCAATTCTGAAATCCACCGCCTCCATTCCCTTCCACGCGTTTGTTTTCTGGTTTCACCTCCAACTTGGGGAAAATTGAAAAACACAATGACAGAACTTATGACGAGGATACCGAATCCAAACCGTTCACATTTAAATCGAACGATCCCAACTAAATCTTCGTAGCGGGACCTTATCCCATCTCTATATCTCTCTCATTACGACTTGGGTTATGTCTCTGCCCGCCCACACTGACCCGCTCCCATGGTGGTCAAAGCCCTCCTCCGCCCCTCTCTCCCCCTTTCCTCCTTCCCCTCCAAGCGCTCACCATTCCTCCCCTCTTCTCCTCAAATCTCTTCTTTCAAGAAGTTGAAGTCTTTCTCCTTCTCTACTGAAAGTCGCCACGTGTTCCCGGAATCCCTCCCCTTGCACACCAAAAACCCCCATATCCTCAACCGAACCCTCCAACGCCTCGCCCGTCAAAACCGCATCCGAGAAGCCCTCACAGTTCTTGACTATTTGGAGCAGCGTGGCATCCCGGTCAACGCCACTACTCTCTCCTCGCTCCTCCTCTCCTGCGCCAATCGGAAATTTCTTACTTTCGGCCGCCAGATCCATGTGCATGTCAGGATCAATGGCCTGGAGTCGAACGAGTTCATACTTGGAAAGTTGGTTTATATGTACTCCTCTTGTGGGGCCTTCGACGAGGCATTCAAGCTACTTTCCACTGCTGAAGTTAAAAACTTCTATCCCTGGAATGCGTTGATGAAAAGTAGTGTGAGGAGTGGGCCCAGGTGGGACAGTTCCCCAGTTGAGGTGTTCTCCCGCATGCGGGAGGCCAATGTTGCTTTTAATGAGTACACCATGTGTTGGTTGATCAAGAGTTTTGCTGGGTCGCCGGCTCCTCGATTAGGCATGCAAGCACATGCACTGCTTTTGAAGAATGCTTTTATGGGCCACTCAGAAATGCTGCATACTTGTTTGATAGATATGTATTTTAAATGTGGGAAGATACGTGAGGCCATGAAGTTGTTTGATGAAATTCCTGAGAGAGATGTGGTATTGTGGTGCACTGTTATTTCAGGATTTGCATATAAAGGTTTGAAAAGAGAAGCTCTGAAGTACTTTCGGTGTGTGTTACAAGAGGGGATAGATCTCAATTCAATTATACTATCGTCAATTTTATCAGTAGTTAGTGACATTTCTAACCGAAATTTTGGCCGTGAGATTCATTGCTATGTTTTGAAGAGGTATACCACGTACGATGAGTTATCATTTGTTTTGTCAAGTTTAGTCGACATGTATTGCAAGTGTGGAGATATGTTATCCGCTAGACATGTCTTTTACGGGGTTAAGGAAAGGAATTTGATAATGTGGACCTCTCTTTTGTCAGGTTATGCTTTCAATGGTCGACCTGACATGGCATTAAGGTCGGTTGTATGGATGCAGAGGGAAGGCATAAGGCCAGATGCGGTTGTGATTGCAACAGTTCTTCCGGTTTGCACACAACTTAAAGCACTTAAGCCGGGAAAAGAATTACACGCCTATTCTTTGAAAAGATGGTTTTTGCCAAATGTTCCTCTCTCCACTTGTTTAATTTCCTTGTATGCTGCTTGTGGAAGAATTGAGTATGCACAGAAAGTGTTTGACGGAATTGTTTGGAAGAGTGTTATTGCGTGGACATCCTTGATTGATGCGTATATTAAAAATGTGAAACTATATCATGCTTTGAATTCATTTAGGTCAATGCTAAAAGCTAGCAAAAGACCAGATGCCATTTCGATTTGCAGAATTTTGAGTGTTTGTGGCAGTTTGGGAGAGATCAAACTCGGAAAGGAGGTACATGCATATGCTCTAAAGATGCGCATGAGAGAAAACCATATTATTTGTAGTGAAATAATCACCATGTATGGCAAGAGTGGTGATGTTGTTAAGGCACAGAAAGTGTTTGATGGAGTCCAATCAAAAGGGGTATTAACTTGTTCATCTATAATAGAGGCTTATGCGCTTAGTAACCATTACAAGGAGGCACTGAATCTGTTTGATCGATTAGTATCTGATGGTTTTGTTCCGAATAATTATACCTTTGATGTTGTCCTGACAGTTTGCAAGAAGGCCGGGTTCGATCATGAGGTGGTTAGGCTTTTTAATCTCATGGTCAGGGATTATGGTTTGAAGGCATCTGAAAAGAATTATGACTGTGTTATCGAAGTTCTTAATCAGGCAGGAAGGAACGTTGAAGCCCAAAGATTTATTGATTTGAAATCTATACTAGCTTAATGGATTGAAATACACTATTGTATAGAAATCTGTAAAATTATATTGTTGGGAATTCATGGATGAGTATTTTCTTGTTTAATTTTGGTTTGTCAGTTGCCTTTGCTGACAAGCTTCACTTTTATAAATTATGAAGATCAGGACGTCTGAAATTTGATAAAACTCTTAATTGTTGTTCCAAGTTTAATATGCTCATAAATTATTTCCATTCTCAAATTATGCATTGAATTGAACCAGAAAGGAATGGTTTGTTGAGTTATAAATAGACTTGGATCACTCATGTTTGATTCAAGAGTGCTTCATAGAGAGACTTTTTAACCTGTGAGAGAGAAAGGTAGCTATGCTTCTCCAAAAAAATCCAGTAAATATGGATTTTTACATTAAAAATTTATTATTTTCACAAGAAAACCCGAAAAAGAATTATGTTTGAGAACGTCATTTACCAAATTAAAAATATATAAAATGAAATTCAGAAAGTTGGAAATTAAGAAAGCCTGTTATTTCAAAAATGAGACTGGATTTTATAAAATGGGTCGTTTCTATAAAAATCGGCCCAGATCTACATAATTCTTAAGATCTTGCAAAATTCAATAATTTTTGTAAAAGCTCGGAGCATTTCGGGTCATTGTTCATAATTACAGCTCAACTTGGGCCTTTTTCATCGAAAATTCAACATGCCGAATTATGCATACGATGATCTTGGCAATAATAAGCTGGATAGCATCATTTGTTTGTAATATGGATCACCAAAATAATCCAACGGCTTAGAAAATTCTCAGTTTTCTTTATTCTTTACCACATCACGTAATTAAGCAGCCACCCACTCGCACACTCTTAAGTCTTAACTAGCGTTAAAAAAGTATCTCAATTTGGCATCATTTCAATTCTCTGTTGCATGCATTTATCATTCCCAAAGTAATTACTATTCGAAATTTTTATAATCAGATTATTTGCTCTTAATTTTGTACTAATTTGATCAAGGTGGGATGGCGGATGAAGCATTATTAGAATCCATGACATAATCTGCCAACTGGACAGAAAGTCAGAAAATGCCTCTTAAAAGTCTTCCTGATAAAAAAATTAAGTCTTTCGAAATATCACTCCACAAGCTGTATCCTCCGATGATGCCCTTGCATTGTATACTATTCAATTCAATGTTACAAAAATACAAGTTTGCCAATATAGGCAATGATAATTTTTGTTTAAAGCAACCGGCGACTAAAATAATGAACACATGTCAAATGATATCTGGAACATTTGGATGCAACTTGTAACAAAATGAGAGGAACATATCGTATTTCTTTATTTATCATCATGATCTTTGCGAGGGTCAATTCTGAAAATCAAAATTTCAAGTTTTGAACTATATGTTATGCCAAAAAATGTGTTTATTTATCATCACACTTCTGTAACAAAATTACAAAATAATAAAAGTGTATATGATATAAATTAATAACGTAGCTCACAATCAGTGATTTTTATATAGATTGTGTGTGTGTGTATATACATAGAGAGAGAGAGAGATTGGCTAATATCAAAACGTTTGTTCTTAGGCTGTGGAACAAACGTTTCGGTTTTTATATTTTTAAAGTCCAAATAGTCGATCCAAACCGTTCAACATTCAATCTATATTAAAATGTGCTTGGAGACCAAATTTTACATTTTTTGGAATTTTTTTTATTATTTATTAAGTCAGTTTTAAAATCGTTGTTTTCAATGATCCATAAATTTTTCATTGTTTATTAAAATCTGTGATTTTAAAACTGGCTTAATAAATAGTAAAAAAAATTTCAAAAAATATAAAATTTGTTCTCCAAGTACATTTTAATATAGAGATCATATTTAACGGTTTGGATCGACCGTTTGAACTTTGATAATCGGAAAACTAATTAGTTACATCATATCTCCGGAACAAACGTTTTGATATTAGTCAACCTCTATATATATATATATATATATATATATATATATAGAGTGGCTAAGATCAAAGTGGTATGACCAAGGCCTTTGGTGCTACCAAGTCGTTTTTAGATTTTCAAAATCCAAACGGTCGATCTAAACCGTTAGATGTGATCTCTATATTAAAATCTGCTTGGAGACCAAATTTTATATTTTTTAGAATTTGTTTACTATTTTTTAAGACACTTTGAAAATTACTGATCACATGGTCTAGAATTTGGTTGCACTGTTTTTACTATTCACCTGGATCTGCCATTTTCAAAGTGGCCTAAAAAATAGTAAAAAAATTCCAAAAAATGAAAAATTTGGTCTCCAAACAGATTTTAATATAGATTGAACATCTAACGGTTTGAATCGACTATTTGAACTTTAAAATTGCAAAAACTAATTTGTAGCACCAAGGCCTTGGTCATACCACTTTGACCTTAGCCACTCTCTATATCTATATATATATATATATATATATAGAGTATGGCTAAGTTGCTGCTGGCAGCATTTCGGCCAGCTGCTGCCGGGGCTATATTTAGCCATACGATGTTCAAACAACAAATCCAAACCGTTAGATGTGATCTCTATATTAAAATCTACTTGGAGACCAAATTTTACATTTTTTGGAATTTTTTTACTATTTATTAAGCCACTTTGAAAATTCCAGATCATATGGTCCAGACTGTTTTTACTGTTCACCCGGATCAGCAATTTTCAAAGTGGCTTAGTAAATAGTAAAAAAATTCCAAAAAATGTAAAATTTGGTCTCCAAGTAGATTTTAATATAGATATCACATCAAACGGTTTGGATTTGTTGTTTGAACATCGTATGGCTAAATATAGCCCCGGCAGCAGCTGGCCGAAATGCTGCCAGCAGCAACTTAGCCATACTCTATATATATATTTTACGATTGCCCAAAGTTGTTGAAATAATTAGCTGTCAATGAATTTCTACTCTTGTTTATAATATTTAGAATTCTATTGTAGCTTACAATTAGCGACCCTTTTTTTTTCCTTTCAATTTCTGGAAAAATATACGAAATTTGGTGCGAGGCAAAACTCACTCGATTGGATCTTAAGTGAACTCTACTTTGAGATTTGAGATCGATAATGTTTTGTTGAACTTTAATATATAACCAGTGACCTGATTGAGTTCAGTGATTTCTATATAATTGGGATGTTTCATATTAAAAAAAATATTTGAAAACTTGTGCTGAAAAGAAAGATCTACTTTTTCAATAAAACAAATTAATTTCACTTGAGAAATATAATCAACACATTAGCAATTTAATTATTATATGCCCTAATTCTGAGTAATGTGGAGCTGTCAATGAAAAAAATAATCATATATTCTTCCGTGTAGGATGTCACAAACACAAGTCACTTCATGCAGAGCTAACTCTCAATTAATGCTACAAAAAAAATACAGTGATTGTAGTTCATGCAGAGCTCAAACACAAGTGGCTTCAAGTAATTGCCTGAGCTAAAGATCTAATCAATCTGATCAATTGGACTAGTATACCAGTAAAAATGTTCTGCTCTGCACTGACCTACTTGAAATTTGGTCGTTTACCCTTTGACGAGGTAGGTAGATCTTTGCATCCAAAAAGCTCGAAAGCATCACAGTTGAACAAAACAAAAATGGCTCAATCATGAGCGGGAGCGAGAGTACAAGAAATAACATAAAAATTCTGATACTTAATTTTCTATTTCAATTTTTCATCCCTCTGAGATAGGGGTGAAAACGGTATGAATAATATCCAATCCGTATTTAATACGTATTCGAAAAATTAGGTGTGGATATTTGATCTCCGATATCTGAATATCCGTGTAGATATGGATACTGATATGATTTTACATTTTAATTATCCGTATCCTTTGTCCATATCCGAATAGTAGATATATACCATATATTTTAATATGAGTTGGGCTACGGTACTTCGCGAAAAAAGCAAGTGTTTTACTTCACGTTTATATCTTCAATTTCAAAGTTCAAAACGTCGATCCGAATCATTCAAGTTGATCTACATATTAAATTGTGCTTGGAGACCAAATTTTACAATTTTTAGAAAATTTTTACTATTTTTTTTGAAATTTTTTAAAATCACTGATTTTTATGGTCCACGCTTTTCTGAAAAATAGTGATTTTAAAAAATTTCAAAAAAATAGTAAAAAGTTTCTAAAAATTGTTACAACCACAATTTAATATGGAGATCAACTTGAACGGTTCGGATTGACATTTTAAATTTTGAAATTGAAGATATAGACGTAAAGTAAAATACTCGCTTTACTTTGCAAAGTACCATAGCTCAACTCTTTTAATATATATTATGAAAAAAATATGTTATTCACCATTATAATTAGATAAATATTATGAACTTTAGTATATTTTAATAAATATCTGATCCAATCTGTATTCGGATTCGTCTGATATCCGCTCTGTATCTGTATTAGGAAAAAAAAATGAATATGATTTTACCAATATCTGCTCTGTATCCGCTCCGTTTTCACCCCTACTCTGAGAACTACACCGCTACAGAAATGATTAGTCGAAAAATGATTGATTATTGTATACTAGTTTAGGTGTCAGACGATTGTACTGCCCATCAATTTTTCCATCAATGCTCATCATGCATGCTGCATGCATTGTATCAAGAAGATAGATGATAGTTCATTGAGGCCCCTTAGAAAGCTGTCTCAAGGCCCAGCTCCTTCAATCATATCCTCTTACTCTCCGTTCAAATTATTAATGGAGATGTTCTTGCTCTGTTACTCGAATTGGGGGGGGGGGGGGGGGGGGGGGACAATGGAGAATGCTAAACATCGTATTATTTACTTCTATTCGCGATTAGAAGCATAGTCGGAGGTTTTATCGGGAGTAGACAAAAAATATTATTGGTATAACTAACGAATTGCAGACTGCTGTGAATTAACCAATTCAGATTATTGACTGTCAATTGATAAACAAAAGTCCGATTATACATATACTTATATTCTATTTTCAAAATTCAAGAGAAAACAATCGCCTATCTCTAGTTTAATATTTCCTTTATTGTTCCCGACACACCTCACTTGATTTAGAAAAAAACATAAGAGAAATTAATAATGAGGCAGTTCATTGAGACGGTTGAAGATGGATGTCACAATAATCACAAGTATGTCGAATGGTTGTAGGCTTGTAGCGACCGAATATGTCCATTTCAATATAAATGGCTGCGGAGAAGACGGCCAATTTCAGTTCAGAGCCGGGAAAAAGAAATGACAAAGCACCAGATCCGACCGTACATGGGTCCACCTCACTAGAATCCATTTCAAATCCAAAAGTGGTCCAGATCTAATACGTACCATCCGATGGTATGTTCTTCGTATGATTATTCCATGATTAGAAAGGGGTGTTTAAAGGTCTATAATTGATAATGATGCATGAGATGCAACTGGTGAGTTTGAATGAATTATGGAATTAGCGAGATTAGCAGCTAACTTAATAGTTTAGAATAGCTGCTAATTCAACTTTTCCTTAGAATAACATAATATCCGTTGATTCAAGAGATTATGAATATAAAATAGATTCGAAATAACTTGCTAACTTGTAGGGGCGAACCCACATGGTTCTAGGGAGGGGCAGCTGTCCTCCTGGATTTTGAGTTTTAGTGGAAATCAGAATGTCCCGATCGACTTTTCCCTCACCTAAATTTTTTTTTCCTCTCTAGATGTTTGATTTATAATTCGGGTTAAATTTAGGGTTAAAATTAAAATAAATTTCTTGAATTATGATTAGTAATTAGAATTATAAGTTAAAGCATCAGAAATTACAAGTCAGTGCATTGGAAAATATAAGTCATTGTTTTTTATCGAGTACCTAGTTAGTTAATGGGTTTAAACCCGATTAGCTATTTAAAACCGATTCGATATTTTTTCACTCCCCTCAGACGAAAATCCTGAGTCCGCCCCTGCTAACTTGGGTTAGCATAACACTACTCACCCATTCAAATACTACGGTGCTATTCGTCATTTAAATTCAATGTTTGTTAACTTTTTCTGAGTGAGGCTATGGTGCTATGCATAGCACGGATGGGGTCCGTGCTACGGCTCAAAATTTGACTTTTTAAAATCCTAATGGTCGATCCAACCGTTCAATATGATAACCATATGAATATGTACTTGCAAACTAAATTTTATATTTTTTCGAATTTTTTTACTATTTTTTTAGATAGGTAGAATTTTGATGGTCCAGAATTTTCAGAAAACACTGATTTTTCTACCTATCTAAAAAAATAGTAAAAAAATTCGAAAAAATATAAAATTTAGTTTGCAAGTACATATTCATATGGTTATCACATTGAACGGTTGGATCGACCGTTAGAATTTTGAAAAGTCAAATTTTAAGCCGTAGCACGGACCCCATCCGTGCTATGCATAGGACCATAGGCTCACTCATATTATATTATCAAAGATATACATTAATTTATTGTCAAATAAATAAATGTACGATACAACTATCCTAAATTAATAATACATCTTATGACATGATATGTTATGGTACATCCTTAGTACATTAGTCTATATAATATTCAAATGTTAAACTTATTTAAGACCTGTTTATTGTATTTTGACAAAACGAATTCGAAAATAATTTAGTATGAATTTATTTATTTTTTTATCTCTCAAATTGTATATGAATTAAATTAGTTGTTCTAACCCTCTGTTGCACGACTCAAAACTTACACAAAAACAAAATATCCGAGAATATATATATGCTCTTTTTATGTTCAAAGAGATAAGTCACCGAACTATGAACTATCTACCCCACCAAAGGTGGGGCCTCTATTCATTGGGGAGACGGAGATCTCAATCCATACTTTAGTTTGATCTCTAGGGCCCATGTACAAAATTTTTCCAAGATGCCAATTTTTTCCTTGACATCTGTACTTTAAGATTCGCGTCAACCCATATGTGATACTGAGATCCGACCAACATCCAAATTCGGGGGTTGGCCTCCAGGGCAGAAGGATGGGAATTCTGGGTGCAATTAAAGAGAAGATAACACCTCAGCATGAAGTGGATTTATTTTATTTCATTAAAATGGAATATAATTAATATTTCAATAAATGGCCGTCTATTCAGTAATTAATACTATTTGGAAATTTACAATGTACTTCTGTACGAGTAATTAATTATTGGTTATTTCTAGTTTTACATCAAACCTTAATATCAAAGTAATTAAAATGTAATTCATATTTCCTACCTTACTAAAAATATCTTCATACTTTTTTATTTTCTTCATAAATTAGAATAATTTTAATTAAATTTTATCATTAAAAAAGCTAGGAGTACCAGTAGTCCTTAGTCCTCACTTAATTCCAAAAATAAATATATAAAATATTTACAATTTTATTCAATAGTAGAGTCAGATTTTTAAACTATAAAAGTCAAATGTAAATGAGAATCAACTATATAAAATTTTCATGATGCGAATGAGAATCAATTTTACAGTGTACATAATACTTTACTCTAAATTATATAAAAAAATTATATAGAGTTTTTCAACATTTTTATGATATATATGCAGTATAAAGGTTTGAACTTTGAAGTGCACCTAATATTTATCAAAACTATGCGGATTCGGCCCCCCTTTTCCAAATCCTCGGTAAACTCATTTAAAACGTCAGTCATTGAAAATTTTAAAATAGTGTATACAATGAATCCATCCCAAAGACAGACTTCTTCCCTTTGCTAATAAGTGTGAAGCGAATCAAATATGCAGCATTCTTTTTTTTTCTCTTGTGTCATTGATCCATATTAGAGCGAATGGTAAATTTTAGTTTAGTTTTGATTAAATTTTAAGTTACAAATATTTTTTGTTTATGTTAAAAAAAAATATATATTAAAATATCTGTAACATAGCAAAAATTTTTGATGAATATGATAGAATTGACTTTACCACTAAACTAAAGACTGATTCTCTTGATCTCTTTAATTTTTAAAGTGAACAACTTACAATAACAACCAGTTTATTAGTACACATTTGCCAAAACTTTCTTTTTCATTCGAGCTTTAAATGCGAATAAATTTGTGATTAAACCGACCAAACAATATCTGGAGCTTCTGGTACGTAGTAAAATTCTCCAATTATATGCAATAACCAATTTTTCAGTATGATGGATTTCTACTAATCGAAATCTAAATGTCATAATTTATTATGCATATGCATTTTTCAGTATATCAAACAAAATCAACAATTCATTTTTGTCTGGAAAATTTTTAAAAAGAAAACTATTACTTTAATAAATAGTGTTGTAAATGATTTTTTTTTCGATTTATTTGAGCTAATAAGAGGGTTAAACCCCCAAATTATCTATAATGGTCATAATGTCATATGCTAGAACTTTGCGGATGAAATCATATTTGTAATTTGTAATTTTTAAATTATTAATAATAATTAGATACGGTCAACATAAATTAATTCGATCGTCTTTGGAAACAGTCTCACTTCTTTTCCTTCCATTTCGGAATTGTATTCTTTAGTTTTTTTTGTTCTTACATGAAAACTATTAACTGACTTGTTGGTTTTTTATACCGAATTTTTGTTACAATTTAATTCGCCTCCGTATGCGCTCAATCAAAGGTCCAATACCATAAAAACCAGAATTCGGATCTCCCAGGTACCTGACTCAATCAAATTATAACGGACAGTCAAATTAGTTCTTTTAATTTTGATTCTCTGTAGCTTCGATAGAAACCGGATAACCGGATTGACTTTGGTCAGTTGGGATAAATCTGGGTCGTCCGTTTGGGAGGATACGGATGATTCGAGAAACCTCACGCTGAAATTCTGAAACTATCCTTGCGTAGCACTAGCAGGCTAGCAGCCTCTGCTAGGCTTTGAAAAAAGAAAAAAAAATTCTGAAAACAATAGAGAATATCAAAACCGGGTCCACGTATCATTAATGGAGGTTAGCACAGAGAACGTACGGAAGGGAGATTACCATCCGTGCTACGGTATAGCGACACGTGTCCCGTCGGGTAGCGAACCACCTAAGATGCAGATGCAGATGCAGCCCCCCAAATCCCAAATTCATTTTTCTCTCCCTGCGACTCTGTCTTCTTAATTTTGAAAGTCCCCGCAAAACCTGACGTCATTTTATTGGTATCCAGCCGTGCGTGTGATAGCGACCACCTCTCTCTCAAGTCTCAACAATCAACATTAACCATTTTGTTCATGTTTTATGATTTGAAATTTATTTAATTATGAAAATATTTTTTAAACTTAAGTCCGAAATATTTTAGCAATGTTGTTAGCTTTATTATGTTTATAATCGAATATATAGTCTGAGGAGCAATAATCTTATATTAAAAAACTATTTCTAATAATTATCAAAATTATCAGATTAATTCTTTCACAACAATTTCTATTATATATTACCATGTTTGTTTGTTTCTTAATTTTCTACTCTGTTTTCCCGTTTATTAATATTATTTAATGACATCGATTTTGAAATTAAAAAAAAAAACAATTAGAATCTGGTGGATATATAGAAGAGGATCCATTTGACCTTGGTACAATTTCGGATCAAAATCTGTCCTGTTTTGCATGCTCTCTTTACCCAAAGTGTACCCGCATGCGGCATGCATGAAATCCGTTCTCTCTTTGCCTAGAATTAATAAGCGGATAAATCCAGTTGTCTCCTCACAGCTCAGTACAGCAACTCCTTGTCCTCTCTCAGGCAGCAAGCCAGCAACACACATCCGGATATCCACTCCTCATTTGTTCTCCATGACCTCAAGCAAGACTCGGTCTACCAAAAACTAACTAGTCAATTTTGGAGACTTGAGGTGAATTTATTTTCAACTGAATATTATACTGATTTACAATTTTCTTATGTACCGTGTAAATAAATAAAAATTTATTTTAAATGTAGTTAATTCATGGTTCAATAATCCGATAAACTTCCAAAATCCCATAATACCATAAAACTGGTACATACAAACAAAATAACCCATAAAAAAACCACAAAAAACCATGCATATCCATACAAAGAGCCGGTATCTAATACATACTGAGACAAACCACAAAAAAAAAACCATGAATCAAATTCTTGCGATCGATCTCAAAAAAGAGCAAAACCTTAACCTTAGATTGGAGAAAATGGGAGCGCCAACACCAAAGTGTAGTAAGTGTAAGAAGGAAGATCATTTGCACGATCGGTGTTGGTTTCTCCACCCATATCTTCGACATAAGAAGTGGGGCGATCGAAGCAAGGGGGAGAGCAATAGCGAATCAAAAGAGGATCTCATACAACGATTGTTCATGCAATTCTTCATGTGGTATTGTAAAAACCAAAATTTAAAGTCATATAGTATAACCTATAATTCTATGAAAGAAAATCCTGCTAGATCTAATTTGAATAACTAAATGATTATAGATATTGGTGCTACTGACCATATGTTTGGAAACAAAATAAGTTTTTAATAACTTAGATTTGTTTAAAAATAATCAATATGTTTTATTTGCAAATGACATGAAAACGAAAATCACTGGTATAGGAACTATCAATCTTTTTTCAAAAAATATTAAAAATATTTTATATGTAGAATCCTTTCTTATAAATTTGATTTCGGTTAATAAATTGACAAATGAATTAAATTGTCATATAATTTTTTCTTCAAAAATGTAAAATTTCAAGACCGAGAAACTGAAAATACAATTGGTGAAGGATTTCTCGAAAATGAACATTATCTTTTAAATCAAAAATCATTGTTTGTGCTAATACAAAATCTATAGATTATGACATTTGGCACCAAAAACTTGGAGATCCATAGGATAAAATTATAAATAGTATATTAAATTTTTCTTCTACAAAATCTATAAATTGTGATATATGTAAATTAGCAAAACAAACTAGGTTTCTTTTTTCTTTGTCAATTAGTAAAAGTCAAGCACCACTTGACTTAGTTCATTCCGATGTATGGGAACCGGCTCCTATTGACTCTTATAATGGATTTAAATATTTTGTTTGTTGTCCCTTAGGCACCACTAAATTCGAAATAAATAAATTATTGCAAATAAAATAAAGTAGAAGAGTTTAGAGAAAGTTGACACAAGGAGTGATAACGGAGTTCGGCTTAAAATGCCTACGTCTCCGGGGCGTCGCAACCGCTTCTCGGTGCGCCTTTATATTACCCAAAAGAGAAAGGTTAAAACTTGTGAACCGGTGAGCCCTTACAACCAACGGGAAGTCACACGGCCAACTAGAGTCGAGAACTAAGTCTCTAAGTTTGAAATCTCAAGATAAACGCTCAAGTAATCACTCTAATCTAATCTAACTCAAGATTAGTGAAGTGGATTTGAGGTTGTTTTGAGGGATATTGAAATTCGTGTTCTCACAACAATGGAGGAACTTGCTCTCACAAAAAATTAGGTTTAAAATGATTAGAGTCGGCTATATTATTTTGAGGAGAACCCTAAGGTTTTATTTATAGTGGCAGCTTTGAAATGAGTTTTCTGCCATAAAACGTCCCAACGTTTTGTAAAACGTAGAAAACGTTTTACTTCAACTTAGGTCAAAAATTCAAATTTCTGTGAGATTTGCTAAAACGTCGCAGACGGTTAACAAACGTCTCAGGACGTTTTCCTCTGGAGATTTATCGATCAAAATGCAATTTGAAGTCTGAGAATTTATTTAAATCGTCCAGACGTTTTGACAATCGTCTGGGACGGTTTAGAATGTTTTTCCAGCTTTTTAATCGATTAATCTCCAGATTTTTCACATAGAAAAACGTCTGAACGTTTTGTTAATCGTTCCAACGTTTTATCCCTGTTTTTCACCATCAAAGCTACTTTACCAATTATTAATTTACAGTTTAAATTCTTGATAAATATCTTGATGATTTCTTCAGTCCAAGTGCTCTAAATTGCAATTCCAATTTCCTTGAACCTGCATTCTTTCTAAAATAGAGAAAATCGTAAAATTCAATAATTGTATGTTTTGCAAATTAGTCAAATAGACTATAAGAGAATTGCTTGAAACAACATTGTTATATTTATTGATGATTTTTTCACGAGCTACTTGATTGTATTTACTTAAATAAAAAAAATGAAGTTTTTGGGTGTTTCCAAGAATTTTTAAACTTAGTAGAAAATCAATTTGATGCAAAACTAAAAATATTTAGATCGGATAATGAAACGGAATTTGTAAATAACAACTTTACAAATCTTTTCAAAACAAAAGGAATTATACATCAAACTACTTGCATAAATACTCCCGAACAAAATTGAGTATCGGTAAGAAAAAATAGACATTACTAGAAATGACACGTTCACTATTATTTCAAACAAATGTTCCAAAAATTTATTGGTCGGATACTATACTTAGTGCGGCGCATATAATTAATAGGTTACCAAGAGTTGTTTTAAAAAATAAAAGTCCACTTGAAATCCTTTATCAACAAAAAATTAACCTTGATCATTTAAAAGTTTTTGGTTGTGTATGTTTTGCAAAAATTAAAAGAAAAGATAAACTTGATTATATGTCAACAAAAGCTAATTTTTTAGTTATTCCACTTACAAAAAGGGTTACAAATGCTATTATCCTATTAACAAACAATTATTTATGTCCAGATATGTCATTTTTTGTGAGGATAATATTTTAAAGAGAAGGGAGAATTAAAAGAATCTTATACAATGACCAAAACAATTCAGTAAGACCTCTAAAATTGAGTTAAAGTTTGGGACGAGACAGGGGCAATGGCGCCCTTGGGGTCATCCCCAAGGGGCCGACAGAATCAGAATTGCAAAAAAAAAAAAATCATTTAGTGCCTCAAAAATTGAGTTAAAGTTTTTTATCATCGGTAGACACACAACGACCTGTATGCGGCTAGTGACAGTGTCGTATGCGGCTGATGATTAGGAAGGATAGAAAACCTAAATCACATTAAAACAAATGGATCAACCTGAACTAGTGAGATTGTTAAAACTTAGTACCTAAAAAAATGTAGTTTGTTCTCATGCAGCTAGTGAATTTAATTACTTGAAATTATGTTAGCGGAATTTTTCGTATTTCAGTATAATTATTATAATTTTGCGTATTTCAGTATAATTATTATAATTTTGCGTATTTAGTATAATTAGTGAAATTAACGTAATTTAGCGTAATTGAGCGTAATTTAACATAATTTTAAGTAATTTAGCGTATTTTAGTATAAATATGCTAATTATACATCAAAAAAAGAAATCTAACTAATAATTTAAACTAAAAATTCGAATTTTTAGAGTTAGATTTTAGCATCTTGCTATTCATAGTGTCTCAAAAAAAAAATTAAGTGTACTAGCTATTTAATAGCCGGTAGATAAATAAATAAAGTACCGGCCAGAAAATATTTACTATAAATACTCAGAAGATCTGAATATATTAATTAATTTCTATTAAACTTTGGATATTAATAAAAATGTCGGCGCTACCCCCTCAGCGGCTCAGCCTTTTTTTTTGTCACGTTTCCCTAAAAGAACGCATGCGAAGCGTTCCTTGGTTAAGCGTACACGAATTCCAAATATGACATAATTGCATGAAACCTCCCTCAGGTCACTTTTCTAATAATATATGCAGTACTTTTGCTTGCTCGTGTAATCTCAGGAATTTTTTTGTATAAACCATAGAAAAAATATTTTTATCAAAACAAAATGATTAATTTTTTTTTTTTTTACAAAAACCATAAGAACTGTATTGTCATTTCGGTCAGGTAGTTTTTTTTTTTTGGGACTGAAATAGCAATTCGGTCCCTGTTAGTTTCACAGTTTGTCGTGTAGCCTTTGACGTAATACCCTTGGACCGAAATGCCATTTCGGTCTCAAATTTTTTTTTTTTTTTTTTTAGGATTTGCATAATGTTGGATTCAGATGTAGGTCAAATTGAATTTGAAACCGAAAGACAATCAAATATGTTTTTTTAGCCGGATCATTTTTTTTTATCTCCTATAAAGGATATTAGATGAAATTTGAATTTACTCTATTTCATTTTTAATTTTTTTGACACAATCTAGCAAGTAAGAATTACGTATCTTTATTAATGTAAATGTTTTCTTAACTAAATTTACAATAATGTTATTTATTAAGCAAACTCTACAAACAAAAAAAAAAAATTGGACCGAAATGACATTTCGGTCCGGAGTCTTTTTTCAGATTTTCTGTGGCTGTTTTTCTGAAAATTTATAAAACCAATACGGACCGAAATGCCATTTCGGTCAGAAAAAAAAAAGCCGACCGAAATGACATTTCGATTCTTATGATTTTTATAAAAATAAGAGTAATCATGTTAGTTTTCTAAAATTATTTTTTTTAATTATAATTTATTAAAAAAATTCTCTCACAACCCTCGCATACCCGCGTAGCTGCCTCGAAAGCTCCTAAAATTTTGTTCTTCACATGCCGCGTGGCAGCGCGCCGCTGTCAGTTCATTCCCTATATATAACACTCTTATATCTCACTTCCCTATCACTCCTCTTCCAAAGCCTTGCCCTCTAAAATTATCCACAATAGAAACAATCACATTTATTAGACAGATACAGACAATTCATCGACCATGGAAGTGCAAAACCTAGCTCAAAACAACAACCAATTCAGGGGTGTGAGAAAGAGGAAGTGGGGAAAGTGGGTATCCGAGATTCGTGAACCCGGTAAGAAGAGCCGTATCTGGCTTGGGAGTTTTGAGTCAGCGGAGATGGCCGCTGTGGCACACGATGTGGCGGCGCTACGATTGAAGGGAAGAGAAGCGCGCCTCAATTTTCCTGATCTGATCGGAAGCCTACCGCGCCCAGCCAGCTCAAATGCAGGTGACATAAGGTCAGCTGCACATGAGGCTGCTACGCTGGTCCGGTTTAAACCGGACATGGTTTTCTCTTGTTCGGATAGACCGGAACAAATCGAACCGGAGTTGAGTCACTTTAGGCCAGAATGGGAGTTTGGAAATGATGAATTAGAGCTGGACTCGCCCAAGCTCTGGGCTGAGCTGGCACAGGCTATGCTGCTGGCCCCACCAGTGTGGACAAGCAATGTTGCTGACGTGGAGGACTGGACTCACGGATCTCTTTGGGACCCTCTAATGTAGAAGTGACCTGGATGAGCTCCTGGGGGTGAGAAATTAAAGAGAGATGGTATCTGTGTCTTTTGAGTACGGTACGGTTGGGTTGGGTTGGGTTGGGTTCGTATGGGTTCCTGTTTGCATGTTTTGTGTTTTTTGTTTGTGCGAGTTACTGGAGCATTAATTGTTAGGTGTAGGATGAAGCACGTGAAATTCACGTGGATACTGATGAAAATTCATTTGTTCTTTTTCCTAGGTACATGAAAATAAGAATGATGGATAAGAATAAATATATATATATATATATATATATATATATATATATATATATATATCTGCTTCTGTTTAACAAATTAAGAGGACTTGACTAAGTTATACTATAAAGCACCGCTCGAAGATCAGCGCTAGCTGCATGTGCTTTAATATTTTAATTTTTGAAGATTGCCTGATTCGAATTGTTGTTCAATTGATTTATATAATTAAAGTTTCAATGTAAATCAAAATTGTATTTAGTAAAACTTTTTATCTTTTATGATAGAAAAATCGTTGGTTTTGAAAATACTAGACCATCTTAAGCATCTACATTCCGGATTTAATCTAAGGTGGCAGTTTCTAATTCAGTTTCAGAGATGTGAGAGAGTTTTTTATTTAGAAACTATGCAATACAATTTCTTATTAAAACGCTGTTTATAAACTCTACGTTGGTCAAATTATTAACTCAAATTATTTCTTTTTTTAATTTATTATTAATGTGATTTAATAAAAACTCTAAAATTTATTTCAAGAATATGAGAATTTAGAAACTTTAGAGATCTTAATTTAAAAAAAATTGTTAACAGTAATTTAGAAACTAATTTGAGTTGCTGGAACGTAGATAACACTATTTTTGTCCAATTTTAAAAACTAGTAAAAAAAGTTGGTATTGATCAGTGAAATTGTTAATACATAAATAAGGCAAATTCTTCTATGGACATAATGATCTATTTGTAAAATGAGCATATTTTCATTTTTAAAGTTCAAACAGTCGATTCGACCGTTCAACATTATCTCCATTTTAAAATGTACTTGGAGGTCAAATTTTACATTTTTTTTGAATTTTTTTACTATTTATTAAGATGGGTACAAAATTCAATAGTCTGAATTTGACTAGTTTTGTAAAATACTTAATAAATAGTAAAAAAATTCAAAAAAATGTAAAATTTGACCTCCAAGTACATTTTAATATGGAGATAATGTTGAACGGTCGAATCGACTGTTTGAACTTTGAAAATAAAAATATGTTCACGATTACAAATAGATCCTTATGTCCATAGAAGCATCCCTCCATAAATAAATCTCATTAATTAGTTTAGTCCGTATATGCTATCTGGAGTCTGTATCTTAAGAAATTTCATAAATCTGAAAAAGCAGTTCGGTATATATTTGAGAGTAGAGTACTAGTCGATCTGCTATCTGGACCATAGTACATCATTCCTCACTGAGTCGTTAGTATTTTCTAATATTTGTACTAGGTATAGTCTCAATTCAGGGCGGAGGTGTGTTAATAGAATGAGGGTTAATTAATCTCTATTTTTTTTTTTTCAAAAACAAGTAATGAAATATACTTTTGTTCTATAATTTATAGTAAAATGATACATGTACAAAAAAATTGCCCCCCATATTTTATGGAATTTTTTTACTATTGACTCTCATTTCTTAAAAAAAAAAAATGACTTGTGTATAATTTGGGAGACTTTTATTAGAACTTTTTTTAATCAAAAAATCAAGAGCTCTCATGTGAGACGGTCAGAGAATGTCCAGTTTTATTTAGAATATTAATCTAATTCACGAATATAGTCGAGTTATAATATTTTTGATCCGTGATTGGTCAATCACAAACTAAAAACGATAAAATGTACATTTTGTTAGATAGACATGTTTTGAAATATTGCAAAGTTTATAAAAAAAAAAGGTATAAATACACAAGTAACAATGAGTTAAAAAAAATATAAATACGATATAACATACGCTAACTAATAATAACACATACTAAGTTTCAGTTAAAAAATATTATATATAATAAGATAGTATGCTATTTCTACAATAATATACTATTATAGTTTGGACAAGATGACTATCCTCATTGTGATCTTACTCTTCAAATACTGCAAATTTATTTTTTCATGCACCATTGAGTACACAATGAGCTGTTGCAAAATGCATTGTTATTACTTCAAAATCTACACTTTGCTATTGTAAAATTCACATTTGTTTTTTAAACTTCCACACTCATTATTCCAACCACTCTTAAAATTAAACACATGAATATTGCATAAAGCACACTAGGCCGAAATTTTTAAAAATAATTATTAGAGTATCTGCACTTTAGTACTCTTAAAATCTCCGCAGTAATATTATAGGGACCTCTTTTTTTAGTCTCCGCACTTGTTCTCGCGTCAACCTTCATAGGTGTAAGTACTTGAAAAATAATATATTAATACTTGAAAAATAATATATTAATACTTTGATACGTAACTTGTCATGATCATTTCTTTTTCCAGACTTCCAATTGTTCCCGCGTCAACCTCCCTCAAATGAAGTAGTGGGGACCCCGTATCCCCGCATCAACCTTCTCCAATCGTCCTCGCGTCAACGTTCCTCTAATAAAATAGTTGACCACCTATGTATAAATACTTCAGTGCATAGGTATAAATAACTTGCAATACTTGATATTAATACTTTCAGATATCATCCAGTATCATATGTAAAAAAATACTTGCAAGTATAGGTATAAATACTTGCATGACGAGGTATAAATACTTGCGTGACGACGAACCCAAAAGTACGTTATCATAGATCTCATTTGAAAGAGAAAATTGCGTAGAATATGTTCGTGGTTTTAGATTCGCAAAATTTCTCACAGATCATCAGAAATATGAACGAGATTGAACGGAGAATAAAAAACTAGTTTTCCGTAACGACACCTAGAGGGAGGTGAATAGGGGCTGTTTAAAAATTTAAACCCTACAACTTGTAACTATCGGTCGGATAGACAAATTTGGAAGTCGTTCTTGGGTGGCCTGGACGCTTGATGTTCTTGGGTGGCCTGGCGAAGATGCAGATCGGATGAACTGACCTGTCGCACTTGTAACAGAAGAACATGTCTACATGATCCCCCTAATTTGCAATGCATTATATACGTTAATTATCACAATGATTGATTAATTAATTGCTCTCAGTAGCTGGTATATATGTTTTCTTTCCAGATGCTCTATGGTAATTCAAAATCTTAGTTTAGAAATCCCACCAGTATGTATTTTTATTTTTCTAACTGCTGTGTGGTAATCCAAGATCTTTAGTTTAGAAATCCCACAATTCCTTAATTTATTTCTGATATTTATTCAACTATTCAAGCACTTACGAAATATTTACTGTACACCTTGTATTTTGTAGATGGCACATTGGCACTAATATATAGTCCGAATCCCACAAGCCTTGAAAATATTTATTAGACAATTTTCAATTACATTTTATTATATTTTGCTGCTTAAAAGTATTTCAATTGTGGACAAAAAAATTTGGTCTCCTTAATCGTGTATATGTATTGACCACTTAATTAATTATAATCAGCCTCCTAGGAGGAGACAGTTGGGTCTTTTGGAGACAAATTTTTCATCCATTATTAATTTTTGTTTTGGAAATTGCTTGGAAAGAGCGTGAGCATGTCACGTCCTTGAGATTAAGGAGGGATTTGTTGTCTGTCTATTCCAAAAAAACGGTGATGAAAATACACTTAAGATCAGATTGCAACAATATGTCAATGATTCTTTTCTTATGTCTTTGTCAAATGAAAATTATATTAAGAGAAAGAACCAAAGACATAATCGTAGAATCCCTTTATTGCCCTTCGTCAAAATGCTGGGGACTCCGGTGGTTAATTTAATTTAAGGAAAAGGAAGATAGCGTTTGGTGAGTGGTTACTAGCTAGGTCGAAAAAAATAATTCCAAATACAATTTATTAACATAATAAACAAAAAGAAAACAGGTTAGGAAGGAGAATAAAATTAACGCACTTTATTTAATAAAAATAGAAGCAAAAGTTCTTTTAATAAAAAGCAGAATTTCGCTCAATATTTTCTTCTATGCTCAGTTTTTCCTTACTGATGCGTCTGATTCTGTGGAGTATGTTGGTTGTGTTTATCTAAGTCTTAAGATTCACAGACTTTTTTTTTTATACAATTACTAAGTTTCCACATATTATTACATATTTATTCATTTCATTGATTAAAGGGTTACTTCTTGATTTTCCTTCGTGTACATGGCCAGTTTGGGATTGGTTGAAATGCATAGAGAACAATGACAAAGGAGTACTATTTTATGTTGAAAATCAATATTTAGTTTAGTGACAAAGACAATGTTATCTGTATATAAGGTGAAAAGTTTAAAATTTAAATGAAATTTTTTGTAAATATTAAATAGTGAGTGACTTGACCTCTAACTTTTATGAAAAAAAATAAAAAATAAAATAAAATTCTGCAAAAGCTTCGTTTTGTGCAGTTTGTTCCGTAATGTTCCCATTGTAGCAAGCCATTTGTCAATTAATACCGTTGGACTCAGACCCAACAAAATTTAAAAGATTGATTTGCACACATGGGTTGTGATAGTTGCTGCTGGAGGGGAAATATATTTGGTAATTTGAAGTCAAAAGATGTGAAGATGCATTTGGTTAGAACTTGGAAGCACAGGGAGAGGATTAAACTAGCTTAAAAGAACATAGGCTGCAGAAATTGGAAGAGATGTAGATTTTGAGATGTTTCCATTTAACTCTTCTCCTATTTCTTTGCACTTCATTAATAGGATTTAAGAGCAAAAATGAGGATATCTAAAAGGAAAGTTCATTAAAAAGGAACAAATCTGATCTTCAATTTAAATTGGGATTCAGGAGCATAGTCAGGAGTTTTATGAGGGATAGACAAAAAATTTTACTTGTACAACTAACATATTACAAACTGTCGTGAATTAATAAATTCAGACTGTAGTCTATTAAGGGGTAAACCACAATTCAAGTATACATATATCTATACTCGTTATTCAAAATTCAGAGGTAGGAGTAGACGTCTACCCCTACTTCAATGTGACTCTACCACTGTTGGAATATATTGTATAAATGGTATCCGGTGTTTCCTAGAGGCAATGACATATTGACATTATATCTCTTCTATTTTAAACATACATGGAGTATATGAAAGTGGTTAAGAATTCAAACTTTTCAACACTCCAGCACAATTATCATATGTTGTTCGTTTTACATCAATTATCTAGTACATGATATTGATCGGACAACTAAGATTTTAATTTATTTTTTAATAAAAATAAGTATATAAGTATATAGGAAGTCCTAATTTTACAAATAGTTCTATGTATCGTTAAAACAAAAAAATTAAGAACATTTACATGTATGTTTCAATACAAAACTTTGTTTATTACGCCTATTCCTTGTCGATGACAGGCATCTTTTTAAAGCTAAACGTCTGTACCAGAGGTGTGCAGATTTAAAGAAATGTAAACTAGATACAGAATGGTGGATACATGGTTAACATTTATGGTATGTTTGGTTGAATTGAAAATAGGCTATTCGGAATAGCTTATTCAGTATTTAGTTGGATTAGAATAGCTAGACAGTGAATACAATTTTTTTGTCTTATTAGAATAGACTATTCCTAAGAATTTTGAGATTTGACTATTCTTATAAGACAAACAATAGTTGTTATTGATTTGACTATTCTAGCTTATTATTGTTTTGCAATGAAACATACTCTTACAAGTTAATTAAACAGACAGATCTTCCGAATCACGGAGACAGATGCTTGTTTTAAAATCAATGAACATGTTTGGACAGTTTAGACATTTAAAATTGTGCACGTTAGTAAAGTATTGTGCTTTGCTTGCCTAATGTTTCTCGCTGATATAAGCATAGATTCCCATTTCCAAATGTTTTTTTATGGCCAGAAGGAAGCAATACGTAGACGGTTTAGACTATTTTAAATTGTGCACGCTTCGTACAGTTAGATAACCATCTCCCAGCATAAATATATGCAAGTTTGTCACCAGCTACATGAAATTATTAGTCTATTATGATATTTTCTTAGTCAATTGCGAGTTACAACTTCACATTAATGCATGCGGTAGGTGCCATAATCCATTATGATAGAATATTTTTTTTTCAAATTAGCGAAATGTTTATACAGTACTAATAAATTTATAATAATTAATATCATTAACCTTTTATTGCAAATAATAATAACACTTTTGTCTACTTAGGTTTCTAATGAATCAGAGCTTCAATGTTCTGATAGTCATGTGATTCAGCATTCGTACGTGTATTTTTAATATGATAAATCGTCTCCCGGTTTTTTTAATCTAAAATACACATTACATAATTTTCCGAAATTTTTAGTTTACTTTTAAAAAAAACATATCAAATAACCACAAAATTTGAGAAATTTAATTTTTGACACGATCACAACGTCAGATGGCAGATAAATCATTTATGTCTGTCGCGTTAAATGGCGAACAACCAATTTATTTTTTCCAGCAGTTTTTGACTAATTTTTTTGCTGCAAGAAGGCATATAATGAGCTGAACAATGCTTGGAGGCAGAGTTCGGGTGGGCAAACTTAGCTGTGGAGGCACATTTGGAAACTGGGGCATATTCAGCCGAGAATAAGGTTGTTTCTCTGAAAACTGGTACGAAAAGCTCTACCCCTTGCAAAAATTATTGCCAGTAGAATTGGAAATATCTCTCCAGTTTGTGCTATGTGCAACTGTCATGAGAAAGATAGTATGCATATGGCTTTTAGATGTCAATTTGCGAGATCATGTTAGATGGCATCTGATATCCCTCTCAGGTCCGACTTGATGCCAGACTCAATCTCTGATATCTTCATTAATCTCCCTAAATCACTATCGGACAACCAATGGACCTCCTTTGCAAAAACCCTTTGGGCTATTTGGAGATGCCGAAATGACCTAGTGTACCAAAACAAGCAACCGTCGCATGATCAGTATCTCAAATACTTCTCCCAAATCAAAGCTGAGACAAATCTGGTCAGTTTTGGTAAAGGTGGAGCAACTGCTATCGGTTCTGGTACATGCGGACATGGTGGTATGACGGGCAGGGGCGGAACTAGAATTTGAGTATAGGTAGGGCTAATTAATAATATCATTAAATTTTTTAATAAAAAAATCCATAACAAAATATAACTCAAGACAAGAAGATCCTTTACAATTTGATTTCACAAAATGATACAATAAATAACTAACACCAACAAAGTGTCATGTCTATGAAAATCAAACTAAAAACATAATATTCATATATTTTTATTTAAATTTTGCCCTATAATTTCTGAAAAATCAAATGCAGTAATAATCTTATCTAAAGTAATTTCGTCCTATTATTTAAATTTCGCCTAATGATTTCCTTGAAATAAGTGTCTAATGTGAACGTCTTTCTCTAAGACATAATATTATCTGTCTACAAATTACACACAAAGAAAGAAATCACTTCATCCTTAATTCCCTTAATTCCATACACAAATAATTCTTAACATAACTTAATTTTTTTACACAGATCCAATAATTTAACAGATGAAGATGTAAATTTTTTTACACAAACCTATTGAGAATCAATGATCTGAAATAAAATAAAGAGAGACTAAGAGAGTAAATTATATAGAGTGAGGCTACGGTACTATGCATAGCACGGATTGGGTCCGTGATACGGCTCAATATTTGAGTTTTCAAAATCCTAACGGTCGATCCAAACCGTTCAACATAATTATAAAATGAATATGTACTTGCAAACCAAATTTTACATTTTTTCGATTTTTTTTACTACTTTTAGATAGGTAGAAAATCACTGTTTTTGGATGGTCCAGAATTTTCAGATCAAGTGATTTTCTACCTATGTAAAAAAATAGTAAAAAAATTAAAAAAAATGTAAAATTTGATTTGCAAGTACATATTCATTTTATAATCATGTTGAACGGTTCGGATTGACCGTTAGGATTTTGAAAACTCAAATATTGAGCCGTAGCACGGACCCAACCGTGTTATGCATAGTACCGTAGCCTCACTCAATTATATATACTTACAATTCACTGAGGTGTTGTACTGCTCCTGAGAACTGAAGAAGTGAAATTTGGTGGAGACGATCTAGACGGAGACGCTAAGTCGCTAAGTAGTTGCCTAGTTGAAGTCGTGGAGAACAGAGAGTCGGAGACACTTCAATTTTATAGGATCGGACGATTGGTGCTATAATTTATAATTTGAAATTGTCTTCTTCATTTGTCTATTTCAGAGAGACAGATACTTAGTGCTATAAAGAATTTTAATTTTATTTGTTCTTCTCCAGCGCAAACACATAGAAATAGAAATAAATCGATTTTTGTAATCAGAAGGCCCACTGACATGGCTGGCCCAAATATAAATAAATCTAACTTTGTTTTTTAAATTTTACATTGAAGTCCTATAACTTTGTATATTATTATTAGGGGGGCTTATACATGTAAAAAACAAATCATATAGTATTGTTTTTATATACTTAGCAATAAAAAATTTCAAACTTTGGGATGGCTTAGCACCCCCTAGCCATACCTATGTTCTGCCACTGATGACGGGACTGGTAACATGGATGCAAATGGACAGGGGGTACCGAATTTCTGATACTGGTATGATTCTTGACTTCTATGTCACTAACGAGTCTGTACCCGCTAACTCTGGTGTAGGCGGGTATTCTGACAGAGGCCCGACTCTATCTTGTTTTTCGGATGCTTCTTGGGTAAGTAACTGGGAAACGGGTCTGAGTTTTGTCTTAAAAATGGGGGATCATTTGGAAGCCTATGGGGTCCACTATACAGCCTCCTCATGTCCTCTGCATGCGGAGGCAAAGGCTTTGGTAGCAACAATCCGGTACGTAGTTAGTAGGGGTGATACCAGTGCAGCTTCTCTACTGACAATGCGACTCTTGCAAGGGTGGTTTCTCAACTACAACCGCCATCTGATGTTGATTGGAGAGCGGTCAAGGAAATATTTGAGATCTGGGGGCTTCTTTAGTAACACGCAAATGGTTTGTTTCTATGTGCCTCGATGCTATAATGAATTGGCAGATCAATTGGCTAAGATGGGTCGAAAAGATAGAATTGATTGCATAGGCTTTACTTATCCTTTATTCAAGATGTAATGACAGAAACCATGTAATGTTTTATTGAGTATCAATGGTTATTTGATTATCTAATTTTTTTTAATGTCAAATTTAAAAATTTCGGCATAATTTCTGTTTGTGATTGTTTGCTTTTTGTTGAGAATTGTTTTGGGCTTTTTTGGTCCAAGGGTAACAAACCATTCTTTTAGTTAAGCTATAATGATATGGGTTTAATTATTAGGTACTAAGGTACCCAGCCGAGCCTGAAATTGGGCTTAAGCCTTAATTTTAGGTTTCATGTTTTCTTTGAACAATGTTTTCTCTGAACATAGATGCCATGCTCTTAACAGTATCCCGTGAATATAATACTGTGCAAGCCGGGCCTGAGAATCTCGTTCATAAATGCGTGTTGATCCCGGCCTTGTCATAATTTTCAGTGTAAATCAGCTGCTGAAATAATTACCAATAGAATTAGGACTTAAAAAAAATATATATCTGTGTTTTAAAACAATTAAATAAATCAGTAAATTATTAAAAGACGTATTAGCTGGAATTCACATCCAGTGCAATATATCTGAGGTGCAATAAATAGATCTAGACCGTTTCTTTGGCACGAATCTCAAAATGTACCTCTATAGTTTCCATAAGTACCAGGTTGAGTTTGGTATGGTTGGGAGTTAATCCGGACCGTTAATTTCCCATACAATAGTCTCAGGTACGTGAGAGGATCAGAGGATACGGACTCTATTAGCTGTAGGTTCGTAACATGAAAGTAATTCAAGTACATACAAAATAAAAACAATTGTTTAAGTATAAAACGCGATAAATTAAAAGCTTACAGTGTTACAGTTGTCTGGGGCCACATTTAATATTAACCAGACTATTCTTTCTCTTTTATTTTTCATTCAGCGATGTATATAATTTTTTTTTGCAAAGTAAAGAGGCGCGAAAGAACAATAACGCCGTATTATCCATTTTTGACTTTTTGTCCTTGGCAAATAGCAACTCATGATGCTACTCAGCCTACTTCACATCTCATCAGACGCTCCGGTATATAAAATATCCTGTCGATTTGAATCCCAATTTCTAAAGCTAAGGAGATGCTAAATGTTACAATGCACATTTCTTAATTTTATCGATATTTCCCTGGGACAAAAAAGGATTCTTTTTTCTTTTTTAGTGAAAGCAATTAGGGTTCAGGGCTTCAGGCCCTCTTTTCTCTCTAAATTCTAGGTGGAAATGAGCTTGAGACCAGCATCTCATATAAAAACTAATATTTATGATCAATTGTGTTGTATTGGACTGGACATTATTTTAATTTTTTTTCTTTGAAATTAAGAACGACTATAAAGTTTTAAGAGATAGATTATTTGTAATGTATTTTATTCATTTGTGAAGATGATTACAGAGAGGATACAATTGATGTATATATAGATGCGGATAATGAAAACCCTAATTACATTTTACTACTTTACTCTTTGTAATTCTGTAATAAGATAAATGGTGAATTAGGCATTGTTGATAAGCATGATTCTCTGACAGAGGAATAATTTTCTGTAGCAACCGTTGGCACTAGAGTGATTTGGTCTCCAGTTGAGAGTGGAATGGATGTATCCATTGTAGTCTTGACAACGACAAAACAATAATGCCGACAAAACCAACTCTTTTGTCTGTTTCTTCACTGGAGGTGGTCATTACTTAAAATTTGAAAAACACATGACACAGACGTATATTTTAGTTGAGCGGAAATTGAAGGATCAAAAACTTGTGATACAGAGGGAGCTGTGTAGACGTATATTTCAGAGGCAAGAAAAGTTGCAGCAACACATCTCGATGGAGATACCTGATGAATTCAAAATCTGGTTCACATAGACGCAACGGCAACATTGATTTATTAAAATAAAATAAAAATAAGAGTATCTTCATTCCAGCAAACCAGCAAACGTTTAGCAATTAATTTAAACCACATCACTGAATTTAGCAATTAAAGAGAGATCATAATTTCTAAATCACTCCATCTCACAAATTTAATTAGAGTTGTTTATTTAATTAGCATTGCTTTTAAAGTAAACTTGCTAATTTAAAAACTGTGGTACATCCCAGCAATTATATTAGCAATTAATACATCAAATTAACAATTTAAAAGAAATCACCGTTGTAGATGCTCTAAGGCCCCACATTGTACATAGCTTCAATTTCTAATTTTCTTGTTTTACCTCCCTCTGTTTTCCCTGCTTCTTTATTTTCAGTTTTTAGTTGTACGTTTTTTTTTTAAGTTTTTCATTTTCTTTCATTCTATTTTTTTAAAATATTATGTACTTAGAAGTAGAGGCAGTTACGAACATGAGTTTGCAGTTGCCTACTCCTGAAAATTAAAAATTAAGTGCTTCTATACAGATTATTTAGGTTTGCCTACCCCAAATTTTTTTATCTGCCTACTCATGTTTCGTAGCCCAACTCATTTCATAGTCCTGCAGCAGCAGTCCGTTAAAAAAAAAAAAGTTTGAACTCGAACCCAATTTGTGCGCAAAATGCTATTCAGAAAAAATCACATCATACGCAATTCGACGGAAGAACAAAAAAACAGAGCAAGAGCGATTACAAACGAGTAAAAGCGCTATTTGAAAAAAAGAGGCGGTAAGGGAGGCGCGATTCGGGAGCCAGATGCGCGATTCGATAGGCGGCTCAGGCGAAGGCGGGAAGGGAGTTATGGATCGAGGCGATTCAAACCCATACTTGTTTAGGAAAAACGAACCCGAACTTGATTTGCCCAGGTAATACAAATCGACAGTAGAGATAAAATCTGAACTCGATCTCTGCCCACCCCTAACTCAAATCCTGCTTATGCCACTATTAATGTACTATTGACACTCATCGTGTCCATATAAATGAAATTTGAGAACTTGATCCTTATCTTTTTCTAAAAAAAAAAATAATTCAGCGTATCAAATATCATAAAAAAAGAAACAATTTTAGTTTAGTGGCAAAAACAATGTCTTTCGTGTGAAAGATCACATGTTCAAAATTCAAATGTAAAAATTCTTATTAATATTAAATAGTTGGATGACTTAAATTTTAACCTTTACTCAAATAAAAAAAAAATGTCATAAAAAGAAAGAAATATTGCAATGCAGCAGCTTATCTGGTTACTTGAGAGTTGAGACCCTGATCTAGTAACTAATTGACACCTAATGAGGCCGACTAGACGTTGCTCTCAAAACGACTCTTGGCCCATCTCATTGGACCGACAACGAAACCGCACGATTTGTAACGCACGGCGGAGATTGTTCATACTCTCAAGTCATGATGCCCAGGTCTAATAGATATTTTTGTGATGATTATTGTTCATGATGTGATCTCCGAATAATAAAATTCTAAAATGGCAAAATGCTAGTGACAGAATATTATTTTGTAGTCCTGAAAATATTTTATATCCGCTAGACAGATTAAAGGAAGTTCAGCATCATGTAGTGATTTTTGACTTTTTATTGACAAACTAAGAGCATCTACATCTCTGAAACTATCAGAGTTTCTAATATGATGTGGCAGTTTCTAGACCAGTTTCAGGGATGTAGACCAGTTTCTTATTTAGCAACTGTGCTCAAGAATTTCTTAATAAGAAATCGTTTATAAACTGTGAGTTGGCAAAATGATTGGCTGGTGTTCACTTAATTTTTTTCTTTATTTTATTTTATTGCTGATGTGGCATTTTAGAAACTCTTAAATTAGTTTCAGGGATGTGAACCCTTAGAAACTCCATGGCCTATAATTTCTGAAAATTAGTTAATAGTTACTTAGAAACTCTAAGTTTTAGGGATGTAGATGCTCTAAGTTTTATTTTGTAAAACGGTACTCCCTAATTAAGAAAATTGGAAGGGTCTCAAAGGAAATTACACATAGCATTAGCATCTCTAACCAAATAGCAACAGAAATTGCTTTTAAAAGGTCGCCTTGGCCAATCAGTTCCTACTCTCTTTCTCAAGCAAGCTTAATTAAGAGGTTAGTTCTCTCTTATCTATATTATTTGTACTTATTCTGATTTTCAATTCCTAATTCTTCGATCAGTTAAATTAGCTCCGCAAAATGTCGTCGTGAATTAAAAAGAATGATTAATTTCAAAGGGATTTCACAACTGTCGTTTGTTTGGTGTCAACATTGATTCGGGAAAAGGAAATATACTTTACTTCCGGCGAGTGGGAGTTGAATTGAATCAAATGGTAAAATCTAACTTGTTCAGATCATGCATTCAAACAAATCATAGAATTTTTCCAGTATCAACGACTAGTACTGATGAATAGGATCGTAATATAAAGGTATATTATATGATGTTCTTCTTTGATTATTGGACGGATTTTTCAATAAGCACGTTTAACTCTTGAATAATGATGGCACAGATTGGAACTGTTCCGTCCAGAAATTTGTTTGCGTTTGCTTGTGGTACCTAGTAAGTTCTCCTTTGCATTCATGACCTGAAAGGAAAAGGTCACTGATTTTTGTAAATGCGAGAAATCAAATAACAGCTGCCATCAATTTGATTAACACGTAGCTTATTTCTTTCTGGTCTCCAGATTTGTTATTTTTAGGCTCCAACTTCTATTTGATCTCACAGTCGTGAATTAAGCACTGTTTCGGTCTTTTTCTGCACAAATTAAGTCGAACTGGGATAATAAACATTACAATTACTAACGTAAATTTCCAATGCTTTAGCAAAGTGAATCTATTTGTTTGTATATAATGATGTTTTTGCCTCTTTTATTTTTTTAGGATGACACAGTGGAAATGACAGAACATGGGATGGATAAGCAAGAAGACTTGTGGGAGAATTGTGAACCTTCAGAAGGCGATCTGAAATCAGTATGGTTACTTTGTCATCCACATATCTGCCAGTTTTATTCAAATAAATGTTAGTACATCAACATGGTACCATTCACTGGTACCAGCTCTAAGACTTATACAACAGTTGACCTAAAATATCATCTGCTCAGTTTTCAGCCTAAATTTCCAACAAAGCAAACAGTAAAAATAACCAACAGGTATGACCAAAAAACATATTGCCAAAAACATCAATTTCTATTAAACTATGAAACTATAAAGTAAGAAGCAGTGGAGCCTTATTAAATATGGTTACTTTGTCGACTATAAGTTGTATAATTACTATTTTACTAGGATTAAGCTTCCTGGATGACAAACACCTTGCGGAGTAGGAAAATACTATTTTACTTTGTCTACCCCTGGATTAAGCTTCCTTAGCTTTTACTCACAGATTAAGCCAACCGAATATGAACTCCTTAACGCAGATTAAGGGTCTGATTGGAACACACCACTAAATGGAGTTCAATAGACATGGATTCCAATTGAATTTTTCTGATCGGAATAAAAATGAAAAAGAATTGAATTCTTCTCACATTTTTTATTCGAAAGTATACATAATACAAGAGAAATGATTTCAAATAAACTAAAATGACACTTGTGCCCTTCAACAGATAATTAGTAATGATATGATGATTTCTCCCATATTAACACAAAAGGATATTTATTCGGTCCCAAGTCATCGATCGTACCAGTAAATACCATAACTGAACCGTAAAAGATAAAAGTATAAATTACTTAACTGTACCAGTCCTACTGGTACGGTCAGTACCCAGCTAATTTAAGTGTATAGATGAGAAGGCCGGTATAGGACAAGGTACGCCAAGCATAGATTATATGATTTAGTAACATGAAAATAAAATTAAAAATAATAGAAGGGGTACAATGATGTAAGAAACAAAAAGAAAAAAGGATTACAACTCATTTTGAGGCCGTAGACTTCATTGTTCAGTACCTGCTTCAATACTAGTGCTTACTGGTACATGGTTAATTGCATGTCAGCACTCCAATTCTTTTATATTTTGTCTTACTCTCAATTATGCAGATTTTTGCAAACCAGTGGTTGTAGAATTGAGTGCTCATCCAACATGAGTATTTTTTAAACTATTTCAAAGAAGCAAATATTTCTTAGCAGCAACAGAATTAGAGACCATTAAAAAAAATGTAATCAAATTAGAACACCAATATAAGCATGTAATTATAACAAAATATGTAAATCAGTTTTAAACTCATACATTGCATTAATAAAATACTGTCATCTACATATTAACAAAAAGATGACATTGCTACCCTTGGTGCAGTAACAAAGTACTACCCTCTTACCAAAAAGATCACTTCAAACTGCTCTCAATTCTAAAATCCATTATGCTCTAACCATTGTCGCTTCAATCTTTCGAGACAACAGAAAGCAAAATTGATAGCATTATACTTGTATGACGGTCACAACAGCTACAAAAAGCTGAGAACTATTAATAAGTAAATAGAACCATACTGGTTCTCGCATGGTTCAAATATCTCAATCTGAGAGGATAAGAGAAGCAAGAACAAATTTGAAGAGTGCTATCCAAGCTTGTTGAGAACAATAAAAACTGATGGGTCCATTTACTTTGTATTAGTTGCCCACATTGCTGCCTCACTATAATTAACTAAGAAATGTAAACAAAATTGGTACTGGCAATGTACTGGTACCAATATGTACTGCAAATTAATATATCCCACAAAATTGTAACTGAGAAACCCACAAAATGTAAGCAAGGGTGCCAATTTTGTACAGAAAATATATCCCACAAATTTGTGACTGATAGACCCAAAAAAGGCGATCATGTATGTACTGCAACCAATCTGTAGTGCAAATATATCCGAGGAAGTGGTGCTATGTTTTGCTTAGTGTAGTTACCATTACCTTTTTGCTTTCTCAATCGGCAAAGAAGAAGAACAATTTCTACCAATATTACTAGAATTATACTGACAGGAGGTTAACAATTACTCTAGTTGAACCATTGTATTTCTTCTGATCACTTTGAGGTGCAAGCAGTTGTGCTAGAACAGAGATGGGGATTGTCGCCACCTCTAGCATTGATCAAGTAAAAGAAAAATTACATTAACATTTGATTAATTCCAACTCTAGCAAAGAAGGGTCACCCGCGAGCGCTTGAAGTTTGAATCTCACTGGCCAAGCTCCGGCCCTTTTCTTCCTCCTTCGTTGTCGGAAATTGGTAGAAGGAAATAGAACACTCACATACATGAAAGCGAAAGGTCAATACAAGGGTATCACAGGAAAAGAAAAAAGGCGTCAGTTTTTACAGAATGAATCCAAACCATAGAGTACTTATCACAGGTCCCACCTCCCAATCTCATCAATTATCACGAGAAAATTTTGGAGCCAAAATTTCCGTCCAAATCGTCGCAACTAAAATTGTTTCTCATTGCTGGTTAGGTTCCGATTGGAGAATTTGAGCGAACGTCAATTCTATTTCGCATTTGAGTGGGAGATTTGGGGTTCCGATCAGACCCTAAGATTTAATACTACTTGTGTTGCCGAACGGCCCCAAAGAAATGAAAACTTAGTTCTGATTTTTTGATTATCTGACCTTGCAGAGTAGGAAGTCGTACTAAGCCTAAGCCTAAGTCATACTAACCCATTTACACGAATAAATTTAAAATCTTGACAGGTAAAGCCTTGGCTGATTCCAGATTTGACATGGGAACGAACGATTACTCATGAAGGACATGATATCCCCCCTTTTACTTTATCTCTCAAGGAGAAGTTCCAATTGGTCTCTCTCTCTCTCTCTCTCTGAAATGTTTGATTCCAACTAACAGTCATTTAATAATTGACATGATCATATTCTCAACTGATTCAGGCTCCCTTGGGTTTTCGGCTTGGCCGGCACATCCTCGAAGAAACTGCAAAAGGACGAGTAAGTTTTCATTTTTTCGGACTGGCCTTGCAATTATTACGTCTGCAGTGTATTTGTTTATGTATATACTATTTTCTAAATAACTCTTTAGATCATTCTGCATGGATATCTAATATTATTGAGCTTTAGGCAGCTGTCATTGATCCTTTGAAAAAGCGTAGTGCGAAAGCTTCTCAAGGCGTGCCCCTAGGTGGAATTGGGTATGTCTATATGATCTTTTACATTTTTGTGTCATACATATCTTTGATCTACCTAAATGAGTTCTAGTTGTGTATATTGAAAGTTATTTTTTTACTGTAGTGCAGGAAGCATAGGAAGAAGCTACAAAGGTGATTTCCAAAGGTGGCAGTTATTCCCTGGGGTCAGTGAAGACAGACCTGTTCCAGCAAATCAATTCTCTGTAAGTCTCTTTCTTTCTTTCTTGTTGTTAACTGCATTACTATAATTAAATTTATTCTCTGACAACATGAAGCTTCCCAAGTAATACTGATTTTATAATTTCATATTGAAGGCTAAAGCTTTTATCAGATGTGTGTCTTACAAACCTATCAACTATGTGACATACACATGCATATAGTTAATTTAATATTATTTTTAATTTATTATCTTTGTATTGTGCGATTCTGAGTAAGGAACAGAATCTTATTATAAGAAACTATACCTTTTCAACTAATGTATGTCTTATAATAGTAATTCAGCATCACTCTACTTGGTGTATAATATTTGTACAGTAATTTCTGTTTATTTTTATCGTAATGTTTGTTTGAAATTTTCTTGCAGGTCTTTATATCTCGACCTGATGGTAGAAAGTATTCAACAGTGCTTTCTCCTGGGTTACCTCGGTCGGGCAAGTAAGAACTATATATTTTTTTCTTCAACATTTTGGTGCATTTCTTAGGTACTTCTTCACTGTTAAACAATCACAATGGGGTTGGTTAGCAACTTTTAGTCCAAAGGGAATTTTACAATCTTTACCTATTTTAATTTTCATCAATTGTTGAGGTAATCAACTTTTTCTTACAAAATGCAGAAAAGATGATGTCTCGGGGATTGGATCTTGGGATTGGAACTCCATTGGAAAAAATTCGGCATATCATGCTTTATATCCTAGGTCTTGGACCATATACAATGGTACAATTCAGAAAAGCACTCTTTCTTTTTTAATAACCATATGAATATTTATCCCTTTCTTGTCACCCATAATTCTTTTTAGGTGAGCCGGATCCGGATCTCAAAATAATTTGTCGCCAAATATCCCCTATAATTCCTCATAATTACAAAGAGAGCAGTTATCCCGTTGCTGTTTTCACCTTCACGGTATAAACTTATCACATTTAAATAACTACCTTTTTTATTTAATAATATCCTCTGGTACTCTACACACTGTTCTTAGCTGAACCTTTTATATTATAAGCAATAATAATAAGAAAAAGAGTAAAGATGTTGTCCCCCGCACTCCAGTCCCCTAAACGTCCCTCCCATTCTAACTAACTTTGTCAATCATTAAACCACCTTGAAAAACGTGTAAAACGTGTAAAAGATGAGTCCAGTTTTTTCTTTAAATACTTGATATCTTAGGTATGAATACTTGATGAATTATATATGAATATTTGATATCTTAGGTATGAATACTTTCTATTTTGTATGAATACTTTCCATATATGAATATTTGATGAGTCCAGTTTTTTCTTTAAATACTTGATATCTTAGGTATGAATACTTGATAAATTATATATGAATACTTGATAAATTATATATGAATATTTGATATCTTCGGTATGAATACTTTCTATTTTGGGAGAATACTTTCCATATATGAATATTTGATACTTTGAAAAACGTGTAAAAGTATGTCATCACGGATCTCATTTGAAAGAGAAAATTGTGTAGAACACGTTCGTGGTTTTAGATTTGCAAAATTCCTCATAGATCGTCCCAAAAATTGGTTAGATTGAAAGGAGAAAAAAAAAACCACCTTGAAAAACGTGTAAAAGATGAGTAGGTATTGTGTCCAGTTTTTTTTTAACTACTTGATATCTTAGGTATGAATACTTGATGAATTATATATGAATACTTGATGTCTTAGGTATTCATACTTTCCATTTTGTATGTGAATTAATTTAATCAATGAATGCAGAACTAGTGGTGTGATCCACGTGACTTTTTGGTTGTGGTCCCCAATACAGTCTGACAGTTACTGCCCCCGAAAAGTAAAGGTTCCCAGTTTGTATGTGAATTAATACTTGATATCTTAGGTATGAATACTTGATGAATTATATATGAATATTTGATATCTTAGGTATGAATACTTTCCATTTTGTATGTGAATTAATGTATGTTGAATAGATGTCTGACAGTTGTACTTTGACCGTTAGGGGGACGTTTAGGGGACTGAATGGGGGGGACTGTTAGTCGATTCCTAAGAAAAATGCTTACTAACAGCAATGATGCGTTTTAAAACCAATACTGTTGTATGTTTCATGTCATTGCAATGGCACTAATTGGGTTAATCTTGCCACTATAATCCTTTGAGTACTAGAGGATGCTTAAATCTGAGGGATGCCCAACTAATCAATTCTAAAATAACCTTTTGCATATTTGTTTGCATGATTTCAGTTGATCAATTTGGGGAAGACTGATGCTGATGTGACTTTGCTATTCTCATGGGCTGTGAGTGCTTACAAACTTTTCATCTTTCCTTGAAAAGTTCCAAAATATTTCCTAAATTAAATTCTCATTTGCTTAACGCAGAACTCCGTGGGTGGAAAATCTGAACTCTCGGGATATCACTCTAACTCTGAAATGATGTAAGATAATAAAAGAAAGAATAGTAATGAGAACTAGTATAAAACAAGAATACTGTGCTCATTTTGATCTTTTTTGGTTTGCTAAGATTGATTATGGACATTTATGATTATTCATTGACGTCTATTATATACAGGCAAAAGGATGGCGTGCATGGTATACTTCTACACCACAGGTATATATCTACTCGTGTCCATAAATTCCAGTCTCATGTCTTGGCTTTGAACCCCTTTTTATGTTCTGTTACCAAATTATAAAACCCTCTTTTTTAATTTCTGCTCGTTTGGTTTCTATAAATTAATTACCTCAGTTAGGGGATTAATCTCCTGCCTAACAACTTTTGAAAAACCAAAATTGCCTGTTTTACCAGTCCGACTTGGTATAATATGAACATGATAGTAAGTCATGTATTCATGTTTCATTTTTCATTGATTTATGCAGGACATCTGAGGGTCGACCACATGTGACATTCGCAATAGCAGCACAAGAAACAGAAGATGTACACGTGTCAAGTTGTCCTTATTTTGAAATATCAGGAAAACTCAAGGGGTTTACGGCTAGAGATATGTGGCAAACAATCAAAGAGGTAGTCTGCTGTCTCATATATAAATCTGTTATACTTTAATAAGAGGAGAGATCTCTATTTATTATGTAGAACATCAGATACACTATTTTGGGTACTTGCTATTAACACCCCACTGTCAAAGCTATAATTAATGTTAAATCAATCCAATGGACATTTTCCCCAAATATTTCTATATTAACAAAACCAAATCTTTTCTTAAGTAGCTTGTTTCTAATAAAAATTCAACTTTTATTTTTTTGGGCTTGATTTAGTACTGTTTGAGTTTAGGGGAAAAATTATACAAACTTGATGCAGGGGCAGAGTTGTCAGATTATGGGATATACCTTTCCTCTAATAGTAACCATACAAAGGGGTATGACTCTGATTATCCAAAAATTTGTCGGTATTATCTGCCAAACAGAACAAAATATTGGGTTCTTATTTGCAAAAGCCCCTTGTCAGTATGCTGATGCATGTTATTCTGACAGAATGGCTCATTTGACCACCTTGATGCAATGAAGTCAACAATTAGTTCGCGACCCGGGTCATCTATTGGGGCAGCAGTTGCTGCAGCTGTGAAAGTTCCAAGCGAAGCAACCCGCACTGTTAATTTTTCTCTTGCATGGGCCTGCCCCGAAGTAAAATTCCCCAGTGGAAAGATTTACCACAGGTTCCCACCTGACTCCAGTCTGCCTCTTTTTTTGTTCAGTAAAAAATAAGTCCGAGTAACTTAACATATCTTGATTGACAGACGGTACACGACATTTTATGGCACTGATGGCAATGCAGCTGCAGATATCGCTCATGATGCTATATTTGGTACACATATTTCAGCTGTGTACTTTGTAACAAGTAGATGCACCCTAACACAAGCACATGGAATCCAACTTTTTCTCTTTTTGCTGTATGTAATATGCTTTATCTAACTTTTTTGTCTGTTTGTTTCGCAAAATAAATAGAACATGGTTCTTGGGAAGCTCAGATTGAAGAATGGCAAAGGCCTATTTTGCAACACAAAAAGTTTCCCTCATGGTACGTGTCCAGAAATCCAGATTTATAGAAGTTTAATAACTATATTGAACGTTTACACAGTACATAGTATGTTGCAGGTACCCTGTCACTCTTTTCAATGAGCTCTACTATCTCAATGCTGGTGGAACAATATGGACAGGTACATGCCTTCCCACACCTTTTTGTTGTAAGAAACATATATTTTTGCATTCGTGTCAAGGATAATTATACTACTTTTCCTGTTCACCTCCCAAAGAACACTACTACATTATTCATACAGGAGTACATATTTTTGGTGAAAACATTTTGGGCTGGACAATTTTTCTGTTGGTGACCACTGAATTTTCTGTACAATTTTCCTCTAGTATACTTTTTTTATATTTTTACCTAAACAATATGAATTTTTAATTTTAAAATATTAGATTGATGATAGTAGTTGGTTCATTATGCCCTTATTGCGGCTCCATTTAACAAAACAACCAATTAATTCATGCATACTAGATAAAATCATCTTAACATGAATTAATGCTTAAGACAGATGGGTCGCCTCCAATTCATAGCTTGGCTTCAATCGGCCAGAACAAATTCTCTCTTGAGATGTCAAATCAGAAAAACATCTCTCACGAAATACTTAAAACAATGACCTCAAAACTTGACGAAATCCATTCTTCAGTTGCTCCAAACTCTGCCATTGGGACATCTTTACTCACTGAGCAGGAAGAAAATATTGGTCAATTTCTCTATCTTGAAGGCATCGAGTATTACATGTGGAACACCTATGATGTACACTTCTACTCTTCCTTCTCTTTGATCATGCTGTTTCCAAAGCTGGAATTGAGCGTACAAAGAGACTTTGCAGCTGCAGTCATGCTACATGACCCGGAGAAGCTATGGTTGCTGCATGATGGAAAGTGGGCTGCTAGAAAGGTCCTTGGTGCAGTCCCACATGACCTAGGTTTATATGACCCATGGTTTAAAGTTAATGCATACACACTATATAACACTGACAGATGGAAGGATCTGAACCCTAAGTTTGTGTTACAAGTTTACCGAGATGTAGTGGTCACGGGTAATAAATCCTTTGCACATGCAGTCTGGCCAGCAGTTTACTTGGCCATGGCATTTATGGAGCAATTTGACAAAGATAAAGATGGCATGATAGAAAATGAGGGTTTCCCTGACCAGACATATGATGTCTGGTCAGTCACAGGGGTTAGTGCATATTGTGGTGGGATATGGGTTGCTGCACTTCAGGCTGCGGCTAAGCTGGCAAGTTTTGTAGGGGATAAGGCATCTGAGAGGATGTTTTTGGAGAAGTTTAGCAATGCGAGGTCTGTTTATGAGAGGTTGTGGAATGGGGAGTACTTTAACTATGATGATAGTGACGGGATAATTAGCTCATCTATCCAGGCTGATCAGTTGGCTGGTCAATGGTAAGGCAAACAATTATTGCAAATTATTATATTGATACAGCATGTCCTCTCATATTATAATTTTCCATGCTATTTTTTCAATTTCTGTATATTTTGAATATGTTCATGTTTAACTCCATATTCTTTCGTTCTACTTGATGGCTGTGGCATTTAGCCGGAAGACCAGATGCCAGATACTTTATACATCTGAGACCTGATATGTAAAGATTGTATATTACCATACAGGTATGCAAAAGCATGTGGCCTTGCACCAATTGTTGACAAAGATAAGGCTCAGATTGCTCTTGGAAAGGTATTCGAATTTAATGTTATGAAGTACAAGAATGGGACAAGGGGGGCAATGAACGGCATGCGACCTGACGGCACTGTCGATTTATCGGCTATGCAGTCAAGAGAGATCTGGCCTGGTGTCACCTACTCTGTTGCAGCATGCATGATCCAGGAAGGGATGCTCGAAAAAGGGTTTAAGACGGCTGAGGGGGTTTATAATGCCGCATGGTCTCCGGACGGTCTAGGGTATGTATCTTGCAAGGTTTTTGTACCAGTTTGGAATTGTTAGTATGGTGAAGCCAGTATATATTGATTATTGGATGTTGAAATTATTGTTTTCTGGAAAGCTGGATGTTGGTATTGTACTCGTAGGACCTAATACTGGTACCTCGGTATACTGGCTCAAAGATACCAACCCTGCGTGTACCAGATTTGCAAGTACTGGCCATGATTTTTTTTTTTTGCACTTGCCTGTTTGGTTTTGAAGTTAGGAAGGATTGAAATTGCTTACTCCAAGTTAAAAGTGAATTAAGTTAATCATGTTTGGTGGAGTAACTGTGAAGAGAGAGAAAATTGAAGACGAATGTTACTGCAACAGCAGAATCCACGGTTGAAGTAAGTTACTCCGCCTAGAGAGGGGGAGTAACTTACTCCGGATTACAGCCAAGCATGCACTGTAAGTTTTCCTCTTTTGTATCTCGTAACTATTCTCTTATTAACTTTCCAAATATATTTTAATGACAAAAACAGGTATTCGTTTCAAACACCTGAAGCATGGAACAATAATGATGAGTTCCGGTCTCTGTGCTACATGCGACCTCTTGCAATATGGGCAATGCAATGGGCTTTGTCACCTCCAAACCTCCATAAAGAGCCTGAAACTAATCATTCAATAAATGAACTTAATCATGATGCAATTGCAAGCAACGCCGATTCCTTCAAAAGGCTTGCAAAGGTTCTCGAGTTGCCAGAAGACCAATCTTCGAAAAGTTTATTGCGGGTAATATATGACATTGTCCGCCATCGGATGAGACGTGATTTGTAATAGTTAGAGACTCCAATGTGGTGTCATTATCGCTTGTATTCTCTTCATAGTGGCTGAAATAATATTAATAGTGAATTGTTAAATAATTTCAGTGCATAACTAATAAATTCACTGATAAAAGAAATTGAATGCATGCAAAGATCTGAATGCATGATTATTTAGTGCAGTAGGATGGGCCTTTTGAGGTTTTGGTTTTATTTGATGAACTTGAAGTGCAATACATCAAGTCATCAACGTATTGACAAATCTTACCTAAATTCATTTGCGAGTAACTAATGGAATCCCTTCTATTTAAAGAAGTCTAAGCAGCTTCTTCCAAATGTCAAATGAAAATTGGAAATTTGGATAAATCTAGGCGGTTCAATTTTATTGAACAGTCTGCCGAAGGTTGTAATTGCCTTCCCCTTGTTCACAAGCTACTCACGTGTATGGGACCCATATGGCCATATAGAGTAGAACGCACAAGGTCTTCTCTTGGAAACATTCAGTGCGTCACATTAATTTGAAGTTTTCAAGCACTCCCTCTAATATTTTAAATTTATATTTAGAGTAGCAATAAAAAATATATAATACATGATTCTCCAAAAATAAAAAATATAATACATAAGTTATTAGTCTCCGTCAAAAAGAAAAAAGAAAAAAGAAAATGGGCCTTCCAATCTCTGATCTGTCACTTTGCCTGTTTTAATAGATTTCAAGACAATTGCTTGACCCTAGTTGTTTTAAAAAAAAAAAAAATAGATTTCAAGACAATTAGTCTCTTTCTCCAAATTGTTAGGAGAGATAACTTCACCTATTAGCATCACAAAGCGGCCATGTCAACTGTTGACATTTTCACTGGAGAAGGAGCAAAGCTTTGCTGGCCATAAGTTTACAATGCAGCGGTATGACTACGTAAGAATATTTAATTTGTTTCTGTTTACTTTGTAAAAATGATTACGCACGTTATTGCATGACTCGACACTGCCTAATAAGACGAAAGTCGAAAGTAATGTTGGTACGATGCACAAATTTTGTGGACAATCGTATACTATTTAATATTAAACATCTGCATACATTATGACATAAACAAATGTCTCCTATATAGATATATATGTCATTTTTTTTATGAGGAAAGGATATATATCATGTATTCTTTATGAGTTCCAGTTGTAATTAATACTAACATTAATTAATGGGATACCTTGACTTTTGTAATTGTTAAACATACATCCATGATCCATCATACCATTTTGCTTACAAAGTATCCTAGCTACCCCCAGTTTTGTCCTCAATACAAAGACCAGGTAACCAGGTACCGACTATAATAAATCAATTATCATTACCAGGTCTCCATCCATTTTCTTGAAAGCCAACTTGGTAGTTCCAATTTCACGCTTCACTGGCGAGAGTCGTGGTAACCAGTACTTACCAGGCGGCAGATGCAACCAGAGTTCTAGAAGAAATAATAAATGTATATATATATATATTGGAGAAAGTAAACTTGTGGAAGTGGTCTAGTTTCCTCACTTAGCGGTAGTGTGAGATAGGAGACTGGATCGACAGCTTTCTGATATATTTCAAGTTATATTGATTGCTCCTTGAACAAAAGAAATTGATTCTGACTTCTTCGTTGGCTTCCATTTTAACAACATTTAAAATAATTTCGGTGATAATTTCATTTGTAATTTCAGAAATGTATGATAATTTCATAAATAGAAAGATTTAAAAAAAATATTTTCAAAACGTAATATTGACAAAAATATTAATTTCTATTCCCTCATCCATCTCAGAAATTAATTTTCGAGATGTATGAGAATTCACCTGGTAGTCGCTACCTGGATTTAAAAAAAAAAAAAAGATGTATGAGAATTTCTTTTGGTTGCATGGGTGCAGTGCTTTTAAAATTAACCTTAAATTAATTTGGATTGTTCATGTTTTAATTTCAGTCTAATTTTATAAATATAGATGCTCTTAGCGGAATGTGTACTTAAAACTGAAAAGCAACATAATGTGCTATGGCCTCTAATTTTATAAGGACATTACGACTGAATCAAACTTGCTGACAGTATTTAATAAAATAAATTTGGCTACTCCAGATCAAATTACATCAATAAATAATGCATCAACCCAACGGATTTTACTGAATCTGAATGAAGATTACGGATCAAGTCAAATAGTAACTGAATAGAATAAATTAAGCATGATCGTACCGAATGACACACCCATGAATTAGGTGTCTGCATGCATTTAGTTTTTGGATAACTTAATTTGGTCATTTTGACTGAGTCATTGCTGCTAAAAGTAAAAATTAATAAACGAACTCGGTCCACTTATTACATACGATAATTTATCTGTGGACAAGGTTTTATATATATATATAATTCTAGGAGCAGAGCAAACGAGTCTGAGGAAGGTTACAACTAATAATCAAATGAGAACAGATATAGCCTCTTTTATAAAGCTTACTATAAAATATTTTATAAAGCTGATATGAGTACCCGCAGTTGAGTACCCGCACTGTACCTGCACCTAAACTGCCATAACTGTTTGTGGGGACCGCAACCGTTACAAAACTGTAATTTTATTTTACAAATATTAATAGTAACACTGTGAAGTATAAATTTAAAACAAGACAAGTATTTATATTTATACAATGAACTACATATATGATATATGAATTTTTCTTAAATAACCATACCCGTACTTTTTTTTGAAAAATCCTTGCGTCGTACCTGCATTAGGGGACCACGCAACCATTTCAAAAATGTAATTTTGTTTTACAAACATTAATAGTAACGTTGTGAAGTATATAGTTCAAACAAGACAAGTATTTATATCTATACAATGAACTACATATATGATATATAAATTTTCCTTAAATAACCGTACTCGCACCTTTTTTTTTAAAATCCTCGCATCGTACCCGCATTAGGGGACCACGCAACCGTTCCAAAACTGTAATTTTGTTTTACAAATATTAATAGTAACATTGTGAAGTATATAGCTCAAATAAGATAAGTATTTATATCTATACAATGAACTATATATATGATATATGAATTTTCCTTAAATAACCGTACCCGCACCTTTTCTTGAAAAATCCTCGCGTCGTACCCGCATTAGGGGACTACTCAAATATTTTTTACATATGACACTAGATGACGTCTGAAAGTATTAATATCAAGTAATGCAAGTATTTATACCTCTGCACTAAAGTATTTTTACCTATGTGGTCAACTATTTTTGTTAGAGGAAGGTTGACGCGGTGATGATTGGGTAAGGTTGATGCGGTGATACGGAGTCCCCGCTACTTCATTAGAGGAAGGTTGACGCGGATCATAGAGGAAGGGTGTTGCTGAAATTTTAGAATAATAATTAGTGGGAACATATAATATCTTTTTAGAATAATAATTAGTGGGAACCATATAATTAGAGTACATTATTCCTCTAAGTGCGGGTACTGTAGCGCGGGTACTAAAATAATTATTCATAATTCTAGAAGCAGAGCAAGAGTCTGAGGAAGGTTACAACTAATTAATAATCAAATGAGAACGGATATAGCCTCTTTTATAAAGCTTACTATATTTGATAAAATATTTTAGAGTTTGTGATGATTTATATAAATGAAAAAGAAGGAAAAGAACAAGTCAAAGAGAAAGAAACAAAATTACATATTTTTTTGCTTAAAATTTTTGAAATCTAATTACCAAATCAAACTTGTCGATCTTGTTCATTTTCACACAAAAGACATCCACATAAAATTTTATATTTTTATAGTTAATTTTATACTAGATTAAAATGGCAAAAAAATGAACGCATTAAAAATTAAAAAATCATATTTAATTAGATTGATTCATTTTTTAATATTGATCTAGTATAAATAAACTTTAGAAATCATGCTCATATCTCGTAAAATTCAATGAGAATGGTTTGGATTCAAAATTAAAATTTTGAAATATAAATGAAAAATGATATTATAATATTTTATGGCCAAAAAAACTTATGTATTAGAACCCTCCGCCATTTACTAATGCCCAAAAATCAATATATACTAGATTCACCGGCATAAATCAGATAATTTATTAAAGAGAGTTGCAAATAAACTATTTGCTATTAAAATTAACCAGAATAATCAAGTAATTTGACATAAAACAAAATAAATAAAGTTCGAGACAAGTCTAAATTATTTTGGTACGCTCAGTGATCGATTTTTGTCTATATTAAGAATAAAATAATGCCTTTACATGCAGACTTGACAACTTATTCATTATCAAGATTTTATCTAGAGCAAAGATTCCCTAATTTTTAAATTTACCATTCATTAAAAAAAAAGATAAATTAACAAACAACAATTTGGATAGAATTCCATTTTTGACACGGAAGCGAAATTTTATCCAGAGCAAATATTCCGAAATTTGTAAATTTACCATTCATTAAAAAAATGATAAATCAATAAATCACAATTTGGATAGAATTCCATTTTTGATACAGACGCGTCTAAATAAATAAACCAAAATAATTAAACACGGAAGCAAATTTTATCCAAAGCAAATATCCTGAAACTTTTGAATTTACCATTCATTAAAAAAAAAAAGATAAATCAATACACCACAATTTGAATGAATTTCATTTTTGACACGAATGCGTCCGTATTAAAAATGAAATTTCTCAGATTTTATGATTTATTTATTTATTATTTTTTTGAATGATAAAAATAAAAATTTCGAACAAATATCTTGATTAGAGGTGTCAAATATCGACCCGACCCGATCTAAACCTATCTGATGGATAAATGGGTCGTGTCGGATCTAAAATTTTTTACCCTAGTTTGAACTCGTCACACTTGCAATGATAAAATGGGTATGATGAAACAAGAATGATCTCAATATGAAAAACACACGAAATTTTTAAAGTTACCATTCTCTAAAAAAAAATAAACAAAAAAACTACGAAATCTGAGTATTTCGAAATCTACCATGGCCGCAGAATACCGGTGCGGCCCTGACCGCACAGGAGTTCTGCGGCCCCAGCCAAAGGTCCACATAATGGTTATGCGGTCCAATTTTTTTTTTTTTGCATAAAAATTATAATTCCTTTGATCTTTGAACGTATTTGAATGTATTTGAACGGTTTGACCCTTTGATCATTTGGTTTCTGTGCCCCTCTTCTCTTCTTTTATTAATATTTTTTCTATTTAAAAAAAAAGAAGGGGCCGCAGAATGCCTGTGCGGTCCCGCATATTTTGGGGCCGCACCGGTGTTCTGCGGTCATGGTAGATCTAAAAATACTCAGATTTCGTGGTTTTTTGGTTTATTTTTTTTAGAGAATGATAACTTCAAAAATTTTGGTGAAAAACACAACAACAAATATATACGTTGTATGTTTAAATCAAATTTTGAAATTGAATGAATTTAGTAAATTTCTAAGTTCTAATTCAGAAAGCATAAGATACAACCATTAAAACAATCACGGACATATACAATATTAAGCTAGTTCTACTTAAACAATGAAATTGCGAAACTGCTTCAGTAGATAAATATTGATATTTAGAGAATTTAGAAACAAAAATCACTTAAAAAAGAGTTGTGAACTGATCTGAATATAAAAAATAAGCATGCATACTTAGAAATTTTCTAAATTGCTCTTGTCACGTGATAAATCAATAAAATAAATTAGAAATGAAGTTGATAAAATGGTGAAATTGTGTGCGCATATGAGACATATCTGTAAGGATAGAACTCAAAACTTGATAGGTAAGGAACCTAAAATGACTCAAAACACACATTGTCACTGTGTTATGCAGTGACAGTGGCTTCCTTTCATGCCCCAACCACAATCCAATGATTTGAATCACTCAAATTAAGCTCAAAAACAATGATGAAACACCAAATAGCAGTGATTACCGAAAATGAGGCTGGTATGGCACTATAGTATTTATCAAGATTAGGGCTCTCAACTCTAATTTCTGAGGTATAACAAATCTACAAATAAAATCAGATTCTGAGAGGAATTGCCTAACAGATGTCTCATATCTTCCAGCATCAAGTAAAGGCAATCAAAATAATATGGAGTATTAGTATTACAATATTATTCAATTTTTAATTTTTTTTTCTCATTTAAGTTTCTATTGTGATATTAGTATTTGAATGAATTATATTCTGGCTGAGAGGAAGCAAGTCTCTGTATTGAAAAATGATTTTCATATTACTAAGTTTACTGATGAAAAAAATTAAATTTGGTGCTAATTTGTTTGATTTTTAGATGAAATTGATTAGCATTATTTAATTTGGTGCTAACTTGTCTCATATTTACAAAATTTCCGACTTCAATATTAATTTGGTGATGTCTTTGTGTAAAATTTGCAAATATATGACATTCTCTTCCTGTCTCGTGTATCTTTTTGTGTGTTTTCAAAATTTCAAAATTTTCTTGTGTATGGAATATTTTTTTTTGAATATGAGATGGTTTTGTTTAAAGCTCTAGATCAATTAACCCCGTATACTATGCACAATTTAAATCGTTTTGTCATTCATATAGTGCACCAGTTAATTATCCATATATGTTGTCCACACAGAGTCCGTTGGTTGTCCAATGGATAGCCTGTTGGTTGTTCATACATTTTTCTCCGAATAGAACCAATTTGAGCTGGGCTTTGTAATGATCCGAGTTGGACGGACTGGACATGGTCAAAGCTCCTCAAGTTCGGACTGGTTATGAACTGGACATTTATCATTTTAATTTCGATACCGGCCAGTTATGGACTGAAACCCGCATATTAGCAGGCCTAATTATGGAGGAGGGTTCAAATGCATCACAGTATAGTGTTTCAATTATGCTTCACATCCTTATCTCTATTTTCACTGTCTGAAATGTCGATCCGAGCCGCTTAACATGATCTTCATAATCAAATATGCTTGGAGACCAAATTATATATTTTTTGAAATTTTTTTTTAGATAGATACCAAATCACTGTTTTCAGGAGATTTTGGACCATCCAAAAAAGTGATTTTGTACCTATGTAAAAAATAGTATAAAGATTTCAAAAAAATATAAAATTTGGTCTCCTAGCATATTTTATTATGAAAATCATGTTGAGCGGTTCAGATCGACTGTTCAAACTTTAAAAATGAAGATAAGATTGTAAAGCATAATTGGAGCATAAAACTATGGTGCATTTGAACCCTCCTCACTCATTATGATTTATGAAGAGATGTACACATTTGAAAATAGAAATAATCTTGTATAAAAATCAATTGCAATTAGGAATATTTGGGCGCTAAATGTAAAAAAGGACTGAATCTGAGAAAATCATTGAGGCTCACTAGTTTGTTTATGCAAGGCACTATTTTTTTTTTTACTTGTGTCGCAATCTCGCAGCTCCAAAAATAACTAAATTATAACTTCAATATAATTATTGCACCAACAGCGTCACAAAATGCGAGAAAACAACACCAGCCTCAATAAAATAAAATAAAAAACCCGCCTGCGTGGCGCGTGGGGAGTGATGAATGCACCACGACGGAATATAAGTAACTTGTTACTTGTGACTTATTGATTCTCTTTTCAAACCAGCTACACATTATGCTCCATACAGACCGATACGCAAAATCATGGCCCGACAAAAATCCGCACCAAAAATTGATAACATCGAGAAAAAAAGAAAATAATTAGCCTAGGGCTGCACAAAAAATTCGTAGTTCGTAATTCGATTCGAGTTTGATTCAAAAAATTCGTAAAAAATTCAATTCAAAATTGAGTTCGTTCGAAATTAATTCAAATCAAATTTAGTTTGAAATTAATTCAAACCAAACTCAAACTGGACCTAGTTCGTTCGAAATAGGTTCGCAAACCAAACTTAGTTCGAAATTAACTCAAACGTGAACCGTTAATTTCCACTGATAATGAACTTTAATGTTTTATTTAGGATAATATTTGAATTTGTAATAATTCTAAGACTTTGGCAATTGTTCTGTACTTCTATTGATATTTAAATTGTACTTTGAATACTTTGGATATTTGAAAACTTTGGTGATGTTATTCATGTTGGCTATTGGAAAACTTTGGATTCTATGATTGTATTGAACTTTGATTGATTGTACTAAACTTTGGTGTTTGATATAAATTTTGGTATTTGTAATGAACTTTGATAAAAACTTTGGTGTACTGTGTAATTAGAATTCAGAATGCCTGAGTTTTTATTGAAGTGTTGTAATTTCGAACTATGGCCCAGCCATAAGTCATAACTCGTAAGTCATAACAAAATTCGTAAAAGTTCGAAATTGAGTTCGTAAATTTGATTCGAAATTGAGTTCGTTTGAAATTAATTCATACCAAACTTAGTTCGAAATTAATTCAAACCAAACTCAAATTGGAGGTAAGTTCGATTCGGTTCGGTTCATTTGCAGCCCTAGGTGGTTCCTAGTTCTCGACATTTTTATTAATACCCCCAACAAAAATCAAAATATCAAATCTGCCCTCGATTCAAAATATTTACTAAAAATACCCTAACCGCCCCACTAGGGGGCGGTTCACTATTTTTTTTTTTAGAGAGACAATATGAATATCAAGATGCTGAATTATAACGCTAAAAATTCGGATTTTTTGAAATATTTGTTAGATTACTTCTTTTAAGCATATTTATACTAAAATAATCTAAATTACTTGAAATTATGTTAAATTACACTAAATTACATTAAATTACGCTAAATAACAATAACTTCGCTAATTATGCTGAAATACTGTAAATTACGCTAAACTACGCAAAATTACGCTAATGTAGACAGATTTTGTGCCATCTTTCATGAATCATAAAAAATAGTTAAAAAATTCCGAAAATAGTAAAAATTGGTATTATACAAGTTCATTATGTACTAATTTACTGAGCTACTTAGATAGAATAATAGAAATGAAAATCTTAATCGGAAACTTCATATGTAATTTAGCGTAATTCAGAATTGCCAAAAAACAAAGAGAAGAGTCTCAAAACTTGAGTTGAAGTTTCCGATTAAGATTTTTATATTATTCCATTTAAGTAGCTCAGTAAATTAGTTACATAATGAACTTGTAGAATTCCAATTTTTACTATTTTTGAAATTTTTTTACTATTTTTTATGATTCATGAAAGATGGCACAAAATCGATCTACTTTAGCGTAATTTACCGCATTTTTAGCAATTAGCGAAGTTATTGTAATTTAGTGTAATTTAACGTAATTTAGTGTAATTCAACATAATTTATTGTAATATAATGTAATTCAACATAATTTCAAGTAATCTAGTGTATTTTAGTATAAATATGGTAATTATAAATCAAAAGAAGTAATCTAACAAATAATGTAAACAAAAATTTCGAATTTTCAGTGTTAGATTTCATTATTATTCATAGTGTCTCTTAAAAAAAAAAAAAAACCGGCCACAAATTTAGGGAGAGAAAATCGGCTATTTTATGATCGGTTTGGGCATTTTTGGCGAAATCCAGAATTTTGGGTATAATAATTAATTTCTATTAAACTTTGGATATTAATAAAAATGTCGGGCCCGGCGGCCGACTTCCTAATTTATTCATTTCCCCTTATCCAAAAATGAACTCCTATTCAGGTCAGGTGGATACGAGTTCGGTCAGGTGACAGGTGATAATAAAGTAAATAATACAGCTAAAGGACCAATTCGACTCGACCGTTTCATCTTTGCTTTCATGTTACAGGTTCCCATGTGATCATCCTCGCTTTTATTTTGTATTGCAGATCACTGCACAACTGTCCCGCCCACACTAGACCCTTATTCCATTTTTAAGAACAAAAATTTCTGTAGTAAAACAACGGTTTGTCTGATACACTTGTCACTATAAAACTTACCACAGAAGAACTAAACTTCTTTAGATGCCGACCTAATCGAACGCGTTTCCACTGAGATATCTCAATCTTTGCATGACCGACGTGTACGGTGCCTATTCGGGGATACCAAAGGGGCCAGCAAAAATTGTGCATTGCGATTCGTGCAGAACGTATTTGAACGTTTGAAATTTTCCTAAAAAACACTCAAAGTTTGAGATATCTCAGAGGATGCGAATTCGACCACATCATACTTCCAGTTTGTTTTCTTTTTGAGGAGATCATACTTAAGATTGAAGTCTTCTAAGCGCACATAGTTTTTTTTTTTTTTTTTATTCCATTTGAGCCGCACCGTCCTCTCAGGGTTAAACACTTGTCATGTGATGTCATTCATCTATAGCAATCCTTAGGTGTTTTTTTGCGTAACGAGTCGGTTACTGGTTTGTCTGTCTTTTATATAGGGTCATAATATTGGCTATAAATTCCAACGACATCGCCTCGAGAATAAGAAAACAAGAAATGAAATGAACAAAATATTATTCAAATGCTAATGGTAATGATTTTTTTTTGAGAGTATACCTTTTTATTAAGTCGATTTTAATTATACAAAAATAATCTATCACTTTTTTTTCAACATCAAGTATTTGAGGAATTTTATTGGTGACATCAAAAAACAAAATAACAGATGTTAAAATTCTGTTCCCGAATTAGATGAAAAAATTAATATGAGACGGCTAAAATATCACATCTCCAAAATGTGACGCATTATAAAATTAAGTTCTAAAATGAAATATTACCGAATTACGTATAGTAAGAGTCATTTTCTGAAAGCAAAAAAAAAATCTCTTCTGAATCATTTTAAAAAAAGTATGGAAGGAATGAAATTTTGTAGTTATCCATGATGCAATGATGTTCCTCAAATTCACCACTAGAGTTTTTAAATATTTAATTTTGGAAATAACTTTAATATTTAAATAATTTAAATAATTATACTTTTTTATGCCGTGACCTACTTAGTTCATATATCTCAGTATACTCTTTTTAATATTTGGTATGTTGTAAAACTTGTAAAATTTGTTGTTAATTTGTTAGGCACTTATTAGAATCATTGTCTCACCGACTCGTGCAAATTTCACCACATAAAAATTGGCACAGAAATTATATACGGACCTTGTTACCGCATTAGCTGTGCACGATTTGGTCCCGTTCGTTGACTAGTCAGCCATTTCATACACGTAAAGACCTATTCATCTTCTCTCTCTCTCTATATATACTCACACCTCCCTCTCATCTTCTCCTCCATGTTTCTTCCTGTCTCAGTTCTCATCTCATAAATTAAAAAAAAAAAAAACACAGAGATTCAACCAAGAAGTATAAGGTGCAAAGGGAAAGAAAAAAAAAGAAGAAGATCGAGGCAATTAAAGAGGTATGGTGTATGGAGTTGACGTCTGCTACTCAATTGCATCTTTCCTAGTGCAATTATTCTACGCAATTAAAAAATCTCTCATGGCTCTAATCTGTGCACAAAAATCCCCCTCTGTTCTTCCCCTCTCATGGAAACGACCGGCTACTGACACGTCAGCAAATGGTTCCGTGAAACGCGCAAAGGATGCCTTGAACAACCCCAAGGTGTATCCATTATGCGATGATGAACCTTCTGACAATGTGAAATCAATTGAAGAAATGACCGAACCGAAGAAGGAAGGATCAGAATATGACGATGCATCAGTTGATTTATCAGATAAGAAATCTCCCGGTTTGAAGGTAAACAAAAAGAGACCAACAAAGCTGGTCATACCAGACAATTCAGCCGGTGACGCTGCTTTTGGAGAAAAGAAAAGGGATGATAGTTTCGGAAAGGTTTCAGAAGTTGAAGAAGATGCATTTTGTTTATTTGCAAGGAAAGGAGGTAGGCACGCAATGGAAGATAGTTATGGTGCGGCAAATGCGACTATAGGCGACTCCCAATTGGTAATTTACATAATTTTCTAAAAAATTATATGTTTTAAAAATAAAAATTTAAAATTCAACATCACAGTCTCCTTCAGGTGATTTTGATCAGAAGTCGATTTTGACAGTTCACACTGATAGGCCTTGATATGATGTACAATTATACATGTGAATGCATATTAATTAATTAGTTAACATTACAATTTCTTTGATCCTAAACAAAAGAAAATTTAACAAAAGACGGTCATTCAAATTTCATAGACAAAAGGCTAAAAAATTCTTGATTAATTTGAGATAGGTACAACCAATAGATATGCAATTGGAGAAATATGATTTTTCTGATGCAGTCCTTGCACTAACAATTACTTTATATTTAATTGATTTAATTAAATCATTATCTTTTCAAACTTAAATTTAGGCATTTTTCGGTGTCTATGATGGTCATGGGGGCCGAGCTGCGGTAGACTACGTTTCAGATAATCTAGGGAAAAATATCATATCAAAGATTTCTCAAATGGAGAAGAGAGAAAGAGAAAACCAGTTAGAAATGGCAATAAGAGCTGGATATTTGACCACAGATGAGGAGTTCATTAGTCAGGTATTGATTATATTGCTATTTAAATGCTATGGCACTAATTGCAGAGCGGGGCCTTACAGGGCAAAATGTTTTCTAATTTAGTTTAGTTGAAACTTTCAACCTCTTCCTAAAGTTAGTTTAGTTTGTTTGAGCTAACCATCTTTCAACAACGGCATTAATTAACAAGGTGGTTAAACATGATAAACTCTGACTATTTCTGGCCGATTTGTTGTTACACATTCATATTACTGCAACTGTTTCGGCTGACTTAAAATTGTTGATTTTTAATATTTTGAAAATTTGGCCCAATTAACAAATTTTGTATGAACAGAATATTTTTCTCTTAGTAAAGTGTGTTGTAAGTTGTAACAAATTATGTATGCATGCATTTAGTTAATTCCAAAAATGCTCAGTTTTATTAATTATGTACAGAGACACATAAGTGGGCCAAGAACAGTTTGATACTTTTAAAAGTATAGAATAAAAATTGTCTTGCAAAATTATTATTTGGATGGATAGACTTACTATTCATCACTTTAGTTAATTTGACCATGTCAACTTCTAGTTTGAATGGGTCAAGAAGCATTTCATCTGTTCAAATGCAGCACAAAAACGTGATTTTCATGCTTCTATTTCCTAGCATTGTTGAAGAACAATACAAACCATAATATAAATCACGCACATTCATATATATGTGACCCAAATTTTGATTTATTATCTTTTTTCATTGTCTAGGCAGTTAGTAGTGGTGCTTGTGCAGCTACTGCATTGGTCCTGGATCGGGAATTGTATGTCGCAAATGCCGGAGATTGTAGAATTATCATATCTCAAAAAGGGGTTGCTACAGCATTAACGACAGATCATTGTGCCTCAAGGGAAGATGAACGCGCAAGAATTGAGAATTCGGTACGAAACTATTCTTATTTTTTGTTGTTGAAAACATATTTATCAAGGCTTTGTTTAATTTCGTGTATGAACGAACAATCATGCGTTAAATTAAATAATCAACTTGCTCACAAAATTATCTATGCACTTCAAAAATTATAATGTACGTAAGAATTAATTAGTTTATGAAAACTGGATCTAAGTAAGGTCTCTTCCTTTTGTAAACTAACCAATGAGCTGAACAATGTGTATTTTTTTAAGTTTAATAATCAGATTACATTAATTCATATAGTGTAATTCGTAATTTGTAGGGAGGATTCATATCATGTAGTTACGGATCGGTGTGGAGAGTGCAAGATAGCCTAGCTGTGTCGAGAGCCTTCGGCGATATTCTCCTAAAGAAATGGGTTATCTCTGAGCCTGAGATTAGAAAGTTGCAGCTAACAAGTGATTGCGGCTTCCTTGTTATGGCCTCTGATGGTCTATGGAACAAGGTACATTTTTTTGATTTCTTCATTTTTTTTCGAGTACATGTCGAGATACGTACCGCGGCTGACATATTTCTTTTTATTTTAATTGATTAGGTTTCTAATCAGGAAGCAGTGGATTATGTTCTGCAACATGATATATCATTAAAATCATGCGAGGAGCTTGCTGAGCTTTCTCGGAGTAGAGGAAGTAGAGATGATATCACTGTCATGCTGGTAGATCTCCAAAAGTTCGTAAAGTCAGATAGTTAGGAAATTTTGTATATAAAAATAATTACTAACATGCTTTGAACAAAAAAAAAAAACATGCTTTGAACAAACGAAGATCGAATTGGAAAAAAAAAAGTAAATTCAACAAAAGATTGTGTAGGAGCATATCTATATATAGAGGAAAACAGAATGTACTTGGATGTAGGATGTATAGATCATAGCCTGCACAAAGGAGCAGCAGATTGAGTGCTCCGTTTTAGGTTGAAATACTTTATTATTTGTCCTTATGTTCATTTGAATCCGAAATTTTAAATTTGAGTCATCTATCATTTTGTTGTTTTTTTTTTAAGTAAAATAATCCATTAGCTCCCCTCTCTCTAATGTTATATTTGGGTCTAGCTAGGGCTGCAAACGAACCGAACCGAACCGAATCGAACTTACCTCCAGTTTGAGTTTGGTTTGAATTAATTTCGAACTAAGTTTGGTTTGAATTAATTTCGAACGAACTCAATTTCGAATCGAACTTTTTACGAACTCAATTTCGAATTTTTACGAACATTGTTACGACTTGCGAGTTATAACTTATGGTTGGGCCATAGTTCGAAATTACAGCACTTCAATAAAAACTCAATGCATTCTGAATTCTAATTACACAGTACACCAAAGTTTATATTAAAGTTCATTACAAATACCAAAATTTATATCAAATACCAAAGTTTAGTACAATCACAGAATCCAAAGTTTTCCAAATAGTCAACAGGAGCAACATTACCAAAGTTTTCAAATATCCAAAGTATTCAAAGTACAATTTAAATATCAATAGAAGTACAAAACAATCACCAAAGTCTTAGAATTATTATAAACCCAAATATTATCCTAAATAAAACATTAAAGTTCATTATCGGCGGAAATCAACGGTTCACGTTTGAGTTAATTTCGAACTAAGTTTGGTTTGTGAACCTATTTCAAACGAACTAAGTCCAGTTTGAGTTTGGTTTGAATTAATTTCGAACGAACTCAACTTCAAATTGAATTTTTTACGAACTTTTTCGAATCAAACTGGAATCGAATTACGAACTACGAATTTTTTGTGCAGCCCTAGGTCTAGCTCTGTAGCTGCACTTTCTTTATTGACTCAAAGGAGTTGGTTAGACTGGTTCATAGAGTCGCATCATTCACCCACCATGGAATTCTGACTAGCGTGTATACAAACAAATAGGTATTTCAACCATGGAATCTGACAAGAGCTATTGAATGGTTTCTATGCAAATTAGGGAAGACACCAAGGAGGAAAATTAGGCGGGCACAATGAGAAGTTTCTCCTTTTTTTTTTTTTGAAAATAGTGGAGTACTCCACCGATTTCATAAATCGAAATCATACATTGTTAGACAAGTACTGGTACCAGTGGTACCAGTCCTGACTTATAACAGCCAACTACATAAGTGTGTACGTAAACTAACCCTACAACAAAACAATGCATATAACCAAAAACCAATAGACAAAAACAACATCCAACCCATATCAAGAAACTGCATCTATACTAAAGAAAAATGATGCACCCCCATATCAAATTTCACTGTCCTCCCTTGTATCGGATCCATCTGTAAGCAGAGGGACCCTGTGCTCCTGCACTATCCCATCCATAGCCGCCTCCTGTACAATTAAATCATCACAAAAAACAGGAATATGCAACACATCAGTAGGAAGTACTAATGCCAAATTAAAAATAGACCCATTATTTTTGGAAGTCACCCAAAATTTCGCAATAGAAATAATTTGAGCTCCTACTGCGCGAGGTACAGCTCTAACCCCCTGAAAACACAACTTATTTCTTGTCAACCATAAAGTCCACAAAACGGCTCCTCGTACTAATTCTATTAATAGCCTATCTTTGAATGGTATTAAGGCATCAATAAACCAAAGCTCCTCCATAGTGCTGATATCAAAAACAAAGTTGTTATATTCAGCAACCCAGTTCCAAATTATTTTAGCAAATGAACACTGTAAAAATAAGTGATCGACAGTTTCTGGTTCACCACAAAAAGGACAACCTACGTCTCCTTGCCAACCCCTTTTACTCAAGTTAACCCTCGTTAATACTTTCTTTTGTTTGACTAACCATAAAAATATCCTAATTTTAAGAGGAATTTTTGCTTTCCAAATAGTATCAAAATCTTTATTTTTTAATCCACCATACTCAAGCCAAGTGTTAAAGGAATGAACTGTAAATCTACCATTAGCATTCCATCGCCAATGTAATTTGTCTTTTTTATCTCTAATCAGATGTATTGTACTCAATTCATTTATCAAAGTGACCCATTCTTCCCTATACGACCCTGTCAACTGTCGTCTAAATGATAGATTAATTTGGCCACTTCCTAAAACTGAAGCTACTGTCAAACCAATATCAGATGCAATTGAAAATAAATTAGGAAATAAAACACTTATAGGACACTCACAAAGCCATCTATCAGTCCAAAATAACACCTCGTTTCCATCACCAATAGTTTTTTTAAAACCTAACTCAACTATATGTTTCATTTTGACAACAGCCCCCCAAAAAGCTGATAGTTGATAATGAATCCCTTGTGGGCCATATTTGGCTTTTAGGATCTCTTTCCACTTACCTGGAACTCTAGGGTCATTAAAACGGTACCACCATTTAGCTAATAAGGTAGAATTAATTGTTTTAAGATTAAGAACCCCCAATCCCCCTTGAGACTTATCTGCACAAACCACTTCCCATAAAACCAAAGAATTTTTTTTCCTAACTGAACTACCTCCGTACCACAAGAATCGACGTCGGAGTTTATCTATCCTATGTCTGATCTGAACTGGCATCCTGTAAAGAGCTAACCAATATAAAGGAATTGCTGAAATAACAGAGTTCAAAAGTGTAACTCGTCCCCCAATAGACAATAATTTACTTTTCCATCCTTGCAACTTTTTTTCAATTTTCTCAATTAAAACATTCCAACAATCTATAGGTAAGGTTTTCCAATGTATAGGAACTCCTAAATAAGTAATGGGTAGTTGGCTCACAATACAACCAAAGCGAGAAGCAAGTCTAGTACTCTCTATTTCATCTAAATTCAAAGGAATCATGACACTTTTATGAAAATTAATTTTAAGACCTGTCATATTTTCAAACCCAGACAATAAAAGCTTTAGAGCTTCTACCATTTTATCATTTGCTTCTAGGAAGATAAGGGTGTCATCTGCGAAATGTAAATTATACTAAATTTATACTTATTTGTGAAGTTTCTCCTTATAATGCATTTATTTTTGAACCGCTTAAATTTATACTAAATTAATTTAAAAATTAAAAATTTTGTATGCAAACACTTATTTGTGAAGTAAATTGATTTCATCTGTTTGAAATTATCATTTGAAATCAATTCGATAGATTTTAGAATTAACTCATTAAAAAAATTTGGTGAACTAAAAAGCATCATAGTTCTACTGACTACTCATCACAGATTCACAATAATTAAATATTAGAAAATATTAGAAAAAGGTTTGGAGAGGAAAATAATGCAACTGGGGCCTATTTGATGCCGTCACTGAAAGGCCTTTCTATTAAGTTAGCCCAAGAAATCAAATCGGCCCATTTATTCCAGCCCAAAATAAATTTAGCCTCTCTTAGTCTGTACGTAGTATTACGCTGACCAAAATAGGGATAAGAAGATAATAAAAAGGGAATAATAAGGTCTCATTTGATGATTCCAATAACAAGTAACCATTTTTTTCCCGAAATTTTTATTAATAGAAATAATAATAAATTAATGTCAACATAGAACAAAGAATTCGTCAGATTTCCAAATCTAACAAAGACGTTACTTTTCGTAACGTCCAGGGGACGTTATCAACGGTAACGGCCCGATTAACTAAGATGGAATCGCTAATTGCAGCTGCTAAGGGCTGGCCGTTGAGAACGGTAACGTCCAGGAAGAAAAGAAAAGAAAAAAAAAAAAGCTGTGGCCGTCGCCAATGATGACGGCCTGCGCAAAAAATAAAAAATAAAAAAATAACTCGAGGCTTGCCAATGATAACGTCGAGACTAAAAAAAAAAAAAAAATTTTGAGGCCGTTGTCAAAGATGACGGCCAGACTCTTATTGCAGTTAAATAATGTTTATCACTTAAGAGTTGAGATATCATTATGAAAGAGACGGTTTGAGCTTGCCCAAGTGAACAAAAAAAAATGTTGTATTTACAGGGTCGGTCAATTACGTTCTTTGCTCCAAAAATAAAGCTAAAGCGATGAAATAAACATATATGCTAACCTGCCACGTAACCCCTGCAAGCTCTCATGATTCAACTTTTTAACTGCAATAAGAGTCTGGCCGTCATCTTTGACAACGGCCTCAAAATTTTTTTTTTTTTTTTTAGTCTGGACGTTATCGTTGGCAACGGCCTCGAGTTTTTTTTTTTTTTTTTTTTTGCACAGGCCATCATCGTTGGCGACGGCCACAGCTTTTTTTTTTTTTCTTTTCTTCCTGGACGTTACCGTTCTCAACGGCCAGCCCTTAGCAGCTGCAATTAGCGATTCCATCTTAGTTAATCGGGCCGTTACCGTTGATAACGTCCCCTGGACGTTACGAAAAGTAACGTCTTTGTTAGATTTAGAAATCTGACGAATTCTTTGTTCTATGTTGATATTAATTTATTATTATTTCTATTAATAAAAATTTCGGATTTTTTTCTGGCCGTTATTCTGGAATGTGAGTTGTTGCAAGTTACTTAACCTTTTGTCGGGCCAATGCGTAAAGTTTTCTGACAAATATGCTTTAAGGTAAAGAAAAAGGAATTCAAAGCTCAAAGCTCAATAATAGCCTCCTGTGCTCAGCCCGAATTAATTCCAAATCGGCTGAGATTTAAACTCAAACCATAAAGTGAGGAGAATCGTCAACGGCAGTGTTGTAAATAACGATATGCTCTCGTCGGACGGACAGGATATCGCGGATATTTTTTAAAAACAGTAATTAAAATAATTAATGTTAAAGAACCAACATGATTATCGAGGTTTTACAAAAGAGATGCTGTGCTATTTATAATTAGTAAGGTAATTTTATTATAAGAGATGCTGTGCTATTTATAGTTTTGTTACTATATTACTGATTTACTGTTGAGTAATCATTTGCTTTCAGTTCAGTTTGGATTACTGTTTCCATGTCCTGACGTTCATGTATTTTCATTTTTAGGTATATACTAGTCTGTAGCTGCTCAAGTTCCTTAACTTCCAAACTCTTTTCAGATCTGTTTTGGAGGGATGAATGAATGGATGAGAACCAATCCAAGACTGCTTGTTAAAACTATGCTTATTTGGTGTTAAACTATGTTATTCTAGTGTTCAATTATATTGTGTAATTTGATGTTAAGTTATGTTATTTGGTGTTATTTGCTGCCTTGTTTGTCACTGCCTTTTTTTTATTTTGTGTAATTTGATGTTAAATTATGTTATTTGATGTTAAACCTATGTCATTTTGTGTAATTTAGTGTTAAACTATGTAATTTGTTGTAATCTTCTCATATGTTATTTGTTTCTATGTGCTTCTGCCTTTTATGGTTTGGGATTTGGGTGCTTGCTGCCTTTTTGGCGCAGGTTTGGGATTTGGGTGCTTGCTGTCTTTTTGGTGCTGGTTTGTTTTTGGGTCAATATATGGTTAGGGTAAGGCAGGCCGGGCCAGGTAAGGCGGCCCATGGGCATAGGCAGGCAGGCACAGGCAGGCACGGGCATAAAGAAAAAGCCCATGGGCAGGCCGGGCATAGATTTTCAGGCCCATCAAATTGGGCCAGGCAGGTGGGCCATCAATTTTTAACAGGCAGGTCAGGCATGGGCTTAGCAAAATACCCGTGGGCTCGGCCCATTGCCATCCCTAATTGTACATCACCATCTCACCGTTTCTTTTTTTTTTTAACTTTTGTAAGAATTCTATTTTTAAAAGTCAACTACATAAAAAGTTTTATCTTAGAGGTATAGGTGAGGTTCACCAAATTAAAGATTATTCTACCAGCACAATCTTGTAGTTAAGTATTTGGTACAATAATTCGACACTAAATCTTCTTGTGGATTCCTATCTTCAGAAAAGCTTATCAAAAGCATGTGAAGTACATTTTTTTTTTATTTACATAGTTTGTTTTATTTTAAAAAGAGACGGCTGTTTTTATAGGAAGAGGCCGAAATCAAACCTGATTTGTTTTACGGAAATTAAATTACAAAATTATGTTAATTACCTTAAGCCTTCACCTGTTTAACATTTTCCAACAAGACCTGCAGTACAAACTTTTCAATTTTTTTAATATAATATGTATGGCTTTTGTTATACGTCAATAGTTCAATTGGAGAAGAGAGTTCAAATGGTTTCAATTTTTGTGCCTCCATCATGCCTCAATTCTTTAAAACTTTAATAACTCAAAATTTAAAACTTAAAATTCAAAATAAAACCGTTGGATATGAACTACATTTTATCTATGCACGTGTAAAAATTATGACATTTCAACTTTGTTTTGGTTGTCATCTTGAGCTTGTAAAAATGTATACTAATGTGGATAATTTCTAGACGTTGATTTTTCAACTTATTGATTCACATAAAAGAAAAATTGAAATGTGATAATTTTTTACGAGCACATAGAGAAAATAATATAGATCATATCTAACGGTTTTATTTTGACGTTTAAATTTTAAACTTTGAGTTATTGAAGTTTTTAAAAATAAAAGCACGATAAAAACACAAAAAATAAAGATATTTGAACTCTCCTCGTTGGAGGAAATAATCGTGTGGAATAATGAGAAGCCACATTCCAAATAGGGGAGTGCTATACTAAGTGCAGAGATTGTAATTCTGAGAGCTGAAATTTAAATACCGATTTTGTCCTTCACTTTTCTCTCTCTAGTCCATTTAATAATTCTATCAACAGTCAAAGTCCGACCCCACGTAAGGAAAGAATCGGCTCTCTTTCTCTCCAGTCTTGACCCATTTAATAATTCACTCGCGACCCCCTCAGCGGCCTCCGCCTGAGCTTCCCTCTGCACGCTCTCTCTATCTCCTCACCCCACCCGCCTCTGCCTTCCACACTGCTCAGCCTCGCCCCGCTCTCCACGCGCCTTGCCTCTCCCTCGCGACCTTTTTTATTGGACTTCTCTTCCAGCTCCGACCACACCTCTCTCCAGTACTGGAAATTGAGCATGCAGCTCTACAGAGGCGTGATTCAAAACTGTACATTCATGACATTCTTCTCTCCATGGCATTATCTGAAGTACGAACTAAAAGAAAAATAAAAGCATTGGATGATCTTTTTTTGTTATGATATATATATAGAGCTGAGTTATGGTGAGTTGTGAAGTAAGATGTCATTTTTACTTCACGCTCATATTTTCATTTTGAAAATCCAAACACCCGATCCGAACCGCTCAACATGTTCTAAATATTGAAATGTGCTTGGAGACTAAATTTTACATTTTTTGAAATTTTTTTACTATTTATTAAACCATTTTGAAAATCGCTGATCTGGTAGTTCAGAAAATTTTACTGTTTTTTACTGTTCACAGTGGATCAGCGATTTCAAAGTGGCTTAATAAATAGTAAAAGAAATTCCAAAAAATGTAAAATTTAGTCTCCAAGTACATTTCAATATTTAGAAAAAGTTGAACGGTTCGGATCGGGTGTTTGGATTTTCAAAATGAAAATATGGCGTGAAGTAAAACGACGTTTTACTTCGCAACTCACCATAGCCTATATATATATATATTTTTTTTTTTTAACTTTTGTAGATATGATAGATGAGCCTTTCCCATCTCTTTCTGTAGTGCTCAATTGCAAAGATTGAATTTGAGAGAAAGAAAGTCTCTCAAGCTTTTGATTTTTCCCATCGTCTTTTCTCACATATGTAGTAATTAACTTGTGCATCCTTTTGACATTATTAGTGGTTAATACCTTGAAACAACACTTCCAAAAATTTCTACTTTCATTTCTAACTGTTACACTAGTTATTTTGGTACCCAAAGATTACACATGGGCTCTGGCCAGTTAATATGGGCTATCTCGAGTCAAGTAGCAGTCTGGTAAATGAGACACATTCATCGGGTTTTTGTAAATTAGCCAAATCGATATATCGGCTTTTTGTAATATCTTGTGGTGCCTTTGGAAGGCGAGAAACGAAGAGGTTTCTACGGGCATGAAAGAAGATCCCCACACTGTTCTTGACAATGCCAGAGCAATGCAAGTCACAACCACGCCACCGATATTAAGGCAACCAATGGAGACACCGACACTAACTGTTGTGCTAAGAGGTACGTCAGTTATGTTAATTGATAGGTCCTGGAAAAACTCTGGAAAAGCAGGCTTAGGGGGTAAAATTTGATTAAACGAGGATGCTGATTGGGGCACAGGAGAGGAGAGAGCAATAAGTGTTGATAATCCATTAGAGACATAAGCATTTGCCCTGCTTTACATGCTTGAATACATCTTTGCAAATCCTGAGCGAGGATAATGGGTCGTATACTCGGATTGCACGGACCTGGTGGATGCAATTAATTCGGGCACTATAGAAGGTTTATCATATTGGAGGTCTACACACACGGTGGCGTAGTGCTTAGTCAAATACCGGTTGGTTGCAAGCAGGGTACAGATCAAATACATTACCAGAAGGAAGCTCTAACAACCGCACTTACTGGCAAACTGGGCACAATGCACGGATGGAGTTTTTAATGGAATGCCAAGCAGAAGGTTTAGAGAAGAACTGCAGCTTCATATTGCCATAGACAATAATGCATTTGTATTAGTCATTTGATTGTTGTAGGGTAAATTTTCTTTTCGTTTTCTGATTTAAGTTTAGACAGCTTATGCAGGTTGATGCTCACACTTGTATAGGTAGTTTAGGGTAGTCATTTTCTATTTTATTTATATGTCATGGTTTGATTTGCTGTTACCACTTTGAACTTTTACTGGTACAACTTTGATTAGTTGCTGGTACCACTTTTGAACTTGTTGTTATCACTTAAGGATTAGTAGGTAGGGTTAGTAGCTTCAATTTTATTTTGTAATGTGTTTACTGTTTCAAACTTTCAATGAAATATATCTACGGGTTATGGGTTTGGAATAAAAAAAGAGTAGTTAGTTTTCCCTTCATGAATATTTTATGAGAAAAATAGGAAGGTGTACAAGATAACTTAATGCAATAATTTTTTTCCTTTATTATTTTTTTATTAATGACAGAATTAATTGTTACAGATAAGAAAGAAAGAGTAGAAGGGTAAAATAGGTATTTAAAGAAAAAAAAATTCTCTCAGCTCTCAAAATCACAATCTCTGCACTTAGTATAGCACTCCCCTTCCAAATATGGCGGACGATAATACCTGGAGTTGCATGACATAAAGCTTAGACTGTTAGACATCTTAATCCATTCAAATCTTACGGAGCAGCTGCTCCCAACATTACAGGAGTGACTTCTCTTATTATCCGATTTGACGATTAAACTTACGAAAACTGTCTGATTTAAATCGAACGGTAGTCAACTCCATAACGCCGCCTTATTGCGCTATCAACGGATGCAAATTCTCAGGCAGCTCTGAGACTAACCCCCCAGCATTGACTAGAGCAAAGACAAAATACATCATAAATTAATATCAACAGTTGCAAGTTGCAAAATTGCGAGCATCTCCCCGAGAATATCTCATTTCCGCCATTCCTATCGAAAAACAGGAGACCAAACCAACATTATTATGATCGTGTTTTTCTGTTGCAGATTCCCTGAAGCAAATTCTGTCACAAGTCGTTAACAAATGGGTACCCGGCGGCCTGACCCATATTTTTTTTTCTCTAAAATAGAAAGTGATAAACTCACACATTAGCGACTTGGAAAACGAGTTATTATACAAAGTCAACCACAGCAAATTTGGATTCGACTTGGTGGTAACCACCCCGAGGTCTTCTGTGCCTTGTGAATTATGACTTCATATGATCCTATAAAATTATAATTTTCTTTTTTAGTGTATAATATTTAAAAATTCAATACCTTAACCAACTGTACTCCATATGATTCTTTTAATTTAAGATTATAATTTTATATGAGTGACGATACGGTACTAGGGCTCGGCAAAATAGCTCGAACTCGCAACTCGCTCGCAACTCGCTCGTTTACAGCTCGCTCTAACTCGCTCATTTACAACTCGAGTTAGTTCCAACTCGAGTTGGCTGACTCGTTTAATAAATGAGCTGAGTTTGAGCTGACCCCAACTCGCTCATTTATAACTCGAGTTACATAAAGCTACACAGTTTGGACACAAAAAATCTCAGAATAACCAAAACCAAACCCAAACTCGCTCAAACTCAGCTCAAACTCGTTTATAACTTGTGTTGTATTGATTTAACTGGTTAAACGAGTTGTGAGCCAACTCGAGTTGATAACGAGCTGAGTTCGAGTTGGCTCTACAGCTCGTTATTACCATCCCAACTCGAGTTGACTCGCTCATTTATTTAATGAGCTGAGTTCGAGTTGGAGGTAACTCGCTCAAACTCGGCTCATTTACAGCCCTATACGGTACTATGCATAACACAAATGCATGCTATGAATTCATATCTCAGTGTTTAAAGTTCAAACAGTGAATTTAAAAAACTCAACATGATCTCCATATAGAAATTTATTTGTGAACAATTTTATATTTTTTTTTTCAATTTACTTACTAATTTTTAGATAGTTAGAAATTACTGATCTAAAAATTATGCACTACTAAAAAAGATAACTATTTTTACCTATTTAGAAAAATAATAAAAATAGTGTACACAGTGCACCCAACTGGGAAACTCAATAAAGATAATTAAAAGAACATACCAGCCTTTTTTTATTTTACTCCGATACTATTTATCAGGTTATATAATATCACTCGTTAAAAACAGAAGAACCCCAACAATAGAAGATCCGATTTCATAAAAAATCAAAACCCCACTAACCCAGTTCCTTAAATAATATTCTAAACTAACATCCAATTGATGCTGCTTAGAAAAGTCTAAGCTATCAACTGGTATATAATGATTGAAAAACAAAAGAAGACCGACCCCATTTATCCAGCCTGTTATTTTTTTTCCTTGTCTCTCAAAGCCGCTCTGCCTCCTCTGTTTCTCTCCCCAGCTCAAACTCCTTAATCCAAAAAAGAGAAAGCAAAACTGAATAACTAAAAAAGAGCACAGGTATCACCATGTCCATCAGGCCTCTTTTCTTTCTTTTCACCATTTTTCTTTCTCTCCTCCTCTCAAACTCACAAACCGTTGATGAATCGCCATCCGCATACGAAATGCTAGAGAAATACAATTTTCCAAAAGGTATGCTCCCGGAGGGGGTCACCGGCTATCTTCTCCAACCCGATGGCTACTTCGAGGTGTATTTCAAAAGCGATTGCGAATTCAAGGTGGCCAAGAAGTATTTGGCCTGGTACGACAAGAAGATCTCGGGTTATATTGACATGGGCAAGCTCAAGAATCTGAATGGTATCAGTGTTAAGATTCTGTTTGTCTGGATTGGGGTCACCGAAGTCGATCGAGTGAGCGAAACGGAGATTGATTTTTTTCTGGGCCCGATCTCGGCATCATTTGGGGTGTCTAGCTTTGAGGATAGTCCAAAGTGCCGTCGGAAGATTGATTGGCCAAACACCGGTCTTGTTATCTGATTTCTTATTGTATAGAGGTACAGCAGATCTGCCTGGTAAAGTATTGATTACTCTTCTTTGGGTGAATCGAAAACGATAGTTGGTCAACCTTCAAAGAAAGAAGGTGATTTGTCTTTCTGTCATTGATTGATTCATTGTTCATATTATTTTGGAGACCATATAAAGAGTTGGTTAATGGGCAACTCCAATTATTTTTTGTATATCTGAATTAAAACATTCTTGGTGTCAGAATTATATTATAGAGAGAATTGGGGTTCATTTATATTGTAATCCAATTTAACTTGGATGTTGAGAAGAACATTTCTGGGTTGAGGTTGGATTTCGTTTTTTCTTTTGTCTTTTTAAACCACCTTACAAACCATTTGGGCATACCCCATCTTGAAAGGTGATTTCACATCAGAAAAAAAAAATAGAACTAAAGAGATTCATTGTCAGTAGACTATCATTTTCGCGTGTAATAGATACATACCCTATAACAGAATGGACAATTCATCACACTTAATTTACCAGAGGATGGGAAATATCATTTATCCCAACATGCCATAACAGAGTATTTGCTAAGTACATTTTTCTTGTTTGCCCCGTGGTTTCAACTTTATAGAGATTTTTTTTTTCTTTCCCTTTTCATCGACACGTGTATAATTGTCGAAATAAACACCGAAAAGAAATTGTTTTCTGTACAACAATTCTAGCGCTTCAGGGAAACCTATAGCTTTTGTACATTTTTCTATGTATTGTGTAGTTAGAGCGCTCAATTAGTTGGTCTCCTTTTGGAAAATGAAATACAAATTCAATGTCAGTGTCCACGAAGGCAGGAATAGTTCGTGTTCAAAACTCAGTCATGGGACAATGAGGGCTTTTACATAGTACCAAATCATGTGAGTAATAAAAGATCGTGAGATAACACTCCGAAAGAAATGAATTTGTTCTAAAATTTCAGAAAGAGAGAATCCGAACCATTGTGGATTATTTAACCCAATTATATTTTTCCTTGTAGTTTTGAACTGAGTGTAGGAAAAGACAGGGAAGAGGAGCAGGAAAACTGATATAAATTAATGATTATGTTTGTTTGATAGATTTAATGGTGGTTATGTAAACTTAATTATTTACAACTAAATAAAACTGATATTGAAGTGTAATTTTGCTTTATTGGTGGGCATATTTGATTAAATAAATTCCTTATACCAATGACATTGCTTAAAATGCATTGAAGGAAAGTATTCATCATTTCGTTTAAAGAACCATGAAATTTCCATTAAACATGGTTTCGCATCAACTGGAGACAAGCATGAACACGTACAATCTGATACTAGCTGGAAAACTACTAGGCTACAAAGGCTGGTACCAAACTGGTACATTCGAGGAATCGAAACAGGAAAACTATAAAATCAAAACAATTATGAAATGAAAGAATGTAAATCAAACAAATCGGGTCCGAAAGGCTGTTACCAACTGGTACATGCGAGGAATCGAAACTGGAAAACTATAAATCAAAACAATTATGAAATGAAAGAATGTAAATCAAACAAATAGGGTCCGAAAGGCTGGCACCAACTGGTACATTCGAGGATTATTCGTGAAAACTATAAAATCAAAACAATTAGGAAAAAAAGAATGTAAATAAAAACAAATAGGGCCCGGAAACCTGGTACCAACTGGTACATTCGAGGAATCGAATCATGAAAACTATGAAATCAAAACAATTAGGAAAAGAAAGAATGTAAATCAAAACAAATAGAGTCCGAAAGCCTGGTACAAACTGGTACATTCGAGGAATCGAATCAGGAACTATAAAATAATTACGCAAAGTAAGAATGCAAATCAAAACAAATAGGGACCGAAGATAACCTTGTTGGGTTTTAGAGAAATGAGCGGAATGTCAAGAGTCTGTTTTAAGATGGTTGCAAAATATGATATGATATTCTTTTGATTACAAAGGCTTGAGGCCCTGTTTCATTAGCTGAAACAATGTTAAGTTACATGGTGACACAAGTGATATGATATGATATTCTGTCAAGAGAGAGATAATGCTACGGCGACAAGAGGTGTTTGGTTCGAATTGAAAGCAGCGAGTTCAATACTCCTTGTGCAGAATTTTGTTGAATTTAGCAAAAGATGCGGGCCACTTGTTAATTTAATGGTTTTATTAAATTTATAATATATAAGTGCCACATACGATTTTGTGTTATTTTTTGTTTTTGAGGAACTAGATAGTTGTGATTTTGTAAAGCAAGTGTAATGAACATAATCTTATAGTTATTAAATATTGCTTCTGTCAAGACTAAAATGGACACATCCATTCCAGTCTCAATTGGAGACCCAGTCTCTCCAGTGCCAACGGTAGCTGCAGCATTTTATTCCTCTGTCAGAGAATCATGTTTCTCAACAATGCTTAATTCACCATTTACCTTAGCTTAAAATTACTGGAGTAAAGTTGTAAACTGTAATTAGGTTTTCATTATGCGCAGCTATATATACAGCACTTGTATTCTCTCTGTAAAATCAATTTTACAATGAATGAAATATAATTCAAAAATCTATCTTCTTTTCTACTCTCATAGCTTCCTTTATTAATATTAAATTAAATTTATTTTATCGAGTTAATAAAATTTAAATTGTAGAAATAAAACAATGGGAAATGAATATGAAAAGGTTACGAAATTGCTAGTGTAAATAAATTCAAATTTTACAATGATAGTAATGTCACTATAAATTCAAAATTTACAATTATAAAAATGTCCATGCTTTGTGGTCCGATAATTTAGAGTACTTGTGTGTATTTATAACATTTTTAAGTCGAATAACGTGCTAGGTCGCTATGTAGCGTTACCAAAGAGACATAAAAAATTTATATATAGATTCACATCAAATTCGTATGTTGGATTTTGCCATTTGATGGTATGTTTGGTTGTAAAACAAGAATAGTTATAATAGTTAAATCAAAAACCATTTCAGGTAATGACAAACCACAACCATAAGATAACAACCTACTTGTAGCACATCAATCAAATAGGGGGAATTTCATGTATCCCCCTCAAAAACTTCAATATTACGTATTTCCCCCTCTAAACTTTGAAATTACATATTTCCCCTTCTAAACTTCCCAAACTCACAAATTTACCCATTTAATCAATAAAATATATTTAATATATTTGAAATTTATTTCGGACCATTATACCCCTTTCTCCTTCCAACTTTGTTATTTGGGGGAATTTCATGTATCCCCCTCAAAAACTTCAATATTACGTATTTCCCCCTCTAAACTTTGAAATTACATATTTCTTGAGCCATAAACCAATTAACCAATTCTTTTTTCGTAAGAACAAGCAGCACTAAATTCATACTCTAAATCCTTCTCCTAATTTCTTCTCCTTTAGTGTTGACCTTGTTCTTTATGTGCATTCCGCCTGTAATAACTGTGGTGACCGTGACGGTGGTGATGACGGTGATGATGTGCATGAACATGAACACCTTCCGTCTTTGCACGTGCTTGGAAATGCGGTTTTCTTATCGACTTGTCACCGCTAGCATCCCCAACTTCCGAACCTGTATTTTCAACCATGTTCGGCATGCGCATATTTTGGGCTAGCACCTTCATCACATGAGATTGCTTGTTGATCAACACAGTCGTCGATGGGTCCCGAGGCAATATTATCTCGTAACCATCATAGTAAGAATCCATCCCCTCGGCCATGACTTGCCACACTAGCCCACCTGCCATGGACCCGCCACCTGTTCTGGCAAAGCTGTATATGTTCGTATAGACAGCGTTTATAAAGACGTCGCGTTCATTTTCGCTGTAACCAGGATCTTTCTTAGACTTGCCAAATTCTGCAAAGATTAAGGGCTTTCTAAGTATGGTTCTTGCATCTTCCCAGTGGCTCCACATCCATCTTCGAACAAACTCTGTTTGCGATCCGTCATTCTGGCCAGACAACCTGTGATGTATAATGGAGTTAGTTTAATTGGTAATTATATATCATGCATAGACTCTTAACTTGACAGTACTGGTTTTTATGTTCCTTTTTTTATTTTGTGACAGATTACAGAGATGACACTTACCATATGTCTGGATACGCATGAATGGTTGCAAAATCAATCTCTTTTACAAGATTGCTACTAATGTAATCGGTGCCAACTTGATAGCCAGGATTGTATTGTTTCTTCTCTGGCATGGAATCGCCATAGAACCCTTCCATTCCAACTTCAAGCAAATGGTTGCTATCAAGAGACTTGGTGTAAGCTGCCATCTCTTCCACCCATGCCTATCAAGTGTCACAAGAGATTGAGCAAGGGAGAATGGACCAAAATGAAACTAGATAAATATAAGAGACTAAAAGTGCTTACATTAATAGTTCTACCGGAGTAGTCTGACTGACAACGAGGCTCATTTATCAGCTCCCAGGCCAATATAGCTGGTTCATCTTTGTATGCTAATTTTGTTATGGTGTTTACCCTGGTTAATATGCTCTGTACAGAAAAAATAAACATTCTCAGAAAAAATTAAATAATTTGTTAAAAGGAGAAAATAAAAAAAATCTTAGGAAAGCATCGGAGATACTTCGAATAATCGAATCAAGCTCTAGTTTAAATTTTCTTTTGATTACTACGAAAGATTTGTAGCTATAAATGATCACTAAAATTGATATATCATTTGACTACTGCGATATATTTTTACTCACAAATTTTAATTCCTTGTATTTTGAGTATATTACAGAAAAATGAATATGTATAATAATGTGCGTTAATTGATAACTGGTTTCTACCTTTATGTGGTTCTGGTAGTAACCCTTGACTACTGAACTTGTATAGAAATCGTCTTCGCCGTTTACTGCAGCGCCTGCATTGCGGGCCCATTCCACATACTGTGCTCTGCCTCCAAAGTCCTTGAAATTGTTCACAAAGCTCAAGATCAAGCGAATGCCATACGTTTTTGCCTCCGAGATCACAAAATCTAGTGCCTAGAAAATTAACCCACAAATGAAAAGAACATCAGAGCTGAAGAATTCCATTTCCAGTCTTAAGTTGAAACCAAATTAAAGCATGTTTTTTCACAACAATATTCACCAAAGACATGTAGTGTGCAAAGATTCACTACCTCGAAAACGCGTTCATCGTACACACCAGGTGACAGTTGAAGAGCCCTGTCACCGCCATCAGTAAAAGCCCACGTCCGACATACAGTCAAACCATTGGCCGCAGCCTCGCTGAACACCTCAGTCACTTTGTTCCTCTCTCTCGGATTAGCCGCAACATGCATCATCCAATAGGAGTTGAAACCATTGAACAGGAATGGGCGGCCGTCCAGTACGAACTCTGTCCCTTGGGTCTTGACAAATGACTCCCCATTGGTACTTTGAGCTAAATATGAGAAGGCAAAGATAATGCAAATGTAAGGAAGTATAGATATGATGAAGTTGGCCATTTTTGTGCTTATGGATAAGAGTACTAAGTTTGAGTTGCATGAGAATAATGATCGTTGGGTGGGTTTTATAGAGTTATTCGAGTAAAATCTGCCATAATTTCTGGGGGTTTTCGGTGGTCTAGAGCATGAGAGTTCATGATGTTAGCCATGGTGCAAGTATATATGTTTCTGTTATCTTTTGCTCATATTTCCGTTTTCCTTTTCATTTTTTTTATTGTTGTTTCGATGAAAGGCGGTCAAGAATTGGTCACAGTGAATTTGATTGGTTATTTGGTGGCCAGGGTTGAGGGTTCGTTACTGTCACGCTACAGCAATTAAATGTATCTGTTTTGAATGCATGCATGTGAGGAAAACAGAGAATGAAAACTTCCACCCTTTAACAACTAGTAGAATTGAAGTTGGTTTGGGTGTCATGTGAGAAGTTATACATGCTGACGTTAGACAGGGAGCTAACGGTTTGATAGTTTGGGTATTTACTTCCCGATATTGGCTTAATACTGCGCAGAGTTAATAAATCTTTCTAATAAGACTGTTTTACCCTTTGCTTTTGTACCGCAAATTTGAACGAATGATATACAAAGGAATGGGAAAAAACTACATTAAAGATTCCTTATTTGGATGCTTCTCTCTCATATTTCTAACACGAGAAAGCTACCACTACATTATAAAGTCAATTAAATAGATAAGTTTGTAATTTATCTTACTTCATATTATCTCTGTCGTTGTCTTATAAGTAATGTAACATAATATTATATATTCTTAATATTATTTCTTATATTCATGCATGTGCATAAAATTGTATAGTACCGTAAATTATTTCTTTTGAAGTAGCTTTTTTGTTGAATTCACAAGATAATGTATTTGAGAAATATTAAATATGATATTAAATATCTGCAATAGATAAATAAGATGGACTTTGTTAAGGAAGGAAAAATATGTAAATGAAAATAATTATCTTCAAAAACAATAAAATACAGGAAAGAAAAAAAATTATGGACTAATAATTTCAAACTTGGTATTGCAGAGTTCCCCATTTTTTTTATACTCATGTTAGTTTATGTAAGAAAATTTTGTATTGTATGTCTTTAGTTATTTGACTGACTAATTTAACATGTAGTCTATCTTAATTATAAATAATTAATCTATATATAGTGTTAGTTATTTATTTTACGAATTTTGAAGTCAATTTTGATAATTATCGATATTTTTTCTCATTTAAATCCATAATAAAACTAACAAAAATGATAATTTTTCGAAGAACCAAGTACTATTGAGACAAACTCCTCGATCAGTTGAACTATAACTTTTATTTTGCAAAAAGGAACACGCATCAAGGCCAACAAACAAAGGCATTAAGCAATTTCAATATAATGAAGCAGATAATTTGTCAGTTGTCAACATAATTAACATTAATAAATAATTAACATTAATAAAATATGAAATTCTATTAAATATTCTTTGTTTAAAGATTGCGTATGTGGGTATATATATGCGCGCGTAGCAACGTTAATTTGCAGTCCTTCCTATGGGCAATACCGTCCAAATATAACTGTTGCGGTGTGTCAAGTGAAAATTGTATTGTTAGTATCCACACCCGCTAGTTTATTCAAAAAGAACTGCAGCTCGAATTTACTAACGACAAAATATCTGAAATCAATGCTTACGACTTTATCATCCTAGTAGTCTGTCTGCTTTTTAAAATGTATTTAATTTAACTGTTAATTACGTAAGAAAACCAACAGATAAGATAGCATATGTTACTCGCACAATGAGGGATTTTTTTTAAAAACAGTAAATAAAATAATCAAAGTTAAAGAAACGACATAATTGCTTCGTTTGTTATAAAAACAGCAAAAACCGAATCGCTATTTTTTTTCGCTTCACCGAATACGCTATTCGGTTAAAGCATATTTTCACAAAACAGATCCCGAAAACTATGTAAACTCCGTGTAACACCCACCATTAACCGAATTCCCAATTCGGTTAAGATTTTTTTTTTGATTTTTTATTGTAAACCGAATAGGGGATTCGGTTTACATTATTTTTTTTATTTTTTATTCTACACCGAATAGGGGATTCGGTTAGATAATTTTTTTATTTTTTATTATTAACCGAAATTATAATATTAAAATGCATGATGTAAACATGAAAGTTCTGTAATGAAAATTTGTTTTGAAGTAAGATGTTTGAATGGTAATTTTCATTTATTATTTTATTATTTTATTAAATGGTAATTTTTCACCGATAACTCTAGAAATTTATTCACCGATAACCCTAAAGTTATTTTTATTACAAAGAATTATATTATAAAAACTTATATTTTTATTACAAAGAATTTTATTATAATTCTTTGTAATATAATTCTTTGTAATAAAAATAACTTTAGGGTTGTCGGTGAATAAATTTCTACAAATCAGAAACGTCTGCGGTATTAATATACAATCAATAATGAAAATTTCATTTATTATTTTATTAAATGGTAATTTTTCACCGATAACCCTAGAAATTTATTCACCGATAACCATAAAGTTATTTTTATCACAAAGAATTATATTACAAAGAATTATAATAAAATTCTTTGTAATAAAAATATAAGTTTTTATAATATAATTCTTTGTAATAAAAATAACTTTAGGGTTATCGGTGAATAAATTTCTAGGGTTATCGGTGAAAAATTACCATTTAATAAAATAATAAAATAATAAATGAAAATTACCATTCAAACATCTTACTTCAAAACAAATTTTCATTACAAAACTTTCATGTTTACATCATGCATTTTAATATTATAATTTCGGTTAATAATAAAAAATAAAAAAATAATCTAACCGAATACCCTATTCGGTTTAGAATAAAAAATAATCTAACCGAATCCCCTATTCGGTTAAGCCAAAAAAATGGCTTCACCGATCTTCTGTGGCAACCCACTGTATCCCCTGTTAAAACCATCAGCTTAACCGAATAGCGTATTCGGTGAAGCAAAAAAATAACTTAACCGAATCCGGGATTCGGTTTTTGCTGTTTTTATAACAAACGAAGCAATCATGTCGTTTCTTTAACTTTTATTATTTTAATTACTGTTTTTAAAAAAAATCCCACAATGAGTTGCATCACAAAAAGGAAAAAGGATAAAAAAAATAAAAGAATACATGACTTAGTTACGGCCTTGTTTATGTGAGACCGATCATGTGTGTAACTAGTGGTGAATACGGATCGGATACTGATCCGTAAAATAATATTCATATCCATTTTTATTATTTTTTATACGGATAGAGATACATATCAGATATATTATAGATACATACGGATCAAATATTAAACGGATTCGAATATATATATATATATAGAATCTGGCTAATATGCTACGCATATATAAGGGCCCCTCCGTGCTACGGCTCACTTTTTGAGTTTTCAAAATTCTAACGGTCGATCCGAACCGTTCAACATGATCTCCATATGAATATGTACTTGCAAACCAAATCTTACATTTTTTAGAATTTTTTTACTATTTATTAAGCCACTTTGAAAATCGCTGATCCAATGGTCCAGCAGATTTTACTGTTGTGTACAAATTAGTGTTTTTTCAAAGTGGCTTAATAAATAGTAAAAAAATTTCTAAAAAATGTAAAATTTGGTTTGCAAGTACATATTCATATGGAGATCATGTTGAACGGTTCGGATCGACCGTTAGGATTTTGAAAACTCAAAAAGTGAGCCGTAGCACGGAGGGCCCTTATATATGCGTAGCACCGTAGCACTGTCCTATATATATATATATATATATATATATATATATATATATAGGATTTTGCTAATATGCTATGCGTAGCATAGATCCCCTCCGTGCTACGGCTCAATTTTTGAGTTTTTAAAATCCTAACGGTCGATCCGAACCGTTCAACATGATCTCCATATGAATATGTACTTGCAAACCAAATTTTACATTTTTTAGAATTTTTTTTACTATTTATTAAGCCACAAAATCGCTGATCCAATGGTCCAGAAAAGTTTACTGTTGTGTACAAATTAGTGTTTTTTCAAAGTGGCTTAATAAATAGTAAAAAAATTCTAAAAAATATAAAATTTGGTTTGCAAGTACATATTCATATGGAGATCATGTTGAACGGTTTGGATCGACCGTTAGGATTTTGAAAACTCAAAAATTGAGCCGTAGCACGGAGGGGTTCTATGCTATGCGTAGCACCGTAGCACTGTCCTATATATAGAGAGAGAGTGGCTAAGATCAAAGTGGTATGACCAAGGCCTTTGGTGCTACCAAGTCGTTTTTGGATTTTCAAAATCCAAACGGTCGATCCAGTACGAATATGAATGTAAAACTTGCTTAAATTGTATAAAATCATTGAAATTTATCATAATACAAGTTTTGCAATGCTATTATTTATTAAAAATAATATAAATATTATTAAAACATACCAAACTTCATAATAATATCTAATTATAATTGTGAATAACAAAAAGATTTTCATAATATATATATTAAACTATATGATATGTATCTACTATTTGAATACAAATAATTAAAATTTAAAATCATATATGTATATGTTATCCGCACGAATATTCAGATATCAAATATCTGTATTTAATTTTCAAATTCGGATCAGATATTATCCGCTCCATTTTCATCCCTATGTGTAACTCGAAAGGGTTGAAAAGAGGAGAGGGGTGATATTTTTCCAAAAAATGTGAAGCACGTGAAAAAATAGAGGAGAGAATTAGTCAGTAACAGGTAGGGGTGCAAACGGATCGGATACTGATCGGATAGTGCTCAACCCATATCCGTATCCGTATTTTTTTTCGGATACGGATACGGATCGGATATTAATCGGATACGGATACGGATCGGATATTAATCGGATACAGACACGGATCGGATATTTTCGGATACGAATACGGATACGGATACGGATATAATTCGGATTTCTAATTCAAAATATATGTCTAATTAACTTGTTACGCTATTACAAAATATATATCTAGTTGTCAACCATCTTGATTTATGAGAATCTTTTCAAACAAAATTTATTATGCGCATATGAATCTTATACCCAACTGGAATACAAGGTTTGGAAAGAAAATAATTAGAAGCAAATTACAAAAAAATAGAAATTGAATATAAGTGATACATAGTAAATTTAGTATTTTTGCATAAAATTGAATAATACTCACTGTTAAAGTAAAGAAAAGAAAGTGCAAAATTATTCTAATATTAGTCAGGTATGCCCTTTGCTTAGAAACCATATTTTCACATGCCTATTTTTTTTTTCAATATTCTAACATTTACATAACATTAGTAAAGAAATTATGGTCCAAGAACTATATATAAAGCAAAATTCACATTCACTGGTACTGGTACTGGAGAAGGAAAAAAAAACAGATTTGAATGCATAGTTTTGGACTTTAGTGCTGCTATCAACTTTGACTCTGTCTTCATATAGTTAAGTTAGACTTAATCTACTAAAAAAAATCGAAATGTGATGTGATTGGGAAGTTTTGACTTGGTCCTTGTTTTCTCAAAAAAAATGATTTTGGTGTTGAAACAAATTAAACGATCCGTTTCCGAGAGGTGGGATTATTATCGGATATCCGAAAAATTAAAATATCCGGATACGGATAATTATCCGTATCCGTATCCGTATCCGATTCCGAAACTCAACCCGTATCCGTATCCGAATCCGCATAAAAAAATCCGTATCCGTATCCGAATCCGCAACTATCCGTATCCGAATATCCAAATCCGCAAAAATTCGGATACGGATCCGGATTCAGACGGGTAATATCCGACCCGTTTGCACCCCTAGTAACAGGGGCTTTTATAAGAAGTTGAATTGCTTACCTAGTAGTAGTCGGATCTCTATTCCTGAATAGAGTATGCTCTCTCTAATCAAATAGGTCGGCTTGGAAAGAAAAAAAAAAAGGAAAGAAAGACGTCGTCAATTTAGTTTTTTATAGTTAGTATGCTAGATTTCTACTTAAATGCTACAAGTTCGAATCTGTTGTTTTTTTTATAAAGTAGGAATTTGTCTTTTCTCATCTAACCGTTCAAATTTTTTATTCATGATTCTCGACGCAAATCAATGGTTGGAAAGAAAAAAGAAAAGGGAAAGAAAGACGTTCTCGCTCGCTCCAAACCCTAGCCGCAGTCAGTGAGTGAGAGGGAGGACAGGTTGAAGACCTGACAAAAGAAGGCCACCATGCCAGCTGGACACGGTCTCAGGTCGCGCACGAGAGATTCCTTCTCTCGTCCTTTCAGGAAGAAGGGTGTCATCGCGCTCACCACCTATCTCCGCACCTACAAGATTGGCGACTACGTCGACGTCAGGGTCAATGGCGCGGTGCACAAGGGCATGCCTCACAAGTTCTACCACGGACGCACCGGTCGCGTCTGGAACGTAACCAAGCGCGCCATCGGTGTCGAGATCAACAAGCAGGTGAGGAACAAGATCCTAAAGAAGAGGATCCACGTGAGAGTGGAGCACGTGATGCCCTCGAGATGTAATGAGGAATTCAAGCTAAGGAAGAAGAAGAACGACGAGCTGAAGGCAGCAGCCAAGGCCAGGGGTGAGATCATCTCCACCAAGCGTAAGCCCGAGGGACCCAAGCCCGGTTTCATGGTCGAGGGGCACACCTTGGAGACTGTCACTCCCATCCCCTACGATGTCGTCAACGACCTCAAGGGTGGTTATTAGACTCCGGTTTTTTGGGCTTTATTCTTCATTTTCTTTTTGTTATTGGTGCTTTGTTGAGAGGAAACTTGTTTTGGGTATTTTGGTAGGTACAAGTTATGTTACTTACAATTTTGAGATGTTTTGTTAATTTTGCGCTGCTGTTAGAAACTTAGAATAGGATGCTGAAATTGGGCTCTATTTGAGTAACTGTTTCTCTACAAAAATTAAAGTGAATTTGTCTTGTCCTCTCAAAAAAAGAAAGACGTTCTCAATTAAGTTTTTTATAGTTAGTACGCAAGATTTCTACTTAAATGCTACAAGTTCGAATCTGTTGTTTTTTTTATAAAGTAGGAATCTGTCTTTTCTCATCTAACCGTTCAAATTTTTTATTCATGATTCTCGACGCAAATCAATGGTTGGAAAGAAAGACGTCCTCAATTCAGTTTTTATAGTTAGTTCGCAAGATTTCTACTTAAATGCTACGAGTTCGAATATGTTGTTTTTTTTATAAAGTAGGAATCTGTCTTTTCTCATCTAACCGTTCAATATTTTATTCATGATTCTCGACGCCAATCAACGGTTGGATGAGAAAAAACATGTTTCATTCCAAATGCTACTGGTTTCAAATGACAATCTTAAACCGTTCAAACTGACTTACTTTAAAGTAATGCGTTTACATATAAAATTTATAATTTTTTCAAGTCATTTATTATGAAGTCAAGTGGTCAAAAACAAAATTAAAGTTTTTAAGTTAATTTTAAACTTCCATTTTACATTATATTTTTACCACTTAACTTGATATTGAATGACATTGAAAATATATAAATTTTACATGTAAACTCATCACTCGTGAAGTGGACCGATATGAACGGTTTGATTTTGTCGTTTGAAGCCTAGCCGATAGGTTTTGAAGACCAATAGCCGGGCTCTTTTATAATCACTGAAAAAAAAAAGTAAATTTAGTGAAAACTTTACATAATAGATATACATAATTGTCAATTCAAATATGAACTACTTACATGTTAAATATTAACATTTTTATATGCATATAAGAGGCGAAAAAAAATGAAATGTAAGAATAATATTTTTTTTAGAGTGAGGCTATGGTGCTATGCATAGCACGGATGGGGTCCGTGCTACGGCTCAAAATTTGACTTTTTAAAATTCTAACGGTCGATCCAACCGTTCAATGTGATAATCATATGAATATGTACTTGCAAACTAAATTTTATATTTTTTCGAATTTTTTTACTATTTTTTTAGATAGGTAGAAAAATCAGTGTTTTCTGAAAATTCTGGACCATCAAAATTCTACCTATCTAAAAAAATAGTAAAAAAATTCGAAAAAATATAAAATTTAGTTTGCAAGTACATATTCATATGGTTATCGCATTGAACGGTTGGATCGACCGTTAAGATTTTAAAAAATCAAATTTTGAGCCATAGCACGGACCCCATCCTTGCTATGCATAGCACCATAGGCTCACTCTTTTTTTAAATGTATTTGTAAAACTCTTACAAACACATACTCTTATTATTTTCAGTCTCTGTCATCATTATTGTTTTCACAAGCTTGCACATAGATCTAGTTATATTGAATATGTTATTGGACTCGATCATTATTGTTTTCACAATTAGCTTGCTCATTAGTTTTTTGTGTTTTTTTAAGGGAAAGCTCATTGGTTAAAAAGAAAAGACAATAATAAAAACAATCAGGAAACAAATGAAATTGTAACAGTTTATATTTAATACTTTCTTGAAACACGAAATGTGATTATAATCACATTAAAATTAATTATGTAGACAAACAATTTAAGAAATAATTTATGAAATAATTTTTTTACTTGATTTAAAATACTCGTCAAGTTTTTTAATTAAGCATAGTTAGTTTAATGAATGAAAACGTTAAGTTATTTCCTAAAACTCTTGTTTTTGAGCATTACATATATATATGGGTCCGCCTAGCTCTCCCCCGTGAACAATCCCCCGTTTCATCCCCCGTCAGTTGCATTAATTAAGTTAGTTAGTTAGTTAGAATTTATAACTGTCAGTATATTTTAGGAATTTGCAGAAGTATTCATATGTAGCACAACTAGTATTCATCCATCTATATGAAGGTATTCACATTTGCAATAGAAACATATTTGGATATATTACAACAAGAAAGTAGGGGACAAACAACATGTGTGGGGGACCGCACAACTGTCAGAGCATTAATTAAGTGGGGGACCGCATAACCGTCAGCGCATTAATTAAGTGGGGGATTTCTAACTACCTTCAGCTCATTTTAGAAATTTGCAAAAAAAGTATTCATCTGTAACACAACTAGCATTCATCCATCTATATAAATGTATTCATCTTTGCAATAGAAGCATATTTGGACACATCAATCACTCATCTTTTACACGTTTTTAGAGATGGGTTTTTTTTTCTCCGTTCAATCTAACCAATATTTCTGACGATCTGTGAGGAATTTTGCAAATCTAAAACCACGAATGTCTTCTACACAATTTTCTCTTTCAAATGAGATCCATGATGACATACTTTCGAGTTGTCCGTTGCACAAGTATTCACACCTCGTCATGCAAGTATTCATCCCGCATTAAGCAAGTATTCATCCTCATCGTGTAAGTGTAAATAGTTAATGTACCAAGAGTATTACACGTTTTTAGAGATGGGTTTTTTTTTGTCCGTTCAATCTAACCAATATTTCTGTCGATCTGTGAGGAATTTTGCAAATCTAAAACCACGAATGTCTTCTACACAATTTTCTCTTTCAAATGAGATCCATGATGACATACTTTCGAGTTGTCCGTTGCACAAGTATTCACACCTCGTCATGCAAGTATTCATCCCGCATTAAGCAAATATTCATCCTCATCGTGTAAGTGTAAATAGTTAATGTACTAAAATGTACTAAGAGTATTACAAACATATGTACATACCAAACAAATAAAAAGTATTCATCCATAAGATATCAAGTATTCATACATATAAGTTAAAGTATTTATGCCTAAGATATTAAGTATTCATCCATAAACGTTGAAGTATTCATCTCTAAAACATTAAGTATTCATCCATATGTACTTAGTACGCACTAGGGGTGTTCATCGGTTCGGTTCGGTTAAAACTGAAATAAAATAGGCAAACCAAAGTTTATTTCAGTTTTCAAAAATAGAACCGAACCGACCAAAGTAAACATAGCAACCGATTAAAACCGAACCAAAGTAAATTTCGGTTTGTTCGATTAAACCGAACAAACCATTATTTAGTTGAGATTGTTATAAAACAAGGCATTTACAGCTCACAAGTTGAGATTAATACACTGTAAATAATAAATTTAGCAATAATGTGAAACATTGTACCACTATACCACCCATGTACCACACTGTAAAGATTAAATTCACTGTAAGGATTAATACCCATGTTAAAGAAATCGGTCGGTTCGGTTATTACGGTTTTTAGATATTATAAATCGAACCATATTAAAGAAACCGATCTATATCAAAAATTGAACCGAACCGGACCAATTAAACCGAAAAAACCGAACCGTTTGAACCAAACTATTTCGGTTCGGTTAAAAACCAAATAAACCGGCCCCGATGAACACCCCTAGTACGCACTGTTCTAATTCACCATTAATGAAGCTTTGTTCTTTGCAAATAACTCGGATCTGACCCGGCGGAGGTGGATTTGACCCGGCGGTCGACAGTGATGGATCTACTCCGGCAGAGGCGGAGGTGGGAGAGAGAGGAGGCGGATGTGGGAGGTGGGAGACGGAGGTGGAGGTGGAAGAGGGAGGCCGAGAGGGAGAGGTGGGAGAGGCGGGCGGAGGCGCAGAGGGAGAGGTGGGAGAGGCGGGCGGAGGTGGAGGCGGAGGTGGAGAGGGAGAGGTGGGAGAGGTGGGAGAGGGAGGGAGAAAGAGGAAAGAAATAAATGGAGAAAATTGGATAATTAATTTGTAGGGCCATTAGGTAGTTAGAATTTTGAATTATAGTTAGAAAAGGTAGTTAGTTAGTTGGGGAATGAAATGGGGGATGGATAGATGGGAGAAGATATAATTACCCTATATATATATATATATATATATATATATATATATATATATATATATATATATATATAGTGTCAAATTCTTTAACTTTAATTGCAGTTCGAACTTGCGTTTTCCACATACATAATTATATGTAATGTCTAAAACTCTTTAATTGTGAGTTTAGACACAATTTCTATTGTCAAAAACCCTTGTTGAGATTTGCGCATCATATCAAATTCTCCAATTGCGCGCTTCCGATAACTTCTTGAATTTGGAACGCAGATTTTTCATATAAAAAAATATTTACTAAAGAGTAGAACTAGGGTGCTCCTAAGCTCACCAAGCCCTTCCGTGAGCGCGACTCTAAAACCTATCAAATTGACTTCAAACGATATTTTCAAACCGTTAGATGTTCAATCTATATTAAAATGTGCTTGGAGACCAAATTTTACATTTTTTGGAATTTTTTTACTATTTATTAAGATGGTTTGAAAATCGCTGTTTTCCAATGGTGCAGAATTTTAATAAAAACAGCGATTTTCAAACCATCCTAATAAATAGTAAAAAAATTCCAAAAAATGTAAAATTTGGTCTCCAAGCACATTTTAATATAGATTGAACATCTAACGGTTTGAAAATATCGTTTGAAGTCAATTTGATAGGTTTTAGAGTAGCGCTCACGAAGGACTTGGTGAGCTTAGGAGCACCGTAGTTCTACTCTTTACTAAAATCTTATTGAAAGAAATGCACTCAATGTCTACCGGCTAAAACCTTGTTGGGAGACGAGCAAAACAAAATAAATAATAAATAATGCTGGAGAAGCAGTAACAAACTGTTATTTTGACAATTATAAGTGTAAAAAGAAAAGACCACGTGCGCCGTCTGTGGGAATCGAACCCACGACCACATGGTTAAAAGCCATGCGCTCTACCAGCTGAGCTAAGACGGCATTTTGTTTTCAAGTGTTTTTGAAACATTAAGTAATCGTTTAAAGGACAACAGGTAGACAAAAGAGTTCCCTCTCGTTCCGACATACAAGTATCAGAATTCAGAAAGAGAGAGATCTGAAATCGAGAAACTTCTTAATTCAGTCGAAAGATTGTTATTAGCACAATTAACTCCATTAAATGATTGCGTTTTTTTTTTAACTTTGCAGGAGCTACGAAGTTATGAGAAAAATTAAACTCTCGATTTTTGATAACCAACAATTTTAAGATTTTTTTTCTAATTAACTGTGCTACCTCCTCTTTGAAACAGATGATCACTTATTTGTTACTTCTTTTTTGCTAATTAATTTTGGAATTGGATTGCATCTTATAACCAATTTGTTTTTTTTTTTTTTTGGAATTCTTTGAAGGATGTTTGGTTTATAAATGCTCCTATACTATTGAAGGATAAGCCACTAGTTGAACTTGTCAGAGGGGCAGTCATTTGGACTTTATGGTTGGAAAGAAACAAATTGTGTTTTCAAAATACTTATATTCCTTCTCTACACTCTATTAGGTCTAAAATCATTTATTACTACTTTCTGGTGCCAAACATTAAGCAGTGATATCTTACATAGCATGTCTTTAATTTTTCCTTTGAATGTGAATTCTATGCCTTGTCAGGACATAATTTTTCTTGGGAACTAGATGGTGCAAATAGGGAATGGAAGAGGCAGGGGTAGAGCATGGGGAAGAGGAAGAGGCAGTCAATTCTTTGCCTCTGGTACCATAAGGTTTAACCTCTATTCTTGGTACATAACCCCTTATAGTGGATATAAAGGTTATGATGGATGACTTTATTGGGCAAAAGATCTGACTGCTTATGTTAATATAGTTGGATTTTGGTTGTCATGATAGTATTTTTGTTGTTAGTTATGTGACTGCATGTTATTTTCTTCTTCTGTGTTATTGGTTGTGATGGATATGTACTTTCTTTTGTTGTTGCTAGTTTTTCTGTGGTCTTTTGTAGCTGGTACTGCTCCAGTTATTTGGTGTATTTACCAGTAGAACAGTTATGATTTCTAATGAAATCGATGGGTTTTCTCTACTTTTTCAAAAAAAAAATTGATTGTTATTGGCACAATTAGCTCCATTATTGCTCGCATTTTAATGTCACCTCTCATCCTCTTCTATTAGTAATAAAAATGGTTGTATTTTACTGTCGGAAAAACAACATACTCAAGAAATTTGAGCCGTTTTCTATTTGTAAACACGGCTAAACATTTTTTAAATTAGAGATCTGAAAAATATGTTAGCAGATTTAGAATTCAAAGCAACAAATATTGTTGTTGTCCATGTACAGCTAGCTAATGCTTAATGTGTATATTGACAGTGCTATTGTCTTAATTGCATTTGGCAATAAAATTAGGAAAGAATCTTAATTAATCTCTGATCAGAAATTAATGTCTGGTTGTCTTAATTTATAGATAGAAATTAAAAAGGTGTAATTCAAAACTTAATATTTTTGATAAAAAGAAGTTAAAGGAGATTTAATTTTTCCTGCCGAAGAGTTCAAAATCAATAGTTCAGTACCTATCTAGCTCAGGGAACAAGATCACCTGCCCCACTGTGGGCAGAAAATTCCTAACCCTAAAGTCACTGACACGGGGTCCGAGGTGAGTTTTGAGGTAAAACTATATTTAATATTTAAATGTCAAAACCCACCTCGGACCTATGTGTCAGTGACTTTAGGGGCAGGAATTTCCTGCTCATAGGGGGCAGGAGATTCGGTTCCCTAGCTCAAACCATAAATTAGATTTTTGTTGTGCTTGGAAAAAATAAAAATGACGAAAAGTTAGTAATATAAGAATTAAGATTACCAATTTAAGTTAGCAACTGGGTTGATCCCTAAGTCTAGCAACTTGGTTTTAAAAATAACACGATTAGACTTAATTAGTAGTAATGTGAAATATGTTCATTCAATATATTGGTTGACTTGTACTAAATTTGATAAATTGGATACAAGTATTTTTTTTTTCTTATGTTTATCAAGTAGAGATACAGACAAAAATTATTTTTTATTAACTTATCAACAATGTTTTGAAATGCGGTTTTGTTTATGTATGAGGAAGGTCACTGCATACCTTATATGCAGTATGCGACATATGCGGATTTTAATGCAAACTTATATATACGGATTTTAAAATAAATTGTTGTTGGATCCTAAAAAGTTTGAAAATATGTCTAAAGAAATTACCATATTAATTTCTTGAAATTAGGTGAGAATTATACCCTAAAATTTCAATTTCATGAAAGTCACTAATACTGGACAATTGTTTTCATAAAAAAAAAATCATGATAAAATTTTAAATAAAAAATCATGAAATTTGATATAACGAAACCCTAAAAACTCAAAAGAGGTGAATTTATATGAATTTTTGAAATTCTGAAGACAATTATGGATGCACATAATGGAGTACTTCTAACAGTAACTCTAATTAACTCTTAGGTGTCCGCATGGTGGCATGGACAGTGTCGCATGTAGTATTATGCGTCCGCATATGTGGTCGCATATTCAAATTCACATATATGTGACTACATGACATTTTGAGCACAGCAACAGAATGCATAGCATATGCGGCTGCATTTAAAAGTTGCTTATCAGTAAGGGCTTGAATAAGAATTGTTTAGTATTTTTTATCATATGGGATAATATAGGATAAGTAATAAATACAAAATCATATATATGATAACTTCAAATCCTTCATCTATAATTATAGAGAGATTGATTTATGCACATCTAATATAATATTGCTTACGTAATGATTTAAAAATAAGAGGAGGATTTCAGTGTTACAATTTTTTTGTACTACAAAATACCATATAATCTTTGTTATATTTATATTACATAATTGAAAAACCGAATGCCAAATGGAAATCATAGATCTTGTTTAACCAGGGTCGTATTTTGTAAAAAATATTTGTAATTTTTGAAGCTTATTTTATACTAGATCAAGAGGTCAAGAAATAAATGCTTTAAAATTAATCCATTCCTATTAATTAGACTCGTTCATTTCTTACCACTTGATATTGTATAAAATGAGGTCCAAATTTTATAATTTTTTTTTATAGATGCATCCAAAATAAATAAGATTTACTGTTTTTAGAATTTAGTATGAAAAAATTATATTCTATAGCGATATTTTGTCTTGTAGTATTAGAACCCCCTCCATTTCTCAAGATTTTCAAACTGCACACCATTTGCTGTATCAAGGTACGAAATCCAACAAAACAGTAGCAGCCATGCATCTGTTCAGCCGTAACAGTAGTTGACACAATACACGCAGGGGCGTAACTACATGGTAAGAAAAGGGGCTAAGCCCCCCATCCTTTGAAAATTTTACATTTTTTACCTTCAAAATTTTAAATTTTACAAAAAATATTATTATTAGCCTCCTTCATAAAATAAAATTACATGATGTTTATTCATCCAGTCCCCTCTATATCAAATTCCTAGTTCGGCTCCTGAATACACGACCAAAATTATTTTCCAAAATGTCTCCTTTTCTTTTCTTTTTGATAAAAGTGAGAAAAACCCACCTGTTTCATAACAAACCAGATTGCTTTTACAAAAAGACCTCCAAAAACATATTTACATATTTTCATATTTTCATAACGGACAGCTTTTGGATTTAAGTACTGTTGCAATATGGTTGAGATTTGAGCTGCCTTTTTGAATAAAATCCAAAGGGTGTGATCAGAAAAATAAAAATAGATAAAACAAAATCCAAATAGTAGCAGCACCTTTATTACATGTGAATTTCCCAAGTGCAACTTCCTAAAACACAAATGTCTTGTGGATAAGAACATGCTTAGAAAATGATTATGATGTGTCATCTTTTGTAATGGAGAAAAAAAATGAAACAGTTTTGAAAGGAGATGGCTTGCTTGCTGTGGCAAGTCAATTTGATTAGGATATAACTGTTGCTTGTCAGTCTCATTGCCAACGAAAATTATTCAATGCTCTCTCCTTTCTGATTAGGATGTTATGCTGGTCTGAAGGGAGGTTTATTTCTTTTTTTTTCTATTCAATAAAGATGGAACTTTATTTTTGACATTAAATTTGCATATCTTACCACTTTAAAGCTTTTGTATCTCATAGAACTCCCAATAGGGCCTGCGATGCAGAATAAAGCCCAGAATAACATGGTCTGGCCCAATTAAATTGCAATTCGCCAAAACAAGTAAACTATTGAAACAAGAACCTGTCTTTGATCTAGGAATTCGTATCCTCTGCATTAACGGAACGTGCGTTAATAGATCTAAACCGTCCAATTGAGATCCACACTAATATTACATGGTCCCGTGCGTTATAGGCATGGCCTGGATTGGTTCTGATCCTGATTAGACGGCCGAGATGCAATAAATTCAAAAGATTTTTTTTTAGTTAATGCAGAATATGCGGACTCTGGCAAAGGAACATAGCTGTCAGAGGTCATGAGTTCCAAACCAACAAAGTGGAGAATCCTCTTTAATATATACAGAATTTGAAAGTGTGTTGGATGGCTTGACCCAAACTCATGATTTAAAAAAAAAAAAAAGCGAACTATTGAAACATTCAATGTCACATTGTCACCTATAGGTAATTATTTGTGAAATATTTCATGCCGAAAATAAAAAACCAGAGAAGCAAAAGGTTATGGGTTTTTTTTTTTGAGTAGTTATTTCATAGGGCAACAAATATAAAAAAACAATCAATGTTGAAGCAAAGATCATCTCAATAGAACACAGATAACATTAGATCAAAATCGATGGTTATTATATACCATTTTTTTTAATTACACAGTGCACATCTCCAATAAACCCATTCTAACATCAACTATTTCCCTAAATAGCTCATTTACTTTATTTTCAAAAGGCTTAATTCTCTGTTCCAACTCCATGCATGTTTTCCTCAGCATCTGGGCCTTAGATTTCAAATCACCACGGCGCCTTGATGCAATCACTTCCCGCAATTTCTTCGCGGCGGAGGCGGTGGCATCCAAATCAACCATAGCTTTAACCCCACTTTTTCTTCTCTTATCAAATTCCTCCTTTCCCTCCTTGTGCAACTCATGAAAAGAATTCTCCCAAGAACTATTCTTAGGCAGATGAATTAATGGAATTCCCCTACGAGATCTGAAAGAAAATGCAATGCCAAGGATTGAAACAACAAAAATAGTCATGGCACGTGATCCGACGATCGCCTCATTAAATTCATCTCCATCATTATGATTACCACCAAATTGTTCTCTTGTAAAATAACATTGCTTTCATATCTTTTCTCCTAGCTTTCTAAGGTTTGAACCACATTTCTCGAGCTCGAGGCACCGTCTCTCGACAGCCTCACATGAGTTCAGTGCAGCCTCAGCCCGTCTAATGGCTGTTTCACTGGGTTCATTTGTCGCTTCAATCCAATGAAGAGCTATGTTAATAGACTCTACGTACCGATTGATCACCTCGATCCTTTCCCTTAGACCATTGCACGCATCTAGCAACTGCACCGAATCTTCGAGATATTCATCCACCATTTTTGTGTCAATTGGTCTTTGACTAGACCTAAAGTTTGACATAGACATAATCAACATTTTTTGGGAGGAGATAGTGAGGTCTAGCGCCTTGGCAAGCCATTTGGCAGTCGTGCATTGGTTGATCGATGAACTGAGACGGAGCTGATCGATCTCTGACTCGAGCCACTTGTCAATAGAGGTTCGTACCGGCGGCCAAGGCGTGATGGTACAAGAAGCATGCTTTGCTGAGAGTTTAGTAGAGAGGGTTCTTATAAGAGTATATGGCTTCATCTTTTTTGTTGTTCAATTAATGTTGAATTAAGAGGAGAAGGTTTTGAGAATTTGAGAGAGACTTGTATTGGTTAAATTGGTCTGAGCGACAGTATATATATATATACTTGGGGCTTTTGAATTTTCATTTTAAAAAATGCAAAGAATCTGGCTCTGTCGACTCAATAATTGGGATTTTTTTTAAAAACAGTAAATAAAATAATCAAAGTTAAAGAAACGACATGATTGCTTCGTTTGTTATAAAAACAGCAAAAACCGAATCCGGGATTCGGTTAACCTATTTTTTTTCGCTTCACCGAATCCGCTATTCGGTTAAAGCATATTTTCACAAATCAGATCCCGAAAACTATGTAAACTCCGTGTAACACCCACCATTAACCGAATTCCCAATTCGGTTAAGATTTTTTTTTGATTTTTTTATTGTAAACCGAATAGCGAATTCGGTTTACATTATTTTTTTTATTTTTTATTCCACACCGAAAAATGGATTCGGTTAAATAAATTTTTTATTTTTTATTAAATTTTTTAATATAAATATTTTATTAAATGGTAATTTTTCACCGATAACTCTAGAAGTTTATTTACCGATAACCCTAAAGTTATTTTTATTACAAAGAATTATATTATAAAAACTTATCAATAATATAAAATTTCATTTATTATTTTATTAAGTGCTAATTTTTCACCGATAACCCTAGAAGTTTATTCACCGATAACCCTAAAGTTATTTTTATTACAAAAAATTATATTATAAAAACTTATCAATAATATAAAATTTCATTTATTATTTTATTAAGTGGTAATTTTTCACCGATAACCCTAGAAGTTTATTCACCAATAACTCTAAAGTATTTTTATTACAAAGAATTATATTATAAAAACTTATCAATAATATAAAATTTCATTTATTATTTTATTAAATGGTAATTTTTCACCGATAACCCTAGAAGTTTATTCACCGATAACCCTAAAGTTATTTTTATTACAAAGAATTATATTATAAAAACTTATCAATAATATAAAATTTCATTTATTATTTTATTAAATGGTAATTTTTCACCGATAACCCTAGAAGTTTATTCACCGATAACCCTAAAGTTATTTTTATTACAAAGAATTATATTATAAAAACTTATCAATAATATAAAATTTCATTTATTATTTTATTACATGGTAATTTTTCACCGATAACCCTAGAAGTTTATTCACCGATAACCCTAAAGTTATTTTTATTACAAAGAATTATATTATAAAAACTTATCAATAATATAAAATTTCATTTATTATTTTATTAAATGGTAATTTTTCACCGATAACCCTAGAAGTTTATTCACCGATAACCCTAAAGTTATTTTTATTACAAAGAATTATATTATAAAAACTTATCAATAATATAAAATTTCATTTATTATTTTATTAAATGGTAATTTTTCACCGATAACCCTAGAAGTTTATTCACCGATAACCCTAAAGTTATTTTTATTATAAAGAATTATATTATAAAAACTTATCAATAATATAAAATTTCATTTATTATTTTATTACAACTGAAACTGTAGTCTCTTTTTTAACGAGTTAATAAAAGAGACTACAGTTTTGGAAAAATTATTACTAATTATCTAGACAAATAGTAATAAAGTTTTAATTTAGATATATTAATTTTATTTGATAAAATTAATATATCTAAATTAAAAGATATATGAACACATTAATTAATAAAAGTTTCATAAAATTAATATTAATATATTAAATTAAAATAATTACATTAATTTGCTTGACGCTTGACCCTAATCGTAGGTTTCACCGAAATTTTTATTTATAGCATAAAAAAAAACGAAATCACCCTGGTTCATAATCTGGTCGAATCCTTATCTGAATTCACTATATCCGAATTAAAATAAATTTAAAATAAATTTACTAAATAAAAAAAATCGGTTAAGCAAAAAGCAAAAAATGTGGCTGGTAGCAAAAAGCAAAAAGGAAAAAATAACCTTCACCGAATTGAGGATTCGGTTAAGCCAAAAAGCAAAAAAATGTTGATCTTCTGTGGCAACCCACTGTATCCCATGTTAAAACCACCTTCTTAACCGAATACTGTATTCGGTGAAGCAAAAAAATAGCTTAACCGAATCCGGAATTCGGTTTTTGCTGTTTTTATAACAAACGAAGCAATCATGTCGTTTCTTTAACTTTAATTATTTTATTTACTGTTTTTAAAAAAAATCCCAATAATTGTGTCCATCTAGAGACCACGAGAGCTGGCGCATTACATAGGTGTACGGGTTTTGCTGGACCAAGGAGATACCTCCACGAAACAATTTTTTCAACGAGATCTGTTATCTTTTGCGTCTTTTTAAGACAAGTAGAGAACGAAATAATAATAATAATAATAATAATAATAATAATAATAATAATAATAATAATAATAATAATAATAATAATGAGAGAATACGGGATTTTATTTTTAGGGAATTATTTGTATGGGTGGGTCGAGTGCCATTCGGTATGGGCCTGATTAGTGACATGTTAATTATTTAGCATATCTACCATCAAGTAGTACATAATATATGTGCTATATATTTTTCTCAATAAGATAATAATGTATATGTGCTCTTTTTTTGGAAGATGATTATGATTATGATTATGATTATTATTATTATTATTATTATTATTATTATTAATTGGGTCAAGATTACTCATCTTGTGAGGTAGATTTTTTTCTTAAATAAAGTGGAGTTTAACTTTTTTAATTTTAAATAATTTATAAAAAGATTTCAGTCCGATTTTGAATATGCATCTCTCATTCCAATAACATTAGTTTTAATCACTAAATCAAAAGTTTGTGAGGTCGAGTTCTTTTTATTTTTTTTAAATATATATATTGAAATGATTAAATATTTTTAAAAAGTGAACAAAACTGTCGAAACTGGCATGACCGAAATCAAGGCAAAAACACACGAAAGGGTGTTTACGGTGAATTAGGGGCAGTCTGATGTTTTGTAGAATTCGTACAATCTTCATTAAGATTTATATTTATGCGGACAACTTTAAAATTTATATGGATCAAGTCTTGATGCCAATAAGATAGTTTCGACATGATATCAGACTGAATTTAATCAAATGGCCTTCAAACCGCCCTCCACTCCCGTTTATGGAAACACATCCTCTCCCTCCAAATCAATGCGTTTATGCATTCTTTTCAAGGACATTACCACCTTTAAAAACTATTTGGCATATTCACTCAAATTCCTACAATATTTGATCTAATTAGGAGTTCTTTCATAAATAAATAAATAAAATATATGTAATAATAATGAGTACGATCAAAATGCACCATTGATTTTGTGATTCAATCATGCTCTACATCCTTATCTCCGTTCTCAAAGTTCAAACAGTTAATCCGAACCGCTCAATATGATCTTCATATTAAAATGTCCTTGGAGACAATTTTATACATTTTGGAACTTTTTTAGATAGATAAAACTAGGGGTTGAGTAAATTGCTCATAACTCGTAACTCGCTCATAACTCGCTCGCTAAATGCTCATTAACAACTCGCTATAACTCGCTCATTAACTTAATGAGCCGAGCATGAGCACACCCCAACTCGCTCATTAACAACTGAGTTACATAAATCCTGCCACATCTAATCGCTTGAATATTATTTGGTTTTATAGTTAAAAATTTTGGAAATATTTGGGCGCAACAGCAAAATCTAAAGTCACAGACCAAAATTTTAGAGCCAAAACCTAGTCTCAAAATATAACCCAAAATTTGATCACAAAAAATTTGATCATTAATACACCGTTCTGAATTTGTATATTTCTAAATTCTACATTTTTATTATTGTTTTGATAATGCAAATTTGTAGGTATGTGACAAGGAGTTAGCTTTGAGTATGTGACATGTAGGGCTGTGAGAACGACAAGAAGATAGTTGTTTGATTTTGTTAAATTTGCTTATGGACAATTTTTTGTTAAATTATGTACTGTTTAATTAGGTTGGATTATGACAATTTGTTAAATTCTATAAATAAAAATTAGTTTTTGAATGATGTATTTTAAACAACTCGGCAACTTGCTCATTATCAACCTGCTCATTAACAACTCACTCTAACTCGCTCATTAAGCTAATGAGCCGAGCATGAGCATACCCTAACTCGCTCATGCTCGCTCATTAATCACCCCTAGATAAAACATCACTGTTTTCAAAATATTGTGGACCATCCAAAATAGTGATTTTGTATCTATCTAAAAAATTAATAAAAAAATTATAAACAATATAAAATTTGATCTCCAAGCACATTTTAATATGGAAATTATATTGAGCGGTTCAAATTAATTGTTCAGACTTTAAAAACAAAAATAAAAATATGCAACATAATTAAAATACAAAATCAATAATGCATTTTAACACTAAGTGATAATATCAACAGTAACAAAATATATTTCAATATTGTATTCCATGTGACCTTACAAGAGAATTGTTCTACGTGGCCTCAAACGGACCATTACAAAATATATTTTAAGCTCATGTCACGGTCTCTCCTTTGTCTAAATTTGGCACCACAAATGGCTTATATTTTAAAGTCTCTGATTGTTGATGAATGCTCCCTCATAAATTGACAAGAATCCAAATTGTAAACCTTAATATTTATTCCAAAGATTTATTGCTAATTGGGTCGTTAGTTAACCAAACCGATTAATGATTCTAATCACCAACTCTGATCAATTAAATTCGGCATCTCTAAACAAATTAATTGTCCCGTTAATTATTTTGAAGTGTCCTAGCTCGTACAATTAAATCAGCCACGTCTTCTGTATTAGTGGCACGTGGTTGTACTAAATTTCTCTGGTGATTTATGCGGGATTCTCCGTGCAATAATTAAGTCCAATAAACAAAAAAAAGAACACCTTTGATTTTGGCCCGGTATGATTATCTCATGAGCATAGAAGCTCAATTATGTACCATACTTGTTGAATTTATTTTATTCCATCCGACTGTTAAAATCTAAAACAATAATATTCACAATTCAAAAATTGCTTACATACAGAACATGTATGCATTTAAATAACTAACAGAAAATAAGAACAGAGCCAGGTGGGTGGCAACAATGGGCAGCCGCCCCCTCCTGATCCAAAATTTTCAAAAATATGTTTATATTGCTATATTTTCTTGAGAAGGATTATAAAATTATATATGCTTACTACTCAAAATAATTACCGGCCGTTATCACAATTTGATGTCAAATAAATTGACGGTTACTGTAACGTGTTCCGAAGTTTAATCTCTTAATCTAGCTAGCGTTCAGTGCATTCGTGAAATTGATGAACAAGATTACAACACCTAGCTGTTGATGAAATTGATGTCGCAACTGCTTCAGCTTCTTCAGATGTAACATGTAATATAATTTATTTTATGAGAAAGATTTCTAAAGCATGAGATTTGAAGAAAGAATGCGTAATAACAATATATTAAACATGAATAATCAGTTTATGAGATCATAAGTTACCCAAACTTGCCATTAGGCGCGGACATCTTACAGCGAAGGGGAATAGTGTATTTCATTCTCCAGTAATATATAAGCAAAGTAAAAATGGAGAAAGATCAAGGGTCAAACCCCATTAGACGCGCTGAAATTTTAGTTTAATTTAAATTAATTACCCAACTTAAACACAATCTATGTTATACAAACCCCAACTCCCGAGTCCCGACCAGCTCTGGAGTCTGGAACATGAAAGAAAGAAATTTTGTCTGTGCCTTGTAGGTTTAGTTCAATAGGAAACAATGGCTACTACTAGCCTTCTAGCCACATGACGCTAATTACCTCAAATGAAGCTCTCTTATAAAAATTTATCAAGTGTCCCTGTAGCAGATATGGGTACACAAACTACTTCTCTAAATTAGTATTACACAGAGTACCAACTTGTAATGCATTCATGATTCATCCATCATTCATGACAGATAGCAAGAGTGCCCAACTTGTCAATTGCATCAATCCCGGTTCAGAGTGAAAACCAAATGCCAGTTCATAGTTATTATCAATTCGCCGAATTATTTTGGCACAAGGTGTGTCACAAACTCGCAATTTGTGCGAATTTAAGGCTGTGTCTCTTTAGACATGATGTAAACTGAAGATGACCAACAAACCAACAAGGGTTTGTTCTGCATTTTTTTTATTAGGAGGGAATCTTGAATCAGAGCGAAAAAGATAAGAGAAACATGTTGGATCTTTTGTCCTTGGAAATGTTGAGAACATGATAGAATTATTCGTTGCAAATTATGTCAACTTAAAGAGTTCCATTGTTATTTTTTGAAGTAGTTAAAAAAAATTCACATTGTTAAAATGTTTATGCTAGTCAATGACTGATGGCGACAAGAAAAGGTTCTTTCACGATGACTAAGTGAAAAGTTTCAACAAGAATGTACAGTCTACAATCGGGAGTGTATCTAAATAGTCAAATACACACAAGTTTATTCGAATTCTATATATATACTGTTATGCTGGTAATACAACGACAAGCACAAATTAAGGCAATATGAATGCATTGTCTATAGAATTCTTTGAACCCAAAGAAGAATTTGCTGCACGTGGTACTCGCATATTATTTTATGCATGCTTAATTAGGCTTATTAGGCCTCCACCTTTCCCACAAAAGACTCTGGCAGCGATGAGGTCCTAAATTAAGCAGGCACTTGGTGAAGGCATATTACTGCCATACCATCACTAAAAAAAAAAGGCAATACCCAAAACAACAGATTTTTCTTGGTACTGAGGTAGTGTTTGATTGATACTTGAGAAAAATTTGCTTATTCCATCCTACTTCTCATATTTTATATCTTGTTTGGTAAATCAAATCGTGACTTATCTATCAGTGGACTCTATTTGTAGAGTGTGGAGTTACTTTAAATTAACTCAGATTTTACTCCATCTTACTTCTATCTAATTCTCATTTGACGACTTAAATATAAAATAAAAAATTTACTTCATCTCTTACTCTACAACTAAACGTTGTCCAGATGATCCACAGCCAACAGGTGCCCAACGCAAAATAATAAAACCGTTGTATGCTCAAATCCCATTGCCTAAATGATCCACCGCAAAATAAATAAAACAAGTTGTATGCCAAAGGATTTAAGGAATATAAAAGGTACACATTTCATCCGACCTTTTCTGGTTAATTTCAGAAATCCGCAAATATCAATTGTGAAAGTGACACACAACAAATGTAACCAAAAAAAACTACACAATTTTTCCACCTGTCATGTTCTAAAGATGAGAAAGGTCAGATTTTGGAAAGAACACCTTTCTTAAACCCATTTGATGTAGGCATGTCGCAAGCAACCTATGTTAAATAATTAATTTTGCGGTGTTCCTACAAAAAGATGACCTTCAAAACATAACAAGTTCATAATAATGGTAACATGAATTTTGTAAAATTAGTTCAAGCCAACAGTCTAAAAATCTAACAACACACCAACCATGGGGCAAAAATTCTAAAATACTATACAAAATACAGAATGAAATCTAATTTTTCCAAATAGTACAATCATTCCAAGGACTTAAGAAGCCTAAATAAACCAGCAGCCTCCCTTATGCGTGAAAATTCAATGCAGAATGCCTGAACCTCGATGAAGAGATCTTGGACTGACAACCAAAAATAACATGTAAACAAAAGCATCATTTTAGCCATGCTTTAATACATCTAATCAAGGATCACGGAAATATACTCTTTACCCTACATCTTTTCCCCATTTTGACACCTCAGGGACAGGGCAACAATCTCATCCAAAAAGACAATATTAAAAAAAAGGCTATATTGCATGCAGTCCTTATTTCTCTTTTTCATATATTTTTAAAAATATATGAAACAATAGTAAATTCACACAACATGAAATAAGACAAAAGAATCCAACTATTTCATCGTCCTTGTACATTTTCAAATGCTCAAATTGCTTTTGATTCAGGAAATTAGATTTCTCATGATCTTTTCTGGATGAATTTGGCAAACAAAAATGGACACAACATATACCAGTCATACATATGTACTTTCTAAAATAAACAAACGAACCATTGATGATCTTGTTTCGAATTAGGCTCTGGAGAAAAACACAGACCAGCCGAACCAGTCGGTTCTGCATGTACTTATCCTAGAAAACAAAACAAAAATTACTTGAGATTGTTTATTATAAGCGCAATGCCAAACTTGAGAAAACAATATAATTGAGAATGTCTACAACAAAACCCTGTGTGAAAGTTATAAATTAATCTAATAAATCTCATCCAAATTCAAATTTAGATATCTCATTTTTAAGTCCCATAGTTTTATCTACAGTTTCAACTATAAAATAAAGTTAGCAAAGGAAAAACCTTGATGTTCTGGCAGGAAGAAATACAGTTTGTAATGTACATGTGCACAAACTCAGTAGGTAGATCAACTGCAGTTGTAAGCCGGTTTACAACTTCCATTGAATGGAGACTCATTTCCATATTCACCAGCACTGAGAAAAATCTGGACTTACAAAACAAAGGGGACTTCATTCTAAGAAAAAAACCAAATGGAGAAAACAGTCTACAGACTATAAAATTAACTCAACACAAACAAACCAGATATACAGACAAGTAAAAAGCAAAATGAGAGATCATATGACCCCAGCAAAGAGAAAATAAAAGAAAGAGTGAACATATGCATCATATCTTGGGAGTGGGCAGGGTCCAGTATTGACCAGCAAGATACTCAGACTTGTACAGGATTAAGATAACAATTTACACTAAAGATTGCTAAAATTGAACCCATTTAACTACTTTAAAGAAAGAAGTTCAAACAAAGACAGCTTTCTCTCTATTTCTCAAGGAATGAAAAATGAAATTACTCTGAAAATTCAGGAGAGTTGATAAGCTTAGAAAGCACTTCAACAGCTATCAATGGATTATGCTCAACAAGGTCCTGAAACCAAAATCATAATTTGTTTATTTCAAAGTCAGCCTCAATTTATGGGCTTCTTACTAGTAAAACTAATAGTAAACAAATAAAATTAATATTTACCGGTAACTTCCGAGGAGTAAGCCCACAGTGATAAACGAGTTTTGGATCCTTTGCCAACTCCAGCACAAATTGCTGAAGTAACATACGAATGAAATTAGAAAACAGAATAGCTGATAATAATAAATAAATACACCTAGGTATGAATTGCTGATCTCAAAAAAATAGAAGAAAAACACAGCACAAATAGAGGTTAGTTCAAGCAAAGTATGACTAAGTTACACCTAGACTTTTAAGTGGCAACAATATATATATACTTCAGAGATAACATATAAAAGTGTTAGTTCATTTTACTAGGCAGGGGATGAGCTGAGTTATGGGCAATATTCTGAAGCGACAATTGATATTAGCTGGAAATATCTCAAAAATTGTTGATACTGATTGCAAATTGAAACAATCTTTTGAACTTGTTTGCAAAAGGCCCCTCAAAAGAAGGAAGAAAGAAGTAAACCTCTTGTTGAGCCGGTGCGAGCGGACCCTTGAGGGCCCGTGAAATGAGCTCACGAATGGCAGCCCCACGGCTGGTGTCAGCGCACATGCTGTAGTCCCATAACAACTCATGGTTATTGTCAGGTGTTAGCCACATCAGCTGTCAATTTATTATTTGTTATAAAAAGAAAACAAATTTATATTGCTTTTGGGCAAGGAAGTCATACCGACCTATTCTTACTAAAATTAACCCGAACCATTATGGTCAAGTTTTTTTTTTTTTTTATGAGCCATTATGGTCAAGTTAGGACTTAGGAGTATGGCACAACGTTGTATGCAATGAAAAACAAGTAATAATGAAAAGAATAATACATTAAAGAAGTAAATGGTACCTCTCCTTCAAATAGTGGAAGCCTAGGTGGAACTGGGCGGGCCCATTGAGGAGCCAACCCTTTGGCTGAAGCACACTGGAGCAAATCCATGATAGCTGACTCTCTGTTCTCAGAACCAAATCTAGGTTTTGCTCCTGTAGACAAATTATTTACCCTGATATGGCCCGCAAACAGATGATATGCATCATTTTGAGTGAAATACGATAGTTAATCATGTGCTAATTAACAAAAGAAAATTTTCTTGTGATAACATACTCTGCAGAATCGGCACAGCTAGCTGGTACATCAGGGTCAGGTATGACATTTCTGACAGCAGCAGCTCCAAAAAGGCTGGTGTAAGGATGAGGTTGCAAATATTGTTTTTCCAGTTCTTCCTTTTGCAACAAAACCTAATTTTGCTAAGGAAAATTAATTGCATCTGAAAGAACTTACAATATAGAACTTACAATTTCATCTGAAAATGTGTATCTTTTTTACCGAAAGCCCCTAATAGTTTGTTTATTTCTGCAAAGTAGAACTTACAATTCAGATAGAGCTAAGTACCTGATGAGTATAATCAAATCCTTTGATATAGTCCAAAGGAGATATCTTGAGAAACTGAGTAAACAAATAAATTAGCATATCTTCTTTGTTATATTACATGAAATATTACAAAACTGGCTAGAAGCAGCCACAGCATAAATGTAGGAATTTAAAAGTATTTCATTTCTTGACATTTCTAGAGCACCTCAGACAAACAATGATTGTTTATTAGATACTATTTCAGCCAATAATTTAAGTCAAGTAAAGGAAATAGCAAATAATAAAATATAATTTTGTTGTAATAAGGAGTGTGCATTGAACAAACTACCTCTTTGTTATTGCTCATATTAATCGCACCAATTAATAGTTGAATAAATACTTTTTCGTACTTCTCCGAAGCTTCATCACAGGCCGCCTGCAATAAGAAGGACAATAGAGAGCATTATATTCCATATATCGGTCTGGATATTGTGGGCTTGGGAGGTTTTGGGCTCGATGGAACTGACTCCGTCAATGTAGTATGTTTTCCCTTTAGTCCGGCCATTAGTAAACCAAAATCAGCAGTCTACAGAATCTAATCAAACAGCTACACATGCTTCCTATTTATACAACTTGTCTTATATCATCTAAGACCATCTTTATAATCCAATTTGGAGTTACTATTTCATTACTTGTAGTAATATTATCTAATTGTTCTTGATTACACCACCTTATGGTGGAGACCTTGGGAACAATTGAATAATGTACCTAATATCATTTAATGGATCCCGCCCAATTTAACAACAGGTTTTTCATCCTGTATTTACTTCACTTTAAATTTCAGTTTCAAAATAATTCTTAATTCAACTCACCACCCCATTGGCATTCCTGATGCTTTTCTAACTAAACCTAATCTGACAAAATGCCAAGTTATATAAGGTCATACAATTGCCCAAAAAGAGAAACTTAAAGAAGAGAAGACACCGTCTTACAGTAACTAGAAAAGTAATGAATGGATTTGAAGAAGGCGGTTTAGAGGCAAAGTTCTGATGCATAATTGCAAATGCAATCAAACGTTGGCTTGGTTTAAGCAGATTTTTGTCCTGTCAATTAACAAAGTATACAAAAGATAAACACAATAGAAAATAAGACAGCAGCTTGCATTGTAAAGATAAATCAACTTCTCTTGGATATCTCTGGATGAGACACTAAGTTGCAAGGTTTTCTAGTGTCATATTGCCAGGAAAGAGTATTAAATCGTCCAATCTAAATTTGCAAAGTAAAAGGGTCTATGGCTCTATGGAAGCAGACTACTGTACATAGAAACTAAATTCACCAGAAAACAAAGCCAGTTAGGAAGCAATAAAACAGCTCAGCGGTCACATTTCTCAAATCTCATATAGTACAGGATTGGCAATTAAGTGTTAATACCTACTCTGGTATAATAACCTAGCAATCCAGTAAGTTCAGCCCTAACCAAGATATCACCAAAGAACCAACTATAAATCTCAAAAAAGTTGTTTAATTTATCAAATAAAGACGGGTTTATTGGATCGGGCACCTCCAAGAGAACAGGGAGAGTAGAGCAAACGCGGAAGCGGGAATCTCGAGGAAACCGAGAGAGAAACTCGGCGGTCGTCTCATCGAACGGCCGAGATTCGCCGGTTAGCAGCTGGAGCAATTGCTTTGACTCGTCAGTTCCAATCATGGTAGCGTATGTAATCGCCGATTTTGGAGAAGGAAACCAGAAGAGAAGATATGCAATGTTTTGTACTTCAAAGGTGTTTTTAGTGTTTTGGATTTTGTTTTGCGGCAATTGTATTAGACTGGACCAAGTACTGGGTTAATTTATTGACAGAGTTGTTTCTACTTTATGAAGCGCACTGGCTACAGAGACAAAACAGCGCTATATATGACTCTTGCGCTGCATAAACCAAAATAGCTCTGTCAATATATTTACCCGGTTTAGGTATTGGGTTTAGGCTGAATCAAGTGGTCTGTTCAGTCAAAAGTAAAAGCTGAACTCTATAATAAAAAACAACCAAACTAGTTAGAAACTCTAATACAGAAGAGAACTGACATTGACATATCAATATAGATACGATCTTTATAATTCGATTTAATAGTATTATAATTTAGATTTATTATTTAATAAGTTACTTTATTCGAATAGATCTTGACCAAACAATGAACTGAAAAATAGCAAGATGATTTATATACTACCTTCGTTGTTATTATCGTTATGATTGATCTTAATAAAATTATTATTCGGATTAATAACTTAAGAATTTGTAATAGATCTTCATACTATTAGAATTAATAACAAAGGGCATGATATCGTGTGACAATTTTTTCTTTTAGAAAGATAAATGTAGGACCTCTGGAGTCTAGATTCTATTAATCAAAAACCAGTAATATGAAATGTAAGTAAAGTGTCTTCCAACCATAGTAACTAGATTCGCGTTTAATTTGCGAATTATTCGCGAATTAAACGGTTTTGAGTCTTCCACGTATCAATCAGCGTTTTATACGGTAATTCGCGAATTAATCGTGATTTATTCGGAAAATCTCGCTGCATCTATTCCAGTTTTCTAGAGCTACTTTTTCCCATTTGAACAATTGCCCCTTACTTTATCAAATATTACTAACTTTGCCACTAACTATTGTCTTTTTCAAATTTCCATGTGCGTTGGGATCCTCTGTGGCAGTATATGATATATGAAGATGCTTTGAGATTGATTTTTTTTGGTTTTTTTTTTTTTTTTACTCTATTGTTTTACCGAATCATTCCCGAATTATACCCGAATTATATCCGAATTACGAATTTTTGACCTCGCCGAACCGAACCCAAACTATTGAAGGCTTCTTGCACTAATTTTTGGATGCCACGAAATTTCCATCATTTCATTAATTTTTCTAAACAAAGATTTTGCTAATTCAATATCTATTTTCTTTTAGAGTTTACCTTACGATAATCAAATTTACGTATATTTTCTATTACCATTCGTACTAATTTAGTCTGTCATTCAAATTCATGCGTAGGTATAGACACGCATACGCACACTTTTCACCTATAATATGCATTTGAACTTGTCTCTGTCGAATTTGTATCCTCTGCATTAACTCAAACCGTCCGATCTGCTTTAAGATCCGTATAAGTTAGATCCACACTAATATTAAAGGACCCCTACGTGATCGGATTGGCTTCGTTTAAAATCTGACGACCGAGATGCATTAACTCAAAAGATGCTCTTTTGAGTTATAATGCTGACGATGTGGACTCGTCTCTATCCCCCCCCCCCCCCCCGAACAAGTATCTTCTCAAGTATTGTAAAGTAAAACTCATAACTTTATGGTTCAAATTTACTCACAGTCGGACCTAACTCGATTCGGTGTCTATTAAAAATGAAGGAGTCTCCTTTAAAATTTGTATCATGTTAAAAGAACGGTCTGAATCTACTAATTCTAAGAGTAGAACTAGGGTGCTCCTAAGCTCACCAAGCCCTTCCGTGAGCGCGACTCTAAAACCTATCAAATTGACTTCAAACGACATTTTCAAACCGTTAAATGTTCAATCTATATTAAAATGTGCTTGGAGACCAAATTTTACATTTTTGGAATTTTTTTACTATTTATTAAAATGGTTTGAAAATCGCTGTTTTCCAATGGTGCAGAATTTTAATAAAAACAGCGATTTTCAAACCATCTTAATAAATAGTAAAAAAATTCCAAAAAATGTAAAATTTGGTCTCCAAGCACATTTTAATATAGATTGAACATCTAACGGTTTGAAAATATCGTTTGAAGTTAATTTGATAGGTTTTAGAGTCGCGCTCACGAAGGACTTGGTGAGCTTAGGAGCACCCTAGTTCTACTCTTGTGAGTAGAAACTAGGGTGTTCCTAAGTTCACCAAGTACCTCTGTGAACTCAACTCTAAAATATATTGGATGGACTTTAAATGACGAATTCAAACTGTTGAAACTGATCCACCTTATATGAGTCTACATATAAAAATTTAATTTTTTTGAATTAATTTTGTATAGAGTCAAGTGGTAAAAAAATATTCAAAAAATGAATGCATTAAACTTATACTACATTAATTCAATAGTTTAAAATTTTTGTATGTAGACGTATCATTCGTAAGGTAGATGAATTTCAACAGTTCAGAGTCATTATTTAAAGACAATCCGATGAGTTTTAGAGTTGAGTTCACAAAGAGACTTGGTGAACTTAAAAACACCCTAGTTCTACTCGACGCTTGTTTTAGAAATTAATGCTTGGTACCATATGTCCATATGTGGGCCCCTCTAGGTAGCATATTTTATTTGAACTTAATAGTTCAAATTAGGGATGTCAAAGGGTACGATACGGGTAGGGTGGAAGCATTTTCATACTCATATCCACTAAGAATTGATCTTACCTATACTCTACTCATACCCATTAAGAATTTATCTTACCCTACTCTAACTTTATACGTTAAAATTATTGGGTAAAGAAACGGCGGCCGATGAATACCGTATAATACTGATATAATAATTAGTTTTATTATATTTTACAAATAGAACATAAAAAATCATTAATTTCACACATATACAATTACATTACTAATAATAAAACAAATGTGCAACTAATTCCGACTAAAATTTTTTTATAGAGCAAGAGAATTCAAAAACACAAATATTATTTTGGATAAATTTAATCATTTAACTAAATAACAAAACATGCAAATAAAAGTAATATGTTTAACATTTTTATAGTAAAACAATAAATAACAAAAGTCTATCACTAATTATTGTTCAAACTATATTATATGAAATATCACGCAAATAAATTTCACTATTACTAATTATTGCTCAAACATTATTATATAATTTTATTTTATACAATTACCCTATAGGGTAACGGGTACAAAATAGGCTTTGTTAATACCCTTATCTGTTTAGTTAACAAAAAAAACTTCTTATCCATATCCATATCCATATCCGATAAGCTAACGAAAAAAAAATATTACTCATATCCGCCTTATCGAATACGGTACGGATAAAATAAATAGTTAAAAGGGTATCATTGACACCCTAGTTCAAATTAAAGGTCCAACAGTGAAGGCATCAAGGTCGTTTATCATGTATGCCCAAGATTAAGAAGAACGCATAATGAATCAAATTCACAGCACAAATGAAAAAACAAAGAATTAAGTCATCAATTTTTTATTTATTTCCTTATTAATCAGATTTATTTTTATTTTTCCATTTATGTTAATCGGATGTTTCACGTGTAATGTATATTTCTATTCATTATGTATTTGTTTGGTATACCTAAATTGCAATATTTTCATTCTTATATATATTAAGCACATAGATATCGCCAATGACTTTGATTAAATAATAAAATTTCGAATTGAATATCAGTTCTCTGATTATATATTATGTTTAATGTATTCTTTTTATGTTTTCTTTTACGTATAGAAATCTAAATTAATTTAGACGTGTACTCGCCACACATACTCTTCACATGCAAATTGTATCATCTTCTGATTAGTCATGATTTCTTTCTATTTTTTAAATGTTATTTAAGAAACTTTTGAATTGATTGATAATTGATTGGTCATGTCTTCATTTCTTTCTATTTTTTTATTTCATTTAATGAATGTTATTTGTCATTTAACATGTCATTTTGTTTGAGATTTTTTTATGAGATAAAAAAAATATTTGTCATTTATATATTATTTAATATGTCATTTAAAGAATGATATTTACGTGTAGATGTTATTTAATATGCCGTTGAAGAAATATTATTTGTCATTTAGTATACTTTTTTTATAAAAGTATGTCATTTTGTATGAGATTTTTTTTTCTTATAATACGTCCCGTTACAATACACGGACACGATACGAGTAACTCTTACATACATTCACCTCTTTTGTGTTCCACTATATAAAATATTATGCTACTAATATTATTGAGAGGAGGGTTCCAATACCTCTTGCCTTCCGTACCTCATCATATCTCATATTTTATATCTTCGTTTTCAAAGTCCAATTTGTCGATCCGAACCGCTCAACATGACATCCATAGTAAATATGCTTGGAGACCAAATTTTATTTTTGAAAATTTGTTACTATTTTTTAAAATAGATACAAAATTATTGTTTTTGGACCGTTCAAAAATAGTAATTTTCTACCTATCTAAAAAAATAATAATTTTGAAATCATTCAAAAAGATTTCCTGGTGCGGTACTGCAGGATACGAATTCTACAATAACAATCTCTGTTAGAGTGGGAAAAATGGCACGCCGGAGCCGGCTCCGTTACGGAACGGCACGGTTACGGCACGGCACGTGTGTCATTCGCGTGCCGTGACTCGCGTGTCCCGTGCCGTGATCATTCGCGTGCCGTGTCCATCTTTTGAAACTTTGGCACGCACGGCACGGCACGTGAAAAATTTAGTCACAGCACGGCACGGCACGTAGTCACGCGAGTCACGTGTAATTAGGACCATTAGATATTGATTTAATGGTGAATCTTGAATAAATTAACTTAAATTATGATTAAATGGTCACGCGAGTCACGCGGGTCACGGCACGTTTAGACACGGCGTGACTCACGTGGCGTGACCATTCGCGTGCCGTGACCACCCCTTGACATTTTAGTCACGGCACGGCACGGCACGTGAAAAATTAACTTGGTCACGGCACGGCACGGCACGAGACTAAAGTCACGGCGTGTTAGTCACGGCACGGCACGTTTTTCCCACTCTAGTCTCTGTTATTCCACAGCCGATTTGTTTCCTAAACAGTAACTTGTCCAATAAATAAAATAATGAGCCCATAAAGAAATATCTAAGACTTTAGCAAACATGTTACGGCCCATTGTACTAGGCCTTTATAAAGCCCAGAAAATATAATTTAACTGTGGAGATTTTCTGGACCAATAGGATAGTGAACTTGTCTAGCTGTGATTATATTTAGATTCATGACAATAATTAATACTTTTATTTGAATATAATCTAAGTGTATTTTTTTCGGAATAGAGCTGGATTAGTTTTATTTGAGAAACAACAAATTAATATTATTTAAATTAGCACTGTTCTAAATTATAAAATCCAAATGACACTAGTCATACATCGAGTAGCATAAAATAATAATCTTTTTGCATTATTTTAATTACAATTTTTCATATTATTTTTTCACATAATAATTAATATAATATTATTTTATACCATTTTTTTGACAATTCAAACGAATCCTTAATATACGCAAGAACCTTTTTCTTTCAAAGAAAAAAATTACAAAATTTCAGTACAAGCAGCTCAAGACTGACTATTCAGAACATTTAACCCCAAATTCATTATTTTTCAGGATTAAGGTTAATTGTAAAGGATTGTAACTTTTTACCACCCATAAACAGACAAGATAAACCTCTTTAAAATCCTTTTGGAGAAAATTTCAAACTTGTTCTTTAATTCAGAAGGCTTACATTAAACTTTTGGACAAAGTATCTCATAGATGGCATCCAATATTGTGTGATGATTGTAACAATCCACGTTAAAATTTGTCAAACTACGCTTGGCAGCCAATGGCAAGACTCCCTTAAAAATAATTGTCAAACTAAAATCTTAAATTTAGTTCATTAAAAAAAATCTTAAATTTAAAGATAATTTTTTGACGTAAATTATATATTGAATTTTAGTGTAGTTGAAAATTATTTGTTCGCTAATTAAATGATAATATTGCTATGCCACAAAATTTGTCTGATCAATTAATTTGCTAATTAGTTTTGATGTTGCGTCAGATTTGAACAACATATGTTTAAAATTTTAAATATAGAGATAATATGTAAAATAAGAGAAGGGTTTAAATGTCTTATGTCTTTCGTGTCTCATCGTAAACTGCTTGACGTGATATCTATATTAAAATATATTAAAAACCAAATTTCATAATTTTTAAAAATATTTTATTGTTTTTTAAGATTGGTACAAAATCACTATTTATGAAAAAAAAACAGTTATTTTGTACATATCTAAAATAATAGTAAAATAATTCCAAACAATATAAAATATGATCTATAAGTATATTTTAATATGGATATCATGTTGAGTGGTTTGAATTGACAATTTGAATTTTAAAAGTTGAAATATAAGATATGAGGTGCGATAAAACATGAAATTCATGAGGCATTTGAACACCTTCGTAATTTTTTTTTTTGGATAAAAGGCAGAGCCCATTTCATTTAAGAAAAAAGTTAAGTTACAACTATGATTTGTTTAGGGATATCTCACATCAAAATATACCCCAAAACCCAAAAAAACCACCATCAGCAAGCAATAAACTGACGGGATTGAACCTAAGTATGTGCCACAACAGGGCTAACACTAAGCCACCTCTTGGGGCTAAAGAGAAAACAAGCAACAGATTGTAAAGGAAAAAAACAAGCAACAGATGGGAAAGTAAGAAACTAAGCAGTGGTATCGCCATAAACGACCATCTGTAGCTCATTTTCTGGGAGAGGGTCAGTAGCAGGAGTACCAGAATCCCCCAGCTGAAGCACCTCAGTAAATGGAGCATCATCAGGATGCCAAGAGCTGATTGGAATCTCATCAGTGTTGGCAGGAATCCAGACCGCAATGCCCTCTTGAATCTGAGTTCTCACGTGACCTGTCCAATAATGAATCAAAGATAGGATTAGAAAAACAATTTGTCGCGGTGATTTGATTGTACAATTATTGAAACAGAGATCATTACGATGTTTCCATATAGTCCAACAAACAGCACTAACTACTAAAAGAAAAGCAAATTTATCATTAGTAGGTAATTGAGTTGCAAATTGAGTAATATCAGAAAACTTAGTCCAAGTGAGGCTTAAACTCTGACATGCGCCCATCCAAAACCATATAGATTTAGCAAAGTGGCATGTGACAAACAAATGCTCCACAGATTCGGGCTGATCACAGAAATGGCAATGAGCAGCACCTGTCCACCCTCTTTTTAATAGTTTATCCTTGGTTAAAATTTTCTTTTTATGCGTGAGCCACATAAAAATCCTTATTTTTAACGGGATAGGTATTTGCCACCATAACAAAGGGTCCCTTGGAAGCTTTCCTCTAAAATTCAGGAGCTTATATAATGATCTAACTGTGAACTTACCAGATGGTTCCCACCTCCAACTCAAGTGGTCGGTCGTATGAGTAAAAGAGGTATGACTAACTATGAGTAATAAATCTAGCCATTCTCTATATTCTATATCAGATAAACACCTTCTAAAGGTGATATTTTGGCCTTGAGAATTAACTACATCTTGTAAAGAAATATCAGGGGTAGAACAGATGTTGTATATTTGTGGAAAGCGTGAAGCAAGTGAGCATGATTGGTACCATATATCAGACCAGAATTTAGCTAAAGTACTGACTCCTGGGGTAATAGAAGTGCTAATATGACCTAATGGGTCAAGAGCTATGATAGCTTTCCAAAAGGCAGAATAGGGTAATCTATGTGTATCTGAATAGTATTTGGCATGAATCAGTTTTTTCCAAGTACTGTTATATTGCGGATCTTTGTATTTCCACCACCATCGCATTAATAAGGAGATATTCATTTGTTTCAAATCTAGAATTCCTAATCCTCCAAATTCTTTAGCAAAGCAAGATATTTCCCAAGATATTAAAGTATATTTCCTCTTAGTGGGACTAGCCCCTTGCCATAAAAACCGATGTCGAATTTTATCTAGTGCAAGGATAACATATGCAGGAATTTTAAGTACAGATAGTGAATAAAGTGGGACAGCCGAAAGAACAGAATTTAAAAGTGTCAACCGACCTCCTAGAGATAGTAAACTGCCTTTCCAGTTTTGTAATTTCTTCTCTACTTTATCTATAAGGAACATCCAATCCACGCGAGTCATTTTATGGGTGTGTAAAGGTAGGCCTAAATATTGTAGGGGAAATTGAGCTGATTTGCAATTAAAATATGTAGCTAAAGAATCAATGGTAGCTGTATTAATTGGATACATGGCTGTTTTGGAATAATTCACTTTGATCCCTGATATAGCCTCAAAGGCCAATAAAATCCACCATGCATTTTCGATATTGGTGGCATTGGCCTTAAGAAATATGATGGTGTCATCAGCATAATGACAATTAGATGCAGGGTGACCATCTACTATCGGTGGTCCTAATCCCTGAATAACCCCATGAGAGCGCCCTTTTTGAAATATCTTACTAAGAGTATCGGCAGCCAAATATAGAGGTAGGGGGACAAAGGATCGCCTTGTCGTACCCCTCTTTTGCAATAAAAATATTGGGTAAGTTCACCATTTATGTTTATACAAGATTGAGAGCTATTGAGCCACTCTTGTATCCAAGAGATCCATCGAGGCCCAAAACCTCTACTATGAAGGATATCTATCAAATATTGCCAATTAATTTTATCATAGGCTTTTTCAAAATCCACCTTGATAACTACCCCGTGATCATTAGTGACTTGGCAATGGTGTATGATTTCTTGGCTCAAAACTACATTATCTAAAATGAATCTATTTTTAATGAATGCAGCAGCTAGGGTCTATGATCTTATGCATGATGGCGTCTAAACGAAATGTCAACATTTTAGAAATGATCTTAAAACTACAGTTAACCAAACTAATTGGTCTGTATTTGGAGATGATCGTGGCATCTTTTTCTTTAGGGAGCAAACAAATAATGGATTTATTCAAACTTTTTAGGGATGTAGTATGGTTATAAAAATGGGAACACAAGAGGAAAAAATCATCTTTAATGAGCATCCAAAAAGTTTGATAAAATTTGAAAGTGAAACCATCTGGTCCAGGGGAACCATTTGGTTCACAAGCAAAAATGGCATGTTTCAGTTCTTCTACAGTAAAGGGTTGTTCAATGAGTACTTGTTCTTCAGGAGTTAATTGATCATTAACGTCCCAAAATAGTGGATCTAAATGAGCAAAAGTGGAACCAGGAATGCCTAAAAGATTCTTATAAAAGTCGGTAATATGATGTTTGATGGTGGGTTGATGAGTGACATGCTGTCCTTCTATCTCAATTGAGAGGATTTTATTTTTTTGGCTCTATGTGAAGCCACTGTATGAAAATATTTAGTATTATTATCGCCCTCTTCTAACCATTTTTGTTTGGAGCGGTGTAACCAATATTTTTCTTCTTCGAGATATATATTATCTAAGTCCTGCTTTAATTGTACCCACCGAGTAATTTCAGAATCTAATAAATCACGAGATTCTTGGAGAAGTTCCAATTCTTTTATTTGTGCTAAGAGGAACTTTTTATCCTTTTTCCTCTTGCCATAGAAATTCTTGGCCCAACCTCTAATTTTCTTCCTAAGGAATTTAAGTTTTTTGTGCCAACTATCAGCTATATCAAAAAGGTTCAGCTCATATTGTGACCACCATTTGTGAACTAAGGGAATAAAATCAGGTTGGTCCAACCATAGGGGGTCAAACCTAAAGATATGATTAATGGAATCAATAGCATCAGTTATTTGAAAAATCAATGGGCAATACTCAGATCTTGAATGGAGCTATGAGGGTATCCATGACTGTCACAAGGATAGACAATGGATGAATTTTTTAATTGCTGATTTTTCCTGCTTTTCTCTGTTTCTCCTGTTTTGGTACTGTTGTTCTTTCTTCAATTATTTATGTTGTGTAGTTTACTCGTAGTGAGAGGAGTTTGGCATATAGTCGATCCAATTGAGAGGTGTAAGAGGCTAGGATGTAGGGAAGTAAGGCTGTGAGACTTAGATGATGCATTGTACTTGGATATTTCTTTAATTTATATAAACATAACTTGGTAGTCACTACCAAGTATTTTCAAAAAACAAAAGAGAGAGAGATGGGCTATTGTGCTTTGCAAAGTAAATGGGGGGATTTACTTTGGACTATATTTGGCCCGAAGAAAATCCAAACAACCGATCCGAACTGTTCAACATGTTCTAAATATTAAAATGTGCTTGAAGACTAAATTTTACATTTTTTGGAATTTGTTTACTATTTATTAAGCCACTTTGAAAATTGCGGATCCGGTGGTCCATAAAATTTTACTGTTTTTTACTGTTCACAGTGGATCAGCGATTTTCAAAGTGCCTTAATAAATAGTAAAAAAATTCAAAAAAATGTAAAATTTAGTCTCCAAGCACATTTCAAAATTTAGAACAAGTTGAACGGTTCGGATCGGTGGTTTGGATTTTTTTCGGGCCAAATATGGCCCGAAGTATACCCCCCATTTACTTTGCAGAGGACAATAGCCCATCTCTCTCTCTATATATATATATATATAGAGTGATGCTACGGTGCTTTGGGAAGTAAAGATGGTGTTTTACTTGCCGCTCATATCTCCATTTTCAAAGATCAGATAGTCGATCCGAACATCTCAACATAATCTTCCTATTGATATGTGCTTGGAAACCAAATTTTACATTTTTTGGAAATTTTTTACTATTTGTTTACAATTTTTGAAATCACAGCTTTTCAAAAAACACTGATTTTCAAAAATTCTAAAAAAAAAGTACAAATTTGGTCTCCAAGCACATATTAATATGAAGATCATGTTGAGAAATTCGGATCGACTATTTGAACTTTGAAAATAGAGATATGAGCGGGAAGTAAAACACTCTCTTTACTTCCCAAGCACCGTAGCATCACTCTATATATATATATATGATCTTCATATATTGATATGTGTTTTACTTCCCGCTCATATCTCCATTTTCAAAGTTCAAATAGTCGATCCGAATTTCTCAACATGATCTTCATATTAATATACACACACACACACATATATATATATATAGAGAGAGAGAGATGGGCTATTGTGCTTTGCAAAGTAAATGGGGGGTTTACTTCAGGTCATATTTTCATTTTTGAAAATCCAAACAACCGATCCGAACCGTTCAACATGTTCTAAATATTGAAATGTGCTTGCAGACTAAATTTTACATTTTTTTGGAATTTTTTTACTATTTATTAAGCCACTTTGAAAATCGCTGATCCGGTGGTCCAGAAAATTTTACTGTTTTTTACTGTTCACAGTGGATCAGTGATTTTCAAAGTGGCTTAATAAATAGTAAAAAAATTCCAAAAAATGTAAAATTAGTCTGCAAGCACATTTCAATATTTAGAACATGTTGAACGGTTCAGATCAGTTGTTTGGATTTTCAAAAATGAAAATATGGCCCGAAGTAAACCCCCCATTTACTTTGCAAAGCAGAATAGCCCATCTCAGATATATATATATATATATATATATATATATAGAGAGAGAGAGAGAGAGAGAGAGAGAGAGAGAGTTGGGCTATGGTGCATTGCAATGTATATGCTCTCTTGTGCATTGGACTATAAATCATTAGATTTGAAGTTGAAATAGTCGATCTAAAGGGCTCAACATGTTCTCCATATCAAAATGTGCTTGGAGACCAAATTTTATATTTTTTGAAAATTTTGTACTTTTTTTTTTATAATTTTTGAAAATAGTTGTTTTTCAGAAATTTCTGGACCATAGAAAAACAGTAATTTTCAAAAATTTTAAAAAAAATTGCAAACAATTTCAAAAAAGTAAAATTTGATCTCTAAATACATTTTAATATGGATATCAAATTGAACGATTTGGATCGGTTGTTTTTAAGTCAAAACCAACGATTTATAGTCCAATGTACAAGAGAACCTATACATTGCAATGCACCATAGCCCAACTCTCTCTCTCTCTCTCTATATATATATATATATATATATATATATATATATATAGAGAGAGAGTTGGGCTATGGTGCATTGCAATGTATATGTTCTCTTGTACATTTTAGCAAACTGCTGCCAGATCTGTGAGCCGTCTGATTTCTATTTAGATTTGCGTCTGATGATTACATCAGTTTGCGGAAAGAAAAGATTAACGGAGTCCATCAATGTTTCTGCCAATTAAAAAAATAAGTTTTTAATTAGGTCCGGTCTCCTCCCGACATTTTTATTAATATCCAAAGTTTAATACAAATTATTAATTATGCCCACATTCTCAAACTTTTGCTAAAAATGTCCAAGCCGGCTTAGGTACCAGAGTAAACCGGCCATTTTCTGGCCGGCTTACTCCATTTTTTTTTTTTTTTAGAGACACTATGAAGATCAAAATATTGAAATCTAACTCTGAAAATTTGAAATTTTTGTTTAAATTATTTGTTATATTACTTCTTTGAGGAGGGTTCAAGTTACAACAATCATTTTTTCATTTTCAAAGTCCAAATCGTCGATCCAAACCGTTCAACATGATCTCCACAATAAACTGTGCTTCCAGATCAAATTTTACATTTTTTTGAATTTGTTTACTATTTATTAAGTATTTTACAAAAAATAGTCATATTCAGACTATTTTTTTTTTTTTAGAGAGAGACACTATGAAGATCAAAATATTGAAATCTAACTCTGAAAATTTGAAATTTTTGTTTAAATTATTTGTTATATTACTTCTTTTGATGTATGATTAGCATATTTATACGAAAATACGATAGATTAATTGAAATTATGTTGAATAACACTAAATTATGTTAAATTACGCTAAATTACATTAAATTACGCTAAAATACGGTAAATTACGCTAAATTACAAATGAATAGGGACGATATCTTCACTGAAAAGGCGAAAAACCACGATGAAACTTCAAACGGTCATAAAACGGCGCTCGAGTGTCCGATTTCAGCAAATGACCACTTTTCGGAAAGCTTGCGAAAATGCGCATGCGTCCGTGCCTACTATGTTGGATTTCGAAATTCAGAATCGCGAAAAAACAAAGGGAAGAGCCTCAAAACTTGAGTTGAAGTTTCTGATTAAGATTTTCATTTCTATCATTCAATCCAAGTAGCTCAGTAAATTAGTTATATAATGAACTTGCAGATTACCAATTTTGACTATTTTTGGAATTTTTTTACTATTTTTTATGATTCATGAAAGATGAGCAAAATCACTCTACTATAGCGTAATTTTGTGTAGTTTAGTGTTTTTTTTACCATATTTCAGCATAATTAGCGAAGTTATTGTAATTTAACGTAATTTAGTATAATTGAACATAATTTATTGTAATATAGTGTAATTCAACATAATTTCAAGTAATCTAACGTATTTTAGTATAAATATACTAATTATACATCAAGAAGTAATATAACAAATAATTTAAACAAAAATTTCAAATTTTCAGAGTTAGATTTCAATATTTTGATCTTCATAGTGTCTCTAAAAAAAAAATAGAGTAAGCCGGCCAGAAAATGGCCGGTTTACTCAGGTACCTAAGTCGGCCATTTTCTGGCCGGCTTGGGCATTTTTAGCAAAAGTTTGAGAATGTGAGCATAATTAATAATTTGTATTAAACTTTGGATATTAATATAAATGTCGGGGTCTCCTCTCTCTATCTCAAAAATTAAATTTTCTGAGATGTCAGCAAATTTTACCCATCTCAACAATTGTGATGTCAGCAAATTTTACCCACCTCAGAAATTAAATTTTATTTTATTTTTCAAAATTTTATTTTTTAAAAATTTGCATATAGATGCTACATCCAATTGTTTTAAATTCTGTAAATCTTATTACATAACTCTGTAAACTGAAGCTTTGAATTCTGTAAACTACATTGTAAATTGTGAATTTTTATCTTTTTTGATATGATGCATCCAAAAACTACAATTTTATTTTTGAATTCTATACATCTTACTGTAAAACTCTATAATGTGATACTCAATATACTGTAAACATAACAACTAACTTCAAAACACAGCAATTATTATTTTCTCTGACAATAAGACACTATTATTATCACAAGAATAACTCATAACAACACAAACAAAATAAAATACAAATAAAAAATGAGGAGGGTTCAAATGCCTCCATTTTTCATGCCTCCACCATGCCTCCATATTTTAAAACTTTAATAACTCAAAATTTAAAACTTAAAATTCAAAATAAAACCATTGGATATGATCTACATCATTTTATCTCTGTGCTCATAAAAAATTATCACATTTCGATTTTGTTTTTATGTGAATCAATAAGTTAAAAAATCAACGTCTAGAAATTGTCCACATTAGTATGTTTTTTACAAGCTCTTGATGACAACCAAAATAAAATTGAAATATCATAACTTTTTACAAGTGTATAGATTAAATGATGTAGACCATATCCAACGGTTTTATTTTTATTTTTAAGTTTTAAATTTTGAGTTATTAAAGTTTTAAAATATGGAGGCATGGTGGAGGCATGAAAAATGGAGGCATTTGAATCCTCCTCATAAAAAATATATATATTTTCCACCAAACATAACATTTATTACAAATCAAAGAAAACATAAAAAAAGTCTAACATAACACTACTTACTATTTAGCACCGCTTCCACTAACAACCTGCAATCCGAAAACATCGTATCTTTTTGCTCTTGTCCCATTGATTTTACAAAATTCAATGCTTCCCATTGCATGAATTATGTAAATCTAATGTACGAATTCTGTAAATATCAGTCAAAATTCTGTAAACCTAATGCATGAATTCTAAAAATCTAAGATAATCCCAAGTGTTTAAAACCTAAAATAATATGTTAAAATTTTATAAACCTCAATAAAAAATTATGTAAACCTATAGAAAAAATTCTACACATCATTCATTCAGCCTATTCATCGACTCTGGCATCAACTGCGATTAAGCATCTCCTTGTAATTCAAAATTAAATTCAACCTCTGAATCTTGAGTTATTGTTAAGAATTACCCATCTCAATATAACTCGAAATCAGATCCAACCTTAAATACAAAGAATCCAAAATCTAAAATATAATCCAAAAACCAACAATCAGAAATCCAGCAAACCCAACATGAGACTTTATGATTGTGAAAATAATCTGAAGCGAATGATTCGACACCCAATCCTTGACAACCTAAACCTACAAAGCGAAAAAAAAAACATCAAAGTAACCTACTCCAAAACATTATAGTCCTTTAAAGTTTAAATCATCAGAGTCTCTTAAGTTGAAAAGGCAAAAGACATCTTATTTACCCGCCCCTTTTAATTCGTAATAAGTGAACAGGTGGGGTTCTGAATGTAAGTTTCCCTCTACTCCTCCGACAATAGCTCAGGTGCGGAACTAAAAATTTTAATAGAAGTAACTGAAAATTAAAATGTACAATTGTGATGAATGAAATTTTAACTCAAGATTTCTCAATCATAAAATAGAGTTTTAACTACTAGACTATAACTAAAAATATGTCATTTATTAAGGGTAACTAGACTATATAAAAAATTTTAAAAAGATAAAATTCAAATAAATTTCTATACGTATAATAAAAATTATAAAATCATAAAAGTGATTTAGCCACCTTCGGCTTAAATCTTAGATCCGCCTCTGCAATAGCTGCTTCTCTTCTTACCAGCAAGGCAGCAAGCGCTCCAGCTTTTCTGATGCTTCGCCACCTACTTGCTTTCTTGACCAGCGACCGCTATTCCACCTTGGTAATCTTCTAAGTTTAATCGTTGGTTTATCAAATTTTCCCCCGTCTTGTCCGCTTGAGTCTGATTCCTTCTTGCCTGATTTGCTGGTTGGTGTGGTGTAGTGTATTGAAAAGGGTCCGGGTCGGGTCGGTCCGGTCCAAACCCGACCGGTCCCCGGGTTGACTCGGGCACGGGTTAGCCCGGGTCAACGGGTTGAGTCGGGTAGGGGGGGTCGGGTTGGGGTTTGATTCGGCCGACCCTTACCCGGTCTAAACCCGGCGGGTTAGGTCGGGGCGGGTTAGGTCGGGTCGGGGGACGGTCCGGTCCGGTTCGTTTTTTTTTTTTTTTTCTTTCTGTTTCTGTTTCCAGAGACGTTTTTCATCTGTTTTTTTTCAGTTTTTTTTTAATTTTTTTTATTTGAACTCAATATATTTTTGATATAACAAAATCAAATTAAGTTAAAACCGAATTTTGTTAAAACTAAATTAGTCTAAAACCAAATTATTCTAAAACCGAGATATACCGAATTAGTTTAAAACTGAATTATTTTAAAACAAAAGTTAATTTAAATACTAAACAAAAATCATTAAATACTAAAATAAAAATCATTAAATACTAAACAACAATCATTAAATACTAAAATTATTGAAAGAAGAGAGAGCTGTTATGTTGAAAGTAATATTATAGGTTCTCCGTTCTCATATTCTGAACATTTCTAATTTTTGGTCAATTTTTTTAATAAACAATTAATTAAATACTGAATCGTACTAACAGTCAAGTGTGCAATTTAGAATTGAAAATGATAAATGTGTATTTTATAAATTAACATGATTTATGCAATTTTTAGGACTGAAAAAAATGAATTACACTAGATTACTTGAAATTATGTCGAATTACACTAAATTACGTTAAATTACTCTAAATTACAATAACTTCGCTAATTATGCTGAAATACGGTAAATTACGCTAAAATAGACCGATTATGTGCCATCTTTCATGAATTATAAAAAATAGTAAAATAATTCCGAAAATAGTAAAAACTGGTATTCTACAAGTTCATTATGTAACTAATTTACTGAGCTACTTGGATTGAATAATAGAAATGAAAATCTTAATTGAAAACTTCAACTCAAGTTTTGAGGGTCTTCTCTTTGTTTTTTGGCGATTCTGAATTTTGGAATCCGGCATCGCGGGCACGGACGCATGCGCATTTTCGCAAGCTTTCCGAAAAGTGGTCATTTGCTGAAATCGGACACTCGAGCGCCGTTTTATGACCGTTTGAAGTTTCGTCGTCGTTTTTCACCTTTTCAATGAAGATATCGTCTCTATTCATATGTAATTTACCGTATTTTAGCGTAATGTAATGTAATTTAACTTAATATAGTGTAATTCAACATAATTTCAAGTAATTTAGCGTATTTTAGTATAAATATACTAATATATATAACATGATCATGATCAGATGGACAGGATATGTATATACATATGTTAATTCAAATATACTACTAATTCAAATATACTAATATATTTATACATATGTTAATTCAAATTAAAGTTTATAGAATTAACATATCAATTAGCATATGAATATGTTAATTTTAATTAAGATGTCAAATAATATGTATATATGTTAATTCATATTTTTAAAAACGAAGGATACGATACGGCTATTATATATATATATATATATATATATATATTATTCTTTATTATTTATATATTGTATTTAGATAATCATAAAAATTCTAATTAAAGGCTCAAACTATAAAAAATTAAAGGCTTAATCTAATAATAGATTAAATATTAAAGTTATTGGAATATATCACAAGTTAACAATGGCCAAGTGGTTAAAGGTATTGATTGTAAGGTTGTTGAGAGAGAGGTCGGGGGTTCGAATCTCGCTGACAACAAAAAAAATCCAATTTTTGCGCCGGTGTATGCGCGACTCACAGGTGCGGGTCCGGTTCAAGGTCGCGGCTCACGGGTGCGGGCGTGGTTCAGGAGGTTCGGATCCGGGGGTTTAGGGTCGGGTTCACCCGGGTTCGGTCGGTTTAGTGTCGGGTTCACCCGGGTTCGGCCGGTTTAGGGTCGGGTTCACCCGGGTTCGATCGGTTTAGTGTTGGGTTCACCCGGGTTAGACCGGTTTGGGGTCGGGTTTAGTCGGGTTCGGGCGGGGCGGGTCGGGTTTAGGCCGGTCCGGGTCGGGTTCGGGTAGGCGGGTTGAAACGGTGGGGGTATGGTCGGGTTTCGCCCAGAAAACCGTATCCGACCCGTTTCAAACCCGACCCAACCCTTTAGGGCGGTTCGGGTCGGATTCAAGGTCGGGTCCGGGTCGGTCCGGGTCCCGGGTTTGGTCGGTCCGGGTCGACCCGCCCGGGTTTAATCAATACACTAGTGTGGTGTCTGCTTAAAATTTAAAATTCAAACTGTCAGATCTGTTTTGACACGAATATTGAAAAACTTCCACTCGACCAGATTGACCGGATTATGATTGGACGGTTCGGCTCTAAACTCAACATTTGAGTTAGAGCATCTACATCCCAGCAACTCAAATTAATTTCTAAATAACTATTAACCACTTTTTAAAAATTAAGATCTCTAAAATTTCTAACTATCACATTCCTAAAATTAATTTTAGAGTTTCTATTAAGCAACATCAGCAACAAATTAAAAAGGAAAAATAATTTGATCCAATTATTTAATCAATATGAAATTTATAAACATTTTTAATAAAATAACTTTACTACATAATTTACATAATTTTTAAATAAAAAACTATACAGTAAAATTTTTAAATAAAAAACTATCTCACATTCCTAAAACTAAATTAGAAACTGTTGCAACTGCTGCGTCACGTTACAAACTCTTAATAGAGGAGGGTTCAAATGCCTCCACCATGCCTCCATATTTTAAAACTTTAATAACTCAAAATTTGAAACTTAAAAGTAAAAATAAAACCGTTAGATATGGTCTACATCATTTTATCTATACACGTGTAAAAAATTATGATATTTAAATTTTTTTTTGGTTGTCTTCAAGAGCTTGTAAAAAACATACTAATGTGAATAATTTCTAGACGTTGATTTTTCAACTTATTGATTAACATAAAAACAAAATCGAAATGTGATATTTTTTTATGAGCACATAGATAAAATAATGTAGATCATATCCAACGGTTTTATTTTGACTTTTAAGTTTTAAATTTTAAGTTATTAAAGTTTTAAAATATAGAGGCACGGCGGAGGCATGAAAAATGGAGGCCTTTGAACCCTCCTCCTCTTAATAATATCAGGGCTTACATCAGAGGATCCGGACTCCACTTACATGGGATATAGGTTCCATAAACTGCACAAGGAAAATAAACCACCAAAAAGCCTCCTTCGTCCCTTCCATTCTCAGCACCCTATCTTCACTCACCAACTCCTTCACGCACTTCCGTGCCCTTATTATACTTGCTCGGACTCGCTTCCTCAGTGTATTCAAAATCAAATTACAATCAAATGACGATCAAACGATCTCCATCTCAGGCGAATTGCAATGCACTCTATCCACCGTCGATGCCATGGAAGCTGCGCCTGATCTTCAAGATAGGCTCCGCTCTGTCCGACGCCTCTCGCCGCAGTAATGGCACCATCAACCGCCGCCTCCTCTCCTTCATCTCCCCTCACGCTTCAGCCTCACTTCACCCCTCCACCGGCGTCCGTACCTCCGACATCACCATTAACCCCTCTCACAACCTCCGTATCCGCGTCTTCGTACCCGCTTCGCCACCCTCGACCCCTCTCCCGGTTATCGTCTTCTTCCATGGGGGTGGATTCGCGTACCTCTCGGCCATGTCCCATGTGTACGATGCGGTGTGTAGAAGGTTCAGTTGGAAGATAGGGGCGGTGGTAGTGTCAGTAGACTACCGGCTATCGCCGGAGCACCGATATCCGGCCCCATACGACGATGGCCTGGAGGTGTTAAGATATCTCGATTCTGGAGGAATTCAATCGGAGAAGGTGATGGAAGGGATTAAAACGGACTCGTCCAGTTGTTTCCTGATGGGCGATAGCGCGGGTGCCAACATTGCCCACCACGTGGCGCGCAGGTCAGACATTGTATATACCTTTTATATTTGTTATTTTATTTATATCCTTCGTTTGTTGGTTGGATTTTAGTTGAAGAAAGCTCTAGAATTTATTCTGTATCTTTGTTTGAGTGTTTTACCCGATCAACTTAAATTCTTTTGAAATTTCAAAGTTTTGCGAAGGTGCAATGTGGACAAAGTTCGACATAGTCACCCTTTAATAAGGAAAAGGGTTTTATGCATAGCCTCCACCTAGTCCAGCATCTTAATCAAACATAAAATTCCAATAAAATTATTGTTTTTCAGTACTTGGTCGTTTTGTTGATGTTATCCATTCAGGCACATCGAAATAGTTGGTATTTTCTTGTCTTAAAACTTGCTATTATTAGGTACTGCACGGAAACCGCAAATTGGAACCGGATCCAGCTTGCCGGAGTGATAACAATCCAACCATTCTTCGGGGGAGAAGAACGGACCGAATCAGAGATACGTTTGGAGGGGGCACCGCTGGTGTCGCAGGAACGTACTGATTGGCTGTGGAAAGCATTTCTACCCGAAGGAGCTGATAGGAACCACGAGGCGGCCCACGTTTTCTCCCCAGCAACAGAGCTTGGTAATTTAATGTTAACCAAACAACATTTAAAACTTATTATGACACAGTAAGAAGATTAAATGATTATTTTTTTATTTTGTGGAGTGAAATTATGTTTTATTTACCTTTTTGCTTACACATTTTCTGTTTGGCTTGAGAGTTCTGGTTTCTGGTTAGATAGATATGAAGCCATCTTCAAATTTAGCTTTCTGATTAATTGCATCCTTACTAGTTCAAAGATTTTTAATATTTGTATTCTGCTTTAATTTGTGCATAGACCAGTAAATCAGAAAATTAACGAGAATATTTACATATAGCTTCTTGACCTGTAAGAATATTAATTTATTATTTTGCTAAACAGGTAATGCCTTCCCGCCAGTGCTGGTAGTGATAGGCGGTTATGATCCATTGCAGGACTGGCAAAAGAGGTACTATGAAATGTTGAAACAAAAGGGGAAGGAGGTACAGTTAATCGAGTATCCGAATGCAGTACATGCCTTTTATGTTTTTCCTTTCGATGAGTCGAAGCAGCTGATTCACGAGATTATGGCATTTGTGGAGGAGAAGAGATCTAAGGCCACCTGATTAGCTAGGTGGGCATGTGTACAATTAGATGTAATTAGAACTTAATAAATCATCGTTAGTATCGGCATAATATATCCTTTGGATTATATTAGTGTTCTGGGGTGGTTGGGTTTGGTTGGATTTAGATAGAAATTTGGCTTGTAAAATTGTGCTTACCGGGTAATAAAGTTATTATTGTGGTAAAAGATTGCAATTGTGATGTCAGCGGTCTAGTTTTTTTGAGATAAAAATTAAGTAAAAGTCTTCGAACTTCAAATATTTATAAGAATTTTTTATTCGAAATTTTGAACTTGTAATTTCACATGCGAAGAACATTATTTCAGATGCAAAATTAGATTATAAGTTAGTTTTTAACAGTCTAGTTTAAGCGAATAGGTAATTGCATAAGATTTTTATCTTCTTTTACTTTTTGCAAATAAGATAAGTGTGTTATGTTGTTCACAAATTGTCCTAAATTGGAAGAAGTTGTCGTGTAAGTAAGAATAACTCTAAAAAGAAATGTGAGAAACTCGGTCATATTTGTTGAACAAGCTACCGAGCTCCAACCATGGAGTGCTGCAGCATTAGACACTTAGATAACCGTACAAGTAATTAGATTTTGATGCCATATGTAACCTAGCCGAGAAGTTTGACCCTTTTTGGAGAATGAGAAGCTGGTATATTTTTTATATTTTATATTTGCTCAGGATGCTAATTAAATAGACTTCAGTTTAAAAAGAAATAAATAAATGAACAACGATATTTTCGCCAATTTATCTCCAAAGACGCAGCTTCTTTTTTAATATTTTCCAGAACAAATGGAAATAACCACCTTCCCCTTGAAAACTGAAGAGCCAATTTCTTCATGCATGAAAGCTCCGTTTCATTTATTATTATTATTATTTATTTATTTTTGAGAAAAAGCCTGTAGGCAAAAAGCTCCGTTTCATTTGGCGAGTCCATTTCGAATGATAAAAGTTGTTCTCATATTGATATCGTGAACCTTTTGAATTTAGTTGGTGTTGTAAAAAATTGACATGTTTGTGACTTGATCAAATCATCAAATCATCAAATCATGTGACATGATATAACCTGATTAAAATAGTTTAAGTGATGTGCCTAATTTGATATCCGAACATTTAAGAGATTCCAAATCTACAGTTGAGGTGAGGAAGTTGTGAACTTCGGTGTTCACGGATCCGATCTCCACCGCCTCGCCCCTGGATTGTTACTCTAGAAATGTGCTAAATTCAAGTATCTCATATAAAATTTGAAGCACTAAATTTTTTGTGTAATCCCTTCATTGCATTTGCAAGTTAGTTGTACTTGTTTACGCCAACCAGTACTTTCAGTCTATAACAAGGCGAGAGGCGAGGTCTTTCATAAAAAAAAAAAAAAACAAGGTGAGGTTTAAAATTAAATTCAAAATTGCCTCTAGTTGCTATTTATATTATTATTATTATTATTATTATTATTATTTTGGTAGTAACTGGGATTTTTTTTAAAAACAGTAATTAAAATAATTAATGTTAAAGAACCAACATGATTACCGTAGTTTTTATAAAAACAGCAAAAACCGAATAGGCTATTCGGTTAAGGGTTTTTTTTTTTTTGCTTAACCGAATAGCCTATTCGGTTTACCATCTTTTCACAAAAAAATCACCCCAAACTATGTAACATTTCGTGTAAATGCCCCTACACCGAGATGGCAATTCGGTTTAGGGGTTTTTTAACCTAAACCGAATTGCCATTTCGGTTTAGGTTTTTTTTTTTAGAGACTAAGAAGAGCAAAATAAAGAAATCTAACACTAAAAATTTGAATTTTTTGTTTAAATTATTTGTTAGATTACTTCTTTTGATTTATAATTAGCAACAAAAAAAATACACTCAATTACTTGAAATTATGTTGAATTACACTATATTTCAATAAATTATGTTGAATTACACTAAATTACGTTAAATTACTAAATTACAATAACTCCGCTAATTACGCTAAACTACGCAAAATTACGCTAAAATAGACCGATTCTGTGCCATCTTTCACGAATCATAAAAAATAGTAAAAAAATTCCGAAAATAGTAAAAATTGGTATTTTACAAGTTCATTATGTAACTAATTCAAGCTTTCCGAAAAGTGGTCATTTGCTGAAATCGGACACTCGAGCGCTGTTTTATGATGGTTTGAAGTTTCGCCGTCGTTTTTTGCCTTTTCAGTGAAGATATCGTCCCTATTCATATGTAATTTAGCGTAATTTAGCATAATGTAATGTAATTTAACTTAATATAGTGTAATTCAACATAATTTCAAGTAATTTAGCGTATTTTAGTATAAATATGCTAATTATATATCAAAAGAAGTCAAATAATTTAAACAAAAAATTCAAATTTTCTTTATTTTGCTCTTCTTAGTCTAAAAAAAAAAAAAAAAAAACCTAAACCGAAATGCCAATTCAGTTAGGCTAAAAAAAACCCCCAAACCGAATTGGGAATTCGGTTAAGCCTAAAAAAAAACCAAACCGAATAGCCTATTCGGTTAAGCGTATAAAATGGATTTTCTGTGGCATCGTATTCTATAACTCCAGTTAAAATCCTATAAACCGAATAGCTCATTCGGTGAAGCAAAAAAAAAACCCTTAACCGAATAAGCTATTCGGTTTTTACTGTTTTTATAAAAACTGCAGTAATCATGTTGGTTCTTTAACATTAATTATTTTAATTACTGTTTTTAAAAAAAATTCTAGTAACTGCCTCTAGTTGTTTTACTCAAAAACAAAAAAGAAACTGGCTGTAGGTTGTAGTTGAGTCCATATCCTCGACGGTACCGTAAAAGATTCCCTTTTACAATTAGCTATTTGCGGTTTGAGATTAACTCTCAGCCGGTTTGGAATTCGGGCTGACTGAGGAGCAGTATTATTGGGCTTTGAGATTCGTGCCAAGTTAAAAAGAACGGTCCAGATCAAGTAATTGTAAAAGATTCCCTATTACGGTACCGTCGGTGATATGAATTCGGCTGTAGTTGTTGTTCGACTTTTCAGAAAAAAGAACAAATCATGGGAATCTCATTTATTGAGGTTAGATGAGAAGCTGTGGACCCTACACTACAGATCTGTTCCTCTGACGACTGCAATCAAATTTCTAGGTACATAAAGGCATTAACTGCCCTGGCCCCCAGCCAACGCCCCTGATAAGGTTTCTCGTCCTCTGCATGTGCTGCACCGCGTCCGCGTTTGACGTGTGCGTAGCGGACTCGAAGTCTGTTTGCTGAGTTAGATTTTCATAGGTGCTGAGGATCCATCTGAGAGCTGAGCCAATGGTCTGATATCCATGCTACAGATCGTATAGCGTTGCAGAGAATCCGAATTCACGGAGACCTACTCAATATAGGCCGCAGGAATCCGAATCAGGGGACAGGTGGATCCGTGGATGCCAATGAAACTATCTCCTAAGATGCACTATATAGAATACTCACGGTAGGAACAAAATTAAATTTTTTTTTTTGGCAGTAAATTAATTTTATTATTTTAAAGAGTTACAAACCGGCTGTACATAAAATTAGGCAATAAATGTCTTAGAAAATATTTAGCTGTAAATAAACTAAAAATGCATAGTAATAGGTGCATCATGTGATATAATTTTGGTCATCCTTGCTTGATAGAAATGATAGGAACCTACTGATGGTTTCCTCTGTGTGCATAGTTGTCCTGCTAGCATACTTCATTGTATAAGGCACTGAATCAAATCAGACCGAGAACTGAATCAACCGGGCCAGGACAGTCACCACTCAAAAGTTCCAATGGAGGCACTGAATCAAAACAGACCAGGAACTGAACCAACCAGACCGGGGCAGTCACCACTCAGAGGTTCCAATGAAGAGTCGCTAGTGTGGGAAGTAGAAAAGAAAGGGAGAAGAGGAGGAGACGAAAGAGAGCACATAAACAAACCGTAGCACAAACAACATATAAAGTAAGTAATTATATGTACAACTCGTTCCACCCACTCTTCCATTGCCAAAGAGGGGAAGAAGAGCTCAGGAGAAGAGAGAAAAAGCGAACCGCTTGTCTTGGAGAATAAAAATCCCCAGAAGGACGATGACCAGATCCACAAAGCGGAAGCACCAAGAAACGGTAGCCAGATTCGCTAGATGGAAGCACCGGCTCGAACGACGACAAAACAATGAGCGGTGGCCAGATCCACTAGGCAGAAGCACCAAAAGCGGTGGCCAGATCCACTAGGCAGAAGCACCAAAAGCGGTGGCCAGATCGACCAGACAGAAGCACTGGCTCAGATGGAGGAAATGGATAGGAATGAGGCGTGTGTGGGGGTGGGGGCTCGGATCACCATGAAGCAATTGGATTATGAAAAAAGTTACAAAGTAGTTGTTACATAAGATTAGTCGAGTGTTTGTGAAAATATACAGCTGTAAACAAAACTAAAAACACATAGGGAATATGCGCATCCTGTGGACACAAATTTGATCATCCTTGCTTGATTAGAGTGATAGGAGACTAGTGATGGTTTTCTCTATACACATATCACAGCTGAGAAGGCACTGAATCTAAATCAGACCGGAAACTGAATCGACTGGACCAGGACATTCATCCATCAGCCGAGAAAGCACTGAATCAAATCAGACTCGAAACTGAATCACCAGCCCATGACAGTCACCTCTAACCATAAAGAGAAGAAGAGAGACAGAAGAAGAGGAGCTAGGAAGCAGCACAAAACAACACACAAACATCAAACTAAAAACGGAAGGTATACCTTCTATACACAGACGGGAGACTACTCGTCCTTCCATCACTGAACAGAATATCATTAGTATTTTATTTTCAATAATTTGATAAAATTTTGTCGAAAGAATATCAGTATTATTTTACTTTCAAGAATTTGATAAAAATATGAGATAAAAAAAATCAAACTTCAATGCACAAATTCGGCGCTGTATGAACGTCTGTATTATTTCAAGTCTTGTTTTGATATTCTAAGTCTTAAGAACTTGTCGCGGGAAGACCTCAAGGTCTCATTTATTGGTGAACTCAAGAATTTGGCCGAGTATATCGATAAACCGTGGATCATGGCGGGAGATTTTAACATCGTGCGATGGCTAATCGATCGCTCGGCTGATTTTCGAGGTATGGATCTCATGTGCTTATTTAACGATCTAGTTAGAGAAACTGGTCTCATTGACACTCCGCTTAAAAATAGAACATACACAAGGTCGAGCAAACGGCCTCAACCGATTTTCTCTAAACTAGATAAGGTTTTCACATCGATTAATTTTTCGAAAAGTTTCCGGTTATCACTCTAAATGAATTGGAAATGGCAGTTTCGGACCATGCCTCACTCTTACTGCATTGTAGACAAAACCATTCAAATTGGAAGCCTTTTCGTTTGGAAATTTTTTGGTTAAACTACCCGGAAGTGAGGCATATAATCGAGAGCATTTGGAAGGCGACACCGGCTGACCCGAACCCCACTAATGACTTTGTTTTGAGAACTAAAAGATTGCAGGAGGAACTGAGATGTTGGCACCTCAATAACTTCAAACACAGCAATGACGAAATGGAGTGGTGCAAAGCAAAAATCCTAGAACTGGATCGGAAAGAGGAACATGCACCACTAACCTCAGATGAATTCCAACGAAGGATTCACATGAGAGAACGGGTTTTTGAACTCGCGAACGTCATTGAATCAAGGTGGCGACAGAGGGCACGCTGCAAGTGGCTCAAAGAGGACAATAAAAATACTCGCTATTTTCATGCACGGGCATCAGCGCGATGCAGGAAAACAGGGTGGATGCCATGTGTAATGAGGAGGGTCGGGTGATTACAGGCACACAAATCCAACAGGTGTTCTTAAGGCATCTAACAAGAACTCTAGGCCAGGCAACTCCAACCATGCAGTTTTGGCCAGAGGCAATGTATGTCACCAACGGCCAACTAATGGATCTGGATGTCCCTTTCTCATACTAAGAAGTCACCTTAGCGGTTAGGTCTCTGTCTCTAAACAAAGCTTCTGGGCCCGATGACTTGACAACCGAATTTGTGCAAAAAAATTGGGCCATTTTAAGCGACCAGGTGATGCAAATTATGAGAGCTTTTCATGCAGACTCGCTCGACCTTTCACTTATTAACAAGGCAAATGTGGTATTCATTCCTAAAAAGGACACACCCGAGGAGGTATTGGACTTCCGCCCTATAAGCATTATAAACATCATTCTCAAATTGATTTCCAAGATATTGGCAACAAGATTGGCAAGCTTAATGCCGGACTTGATCTCACCATATTAGACGATTTTTATAAAAGGTCGTCAAATCTCTGAGAATTTCAATGCAACGAGAGAACTTTTGCACCACATTACAGAGACAAAGAGACCTGCGATTTTAGTTAAAATTGATTTTTCTAAGGCATTCGATTCCATCGAATGGCCTTTCTTGTTTCAGATCTTAGCAGTGAGGGGTTCTTCACAGAGGTGGTTGGGTTGGCTAAGGAGGATCTTGCACTTGGCATCCTCTCGGGTTGTCATCAATGGGAGATTTCCACCTTCTTCATGCACAAAAGAGGATTAAGACAAGGGGATCCGCTACCCCCTTGCTCTTTAACCTCGTGGTGGACGTCCTTAAAAAAATGGTGAGCGTCGCTAATACAAATCTCCATGAGTCAATATCACCAAGGATGCCGGAATCTATCATAGCCATGTAATATGCCGATGACACGACTTTTGTGGCTAATGCAGACGTAAGTACCGTTGTTTCTATGAAAATCATTCTGCGACTATTTGCTAAGATATCGGGGCTGAGAATAAATTTTCATAAAAGCTCATTTATGCCTTTCAACTTAGATGAAGAGACAAAGTTGCTAATGAAAACCCTCATTGGATGCTCAACTACACTTTGCCAATGAATTACCTTGGGATGCCACTAACAGTTCAAAGACCAACTAGATTGTGTTTCTTTCCTTTAATTGAGAGAATTGAAAAAAAGGTTAGAAGGATGGAAAGGGAAGCTAATATTAAGGGGTGGACGGTTACAATTGATTAATTCGGTTATGTCGTCAATTCCGCCTTATACAATGGCATGTTTCAAATTACCAAAATAGGTAATCGATCGGATTGATAAAATAAGGCGTGACTTTTTGTGGAAAAGAAACGAGGGTTCATTGCAAGGCGTTCATCTCATTAATTGGGACGCAATCTGTCTTCCAAAAATATGGGGCGGCTTGGGAATTCCAGATTTAAATAGTAGAAACACTTCCCTCCTTTTACGATGGTGGTGGCGCTTGGCAACAGAGCCCGAATCACTTTGGGCTACGGTGGTCTTGAGATTAGGGTAGATAGGGGCATACATTAATGGATCGAACCTATGGGTCAACACGGCTTCCTTCTTTTGGAACCAATTAATCAAGATCCACCATATCTTCTAGCGGTCTACAACATGGGAGATTGGAAGTGGCGCAAGCATCTCATACTGGTATGATACTTGGTCGGACAGACCGCTGGAAAGACTCGGCCCGGGTCAGGAAAGACCGGCACAGCCCTCGGTGTCCTTAGCTGATGCGCACTCAATATCTCATGTTATGGCACCGGAAAGCGATGAATTGAGATTGCTCGAATTGACTCAGGAGGAAGACCGGATCGTTTGGAAGTGGGGCGCACATGAGGCTTATTCTGCTAGTTCCATTTATAAAATTCTTATTGGAATTGGCAAGGCCAAATGGTCATTTATGGAAATCTGGAAATTTAAGCTGCTGCCTACAGTCAAGGTATTTACGGTAATGTTGCTCAGGGATAAGTTGCTCACACATCAGATGATGAATAGAAGAAGAATGCATGTTCAACCAAACTGTCTAATGTGCAACAACTGCACTGTAGAATCAGGTGCATGATACCTCGCATATTTAGTCTATTTTAGGCCTGTTTTAGTACCGGATTCGTGCCCTAATTCACCAGAATCATGTGCATTTCATCAATATATCTTTAGAATTTGGTACTGCTGAGTGTTTGTTTGTTTTCTGCAGGTTTGGAGCAAAACACACGAAGAAACGGCGATTTGGGATGATCTGGTACGGCCCTTACCAGGTTTGGTACGGGTCTCACCAGACTTAGCCGATTTCAGCTCATCACACCTGGTACGGCCAGGCCTTACCAGTGCACACCTCTTATTTTTGTGTCCTTACGCAACTCATGTCTGGTACCTCATATCAGACATGTTGGGATACAGAGTAATGCACCCCAAGGGGACGGTAGACGACATCTGGCTAACCTCAAGGGCACAACATGGCCGTAGGAAAAAAAGGGTATGGGTACTGCACTCCGCGGCAACGGCGTGGACAATTTGGAAACACAGGAACATGGTGGTCTTTGGCGGATCACGCCTTCCCCCGAGCTTCTTGGCTGAAAGAGCACTCCGGGAAAGCGAGTTATGGCTTAGGCATGGCTAGCTAGTTAATTTTTGTTTACCGCGGTACTGCTGCTATACCGTTGCTTTATTTTCTGGTATTTTTTTGGCGTTTCTGTGTTGTTTTGTTGTTGTTAGAAGGTAGTTATAATGTGTGATGTTCTTAGGGTGCTGTTGTAATTCAGAGATGGCAGTGCGGTTTTGTAATTGAGACTTTGTTTGTTTAATATAATTCAGCTTGGTAGCCGCTACCAAGTTATTCTAAAAAAAAAAAAAAAGAGGGAGAGAGACGATTTTGGCTAGGTTACGATTCTACTAGGAAGAGTGAGAGCGTGACAGTCCTGATAACTAATAATAATTGTTCTTTTTTCCAGGGTGACGTTAAAAAAGTGATTTCTTTATAAGAAATATTTCTACTTAAGAAATTGATTTGCATTAATAGAATTAAATTAGAAATTGTCAGTGTGAGTTTTAGAAATCGAAAATTAAAATACTCCGATGTAAATATTCTAAGGAGTGCTTAATTAGGATTTAAATCCTCTGTGCTGGAATTTTTCAATATAAATACATATGATCATGAGGAATGATCTATTAACATATATTAAGATTCAACACATCTAAAAATTCATCCTGATCCACAGTACGAATTCGCGGTAGAAAATTTCAGTGCGCTATGATGCTGGAGAAACGGATCCAATCGGCTGTTCTGATTCTATATTTTTGGGCCCTATTAGGCCCAGATACATCGACTCGGTCCGATCCGATATTTTAAACAAGAAATTACGTACTCGATAAGGCCTTATGGGAGTTGATAACATGTTCACTGAGAAGAGTCCAATTGGCAATTGCTTTCTTATGGTACCAGATACCCCTATTTTTTTTATTAAACTTTTAGGGTATGTTTGGATGCACTAAGAATAGTGCTATTCTTAGAATAGCATTGCTATTCGAATAGCTTGAGCAACCAAACGTACTACTTGCTATTCGGAACAAGAAGAATAGCCTTGTTCTGCTATTCTAACAAAAAGTTAGAATAGCGATTGGAGCTTTCAATATTAATACTAATCTAACATTTAAAATAATAGTATATTACATTTAACATTTAAATTAATATTATATTGTATTATATTTAACCTAATATTATATTATATTTAATCTTATAGTTTATATAATACTAATCTAATATTTAAAATAATATTATATTACATTTAACATTTAAATTAATATTATATTGTATTATATTTAATCTAATATTTTATTTAATACTAATCTAATATTTCAAATAATATTATATTACATTTAATAATTAAATTAATATTATATTGTGTTATATTTAAACTAATATTATATTATATTTAATATAATAATATAATATAATATTTTATTTAATACTAATCTAATATTTAAAATAATATTATATTACATTTAATAATTAAATTAATATTATATTGTATTATATTTAAACTAATATTATATTATATTAATATAATATTTTATTTAATACTAATCTAATATTTAAAATAATATTATATTACATTTAACATTTAAATTAATATTATATTATATTATATTTAATCTAATATTTAATTTAATACTAATCTAATATTTCAAATAATATTATATTACATTTAATAATTAAATTAATATTATATTGTATTATATTTAAACTAATATTATATTATATTTAATATAATAATATAATATAATATTTTATTTAATACTAATCTAATATTTAAAATAATATTATATTACATTTAATAATTAAATTAATATTAGATTGTATTATATTTAAACTAATATTATATTATATTTAATAATGAAATTAATATTAGATTACATTGAACATTTAAATTAATATTATATTATATTTACTCTAATATTTTATTTAATACCAATCTCATATTTAAAATAATATTATATTACATTTAATAATTAAATTAATATTATATTGTATTATATTTAATCTAATATTATATTATATTTAATCTAATATTTTATTTAATACTAATCTAATATTTAAAATAATATTATATTACATTTAATATTTAAATTAATATTATATTGTATTATATTTAATCTAATAATTATATTATATTTAATCTAATATTTTATTTAATAATTAAATTAATATTATATTACGTATTGGATAAAAAGATTTTTATATTACGTATTAATAAAAAGATTTAATCTAACACATAAATTATTATTCTATTCATTCCCTCCAAACTCTATTTCTAATATGCAATCCAAACAACTTTTTCACTATTCCGAATAGCTCGAGTTAGCACTATTCTTAAACAGTAGTTGTTCTTATTTACTATTCTAAACAATAGCTATTCTAGCTATTCTAGAGTGCATCCAAACGTAGCCTTATAAGTTAAATGTCCAATCCAGCCGAAATTTTTAAAGTTAGCACAGTTTAAAAAAAAATAAATAAAAAAACTATCGTTTTTGAGAAATTCGAAATCTAACACGGCCGTAGAATGATTCTGCGGCCCCAAATGCAGAGGACCGCACAGGCATTCTGCGGACCCAGCCAGAGGTCCGCAGAACCATTGTGCGGACCCATATTTTTTTTTTTGGTTTTGAGAACCATTCTGCGGCACAGTGGGGATATCTAAAACTTTAGTTTTTTAATAATTTTATTTTGTTCTAAAAATGCGTGCCAGATTTCTCAAAATTTGCTTTGACAAAAGAAAAATATATGGGGCCGCAAAATAGTTCTGCGGACCTCTGGCTGGGTCCGCATAAGGCTTGTGTGGTCCCCAGTATTTAGGGCCGCAGAATGATTCTGCGGCCGTATTAGATTTCGAAGTTCTCAAAAACGATGGTTTTTTGGTTTATTTTTTATTAAATAATGGTAGTTTTAAAAATTTCGGCCAATCCAGTTCGTACAATTAGTAATTATTTATAATGAACAGCAATTGTTTCGTAATAAAAGGAAAAAAAAAGGGTTTCTTTGAGGTTTTCTTATACTGATTTGCTGATCTATTTGAGTTGTTTGGTGAACATTACTATGGAACCTTGCCTCGGCGTGCTAATGGATATTCTTCGTTTGCTTTTTTTATGCCCTTTTCTTTCGTAAATATGTAAATTTTTGTTTTCCTTTTTCAGTTCTTTGATAAGAAATTATGTAATTGAATTTGATTGAAGATGTCAAGCTTTGGGACATTTACATGTCGGAAGAATCTGGTTCTTAATTTTGAGGGAAGGTGGCATTAGATAAGGTAGCTTGCAAATGATGTTTCTTTAATAATATTCCTTGAAACAGGGAATGATTCTTCAAAATAAATCTGAAGATGTATTCATGGATTCTCTTGATTTTAAGAATAAACACTAATAGATATGTCTGCAATTAATAAAATTATTAATTGTTTTTTAAAATAACTGAAACAATAAACTAGAGGAAAGAACCATGGTGCTTTAAATTTTCCATTTTATTATGAAATTTTTATACCCTGATGCTCTGCATTAATTTTGTCATATTCTTCATCAACGATAAAACACGTTAAAAACGATAAATATGAAGTGCTTAAGCCAAATATATTCTCGTCTCGTCCGAGGAATATTTATGGCAACAAATATTTTTGTGCTAACTTAAATATCTTTAATTAATAAAAATTTGCTCAATATCATTTATTTTTCTCTTGGTGTGCGTGTATAATTATATCAGAAGTTTCGAAAAATTGTTAGGCAAAGAAAAATAATTAAAGATATTAATTAAATATCTTTAATTAATAAAAATTTGCTCAATATCATTTATTTTTCTCTTGTTGTGCGTGTATAATTATATCAGAAGTTTCGAAAATTGTTAGGCAAAGAAAATAAATTTAAGAGTTTTTTTCATAAAGATTTTTGTTGGAGGTGAAGTCATCTAATTATTTAATACTCGAAAAAAAATTCATTTAGATTTCGAACATGCAATCTTCCACGTAAAGAGCATTTGATAAAAAAATATACAAAACAAGAGTCATCCTCCGTTCCCAATTCGTCTGAACATTACATGCAAATAATTGCGTCAATATGACAGTATTTAAAATGAGAATACTTCGGTCACTCTGTTATTGGTGCCTGGAAAGGGAGAGGGAGACCAAAAAGAGAACGGAGTAGGTCCGATGCCCATCGGACCTACTTTTAGGTTCAACGAGCAAGATGACTGTCCGATCTAATTTATAATTTGTGAGCACGAAAATTGAAACAGACACGCATGCATTTTAAAGCGATATGCACGAATCTTAAAGCAAATCGTCGGTGATTAATTCCATCGAACCAAAGTAGATCTGATGCCCATCGGACCTACTCTCAAGTGGACCGAAAAATATCCCAACAATTATTTGGTATTTGTCAAATTTTCTCCTTTTCTTCCATTCTACAAAAAGCCATTCAAGTGGAGATAATTGAGCCTCTCTCTCTCTCTCTCTCACTCTCTCACTCTCTCGGTGGAGTATAATTCCGAGGGAAGCAAGAAAAATTCAGTCAAAAATTACGAAGCAAAAATATATTTTTTGAACGCATATACCAAAGGATATATCATTTGAAGATTGAAGCCCCTACATGCCACTGTGGCGCCAAACACCCCTTCCAAATTCACACCATTCGTTCCTTTGGGGCCCTTATCTCAACTTTTTCCTACTCTTCCCACCCTCATGCTACATTTATCCAATTATCCTTGCCCTCTCATTATATTAATTTATTTCTTTGGAATCCTTGCAATTTTTTTTTTCTTTTATATGAATTCATGTAATATGTGTATATTGAATTGAGTGAAATATATATAGATCGAACTGAGTGGAATATAGACAAAGTGAACATGATTGATTTTAATAATTGTAGGCCGTTTATTAGAAATTGTTTTCCTCTATCCAGAAAGATAATAAAAACATTAAATAATATTTTGTTTACAAACTTTTTAATTTGTAGATAGAATTTAACGGCTCAGATCTACCGTTTAAATATCAACAATCGAGATTTAAACTCATTCTTTTATATTTTGTAAAGATGTCCAAATTAATTAAATTCATCTAATTTTTTTTTAAAATAATTAAGTTGAGGTAAAATTAATTTTAAACGAGTTGATCGAACAAAAAAAATCCGTTAATAAGAAAACAAATGTATATTTGGGCTGAAGAAGACATTCTAATTTTGTGGGAATAAGAATTTGAATTTTTTTTAGTAGATGCTGGTCAGGCGGTGGCAACCGAAAGTTCTAAAAAGAGCATAAATAATTGTTATATGCTTGGAGAATAATATATTGGTACATGTTGGATTGCACCACACAAGGCAGCTTAATGCTTAAATTTTATATTGTCGTATGAAAGTATTTTTTTTTTTTGTTACCATCGATATATTACAGGTTGTTCATTTCATTTTGAATTTCCTCATCAAACATGGAAATTTTAAACTGTGTTTATTATATTATTCCACTCAAAAATATTACGAGCATGTGGATCGCAATTATAAGCAACGATGTGATAATTACAGGACATAGGAATGTATAAGCAAAGGGGTGCTAAGTATCTCCTATATATTAATTTTCATTTTTGTTCTTTAAAAATTCTAATTTACAAAAACTAATACTTTTAATTAGACTCCTTGTAAAATGAAAGTACATGATACTAACTTATTCAGCTCTCTATCTCAATTTTTTCTAGTACTGTCTCTAAATAATTACAATATCTATTGTTGAAATTATTACATCAACAATTGCAATTGACTTGCAAAGTTGATTATAGCAATGCAATAATAAATGCATTTAAATTTTGAATGAGTCTTAATTACCAAATTGAAGTTAGAGATCAATTTCAAGGATACAAATGATTTAAGATTGTTTGAGGAATAATGATTGAAGTCGGTGATGTGGCAGAATATATATACCGGCGAAAATAAAATCGTCGACCTAGATCTCACGATCGATATATTATTTTATACTTATAAATTCTTACTTATGGAAGTAAGAGCATGCCAATTCTTACAAATACAAAACAATTATAAATCTCTTCTGACGTCATCAATAAACCTCCAAATAATATCAAACCATCTCAATACCAGCAATTCATCCTTAATTTCATGAATATAAATGTCATATCTGTTTTAATTAAATTTAGTTCTATAATCTATATCTCTACTACGATCGACAATTACAAATTCAGATGTGAAAGTCTCAATGCAAGTTGCTACTCAAGATTGAAAAATAGTAACTGACTTACACATATGTAATACGTGTACAACTACTATTGTAATTATCATGTTAATATTTATAATTAATATGCACGTGCAGCAAGGGCATCCGAACAATTAAACCCTCGGATAGGCGCTTTTGAAGAGGCCTTTGATATTTTAAAATTCAAATGAATAAGCTAGCTAGCGGTTTTGAACAAAAAAAAACTATGTTATTTACTTAATGACGAGGATCCAAATAAGTGGGGACCCTTGGATGTCTGATTTCCTGGCGACTCTTATCAGCTATCTTCATCAGTAACCCCTCAATTAATTAATAACTGCTCTCCCGTTCCCTTATATAAGCAAGAAGTCTCTTCTCTTCAGACCATAAAAAGTTGTCCATACAACCATCAAGAAATTTGCCAGAGATGGCGGGAAACGAGTGGATCAATGGTTACTTGGAGGCCATATTAGATGCTGGTGCGAAGAGGAAAGAACAAACTCGATCTCATCATCTCTCTTCTTCTGCCAAGTTCAATGTGGTCATGGAATTGCAGAAGTATGGTCATGACAAAGAGAAGGAAGCAGCATACAGCCCGACCAAGTATTTTGTCGAGGAAGTCGTCAGCCGGTTCGACGACAGCGATCTTCATAAAACTTGGGTTAAGGTTGTGATTATATATGTCAATGACATGAATCAATCTATTTCCATACAATATGATTAATTTGATATATATCTATCACTTCTATAGTATCCTCATTCCGAGGCAACAAAGACACGAAATTAAGAGGCAACCAGTATACATCTAAATATCTAATCCCTTATTTGAAATAAATGTTATGCAAATATGTCGTTATCTTTATCCTCTTTGTGTTATGAATGAAGAGGTTATATAATTTATTTTGTTATTGTTGCTAAAATTATAACGCTGAAATTGGGTACGTAGGTGGTGGCAACAAGGAATAGCCAAGAGCGCAACAACAGATTAGAGAATTTATGCTGGCGAATATGGCACTTGGCACGCAAAAAGAAAAAGGTATATGCTCTTTTGTGGTTAATTGATGATGGGATATGTGATGTGTTAATGTTATGCTTTATTCTGGTACGGTGCAAACGGCAAAACAACGATCACACTTCATCCACGTATGACATGTAAATTCTGACAAGGCTTAAAAAGGAAAATTTCTCTATCGATCCTCTCTTTAGTCTTTAGGGACTAAATGCCTAGTGGATAGCCAACTTGCAGCTGGGAGCAAAACAACCTGACTACTCTAGAATAATCTTACGTAGAATTATCAGAGAAACCCCAATTTCTTCTATTCATTTAAACTGAACATATCTGAAACTTTAAATTGTTGATTGAACAAAATTCACATAATTTATGTTCTCGATATTAATTGACAAAAAAGAACCATATTGTTTTACGAGAAATACATGATATATACTCGCAAAAATATCTAGCAACTCCTTGAATCACTACGTTACTAGCTTCCTTCTGCAACAGACCGAATGGAACGACACGCGACAGCTACTGAGACGGAAAGTAGAGCAGGAGCAAGGGAGCAAGGAGGCGGCGGACGATTTGTCAGAGCTGTCCGAAGGCGAGAAAGAAAAACCCGATGGTAGCAACAACCAAGGCGCATCAGTTGACAACTCCTCGAATGTAGGGGATCCGAGGATGACCTCAATCGTGTCTGACGAGGAGGACGAAGAGGGAGAAAAGGAACATCTTTATATTGTTCTTATCAGGTAATAATAAGATTGAAAAAATCTTGCATTTATATTTGGATGAACTAATTAATTAATCATGAAAATAATCTGTGAGTTATTGAGGTTTGATTTAATTAATTTGAGTAACTGCGATCAAATTTGCGGGCCTTATAATTGATATGAATTTGTAAAAACAAGACACCTCATTTGTACAATGTGCAATTCTGTAATTGAGATGATCATTTTATGTGCTTGTGCATTCGTTCTTGGTGCAGCTTGCATGGCCTCATACGTGGAGAAAACATGGAACTGGGAAGAGACTCTGACACTGGAGGCCAGGTCAGTCGACAATATATTAAGCAGTAATTTTCATTTATACTCTTTTAAGTTGTAAAGTAGCTGTTGTACCCTTCCAATTAATGGAAAATATCATGCATATCCGTGCAAAAAATGGTAATTATATGTCCCCCTAATGGCCCTATGAGACATAGCTAGGACTTTATCCTATTATCGTTCTTTTAGTGCAATTCAAATTAAATATTTCTTTGCAAAAAAAAAAAAATATTCCAAAAACTAATATTAACCTGACATTTTTGTCATTTATTGGTCTTGTGGATGAGAACATGGGCCAATGCCGGCCCACTGGCCACAGCGTTAGTCCCAAATAACAATATACGAATGGATGACATTTTCATTTTACCGGAGTGTGTATCAGTGTATGGTGATATTATGTTTTGCAGCAGCTTGACATGGAACATTTCAATCTTAAATTACTTGCATTATAACTTTTGTCCATTTACCCCGCCTTGGCCTTGCACTAAAAAAATTGTACAAAAATCAAAGTAGTATATATTAATATATGCCAAAATAATAAACGGAAAAACATTAATCAGGTGAAATATGTGGTGGAGCTGGCGCGAGCACTTGCGGCCACAAAGGGGGTGTATCGGGTCGATCTTCTGACCCGGCAGATCTCCAGTCCAGATGTCGACTGGACGTATGGCGAACCCGTTGAGATGCTTAGCAGTCCGTCTGACGCAGAAGACGCTGACTCCTGTGGGGCCTACATAATTCGCCTTCCTTGTGGGCCCAAAGATAAGTGAGAGCCTTTCTTTTCTTTACCGTTGTTTCGAATAATGAACGGGACATGTTCGATGAAATGCCTGTTCAGCTTTGAATGCCTTATTGAGTGCATCCAGAAAAAAAGACATTTTAGTTTATGAAGTCTCATATCCGCAAGGCGTTCCAAATCAGACACTGATACCTGGGGCTGGTGAGCCAGTACAGGTATAATACCATGGGCTTGCCAGCGTGAAAATCGTAGTACAATATCAAACACGATAGCAGCTTCAACTGCCGGAGCTCCAGTCTTTCTGATATAGTTTTTAACATTTTTTTACTAGTGAATGCATAATATTTAAGATGGACTGAATAAGCATTAGAAGGGTATTGTTGAATTGGTAGGTGTCAACAGATCTACTGCCTGTAAGACCCAGAACTAGTATGCCTTGCTGATATCCACAATCCTTTATATCCCTACTTTTATTAAATTAATCAGGTATATACCAAAGGAATCGCTCTGGCCCCACATCCCGGAATTTGTGGACCGGGCCCTGGCCCACATAACCAATGTCGCCAAATCCCTTGGAGAGCAGCTTTCCTCCAACCCATCCAGTCCTGCAATCCCAGTATGGCCGTATGCAATTCACGGGCACTATGCAGATGCTGCTGAGGTGGCGGCACACCTGGCAAGCATCCTGAGCGTCCCAATGGTGATGACAGGGCACTCACTGGGGCGCAATAAGCTCGAGCAGCTGGTCAAGCAGGGACGTCTGACAAAAAATGACATCAACTCAACATACAAGATCATGCGGCGCATCGAAGGGGAAGAGACTGGAATTGATGTGGCTGAGATGGTTGTGATGAGCACTAAGCAGGAGATTGAGGAACAGTGGGGGCTGTATGATGGGTTCGATTTGATGTTGGAGAGGAAGCTCAGGGTTAGGAAGAAAAGAGGGGTTAGCTGTCTTGGCCGACACATGCCTCGCATGGTGGTAAGTCAAACTATTTTTACCTGTAAATTTAATTTGGGTAACTTGACCATACATCCCATGGTCATAAGTCATAACTTGGATTTTGTGGGTCCGTGTCTGCATGCATGTGTGATTTTCTCTGTGCTTGTGTGCGCGCGCGTGTTGCACGTGAAAGTACTATGACACAGCAGAGTGTTGATGTGCTCAATTTTAGGTACTTTATCGTTATTGTTCTCATGTTTTGATAGGTTATCCCACCTGGTATGGATTTTAGCCATGTCAACACCCAAGATTTGGAAAAAGATGGTGACCTTCAAATGCTAATCAACTCTGATAGCTCCCAGATCAAGAGGGATCTACCTCCTATTTGGTCTGAGGTAACAATAACAATAAGCCTATAACTCATCTTTTGATTACTCACCGACTATCATCTTTTCTTTGATCTTATTTCCTACATTGGAACAGGTAATGCGATTCTTTTCAAATCCGCACAAACCAATGATACTTGCACTTTCGCGGCCTGATCCAAAGAAGAATGTTATGACACTTTTAAAGGCCTATGGGGAAAGTCGCCATCTCCAAGAACTTGCTAACTTGGTAATATAAATTTCATTATTGTCTTTCTTACTTGATTATATATGTTACTGGTAGTCTGTTCTTGTGGAATAGGGATAAGTGTTTTCACTCTTTCTTCTAGACATTGATTTTGGGAAACAGAGACGACATAGAAGAAATGGTGGGCAGCAGTGCAACGGTTTTGACCAATGTACTAAAACTTATCGATAAATATGATCTCTATGGTAAGGTGGCATATCCAAAGCATCACAAGCAATCTGATGTTCCACAGATATATCGACTTGCTGCAAAGACCAAGGTAATTGATTGTTGCAACTTGAATTTTGGTTTGTGCTTCTGGTTCTGAGAAAAAATAATGTAGCATCATATACAATTGACTTGCTATTTTGATTGGCAGGGAGTGTTCATCAATCCAGCTTTAGTAGAGCCTTTTGGCCTCACACTCATAGAGGTACCAGTGAGATTGCACTAAAATTTGCACTTTCAAAAGATATACAAAGTTTGGTAATGTATTTAAATGAAGTTGTCTTTAAATATGCAGGCAGCGGCATATGGTTTACCAGTTGTGGCGACCAAGAATGGTGGTCCTGTAGATATTCTCAAGGTAATTATTCTTCTGCTGATTTTCCTATGAAGAATTATACAACTGGGAAGAATTAACAATTGTCCCTTTCTTTATAAAGTTCACTGGTGTTTTGTCTTCCACTTTATTTGGCATTTTATTAACTTGTGTCTTGCGTTTTTCTGGGTTCTATTTGTCATTTTCAGGACCGACAAGTTTTTCATATTACCTTTTCACTGATTCAGCAATATCGATTGATCTAGTGCTATCTCTTTTCTACTGATCAAAATGTTTCAACATCTGACTTTACCAATCTTTTTCTTTAAAGGCACTGAACAACGGGCTGTTGGTGGACCCACATGACCAGGCGGCCATCTCTGAGGCACTGCTTCGCCTCCTGGCTGAGAAGTCACTATGGCTGGAATGCCGCCGGAGTGGGCTTCGCCACATCCACCGCTTCTCCTGGCCCCATCACTGTCGTCTCTTCCTTTCTCATCTCTCCTCCCTCCTTGTCCACTCATCCTCTCCTTCCCTCTCCCTCTCTGCCCAACAGGGCCCACAATCCGAGCCTCTCTCCGAATCACTTCGTGACCTCTCTTTGTATTTTTCGACTGACTCTCCAGATGCATTGGCCACTGAGTCTTTGATCGATTCACACCGCCTCCACCGGATGGAATCTTCATCAGCTCTTTCCTTCTCTCCTGGCCGCAGGTATTATTAAAGACAACTTTGCCACTGGAATTTTGACCAGTGTACGGGACAGTTTGGTGACCTACTGACATGATGCAAAAGTTTAAAAAATGTAAAATGTAAAATGTTTTTCTGTTTTTTGCTTATTTCTGTTGCTTTCTCTATGGATTATTTTCATTTGTACTTTTAGTTAGTCCTTTTTTCACTACTCTCTTCAAATTATTAGACCTATTCATTTCTTTTTTTCTTTTTATTTCTTGTTGTTCACTTGATTGCTATAATAGTTATAGTACTGAAAAGGGGATATAAATGTGCTGTTATTCCAAAGAGATATCACAGGACCCTGTTATTCCTATCCCAACCGTTCAAAGTTTTTTATGCGCGAATTTCAAGAAAAAAAGTTTTTCGTGCCCGAATCTCGACAAAAGTCAACGTCTGGGATCAGAATAACAGGTCCTGTTATCTCTTTGGAAATAACAGCATATTTATTTCCCTGAAAAGGAGGGCTCCAAAGCGCTTTCCTTTCACTTGAAATCCTCTTTTAATTATTGTTGCTAGTAGGCTATATCTCTGCAAAAGTGAAGAAAATTTCAACTGTTGCAATTTATAGTAAGTTTTTTGTTGCCTCACTTCAGTATCTGCACAACATGTTAAAATCTCAATAAATTTTCAGGCAAAGGATATTCGTTATTACCATCGACTGCTACAGTGCCAAAGGAACAATTGAAATCCCCAATCTCAAAGAAATCCTTGATAAGGTGACATCAGTGGACGGATTAAATGGCCGGATAGGATACGTGCTCTCTACTGGCTCAACTGTACCTGAAACCCTTGAGGCAATCCAATCATGCCACATTGATCCAACAAGATTTGATGCTCTGATTTGCAGTAGCGGGGCAGAGGTGTGCTATCCGTGGCGTGACACATCAGCTGATTTGGATTATGGAGCACATCTAGGGTTTCGCTGGCCTGGGGATCATGTGCGAGAGACGGTTACCAAGGTTGGGAAGTTGGATGGAGCTGGGGATTGTGATATGGTGTTTGATGAAACAGCAAGTTCTGCTTATTGTTTGGCTTATGCGGTTAAGCTTGAAGCCAATGTGAGTCATTTATTCATATTTCATTTCATGTTACTAGTATTGTAATTATCTTAGGCTTTTTGTCAGTCCTTTTTGAAACCTCAATTGACCAAAAAGTTGTGCAAAGCGGGTAGGTAATACATGTGTTTCCCTTTTATTAACTACAATGGGAACGAATAGTATACAGCTTATGAACTAAATTTCTGAATTTTAAAAAGCACAATAACATTAATATGTTGTTTTGATATTTAAGACATATATATGAAATAGATTCATCATATATTTTAGGTGCAAAAGGCAGATGGTATTAAACAGAGACTGAGAATGCGTGGCTTCCGATGCAATCTAGTTTACACACATGCATGTAGACGCTTAAATGTTGTTCCCCTTTTTGCCTCTCGATCACATGCATTAAGGTAATCTCTCCTCTTAAGAACTAATATTTGTTCCATTATTTCTTCAAAGGTACTTAATGTTTGCCTACACTGCATGTGTATTGATACAATATTTTAATATAATGACAGTCCACATATTCCTAAACTAAAACCTAGATTGCCCAATTAAGCCTTAGTTTATCTAATACGTGCAATCAGTCACTATTTCAATCCAATTTTGCTGCGGTAACCGGAATGGTGGGATTAAGCCTCAATTGACCTTAAAATATGCAAAAATTGAGTCTCTATTACCCTAAACTCTGCAAGCAAGCTCAGTTGAGACAACTGTTTCTCAAATATCCCTTAGTATCTCAATTGTGCAAATGAACAGTTTATACTCAAATTTTACAGTTAAACACAATAGAAACAGAAAATTATATAAATGGTTCTCTGTACTCAATCAGGTACTTGTCGATACAATGGGGGATCAATCTTTCAAAGGTGGTGATTTTCACTGGAGAGAAAGGTGATACTGATTATGAGAAGCTTCTTCCTGGCCTTCACAAAACTGTGATTATGCAAGGCTTTGTCAATACTGGAAGTGAGAAGCTGCTTAGAGAAGAAGATAGCTACAAGTTCGAAGATGTTGTTTCAATTGAAGCTCCTAACATTATCACTCTTGATAAAGATTTTAGCATTTCTGATATGACAAGTCCTATTTAAAAAATGCATTTCTTTTCCTTGTGAGAGAAGATGGAGAAGTATATGTGATAATATGATGCATTTGAAAACGATACATGTAAATAAGTCATCCTGCTGTTATTAATATAGCACTATGCTAATGTTTTCTGTATTGTTTGTCTTTTATATTATTTTTCTGAAGCAGATTTTGTCAGCACGAGGAGTATGGTGCATGGCTGCATGCACATGTAAAGGAATCCAAAAGTAGTACAAAACTGAATTAAACTTGAGAGGAATTTCAAACATGACATTAGCCAGTCTCATGAGTAGTGAAACATCGTTCGCAGAAAATCAAAGAATATACAAATTGTACAGATAAAATTTCAAATCGAAATTATGCTATGTGAGTATGTGACCACTTGCGAAGATACTACAAAACAGGAAAGAAAAAGTCACAAAACAACCAACTAAGGCCAGGCCGGGAGTGAAAAGCAAAGTCAATTTCCCTCCAGACCTGGCCTTTGATGTTAAGCTTCAAGCCTGGCCTTTTGTAATTTATTAAAATTTCTGGACCACACCGAAAGACAAGCCCAAACTGATTTCCTTTTTGTGTTTCTTTAATTTTCTTCCTCTTAGTTCAGGGCATGCATTCAGATCAGCCCGACAAGGGTGCATTATCGATTTTAATAAATTTCAAAATGAGGTCTCGGCCCAATAAAATTAGACCCATTTTAAATTCTTAAATTTTTTATTAAGCACTAAGCCCATCCACATCAAAGCCCACGTTTCCAAGTTTTTCACCCGTACCCGATTGGAAGACAGCTCAACCCGCGAGCTTTTAAATTCCCGAATTTTACAATCAAGTTCCTCACAGAGATCATTTGAGTTTATTTAGACAATCATACAAATTTGTATAATTATAATTTAGTCCCTGTAAGCACAAAACCGATACCAAAATCGAAACCAAGGCTAATACCGGTGGCGAAATGCACATAAATAATTGTTTGGGAAAATTAGTTATTTGCCACTCTAAAACCTTCAAATTGTCAAAATGCCACTCTAAACTTTGAAATTATAAAAATGCCACTCTAAACTTCATTAATTCCTAATTTTTCCATTTATACTCAATTCTTATACTATTTTTATTAAAAATTAACTGAAAAATACTGTTTTGAAATACGTATTTCAGAATTGCACAACCCGATACAGAAATACATATTTCAAAACAGTATTTTTCAGTTAATTTTTAATAAAAATAGTATAAGAATTGAGTATAAATGGCAAAATTACAAATTAATGAAGTTTGGAGTGGTATTTTTACAATTTCAAAGTTTAGAGTGGCATTTTGACAATTTGAAGGTTTTGGAGTGGCATTTTGACAATTTTTCCATAATTGTTTATGCAATTTTTGAATTTAAACTATCAACAAAAGATAGAATAAACTTATAATATTCTAGTTGAAAAATAGATATTTTTTATTGGTTTAAGAAAAAATAAAGTGATGACACTGTTGTTGAACTGGAATTGACACAACTATTAAGATACTAGAAAAACAATTATTTGAACATCTTTTCTAAGACCATGAATTTTAAGAAAAGGAATATGTAGATTGACTGTTCGTTTCTAAATCATGGGGCCAAATTTTGCAAGTACCTTTTTTGTAGGTTCCTAAAAAGCAATGAGGTAGATATATTTAATTTGCCAATAAAATGTATGTAATTTGAATCAGAATTTTTTTGCTTTTTGTGAATTTTGTTTTTGAGAATTCTTTCCAATGCTTCCTTAAAAACGTAGAAGATAATTCTTCAAATGTTGTCAACTTCAGCCTGATAGAACTCTGAGTCTGATGTGTATTTGTCACTCTTTTCCTATGGAACTGGCTGGCTTATTACATCCTTTGTTAGATACAAACACTTCATACATGAACTATTACACTTGCATAACGCGGTATGAATACTTGTAATACTTGATATTAATACTTTCAAACGTCATCCAATGTCATAAGGAAAAAAAAACTGATAGAATCTGTTAGATACAAATACTTGATATATAAACTATCACAGTTGCATGACGATGTATGAATACTTGCAGTACCTGATATTAATATTTTCAGACATAATTCAATGTCATAAGGAAAAACAAATTGATGAAATATGTTAGATACAAACACTTGATACATGAACTATTCACACTTGCATGACGATGTATGAATACTTACAATATTTGATATTAATACTTTCATACATCATCCAATATTGCCATATGGATTTTCTTTTTGATGTTGTTAGATAAAAACACTTGATACATGAACTATTCACACTTGCCTGACGAGATATGAATACTTGCAATACTTGATATTAATAATTTCAGACATCATCTAGTGTCATATGGGAAAAAAATTGAAATTTCATAAAATCTGTTATGTACGAACACTTGACATATGAACTATTTATACTTGCATGATGATGTATAAATATTTACAATACTTGATACTAATACTTTCAAGTGCCATCTGATAGGTGTATTTTATATACACCGTCGATCTAGTTTTTATCATAAAATAACACCAAATATCTTGTATTTTGGATATAAAGCGAATATAATACACCAAGAATCAAGTTACTGCGTTCGCTCGATGTTTCAATGCAGGAAACAGTGCAAAATGAAGAAAAACTGCCCAGTGCGGACGCATTCTCCACCAGTGCGGACGCACTAGGTACTTAGCCGATTTTCCAGCAGCGCAGACCTGACAGACGAAAAGTCCGAGCGTAATGCGGACGCACTCACCTTCAGTGCGGACGCATTCACTACTTAGCCGATTTTTGCGACTTTCAGAATCTTCCAGAAAAACAGAAGTTCAAGTCCAGTGCGAACGCACTCACAGCCAGTGCGGACGCACTCAGTACTTAGACTATTTTTGAAATCTTCGGATTCTTTGGAAAACAGAAAACAACATGCCAGTGCGGACGCACTAAGATCCAGTGCGGACGCACTCATGAAATTTTGCAGAAAATCCAGAAAAGGAAACTTGGAACCAAAGGAGATTTGGAGCCAGTGCGACCCCGACCACACGCACTCATCTCCAGTGCGGACGCACTGGACTCGCAGTCAGCCAGAAATTCGCATTTTCAAGAGCTTTTCTATTTTTGGCCAACAAGGAACACGTTTTAGAAGGCCAAAAATAGCCATGGCAGTCTGAGGAGTGCACCCACTAACCCCACTACTATCCTCTAAATTGGGCAAGGCCTTTTGCTATAAAAGGAGAAGAATTTCATCTCTCTAATCATCCATTATTATATCCATCTTTCCACAAATTGAGAGAGAGAGATCCTGCAGAAATTCTAGAAGGCTTTTCAAGGAAGGAGAAGAAGAAGATTCAAGCAAGGAGTCGGCAAGATCGAGGTTTTAGATCTAAGAAAGGGTGTAATCATTTCTTTATCTCATTTCTTATTGTTTTTGCCAAACTTTGTTATGGATCTCTCCATGAGAGAGTAGTTCTCTTTCTAGGGGTTTAGGTCAATGCATGAACTTGTTTAATTCTATCTTATTCGGATCTTTGTTTTTATTATGATTGTGTTATCGGATTTGATTGTTAATTTCTGTGATTTATTCTTTATGAATTTCATTAGTACTCGTTCCTTTGAGTTCACCTGGTTAGGGTTTATTGAATTGAAGTAGTTTTGAAATCGCGTTGATCGTGTTTTTCCGCTTTAAATTTATTAAATTCCGGCATTGGTCATGAGGAGACTACTAATTGAAACCATAAAGACACACCTTAGGGTTGGGTTAGAAGCGACCGTACTTTGATATCCAATCCGGAACTATAGAAATTAAGGTTAGAATTTTGGTGAAGGACCGAAAGGCGAAGGCAAATCCTAATTAGGACACCTTAGAACAAATATCGATATATGCTTTGAAGCATGAGATTAAATATCCCTCTAGGTTAGTGACAGCCCTAGAATTCGAGGCACATTAATCCATAAAGCGCAAAGTATTTGTATTAATATTTGTTCCAAAGGCTAACATAGGTTAGAAACCTCATCAAATCAAACATGAATTTAAACAAACCGAATAAATAGAATTAGCAAGGAATTGTAGACCGAATACCCCTAGATCTCCTTAACCTTGAAAACAAACCAATCTTTCTTTCCTTTATTTTATTTACATTTATTGTTTAAAACTCCTCTCTTTCGGGTATTGAACCCAACCTTAGGATTTTAGAACAAAACCCCCCACTTTACTTTTATTGTTTTGTTTTAGAAGTAGTTTTCTTTATTAAAAATTGGTATTTCTCTATCTCCCTGCGGATCGACACCTAAATACTACAATCGATAGGTTGTGCGCTCGCAACTAACCTATTTATTGAGTACGGAGGTTTTATAAATATTAAAGGCAAAAGAGTACAAAATCATTATATCTAAAATACTCAACAAGCTTTTTGGCGCCGTTGCCGGGGAGTATAGTTTAAATACTGAGTTTTTACTTTAGCGATTTATTTCAGATTTTCTTTTACTTTTTGGAAACTAATCTAAGTCCTTTCTTCGGCAGTCCATGAGCGCTGGAAACACTCCTTTTCCGACGATTTTCGACGACGAAGAAGAACATCTAAGCATGGAACCACCAATCATAAATCCAGTCATCAACGAGGACGACCAATCTGTCCATGAAGGGCAGGGAAGCAATCCGAGCCGCGTACGAGGAATGACCCCACCTCGTAACGGGAACCACAACAACAATGGCCGAAACAATCAACACGGCCACCGCTTCGGCTTCATTCCTCATGGCCAAGAGCCACGAGACATTAAGCCCTCTCTCATCCATCTACTTGGCCAAAGTCAATTCGGGGGAGCCCTCAACGAAGATCCACACGCCCACTTGGCAGTTTTCGAAGAACACTGCGGCACTTTTGCCCGAGAAGGAGACGAGCTAGACAACCTCAAACTCAAATGCTTCCACTTGTCCCTCCGAGACAACGCAAGAACGTGGCTAAGAACCGTCAACCGGGACAACATCAACACATGGGACGACATGGAGAGGCTATTTTTAGGAAAATATTTTCCTCCATCCAAGACCCAACATTTCCGGACGAAGATCACAACGTTCAAGCAAGCCGAGGGGGAGTCTCTAACCGAGGCATGGGACCGATGGGCGGAGCTCCAACGCTTGTGCCCTAACCATGGCCTTGACATGTGGTTGCTCTTTCAATTTTTCTATGGAGGTTGTACAATAGCCACTAAAACTCACTTAAATTCTGCTGCAGGTGGAAACATGTCCAAAATGGATCCCGAGCAAGCCATGCTAATGATTGAAGATATGGCGATCAACCAAAGGGAGTGGACAGCCGAGAGAGGTGGACGAGTCTCCAACACCCCGGGAATCATGAATGTCGATGAAGTCACCGCCTTGAGAGCGCAAATGGAGGCCTTGCAACATCAAATGGCACAAATTCAAAACATAAAAGCCGTGACAAAGAAGGCTCCATGTGGCATATGTGGAGAGGCGACTCATATCACCGCCAATTGCCAAGTCCTTTTGGAAGGAGAAGATGTGGAACAAGTGAACGCCATGTTCTATAATCAAGGTGATAAGAGGAACGACCCGATCTACAATAAGGTTAGGCAAAATGACAATTTCAATTCCAATTCTTACAACCCTAACACAAGGTGGAACCATCCGAACTTCAAATGGAGGACCGAGAATGACAACTCCAACCAATACCGATCCAACCAAAACTCTTACCAAGGTACCTCCCAACTCTCCAAGTTGGAAAAGATGATGGAAGAATACATCGATTATCAAAGGAACACCAACATCGACTTCAACAAAAAGTTTGAGTTCTTAGAAACGAAGACACAGATGCTAGAGACACAAATAGCACAACAAGCTTATTCATCCTCTCGCCAACAAGGCACACTTCCGGGCAAGCCGGACATCAACCCTAGGGAGCAAGCAAAAGCTATAACTTTGAGGAGCGGCACGGGATACGAAGGCCCCAAGATGCCCACCATTGAATAGCAGCAACCACCACCTAAGGAGACACAACCTCCAGCTTCTCTCAATGCGGATACACCGGCGGCATCAAAAGAATCTCAAGAACCGGGTAATTCTATCCCGGCCAAGGTAAAACCGACTGAAACTCCTAAGTATATCCCACCACATAGGTTTATACCCTTTCCTCAAAGGTTAGTAAAGCACAAACTTGACCAACAATATGCCAAATTCGTAGAACACCTCAAGAAATTGAACATTACCATCCCTTTTACCGAAGCAATTACTCACATGTCTTCTTACGCAAAATTTTTAAAAGACATTCTATCAAACAAAAGATCGATTGAGGAAGTAGGCACGGTATCCCTTAATGAGGAGTGTAGCGCTCTTCTCTTAAACAAGCTACCTCCGAAATTAAAGGACCCCGGGAGTTTTGCAATTCCATGTACAATAGGTAATACCAAATTCGAGAGGTGCCTATGTGATTTAGGTGCAAGTGTGAGCCTTATGCCAAAGACCGTCTATCAAAGGCTCAATCTCGTTGACTTGAAACCCACAAGAATGTCATTACAACTAGCCGATAAGACGGTACGCTATCCCGAGGGAATTGCGGAAGACGTGATAGTTATGATAGGTAAGTTCTTTGTCCCGGTAGATTTTGTGGTGGTTGAAATGGAGGAGGATACTCATACTCCTCTCCTATTGGGACAGGACTTCCTAACCACGGCCGATGCAAACATTAATGTCAAAGAAGGAAAAATATCATTTGACATTGGAGGCGAGAAGGTAAATTTTCACATGTTTAATGCCATTAAATTCCCTTCAAATGATAATGATTCTATTTGTAGATTGGACGTTTTAGATTCAATTTTAGCTACTCATGAGGAGGAAGAAATGGTGAATGCACAACTCGACCAAGATCTGGAAGAAACCGGCCCCGAAAACGACACAATTGGTGAAAATGACCCTCAGTGCGTCCGCACTACCGCCCAGTGCGTCCGCACTCAGCATGAGGGAACTGAAGATTCAACCACCCGAACGCAATGCGTCCGCACTGAATTCTCAGTGCGGATGCCCCACTCGCACTCACCTGTTGAGCCACAGTTTGGAGCCGATGAGGAAAAAGTCCGAGAGGAATGCGTCCGCACTGACCCTCAATGCGTCCGCACTCACCACATTTCCAACCAGGATGTATTGCAGATTTCATAAAATCTACCCCAGTGCGTCCGCACAGACCACCAGTGCGTCCGCACTCATGCCGAAATAGCTTAAATTGAAGGAATTTCGCCCAACTCGGCACCACCGAAGGTCGAACTCAAGCCTCTGCCACCTACCCTTCGCTATGAATACCTGGGAGAGGGCGAGACATATCCGGTGATTGTCAACTCCGAGCTCAACAATGAACAAACCGAGAAGCTTTTACACGAGCTAAGCCTTCATCGGAAAGCGATCGGCTACACAATCGACGACCTAACCGGAATTAGCCCATCCCTTTGCATGCATAGAATTCTAATGGAGGACGACCACAAACCCACCATTGAAGCTCAACGAAGGCTCAATCCGAATCTAAAAGAAGTGGTGAAGAAGGAAATCCTCAAGCTACTTGATGCCGGCATCATCTATCCAATCTCCGATTCTAAATGGGTAAGTCCGGTCCATGTAGTACCAAAGAAGGGAGGCACAACCGTGGTGAAGGGCGAAGGCGACAAAATGATATCCACAAGGGTGATCACCGGATGGAGGATGTGCATCGATTACCGCAAACTTAACAATGCAACAAGGAAGGATCACTTCCCTCTACCATTCGTGGATCAAATGCTAGAAAGGCTAGCTAATCACTCCCATTTTTGCTACCTTGATGGGTATAGCGGATTCTTTCAAATCCCTATTCACCCCGATGACCAAGAAAAAACGACCTTTACATGCCCTTATGGTACGTTCGCGTACCGTAGGATGCCGTTTGGTCTATGCAATGCCCCGGCCACATTTCAAAGAGCCATGATGGCTATTTTCTCCGATTTATTAGAAAATTCCGTGGAAGTTTTCATGGACGACTTTTCAGTTTTTGGTACTTCTTTTGATGATTGCTTAACTAATTTGATTAAAGTTTTAGAAAGATGTGAGCAGGTCAATTTGGTACTAAACTGGGAGAAGTGTCACTTTATGGTGCAGACGGGGGTGGTTCTAGGCCACGTGGTGTCATCCGAAGGCTTGGAAGTCGACAAAGCAAAGGTGGAGGTGATAGAGAAGTTGCCATACCCGACTTGTGTGAAGGATGTGCGGAGTTTTTTAGGCCATGCGGGGTTCTATCGACGGTTTATTAAGGATTTTTCAAAGATTTGCAAACCTCTTACAAATCTAACTATGAAAGATGCAGAATTTAATTTTGATAAACCTTGCATTGATGCTTTTGACAGGATAAAGAAGGCGCTAATCTCAGCCCCCATTCTTCGCCCACCGAATTGGGATGCGCCATTTGAGATTATGTGTGATGCAAGCGACTACGCCGTCGGAGCCGTACTAGGACAAAGGATCGACAACAAGCCACATGTGATCTATTATGCAAGCAAAGTCCTAGACGAGGCACAAATGAACTATACAACCACGGAAAAGGAGTTCTTAGCTGTCATATTTGCTATCAACAAGTTCCGGTCCTACTTGGTGGGATCCAAGGTGGTTGTATACTCCGATCATGCGGCTATCCGATATCTTCTCAACAAGAAAGATGCCAAACCACGTCTAATTCGGTGGATCCTCTTACTACAAGAATTTGACTTGGAAATCAAGGACAAGAAGGGAACCGAAAATTCAGTGGCGGATCATTTGTCTCGCATTACCAATGAATCAAAAGATAACGACATGCCGATTGATGACTCATTCGTAGACGAACAACTTTATGCAGTCAACAAACACGAGGCGCCATGGTATGCGGATTTGGTCAATTACCTTACATGCGGTATACTACCTCCCGATCTAACTTACCAACAACGGAAAAAATTCTTTTCTGATGCGAAAAAATATTTTTGGGATGAACCGTTATTGTTTAAGTTGGGGGTAGATGGGATCCATAGACGATGTGTACCCCAAGAAGAAACCGAACAAATCCTAAGATGTTGCCATTCATCCGCCTATGGAGGACACGCTTCCACCGACAAAACCGCCGCCAAAGTTCTTCAAGCCGGGTTCTTTTGGCCCACGCTCTTCCAAGACGCAAGGGAATATGTGCTTAGGTGCGACAAATGTTAAAGGACCGGGAACATATCTAGAAGACATGAAATGCCCCTAAACGGAATACTAGAAGTTGAATTATTTGATGTTTGGGGTATCGACTTTATGGGTCCATTTCCGAGTTCTTGCAACAACAAATACATACTTGTGGCAGTCGATTACGTGTCAAAATGGGTTGAAGTCATAGCTACACCAACAGCCGATTCCGCCGTGGTAAGAAAACTTTTTAAGCAAATTATATTTCCTAGGTTCGGAGTACCCCGAGTGGTGATAAGTGATGGCGGATCTCATTTAATCAATCGCCAATTTGACGCCCTACTACTCAAGTATGGAGTCAAGCACAAGGTGGCCACACCATATCATCCACAAACGAGCGGCCAAGTCGAGGTGTCAAACCGTGAGATAAAGAGCATCCTCCAAAAGGTGGTGAATATATCAAGGAAGGATTGGTCACTCAAACTAGATGAGTCTCTTTGGGCATACCGGACCGCATTCAAAACACCCATAGGTATGACTCCTTTCAAACTTGTGTATGGAAAAGCATGTCATTTGCCGGTAGAGCTTGAGCATAAGGCTTATTGGGCAATAAAGGTTCTAAACTTCGACATGAGGGCAGCCGGTGAAAAGAGAATCCTCAAGTTACACGAATTGGAGGAATTGCGCCTCAATGCGTATGAAAATGCCAAATTATACAAAGAAAAGACAAAAAAGATGGCATGACAAACATATCATGAGGCAAGATTTTAAAGAAGGAGACACGGTTCTATTGTACAACTCAAGACTCCGACTTTTTCCCGGAAAATTGAGATCAAGATGGACCGGGCCATACAAGGTAAGGAAGGTGTTCAACCATGGCGCAATTGAGATTGAGAGCGATAAAAGTGGAGCATTTAAGAATGCCGAAGAAATCAGGTGCCAAGAAACCAAGGTTTGAGAAAGGACAGGGCAGTCGCCAACCACCTCCTTACCCACCCGCCTTGCCACTCAACAAAGGTCAAGAATTGAGGCGTAACCTTCTACAGTCCCGCCGGACCCTCGAGCCATCTCGATGGATATGCCGAGAAACACTCCAAACACTCGGACTCCTCGAGTCGGTGCAAATGCTCACTGAGCGGCTTGGCTTGTGGGAGTTTCTATGTGAAGAGTGTTCGCGCAGAAGCGCAACGCAAGTTTCGGTACGCTTGAGGGCGTACCTTTTAAAACCGCGTTTACACTTCACGAGTAAGGGTCGCAAGTGCACAACCCCTATCGAGTAGTATAATCGGGTATCGATCCACAGGGACGGGCAATTACTAGGTTAGAATCTACCTAACTCAATCAAAAACTAGAAGTGAGAAAGGTTTGGTTTGGTGTTTAATTTCCTAAAGGATCAGATCAAACAATTCAAGAAGATGTAATAAAATGCTAGAAGAAATGTAAATTGTGTTTTGATTATGGATAAAAGGTGTTTCCAGGGTTTAAGACTTCATCTCTGATCTGCCTCTAGTGGTACGGCCCGTACTAAGTAGGTACGGCTAGGCCGTACCTCACTTGGTAAGGCTAGGCCGTACCACCCTGGTAAGACCCGTACCGGCTTCCCAGAACAGAACCTACCAGTTCGAGTAAATGCATTTCCTTGCTGGTACCTTGTGCTAAACTCTTTAGAAAGGTTCAATTGACCATACCTAAGGTTCCTAACCCTCAACCGTCGTTTGTTGGATCAAGATCTAGGTTGGAATGCGATTGAGAGCCTTTTAGGGTTTCTACACCTCAACCATCGTATGTTGGTACAGATCTACCCTAGCTGATTGATTAGATGTCTAAGGCACCCTCTAATCTGTCGATTAGAGGAGAATTCAACCTTTCGGCTTCAATTCGAACTATTCTACCCTATGTACTTGAATTGGATGAGAGATTGAGATGATCACATGACCTTGATAGGTTCGATCTAAACCTAAAGGGACATCATACAACAATCACAGCAAGCAAAGCAAGATATAACAATGAAAATCACAATCAATCAAACTAAAGAGTTCATACAAAGTAAAAGTCAAAGAAAGTCAAAACAAATCAAGATTCGATCTCTAACCCTAGAAACTAAAATGATCTACTCACAGCACATAGCAATGTCTAAAAATACAATAAGAGGAAGAGAGATAGCCATGGATTGAAGAGAGATGGAGGAGGAAGCTAGATCCGTCGAGTTTCGCCTCTTCCTCTTCTTTCCTTCTTGCTTTCAGCTCCTTAGCCTTCTTTCTCTCTCCTACTGAGCTCTCAGATCTATCTGGAATGAATTGGATACGAAATCTGGAGAGTTCCCCGCCTTAAATAGCCTCTGCCCAAATTTGAATCTGTCAGGACGCCTTCATGTACGGCCCGTACCAATTTGGTACGGCCTGGCCGTACCAGGCGTGAAGAGCTGAAAACGGCTAAGTATGGTCCGACCCGTACCAAGCCTGGTAAGGGTCGTACCTCATCATGTGAATCGCCATTTCTTCGTGTGTTTTGCTCCAAACCTGCAGAAAACAAACAAACACTCAGCAGTACCAAATTCTAAAGATATAACAATGAGATGCACATGATTCTGGTGAATTATGGCACGAATCTGGTACTAAAACAGGCCTAAAATAGACTAAATATGCGAGGTATCAAATTCCCCCAAGCTGAACCTTTGCTTGTCCTCAAGCAAAAAGTTTCAAACTCGGGTAAAAGTGCTGGACAACTAAATCTAAATGCGGATACCAGTCTAAATGTGAAAACTTACTTGATTGCTACAATAAAAGAACGCAAGAATCTTTTTGCTATGATTCGGACTTCCCTTGGTCAATTGTGATTCACCTCACAAATTGATTAATAAAACCTCAAACTCTAAATGTTTCAAGTCTTGCAAAGTTGATTACTCGAATTTATCGATTTATCATTCTTTCACTAAACTATGCCTTCGTTTGTAGAGATTTTCCCTTTTTGGCACCCCCAAGCTTGAATCAAGCTTAGGTCAGAAAGTTGCGGACTTCGTGTGTTGATATGTGCAAAAATTTTAATTTTTTTCATTTCTAATTGGGAGACGAGCTCAAAGGCGCCCATTCAAGGCTTATTGCCAGTACTCTTATGTTCTCCATCTTTTCATCTTTTTTTTTTTTTTTTTTTTTCTTTCTTTTTTTTTTTTTTTCTTTTTCTTCTTCTTCTTTTTTTTTATTTTTTTTTTTTATTATTTTTTTTTTTTTCAAAGTTCGCACATACCATGAATACACACATCCACTAGTGTTCATTCACACCAACGGATATCCCAACTTTTCTTTATTTGAAATCCCTATTTCCACCTTTGAAAGGCACAATTCGGTTTCTAAATGCTATCTCGACATTCAAGTTTCCAATTTTACAAATCTCAAACCATTTGTTCGTAATCAGTTTTGTTTGGTCAATTATGAGGTTAGTTCTAATTTTCCAAGGTCATCCAACTCACAAACAAAAGTTTTCAAACAAGTCCCTAATCGAAACAATCAAGCAAATTTTTCACCTAACAATGCAAGAGAAAAGTAAAAATGACCTAAGTGCAATCAAAATAAATCCTAAAACACAAAAGTAAATCCTAAGATACAAAAGTCGTCTCCTCCCCCAAGCTTAGCCTGAGCATTGTCCTCAATGCTTCAAGACTGAAAGATAAAGAGATATAGAAGCAAAAGGGAAAGAGAAAACATACCCGCTCAGTCATCGGTGGGAGGTGGATCAGGTGGCACTGGTGGGAGCACCCACTTCTGAGGAACACGAACCGTGCGATCATACTCTTGCATCAGAAAAATCCGCAAGATTCCCATCAAGTTCTTGATCGAGCGCCCGATCGCGCTTTTGTGCGCTTCCAATTTCTCCAAGAGTGTAGCAGTCCGATCGGGTTCAAGATCTGCACTTATGATCACAGGACAACATCTATTTGGGTTTAGAAATTCATACCTGAGGTGAGCTGCTGGAGGCTTGGGCTCAGGAGTCAGCCGCTCTGTCTGGGTCTTGACGCGGGTCGCATCAGGTGGAATGGCATCGCATGCTGACCAATCCCAATCGCTTCCTTTGGTCTCCAGGTCATCAGACCACGGCATGCGGGTCGCATCAGGTGGCGTGCGGGTCTCGTCTACATGCTCTTCAGGTGGAGATGCAGGTCGACTTGGCTCGATGCAACCTGGGTCCACATGTTCTTCCGTGGGTGATGCGGGTCGTGTCTCAATGATGCGGGTCGCGTCAAGTGCGGTCTGGTCTGTTGGCTGGGCTGGTCCTTCGCATTCTGGCTGAGCTGGCAGCTTTGCAGGTTGAGATTGGCGTGAGATGATGATGTGACTCAATTGCTCCAGCAACTTGTTTTGGGCAGCCATTTGATTTTGTTGAGCGGCCATCTGTGTGGACATGTTTTGCAACTGTTCCCACAGCATCTGGTTCACCTTCCCTTGCTCGTGTATGAATTCGATCTCAGCGGGATCAATGTACGGCTCGGGTGGATCGGGTTGGAATGCGCAATTGTTCGAGTCATCGAATGGTGCAGGGTCGTAGAAATTGCAATTGTTGTTGCTGATATAGCCATCCTGCTCCTGTTCCTCACTCCAATCAGCCAGTGGGCAATACTCATAAGAGTGTCTCCTGTCCCCACATATGGCACATGGCTGTGGTTGCTGGTTTCTGGCTGCTCTCGTGCTCAGTCTGATTGAATAACTCTCTACGGCCTCCTCCAGCTTGGCAGCTTTGGCATGTAGAGCTGCGATCATGGCTTCCTCTAGCTTGGCAGCTCTAGCATATAGAGCTGTGATCTGATCAGCTTCGGATCGGCCACCTCCTCCAGCTTGAAAATTGTCGCGGCCATACCAATGTCGGTCTGTCACCATGTACATCTTGAGCTCCTCAGATGGTACGGGTCGGACCAGATTGGTGCGGCCTGGTCGTGCCTGAATTGGTACGGGTCGGACCAGATTGGTGCGGCCTGGCCGTGCCTGAGTTGGTACGGGTCGTACCAGGGGGTGGCTGAGCAGTGTCGGATGAGTCTGGAGGAGTTTGATCGAACAGTGGGCCCCTTGCTTCTCAGATTGTATGTCAGCCTGTATTTGCCTGCAGGGGGGGGTTCAAAAGCCAGTTTTTAGTATTTTTTTTTTTTTTTTTTTTTTTGAATAAGAAAAGCAATAAAGATACAAGATAAAATCTAGATCAACTAAGTAAGATAAAACCTAACTAAGCAATTGGTTACCGTCCCCGGCAACGGCGCCAAAAACTTGTTCGCGCAGAAGCGCAACGCAAGTTTCGGTACGCTTGAGGGCGTACCTTTTAAAACCGCGTTTACACTTCACGAGTAAGGGTCGCAAGTGCACAACCCCTATCGAGTAGTATAATCGGGTATCGATCCACAGGGACGGGCAATTACTAGGTTAGAATCTACCTAACTCAATCAAAAACTAGAAGTGAGAAAGGTTTGGTTTGGTGTTTAATTTCCTAAAGGATCAGATCAAACAATTCAAGAAGATGTAATAAAATGCTAGAAGAAATGTAAATTGTGTTTTGATTATGGATAAAAGGTGTTTCCAGGGTTTAAGACTTCATCTCTGATCTGCCTCTAGTGGTACGGCCCGTACTAAGTAGGTACGGCTAGGCCGTACCTCACTTGGTAAGGCTAGGCCGTACCACCCTGGTAAGACCCGTACCGGCTTCCCAGAACAGAACCTACCAGTTCGAGTAAATGCATTTCCTTGCTGGTACCTTGTGCTAAACTCTTTAGAAAGGTTCAATTGACCATACCTAAGGTTCCTAACCCTCAACCGTCGTTTGTTGGATCAAGATCTAGGTTGGAATGCGATTGAGAGCCTTTTAGGGTTTCTACACCTCAACCATCGTATGTTGGTACAGATCTACCCTAGCTGATTGATTAGATGTCTAAGGCACCCTCTAATCTGTCGATTAGAGGAGAATTCAACCTTTCGGCTTCAATTCGAACTATTCTACCCTATGTACTTGAATTGGATGAGAGATTGAGATGATCACATGACCTTGATAGGTTCGATCTAAACCTAAAGGGACATCATACAACAATCACAGCAAGCAAAGCAAGATATAACAATGAAAATCACAATCAATCAAACTAAAGAGTTCATACAAAGTAAAAGTCAAAGAAAGTCAAAACAAATCAAGATTCGATCTCTAACCCTAGAAACTAAAATGATCTACTCACAGCACATAGCAATGTCTAAAAATACAATAAGAGGAAGAGAGATAGCCATGGATTGAAGAGAGATGGAGGAGGAAGCTAGATCCGTCGAGTTTCGCCTCTTCCTCTTCTTTCCTTCTTGCTTTCAGCTCCTTAGCCTTCTTTCTCTCTCCTACTGAGCTCTCAGATCTATCTGGAATGAATTGGATACGAAATCTGGAGAGTTCCCCGCCTTAAATAGCCTCTGCCCAAATTTGAATCTGTCAGGACGCCTTCATGTACGGCCCGTACCAATTTGGTACGGCCTGGCCGTACCAGGCGTGAAGAGCTGAAAACGGCTAAGTATGGTCCGACCCGTACCAAGCCTGGTAAGGGTCGTACCTCATCATGTGAATCGCCATTTCTTCGTGTGTTTTGCTCCAAACCTGCAGAAAACAAACAAACACTCAGCAGTACCAAATTCTAAAGATATAACAATGAGATGCACATGATTCTGGTGAATTATGGCACGAATCTGGTACTAAAACAGGCCTAAAATAGACTAAATATGCGAGGTATCAAAGAGGTTGACACTTATGAAGGCATCACGATCGAATTCCTCTCCTCATACGAGTTCGACCGGGGTTCACGAACGCTGACATTCAACCTTGGAGGCTTCTCACATATGTTGCACACCACCGAACTCATGGCCGCACTCGATCTATCCACCGTCAATGTCAGCGAGATGCGCACCATTCTCGACTTCTACCATGACATGAGCGAGGCTCAGTTCCGCGTCTTAACATGCCAAGACGGGATCCTCGGCCAGCAGAGGGTCAAGAATGTTCTCCATCCGGCCCTCCGATATCTCCAGCGGGTACTTTCTCACACTCTCTTTGCCCGAGGGGAGAGCGCATCGGTCTTCAACCTCGGCGATATGGTATATGTTTGCAGCATGCTTCGGCGCAACAATGGCGAGATGGCGTACATGCCGCACATTGGGTACAACTTGGCCAAACACATGCAAAATGTGTCGCACAACATGCGATCGGGTGGAATGATTCGAATTGGCGGTATCGTCACAAAGATTGCCCGGCACTTGCTAATACCGACCGGTGAAGATGTGGTACCCGGTTACACGCTAGTGGACCTCGATGGTCTATTTCGGGCGAGGCTCATCCGTTGGGACGACATTGAAGAGGCTTGGATCAACTTGGGCCCAAAGGACAACATCCGACACCGGTTGCCTCTACAAACTCAAATCGATCCCTTGGATACCGACACTTGGAAAATTGTAGATGAGCCACTCGAGCCACCGCTACCACCGCCGCCGCAACCACAACAACCACCACAGCAAGCCGCACCCGATGCCGCTCAAGCACAAGGCATGCCGACCAACCAGCAAATCTGGGACTTCATGCAAACAATGAACACCTCCATCAATAACTTGAGCATCAACATTGGTAGTCGCATGGATCGCATGGATGGCCGTATGGATGTCTTTGACCGCCGCTTTGATGAGGTCGAGGCCGAGGCAGCCCGAGCGACCTACTACTCCTGCCGAGGTTGTATGCACTCAAACCCGCATTTTGAGGATGATCCGCCGACACCGCCGTATCAAAGACGGGCCGCTCAAAGGAGAGAGTACGAGATGGCGCAGGAGCGTGAGGCGGCGAGACTAGCACAAGAGGCCGGCAACAATAAAGAAGAGGAGAATGAGGCCGAAGACATGGATCGTGACGAGGATTGATCCCGCGCAATATACCACCATATTACGCCAGTAAAGTAGTTCACCAGTGCGGACGCATTCTCCACCAGTGCGGACGCACTAGGTACTTAGCCGATTTTCCAGCAGCGCAGACCTCACAGACGAAAAGTCCGAGCGTAATGCGGACGCACTCACCTTCAGTGCGGACGCATTCACTACTTAGCCGATTTTTGCGACTTTCAGAATCTTCCAGAAAAACAGAAGTTCAAGTCCAGTGCGGACGCACTCACAGCCAGTGCGGACGCACTCAGTACTTAGACTATTTTTGAAATCTTCGGATTCTTTGGAAAACAGAAAACAACATGCCAGTGCGGACGCACTAAGATCCAGTGCGGACGCACTCATGAAATTTTGCAGAAAATCCAGAAAAGGAAACTTGGAACCAAAGGAGATTTGGAGCCAGTGCGACCCCGACCACACGCACTCATCTCCAGTGCGGACGCACTGGACTCGCAGTCAGCCAGAAATTCGCATTTTCAAGAGCTTTTCTATTTTTGGCCAACAAGGAACACGTTTTAGAAGGCCAAAAATAGCCATGGCAGTCTGAGGAGTGCACCCACTAACCCCACTACTATCCTCTAAATTGGGCAAGGCCTTTTGCTATAAAAGGAGAAGAATTTCATCTCTCTAATCATCCATTATTATATCCATCTTTCCACAAATTGAGAGAGAGAGATCCTGCAGAAATTCTAGAAGGCTTTTCAAGGAAGGAGAAGAAGAAGATTCAAGCAAGGAGTCGGCAAGATCGAGGTTTTAGATCTAAGAAAGGGTGTAATCATTTCTTTATCTCATTTCTTATTGTTTTTGCCAAACTTTGTTATGGATCTCTCCATGAGAGAGTAGTTCTCTTTCTAGGGGTTTAGGTCAATGCATGAACTTGTTTAATTCTATCTTATTCGGATCTTTGTTTTTATTATGATTGTGTTATCGGATTTGATTGTTAATTTCTGTGATTTATTCTTTATGAATTTCATTAGTACTCGTTCCTTTGAGTTCACCTGGTTAGGGTTTATTGAATTGAAGTAGTTTTGAAATCGCGTTGATCGTGTTTTTCCGCTTTAAATTTATTAAATTCCGGCATTGGTCATGAGGAGACTACTAATTGAAACCATAAAGACACACCTTAGGGTTGGGTTAGAAGCGACCGTACTTTGATATCCAATCCGGAACTATAGAAATTAAGGTTAGGATTTTGGTGAAGGACCGAAAGGCGAAGGCAAATCCTAATTAGGACACCTTAGAACAAATATCGATATATGCTTTGAAGCATGAGATTAAATATCCCTCTAGGTTAGTGACAGCCCTAGAATTCGAGACACATTAATCCATAAAGCGCAAAGTATTTGTATTAATATTTGTTCCAAAGGCTAACATAGGTTAGAAACCTCATCAAATCAAACATGAATTTAAACAAACCGAATAAATAGAATTAGCAAGGAATTGTAGACCGAATACCCCTAGATCTCCTTAACCTTGAAAACAAACCAATCTTTCTTTCCTTTATTTTATTTACATTTATTGTTTAAAACTCCTCTCTTTCGGGTATTGAACCCAACCTTAGGATTTTAGAACAAAACCCCCTACTTTACTTTTATTGTTTTGTTTTAGAAGTAGTTTTCTTTATTAAAAATTGGTATTTCCCTATCTCCCTGCGGATCGACACCTAAATACTACAATCGATAGGTTGTGCGCTTGCAACTAACCTATTTATTGAGTACGGAGGTTTTATAAATATTAAAGGCAAAAGAGTACAAAATCATTATATCTAAAATACTCAACATCATCCAGTGCCCTATGGAAAAAAAAAACTAAATTTTGATAGAATATGTTAGGTACAAACACTTGACACGTGAACTATTTACATTTGCATTACGAGTACTTGCTCGATGAGGTATGAATATTTGTACGACGAATACTTGCATGACGAGGTATGAATATTTGCTCGACAAACAACCCGAAAGTATGTCATCATGGATCTCATTTGAAAGAAAAAATTGCGTAGAAAACGTTTGTGGTTTTAGATTCGCAAAATTTATCACAGATCGTCAGAAATATTGGCGAGATTGAACGGAGAAAAAAAATTCATCTCTAAAAACGTGTAAAAGATAGGTGTGTAATGAGACAGATAAATGAAAGCTGATATGTCCAGTTTTTTTTTTTCGAAGTACTTGGTATCTTATGAATACTTGATATATTATATATTAATACTTGCACACATAAGTATCAATATTTGTGCGCGTCAGATATAAAATCTTTCAAATATTAAACGCTCCCAAATAGTTAGTAGTCCTCCAAACAGTTAGTACTTCCTGAGATACTTAATTTTTAGAGAAAAATGAGGAATTGTTACATGGTGACAACTAGGCACTCCAATATCTTATATTTGCCTCCTGGGTAGTCATTAATAACGGCTTCATGTTTTGCAGATAATCATTAATAGCGACTGTTATTGTTTATCGCCTTCAAATGTCTAGTTTGGGGAGGTTTTTTGAACGAGTATCCTCTGCATTAACTCAAAAAAGGAATAATGAATTTGAACCGTCTGATTTTAAACGGAGCCAATCTGACTTCTAATTATAACTTAGGGGGATTTTCAATATTCGTGCGGATCTAGTCAGCACGAATCTTAAGACAAATTAGATAATCAAAATTCATTAATTTAAAAGATTTCCTTTTGAGTTAATGCAGAGGATACGAATTCAGGTTTTTTTGGGACAAAAGACTACAGGGTTGGTCCGTACTCTGTACTAAATGTTTCTTTGATGTAACAATGTAAAAATGACTTGCTTTTAATTGACAAAATAGAGTAGAACTAAGGTGTTCTTAAGCTCATCAAACCCCTTTATGAGCTTAACTAAAAAAATTATTGGATTGACTTCAAACGACACATTCAAACTGTTGAAACCATTCTACTTCATGAGGGATGCATTTACATGTTAAATTTATAATTTTTTGAGCTAGTTTAGTATAAAGTCAAGAGGTAAAAAAATGATAAAAAATGAACTCATTAAAATTAACTTATAAATCATTTTTTATGACCGCTTGACTTCATACTAAATTAGTTCAAAAATTTGACATGTAAACGCATCACTCATGAAGTAGATTGGTTTCAACGGTTTGGATGCGTCGTTTGAAGTCAATCCGATAGGTTTTCGAGTTAAGCTCACAAATGGACTTGGTGAGCTTAAAAACACCTTAGTTCTACTCGACAAAATATTCAATAATATATAACATATTTAACAGTTTGAACTCAGTACAAAAAAATAGTTGAAGAGAGTAAAATTGACCTACATTGCTAAACGATAAGGCATAAAAAAAAAAAACACCATTTAATAAGAATTAAGTTAATAATTAATTATGCTGGCCACTAGGATTTATAAAAAATTAAAATGTCAAAAAAAACAAATTTAATGTTTTTTTTTCCTCCAAAGGACTGAATCAGCCTGAACAGGGGTGACCGAAAATTTGGTTCGGCCCTGTCAGCGAATTTACATCCTCCCAGACTCCCAGTACCGTAGAATGGAATCTTTTAAAATTAGTAGATCCGAATCATTCTTTTAACTTTGCACATTTCAAAGCCTAAATAATACTGCCTGTGCTAGTCCGAATCTCAAAGAGACATAGAATTAATCTCAAACCGTAAAATAAAGGACATCTTTTACGGTGGAGAGGATACGTGTTCTGTCACAGTGCCATGCCACTTGGTTCACAATAGATTTGGTACATGGGGATAACCGAACCAAATTTGAGTCCGGATTCCCTAAAGTAACCCAATTTTTGAGTTTAGACGTGTACGGTGCCTATTCGGTGGTAGCGCAGGGGCAGTATTATTTGTGGGGTTCAGGTTCTTTAAGATTCGTGTTAGAGCACCTTGGACGGTTTGAATCAAAACTCAAAAATTGGGTTACTGCACTGGATCTGAATTCTTTAAATTTGGGGTCCCTCTAACCGAATTCATATCACCGACGGTACCGTAAAAGGGATCTTTTACAATTACTTGATCTGGACCGTTCTTTTTAACTTGGCACGAATCTCAAAGCCCAATAATACTACCCCCTCAGTCCGCCTGAATTCCAAACTGGCTAAGAGTTAATCTCAAACCGTAAATAGCTAATTAATTGTAAAAGAGAATCTTTTACGGTACCGTCAAGGATATGAATTCCCCTCTAACTTGGACCGAAAATTAGATTCAGTTTAACTTTTCTTTTTAGAATAATATACATGAATAAATTTTATTTTAATAGTGAAAATCACTACAGCAGAAAGGGGTATCAGCGACCGGATTTCCGGTCTCTGATAATATAGGCGCCGGTCGCTGATACTCATTCCGGTCGCTGAAAGCCAAACTTGGTCGCTGAAAGACCGGTCGCTGTAAGCCTTGTCGCTGATACTCTTCTGATGACGTCACCGGTCGCTGATAATCTTTTACGACCAAATTTTTTTGATCGCTGTCGTTTTTTTCTGACGTCAAGAAAAAGGTATCTGCGACCAAAAAAACGGTCGCTGATAGTTAAAAACGGTCGCAGAAAGTCTTCTGTTAGGTTTTTGAAATTTTTTTATTATTTAAATTTGCACCATTTAATAATTAGTACGACACGTACCAACATACAACATAAACATACAAACAAATTTAAACATAATTGTCGATATATACAATAAATAAATAGCAATTTTAAATTTTACAACCAATTACAACCATTTACAATAACAATTTTAAATTTTACATTATGAAAAACTGTAAGGAGTAGTTGAATCTGGACCGTACATACAGATCACAAATTTGGCTAATCTAGGCCGTCGGATACAAGGATTCATATGCAATTGACTTCATAACCTCAGACACCGCTCGCAGGGGGCTGCCGCCCCCCTGCCACCCCCCGCATACTTCTAGAATCAGGCCCGCATACATAACAGTTGTAATATTCATTTTCTATAATTAATTAGCTTCCTAAAGAAAAGAGCAATTGTGAAACAAACAGCAGCATTATAATCAACTTGCAAGGACCCTCCCTTTATAAGTTTATTTCTCTTCCTTTTGTTCAAACATCATTCAATCAAAAGACTCGAAAATAACTATATATGTGTGTGTGAATAACCTTGCCGGTAACATGCACATTTCATTGGTAACATGCACATTTACTTTTAATTAATTGTTAAGAATATGTAGCAATAATAATTTGAATTTTTTTCAATTCTAGGTCATACTTATCCCATATATTAATTTCCTGCCAAAAGTGCAAACATGAGCTAAAAAAAGTTAGAGAGGGAGAGAGAAAAGGCTCAAAGGCCGCAGGCCAAAAAAAATATATTGAAACTACTCTACAAAACATAAACTGGTTTATTTATTCTTTTAGATTCTCAAAATAAAGCACAAATTTTTTACTAGACTGAAGTACCTTGTATAAGCTAAAAGCAGGGAAATGAGAACCGAGAAGAAACCCAAGTGTTGCAGCAGTTAATGTACTCAGGGTGAAATTCATTCTATCATTTAGTGTTCTAAAAATCATTGCAAAAAAAAAATAATATATTGCATAATTAACTGCCATATTAATAAGAGATTAGGATATTTCTACCAAAAAAGGTACTGGTATAACAATTATATTTCAATTTTGTTTGGGGGACAGTACCCCAGGTGTTTAGTACCTAAGAGGTTGTACTGATAAATTTCCAGCTAGTTTAGGTATAAAACCACAAAGCAAAGAACATTCTGTGCAATACTGGTATGATATCAACAAGGGCTCTGCTCTCAATAAAATTTTGTTGGTTCTAAGTTGAAGTTTAACAAAAGCCTCATTTCAAATATGGTTGCCTTTTGAGGTACTTGACAGCATTTGTGCAACACAATTACCCAGTACATTAACAATAAACAACCTCGATTTTTTGTGACCTGGAAAAATTTACATACTTGGTCAACATTTTGTCGATATTACAAAGGGATCTGTCAACTGCTAGCAGTATATGGCACGGTACTGTACCAGCACTGGTACCGCACCAGTAAACCAGCAAGCAACAGAAACAAGCCAAAAACACGCACCAGTAAACCAGCAAGCAACAGAAACAAGCCAAAAACACGCACCAGTAAACCAGCACAATCACACAAGGCACGAAGGCCACAAGTACAGAAAAGGTTCAAAGGCCGCAGGTCAAAGCAAGAAGGCACGAAGGCCTCAAACAGCACACACAGCCACAAGCCGCAAGGCAAATCACAAAGAACAAAAGAGTCAAGGGTTACCCAGTGAGAGAGCTAACCGTACAGACCGTGTAGCTCGGCCGGTACCAAGGAACCACTCACCTCCGACACCGGTACCAAGGAAGCCCTCACTTCCGGCCGTCAGAAAATTGTCACCCGAAAACCCTAGCCAGCACCAAGCTCAAAAATCCACAAAAACCCAGGTCTCGGCAAAATCGAAGCCACCGAACTACAATAGCCATCAGGATACCCAGGAAAACAGAAAGAGGGTCAAGGTCGCGCGCACAAAGCCCAAATTTTAGGGTTTTGCCAAAATCGCAAGTCAGCAAGTCACAGGAAAACAGAAATGAGAGAGGGAGAGAGATTTCGTTCTCAGCACATGAGCGAAGCAAAGAGAGACAGAGAGAAAGGGCGGAGAGAAAAGAGAGAGGAGCGGAGAGAAGAGAGACAGAGAGAAAGGGAGCGGAGAGAAAGAGGAATGGGCGGAAAAGAGGGGTGGCGCGGAGAAAAGGTTTTCACCCGAATTTGGCGCTTTTTTTTTTTACCCCAAACTTTCAGCGACCGGTGTTTTCGCCGGTCGCTGAAACAATTGGTCGCCAATAATTATCGTAAATTTTTATTTTATTTAAAAAAAATAGATTTCAGCAACCAGCGAAAACACCGGTCGCTGATACCGGTTGCAGATACTCTTTTTTGTTGTAGTGAATATTTTTTTATTTTTTTAAGTAAAGATTAGAGGTGAAGCCATCCAACTATATAATACCTTTATTATTACAACAAAGAATTTATTTTTTTATTTTTTTATTTCTGTTTTGTATTTGTATGGTTAATATTCTTAATATTATTTGTTTATAAGTGTATATTATTATAATAACAGTATTATTGATAATTCAAATAAATATTAACTCAATTTTTTGGCATCAGACGACAAATACTTTTTGAACTTGAAATTAGATGACTTTGGGGTTATACCCGGAACTTTCTCCTGTAGATTTTTTTGCGAGCTTATCGGGGTCAAACACTGAAATAGGGCCAAATTAATGGGTAGCTCATTGAATGGTTGTAAGATCTCATGCTGATAAAATAATTCAATGATAATTATTTCATGTCGGAACCATCAAGATCATTAATTACGCCCGTATTCATGTGACGATAATTTACATCATGTGCTATTTCTTTTGTATATGTACTGGACAAATTAGTTATATTATTATACTTAAAATATTAAAATTACGCAGCATATATATATACTTACTAGTTTCTTTCACTAGAATAATGTTGCTATCATCACAAAAAGTAAGCTTTATCCGCGTTATTTACATCAAATGAAACAAACTAAAACGAAAAAAGAAATGAAGTACTACTAGACTTGATAATTACTGATAATATCTCGTCACCTGGCTGTAATAAAAAAAAAAACAAAAGAAGAAAAATAAATGATGGTGGATCAACGAAGGCCAGGACGAACATGGAAAGCGAAGTACGGCGTGGTTGCCACTGCTCTGTCAAGGTTGCTTCTTTCTTTTTTCTCCTTTCTTTTACAAGTATTTTCTTCTTTCTTTCCATTTGTTATCTTTTCTTGCTTCTCTTTGTCCTCCTTTGAAGATGATTGTGACGTCAGCGGAAGTACCTTTGCTAACGATTTCATGCTCAAACAGCTCATCTTTCTATCTCCTCCTCTTTCTTTTAAACCTCTCTCTCTCTCTCTTTCTTTGTGAGATTTTTAGTTCACTGATCGATGAATTGTAGAGAGAAGATGGAAAGGCCGGGGGCATGAATTTATAGACTTCGGGAACAGAAGCATTTACCGTAAACTGGTCAAAATTGGAGAACTGCCTTGCGAAGGAAGGAAGGTTCTGCATTAAAATGACGTTATCCATGACAGAACCGCAGATGATAGTAACACAGACAGGTGTTACCGATCGAGTGGGAAAATAAATCTGCTGTGATTCCCGGGGAATCACAGGTCCTGTGATCCGATCTCAACTGTTGGTCTTTCTTGAGATGCGTGTATAAAAATTTATTTTTTCAAAAACGTTTCCGAGATCCGCGGACGGAAAAGTATGAACCGTTGATATTTGAATTTCAAGATCCTGCGATCTGAGAGAGTCGCAGCAGATTCGGACTCATCGAGTGGAGGTGTCTTTTTGACTGGACCAAACCCCTCCCAAGCACCTTCCCGAGCAAGGAACAATTGAATCTGTTCACAAAGTCAAAACAAGCTTCGGGGGCAAGGAACAATTATTCCAAATATCAAATTAAGATTCAGTCAGCGACTTAATTTCCAAACAAAAAGACAAGAAATTGACTACAACAGTATAGACGTACGTAGGTCCGTCAAGTAACACAAAAATGTGAAATAGTTCCTGCTAAGAAGGGGATGGAACGTTATCCTCTGCGGAGCTTAAAAGCTCCGCAGCCTGCGGTTCTTTTAATCTGATCCGTTAGTGGTATGTTAGTTTTAACTTTGCACGAATCTAAAAGCACAATAATATTGCCCCCTCCGTTAGCCCGATCACAAAGCGGCTGAGAGTTAATCTGGTTCGTTCATTTGCTCCGCACCTGCGGAGTTTTATAGAACTCCGCAGAGGATAACTTCCCAGAAGGGGATACGGATCTGATAGTGGTAAAATTTATCTGCTAAGAAGGGGATTGAATCGGATATTTAATAGATACAAATACAAACAATTAATGCTAAGAAGGGGATGAACTGGAAGTGTCCCTTCCAGTTTAAGTTCACGAACAAAATTATAATTATCCCTCCCACAAACAGAAATTACACTATTAATTTTTATTCTATTCAAATTTTAGACTCTCTGTTTTAGAAGTATACTAGGATTGATCATGTTTATATTTAATTAATGAACATAAAATGAGAATTTTTCGTTACCGATGTTAAGAATAAAAAAGATCAACACATCTATCATGTATGGACCTCATGCATCGCTAGCATAGACTTAAAGTGCAGTTTGAAGACGTTTTCACAAATTTCGTCAAGAATCGCTACTTTACTGAATTGGGGAGAAATAAAGAAAGAGGAGACGAAGTATCACGAAAGGAAGGAATAAAATAAACTAAATTAATAGTGGGCAGCTCAATACAATAGTTACCGCGGAGTAGAATACGGATATTCACAAACTGAAAAAATAGAATACGAATGATTATCCATATCCGTTTTCGAAATTAAAAGTGTCCGTATTTGCATACTTTATATCCGAATTTATAAAATTTTGAATACAGATTCGAATTCAGACGGATAATATTCGATCTGATAACTTATTTATATATCTATACTGCATGCCTGCATGCATGTACCCTTAATTATATATATTATTTTTTAAAATATTTTATATAGTTCAATCTCTTTTATAAAATATTAAATGTTTATTTGTAGTCTGGTGGGATTAGAGTTTTATTTTAGGAGTATGAATTGAGTTAAAACTCATATTTTTAGGAGCAGATCTACATGAGACCGGACCATCAAAAAAATAGTCTGATTACTGTTTTCAAAAAGTTCCGGATCATAAAATAAAATAGTCATTTTTTACCTATTTACAAAAATAATAGAAAATTTTCAAAAAAATATAAAATTAAATTTTTAAGTACATTTTAATATAAAAATTATATTGAGCGATCGTTTAAATTTTAAAAATAAAAATATGAAACACGATTAATGCATGAAAAATATTTGACATTTGACCTCTACTCTTAAAATTATACGAAATTTATTATCATTTTAAGCAGGGGTGAATCTACATAGAATGAATGGGGTCAATTGACCCCCATTCATTTTGAATTTTTTTTTATTTATATCTTATTTTAGTATAGTTTAAAGTAAAATATTATGAATAGTATGAAATTGATCCCATTTGTAGTAGGAAAATTTTATATGCTTGATTCTCATTCACGATTGACCCCCATAGTCTGAAAGTCTAGCTCTGCCCTTGATTTTAAGTATTAGAATTGGTACTGACATATCAAAAAATTTCCATACATCGAAACTCACGTTCACATGCAATGGATGCACTGCACTTGCACGGTTGGCAACTGACTAATTAAGGCAAAAAAAACATCGCAGCACATCAGAAGAGATCTAGAAATCCGTAAATTTTAGTTATATATATGCGGTTGATATTTTTCTGTTATAATTTGCCGCAGGAGGTATACACAACGAAAACAAATATCTAGAGATTCTCTATGATTATTAAGAACAATCAGTAGACATTATTTCCACTGCAACTCTGCTATATACATATAAACCTTTTATAATATTACCAAATTCATGGTAATATTACCGAACAATGATAAAAGAACACATCAGATGATGAGATATATACACGTTTAATTAGGTAAACTAAAAAGGAACAAATCCATAGTCTAATAAATCGATTCTAATATAGTTCACATAAATACATATGTCGCTGGCATCAAATTAAATAAGCTTTCTTCACTTTTCAACGAGAAGTAAATAAATTTAAGGAAAAATCAAAAGAACTAATTGAAACCGAATTTCTCCGAGTCCCAACTAAAATTATACACATCAATCATCTCGAGCATCAGATAGTACTGGCATAATAGTAATAACTTTTAGATGATCAGCGAAGGCCTGGACGAGAATGGAAAGCGAAGTACGGAGTGGTTGCTGCGGCAGTGTCGAGGTTGCTTCTTTGTTTTATCTCCTTTGTTTTCTGAGGATTTCCTTGTTTCTTCTTCTTTATCATGTTTTCTTGCTTCTCTTTATCCTCCTCTGGATTTGGCGTTGACTTGATTGAAAATACCTTTGCCAAGGATTTTCTGCTGAAACAACTCATGATCTCTCTCTCTCTCTGTGTTTGTGTGTTTTGTGTGTGACTTCGATTCCTAAAGTGTGGGAGACTTGTTGCTTCAGATGACTTGAAGCTGGACCAGGCAGCATTTTATAGGGAGCCATGGAGGAAAGAAGTAAGAATACATCTGACCATATATTTTATCGGAATTACAAATTTGCCATTCTCCTTTTGCTAACAGCTAGCGTATTGAATTTTCCTATTTGTGATCAGTTTGACCATATAATTCTCTTCCAGTCTTTTGACTCCAATGACGAGGAGCAAAGAATACCATGAAATCTGACTAAATGATAAATAAACATACTTCGTTAATCAAATATTCAACATAATTTTATTATTCTTTTAAATTCATTTTGTACAAAATCATTGAAAAATAACTACACGAAATAATTTTTTATCTTACAACTTTGATTCTATACAAAGTGGACTCGAAATATAAAAAACTCTTACAACCTAATAAAATTTAACAATTCTTGGTTAAGCTTAGTTGTATATCTTTATTGTTAAAGAAGTACACTGTTACTGTTTAATATATAATAACGGATTAACTATAGCGTATTTCATCTTTAATGATACATTCATTTAGTTCACTTGACAACATTATTCAATAAATTTTGAAATGCAGTCTCCATTATTTAGACAGGATGTTTATCACAATTTTGACACAATTTTAATTTTTTTGTTGCTTTCTTTTAACCGATTTAAAAAATTCTAGCCATTTTAGGAATTCCCAAAAAAAGTTCCACCTGACAAAATTATAATAATATTTATATCACGGATAATAATTACATCAATATTTTTTATTCTTACAATTCAATGACTGCCAATGCTAATTAAAGCAACATTTTAGTACTCTTTATTAATTGAAAGGGGAGGGAGTATTTTGGGCTAGAAAAAAGTCGTAAGGCTGTTGTACTCAAAGGTCGAGAGTTAGCTTCTGCGAAGATTTAAAAAAAATATATTTTTTATTAATTAACTCTTTAATACTCTTTATTTTTTGCAACATTATTTAATATTTTTTTATTCAAATATTTTGCCACATTTTTTAATACTCTTTATTTTTGCAGCATATTAATCCAATTATATTTTGTACAATTTTTTTATTATTTTAAATAGGAGACAAATTTAAATAGAAATATATATTTATAAAATAAATTAAGATTTACCACAACTAATTCCACGGTATAACCGAACACTCATTTCAACACATTATAATAATCAATCCCGTATGTACCTGTAATACCGTGACAAACGTCAAATCTCATTCCGTGTAATACCGTGACAAACGAACATGTCCTAAAAATGCAATCAATAACTTTGGACAATATTTTAATGTATTATACAAAAGCTATTTAGTAAAAAATATGTTATTTTTCTTTATATTTATACATGATCACATGGTATAATTTAGTTGAATAAATTACTCATTATTCAGTAATGTTTAAAACAGTACATATATATATTTTATTTATATATTTTTGCCCTCTTTTTCTTATTCTTTCATTAAGACCGATCTTTTCGTAATTCATATCATAATTGGCTAAAATCACTTTACTTAGTTAGGCTTTCAAATTCTATTCTGTGAAAACGATATTTGTTTATTAATTTATTTGTTAGCATTATTAATTCAGTGTAAATTTCTCCTTTTAAAGTAAAAAGGGCAATAAGGTAAATTCCGAAGAAAGGGACATGGTTTTTGTTTTTTGTTTTGAGGGGGATGCATATTTTGATTTGAGCAACCTACGTAGCACCGTGGAACAGAGTTTTGTTGATTAGGAAAAGAAATTCCTTGGAAAAAATCTAGATGAGATTTTGACTTGATCAACATCCAATCCATTACAAAATAAAAAAAATAAAAATAAAAAGAATTCAGTGAAAGCAATAACTGCTGAGGCTGAGAGTTAAAAGAGTCCGTGAATAGTGGATAGAAATCCAGTAAGTTCGAATTTTTTATTTTGACAATTCTTTTTTGAATTCATTTTTTTATGTTTCCGATAAATGCTAATATTGAATATTTTTTAATTATAATTTGCTTTGTGAGTATCTTCATCATAAGCAAAAGCAAGTTTTTTTTCTTCTTCTAAAACTCCCATATAGGAATCTGTAGAAACCATGTAAGATTTCTCAAAAAAAAAAAAATTGATTCAAAAATTTTATTTGATTTATGGTCGGATCAAAGTGTTTTTGAAAGAATCAGGAGAATCTATAAAATTTAATGTGGATTTTTTGTTCTTTTTGTCTGCCCAACTCTTTGGTCTTAAGATTAATTATGAAATTTTGATCAATGTACCTTGTAGTTCATATTGTTCAAGAAATAAGTAGAAGATAGAAACGATGAACATTGGATTTGCAAAAATAAAAAGAATAAAAAAAGACAGAGAGAACAGCTCCTCCTGGTGCAACAACTAGTACCAGCTTGCAGGAGCGGACCCAGAGTGTTACAGGGGGCAACTGCCCTTTCTGGATTTTGAGTTTTAGTGGATATTTATCGGTTCCGACTGACTTTGCCTCTCTGAACATTTAATTTGTAATTCGAGTTAAATTTAGGGTTAAAATTGAAATAAATCTGTTGAATTTTGATTGATAATTAGAATTATAAGTCAGAGCATCAGAAATTACAAGTCAAATCATTGAAAAGTACAAGTTAAAGCATTGTTTTTTATCGAGTACCCAATTGGTTAATAGATTTAAACACGATTCGATATTTTTTTGCCCCCTGACGAAAATCCTGAATCCGCCCCTACCAGCTTGTGTCTATTACTTTCGACATCTTAAAAAGTTGAATTTTATTTTTGATCTGTAATCCGTTTAATTTTAATAAATACATGAGCTAAATTTATACCATGTCTAAAATTAAAATGTCCCAATAAGAAGACATGAAATCGAGCCATAAACATGTGCAAATGGTGGAAAAGTTCCTAAATTCTAAATCCTAATTAATCATGCACTTCATGTTTACAGTTTTGTCCCACTAATAATATTGTGGATCCCTTGATGTGTATACTGTGTTGTCCCGCTGACAATGTGGATCATTAACAATGCAAATGAGCCGAACTTAAGAGAGCTTACTTCAACTCAAGCTTAATCTAATTACAAGTCGAGTCGAGACGAGTCGAAAATCAATCGAGCTCAATTATCATTTCTTTATACTAATTTTCATATTATCTTAACTAAATAATGTATAAAATAATTATTGTTTATTCTTTTCTATATTATATTTATGTACTTATAAAAATTTTGTTAGTTTTATAATGAAGTTTGAACAAAATTACATTTATAGCTAATATAATTATACATAGTTTTGGGTTGCAATTTGGAATTGTGTATCTGTTCTGGTCTGGGAAGAGATTAAATAAAATTTATACTTAGTTTTGGGTTGGGACTTGGGATTGTGTACTTCTCTGATCTGGTCTGGGAAGGATGTTAGGTTTTAATATTTGAGTTCAGGATTCAATATGGTGAAGGATGCAGTATGGAGCACTTCAGGGACTGTGTGGAGTTTAGGGCGGACAAAAAAGCTCGTAACTCGTTTCTGACATGATCACTAATAGCTCGCTCGATAGTGGACTAAGCTGTTAGCAAGCTAGCTTGCCACTAGTTCGGTTCGGAATTAACAAACTGAGCTAGGGCCTAGCTCAGACCGAGCCAGCTCGACCCATAACGAACTAGTGTGTATAGGCCGTTGGATACATGTGGTTTAATCAGATCCGTTCAGATTTAGAGTTTAACTCCCACTCCCAATCTCATAATTTCATATTTTTATTCCGGACTCTCTCTCTCCCTTGTGCGACGCCTCATGCCCTCACCTCAATCCTCGATTTCCCCATTCCCATGAGTCCATCCATTGCTCTTTGCCTCTTATTTAATATTTTTGAATTTGTATGATAACAGTTAGCTGCAATCTTCACATTTTCATCTTTTGCAAATAAACCCTTTTAACAAGGAATTATTACCAGACATCTATATATGTACGATTTAACTCTAAGTTCGCACCTGTCATAGTCTCTCAATTTTCTGATCAAAATCTTGCGAAATTAGGCTCCAGTGCGTAGATGTAAAATTTGTCCTTAATTCTTAGTACTTTTGAGTTTTTTTCTTTTCCTAATTTTCTTCCTAAATCTTTCCAATTTAATCCAACGGGTAGATATAAGATTTCTATGGTTATCATTCAATTTTATATAATTTCAATTGGTGATTTGGATATGATAGGATGGATCAAAATTTTGAGGTACTGAATCGAGCTCATGCATATTCAGACCAACATGATTCATTGTCGTCCCTATGGACCCTATTGGTCACATTCTTTTTTCTAAGAAAAGACAAGTTTCCCTTAATACTTGCACGGCCCATAGTCCAAGTATGGGCTTAGATATTTAAAAGGCTTATTAAAGCAAGTTAAATATTACGGCACCCTTCTCGTGAAACCACGGCAAAAATGAGATGGTCTCGGCCACCTCCCGCCACTCTACCTCTCTTCCCGGCGAAGAAGCGAAACCCCTCGATCCCAAATCCTCGCGCAGTGTCGCGCAAATTATCGCGCGAAATCTCGCGATTGATTCCCTCCAACAGGCTCGTCCGGTTGCTGCTGCTCATCGGTTTTCTCGCGCTTATCCCTCCTTTCTTCTTCCACCTCCGCCTTCGTCGTTTCCAACAGGTCCGTGTCACTTTACTTCTAAATTGCTTCGTAAATGCTTCCTTTATCACGTGGTCTGAATTATATGATAGATAGGTAAGATAACAGGGGATCAATTTTCTTGTATTCAAGTCAGGTTCATATTAGATTGTATGATATTGAAGAAACTTAATAATTATTTTTGAAAATACCGATCCAGCTGGATCTTATCCAAGTTCTATCCATGAGGTCTTGAGAAGCTGCTAAGTATTCACAACTTTTGTAAATTTTTTAAGTTCTTCAATCAGAAAACTAATATAATTTTACAATTTTTTTCTTTGTCAGATGCAAGCACATAAGTGTGGCTGGATTGAGAAACCACCTCTAGTATGTGCTCATGGCGGTGATTCCAGCAAGGCTGCTCCAAATACAGTTTGTCGCTAAATTTAAAAGTACTTGATCAATATTGCAGATAATTGTGACTTTCTGGACTTTCTGATATATTTTTGTCAATGTTTTATTTGTTTTTTAGATGGAGGCATTCAGAATTGCACTCCAATCACGTGTGGATTGCGTAGAGGTGGATGTTTCTCGCACCTCTGATGGATTCTTGGTTGCTCTTCATGATAGGTGTGGCTATTTTGTTCCGTCTGTCTTGCACTATGGTGTAATAGATTAGATCTAAATAAAATCTAAATAAACTTAGTTTGGATCTGATAAATGTTAGTCCTTTTAGGGTAGTTAGAAATCACACAGAATATTCTCTTTTTAATTGTACTTAGTTTGAATAGAACAGGTTTTATCTGACTTCATGTTTATGGACATATGTGAGGTTTCTATTAGGATTAAAAAGGCTTCCTAGATATCCAAAATAACCATAATTAACATGAAATTGTACAAGTACAAGCTGAATACATACAATACGGAATGTAGCCCTTAAATTTGTGTGGATGTTCAGTAACTTCGTTGAGCTATGATTTGCATGTGAAATTAATTTGTATATGACACAGGCAGGGATCTACAAAGAATATCTGGTAATAGAACTGCAAAAGTTGGGCATATGACCTTCAATGAGGTGAGATCTCTATATCAAATAAATGTCACGTTTGTCTTGGATAAATGTTCGAGATTTGTTTTATCATAGTCTTACTTTTTTTTCTTTATTCATGAAGTTCTAACTTTGTAGCTTTTGAATAGATAAGGGAGCTGGATGCAGGTTATGAATCAACAAAAGAGTTGCAAAATCAAATAGTTCCTTTGGTTGAAAATGCCTTGGAGGTACACACGGTTTCTCTAAAATGAGCTGATGATAATACTGTCCTGCAATAATCGTTGGTGGCCATCTGTCCTTTTAGGTCCTTTTTGCAGATTAAAATAATGATTGAGTTAATATAACAAGATTCTGATGCATCTTATTTGATTTATGCAGCTGACGTCGGAATCGGTGAGGCAGGTGATTCTTGACATCAAAGTGGGCCCACCATTGTACGAGCAAGGCTTAGCAGAGGAGACTTTGTCTATCGTAAGTTCCTACAGACCATTACAATGAACAGTTACCTTTTCCATGGTAAGAAAACCAATTGCTTAGTGGACTTCAGGGTTAGTAGGCTATAGCTTTTCAAATCCATCACCCTTTTTATCTGTATTTTTTAATTTTATTTAGAATAAACAGCTGAAGTTCTCAATTTGTTTAATATTCTTCATCCAACATTTAAAATGAAAAAAATTGTAATATTCGTGGAAATTGTGGAATGCTGGCTCATCTGGGTTGGTCTCACCAGGTTTAAATGCCAGCAATTTAATGGGTTGGATCCTGCTCAGTATTTCTGGAGCCATTGTCATGTCAATCTTGCTATTTTTCATTGATGCTGCATATATCTTATCTTAGTTATTTAGTATGTAAGCTTTATATCTAATATAAATATTGGTGTCTCCTTGTTGGACCATAGGTTAAGAAAACTAAGTGCAAAAATTGCCTTATTTGGGCAAAAAGTGACACTGTTGCAAGGGATGTTCTCAACTTATCGCAAGATGTGATGGTAAATATTACAACCATATGATTCAATGAGTTTAATTAAAGGAAAGAAAACAACAATCCTACTAAGTTTTCATGACAGGCATATTTATATGGTTTGTAGGTTGGATATATTGTCATGAAAGATCCCTTGACAGGTTCAGCAAGTAAAGTGGGGAGGATAAAAGGTGCCCATGTTGGTGGTGTATACCATCCCCTGGTTAATGAGAAACTTATAAGAAACTTTCAGAGGTATGAGACCTGATATTTAATTTGTATGTTTAGCTGCCACCTTTCATCATCACCAATTCTCTTATGTGGCATGTTCTATACATTTGGTCTTCTCTGGGTTTTTGTGGCCATTCTGTTTTGCTTTTCAGAATGACACGGTCATATTTCACTGTACTTTATGCTGCATTTCTTTCTCTATATACATAACTATTATAATAAGATTATTACACATCCGTTGGTCGCAAATAAGCAATTAATAGAGTTGGTCAAAGCATCTTGATGGGATTTAAATAATGCCAACTCCTCTTCATGTTCCAAAAACTGGAGAAATAAATCCTGAACAGCGCAGTTTGAAACAAAACACTTATCATGTTGGACAGTTTCATTCATTACAGCTGGAATTGATCGGTTCATCAGTATGCGCTAGAAGAGTTTTGTTCTGTTTTCCTGGAATGAAATAGGTCCCAGAATTCTTGCTCTAACAGGATGGTTTTGACAACATTGATTTCACAACAAAATGTTGTGGAACTTAGTATTTGAATGTCCCATTTCCAATACCATACATGTTGGTCCAATCGAAATGAAACTTATTTCTTCACTTGTTGTAAGAACAGGAGGGGCGAAAAAGTGTATGCTTGGACAGTTGATGATACTGACTCAATGCAAAGAATGCTTTCAGAGCGTGTTGATGCGATTGTGACTAGTGATCCTACTCTACTCATTCAGCTTATGCAAGACTCGAGAACTGAATGCCTCAAAGAAGGCTTTTCTTTGCCTTAACTAGTTATTTATTATTTTTTTAACCCATTTTTGCCCTCTTAGTTGAAGTGCACTTTATGGTTTGGGATATATGTCTGAGATCTGGTTCTCTCTTTGACTTTTTGGTGGTGTTTTACACGCTTTAGTAATGAGCAAGGATTGTATGTAGTAAAATCCTGGAAAAGAGTTCACATGGGAAGTGAGATTTGTTATTACTTTTATTGTACTTCAAATGATGTATTACCTAATTACCCAGTAGTTTACTTCCTACATGATTATTCTTCGTTGATGTGCCTCTTATTTTCTGCATTAAGAATTTCGTATGTGACAGAAAGAGTATCGTTCAATTGAGATGAAATTATGTGTATCCGCTGTGGATAGCAAATGGTCTCATACATTAAGAATGATTTCCTCTGTATTTGTACGGATTTTATAGTTAGGGTTTTATCAAATTTAAACTCTCTATCTTTTCGTTTTGAGTAATAGCCCCGTAGGCGTTTTAAACTCTCTGTCGAATGACTATGGAATGCTCATCCAGCAATCCTCACCACGGATCAGGCAAGAGTTTGGAAGACGGCATGGGCTTCGGGCCTATGGGCGCTATGGCGAGAGAGGAATAATAGAATCTTCAACCAAAAACAGAAAGACATTACACTTTTAGTTCGCGAAACCTTGGACGAAGTCATGCAGTGGATTAATCACTGTTGACTGATCCGTTCAATTAGTTAAGAGCTTTACCATTTGTGCATATGTAATTATTGAGTACTCCTTTGTAAATACTTTTTTATCAATGCAAAATCGTAGGCTGGCAAGTTGCCACCTACCATCAAAATAAACTCTCTGTCGAATGGTTCAGATGGAGCATACAATTATCTGATCTAAGGTCGTGCTCAATCATAAGTTCTTAACTATTAGACCTAAAACGAGGGCTTCAATTCTGTCATAAACAATCAATACCGTACTAATATTGGAGCTGAATCCCTGCATTTCTGCTCTATTGAAGGGACAATAATGTTACCTTCTTATCTTAAGTATAATATTTCCTAACATATTCCACTCCAGTGATGCGTCTGTAAATTGTGAATAGCAGTATAGCTGTTCGACTGATCATAAAACATACACCGCAATTTCCAATCTGAAAAATCACAAGCCAGAGCAAAATAATCGGCGAAGCGCTCGGTTGGATATTCCAGGCTGGAGAGCCAGTTCAGTCACAAATTCTGAGATGCACTAATCAATCTCAGTCGCCAGATGTAGAACCCTCCAATTCCCAAAATAGTCTATATCCTTTCATTATCCTCTACGACCTTGGTCAAATAACCCGTTTCCCTTTGTCTCAGTCCAATCTGCCTAAATATGCGCCATGTCCACTCCAAAAAAACACTTTCAAGCCTCCAAACCAAATCTCTCTCTCTTCCTCCGTCTCTCTCGTGGGAAACCACTATATTACACAATGAACAAAAAAAACCGATATGGCTTTGTTTCGGTCCAATCTGCCTAAATATGCGCCATGTCCACTCCAAAAAAACACTTTCAAGCCTCCAAACCAAATCTCTTTCTCTCTCTTCCTCCGTCTCTCTCGTGGGAAACCACTTAATTACACAATGAACAAAAAAAACCGATATGGCTTTGTTTCCGTTTGGATTCTGTGACGCTATTAAGTTCTGAGTTATTGGAGCAACTTTGGTTGTTGCTGTCTTGGGACTTAAACAAAAGCACTCGGCCTCCATTGGCCGGGGACCATACAAGGAGGAGTTCGAGGCCGGGTTCTTGAAACAAAAGCCGATTATTTCATCATTTATACAAAGGTATTAATTCCTTTGTATTTATGCATTTCCGATGCCTATTGTTCTCCGTGATCCGAATATATGTTTTATTTTGCATTAATTTGGTTGTCTTTTTTATGGAGTCTCGAGAGGAGATGAACAGATTGTGCTAAGGTCGAGAGGATTTTATTTCCTTTCCTCATTTATATGTTCAAGAAAAGTATACCGAGAAATTTTAATTGTGAACTTTGTGTTAAATTGAATTTTTCTTCAGACTTAAACATTACTTTCCAAAGGTTAATAGCAAAAAGTTCAAAGCAAATATATACTCAACAATCAACATGACATGAATAGGCTAAATGCATCCGTTTGATTTTGAAAAAAATCCGTCCAATCTGATTAAGGATTCGACACCTTTCTAAGTCGAGTTGATCACAACCTAAATGCCAAAGTAAAATTATCACAAACCCAATAATTACTAGATCTCTTGGTTAGTTTCTCTTGCACTCGTTTTCTTACTAAATTTGATTGCCAAAACCACATGCATGCACATAATGGACCCACGACTTAACCTCCATATGACCAGCTAATTTCCTTTTCCACGAAAAGCCGAAAAATAAAGAGAGAAATTCCTTTTCCACAATAAAGTCTCCACTCTTGGTAGACCTTAAAAGAAGGAAATGCTGGTCAAAGTGGGCTTGCCATTGCAAGGCTCTTGCTAATTATCACAAACTTGGGGTTCACATTTCCTTAACCTCATGATGTGATGTCTTTCTGATTTTGTTGGGGCCTAACACATGCCGACCCCAGGACTTGATTCCTTCCAAGGAAGAATTTGCATTAATGCACCTCATCTGCCAAGTCATCGATCCCAAGCCAAATAGATCCAAGAAATCTTTCTTAATCGCCAAGAGAAGGAATGCTAATTAGATAGACGCTTCCCATTTATTGTGCCTAGAGTTGGACTAATAGGCTATATATATATTTTTTGTTTTTCTAAGTGATGCCAAACTAGCTAGGTACTCTTGCCTCAAGTTAGGTGCTAATATTAAAGTCTCATGGTGAATATAGTTCTTTTATAATTTAATTATGTGGTACGAGTTGATCTGAGGTATACCTCCTCTAGCTTGTTTACTCCCATGCATTAAAAAAAGCAATGAAATAAAAATAACTATTATTTTTAACTAAGTAAAATAATTTGCAACTTATAAATGGATATTACTCGTAGGACAAAATAAGGTACTACTTTATTTGTTGATTTGCTATTCTCTAGATTTTATTGAAAATAACAATAAAGCGTTTTGGTAAATGTATATTTGGTATTCAATCAATGTAGATCTAGTTTGCAAAAATAATAAAAAAGAATATTAGGGTATTTGGTCTAAAGCGATGTGGTGTACCAAGTCTATCCATACAATGCTCCAGTCCCTTCAAAGGGAGTCACTTTCATTTCCATAAGCCAAAGATTCCCGCCTGGTAGTGCTAAAGTTTTTCGGTTACAAGCAATTAAAGGATATCATCATATCAATAACATTTATTTCTAGTCATACACATACACGAAATGCCATACGTCCTTTTCTCTCACATGTCGACCCTGACAAATGCCACCTTAAGAGATAATCTCTTTCCTTCTATGCCTTGCTTTACATAAATACCCCCTTATATATATCATGTCAAATCTTCAGCTTTAATCAAATTAAGTACACCTATATCTCATACCTTTTGCTAATTTGTCAAGAGATTATTTCTGTTTTAATTTCAGGTGAAGCGATTTTAGAGATAAGATCTCTCTGTATTGAAGAAATAATGAATTGAGAGATTGCTCCATTCACATGCAGTCAAGGGAAAGTCAAGGAAGGTACCTGACAAGCTTGTACTTAACCTTTTAGTTTTTTTTTTTTTAATTGAAAAAGTATATGTGAATCTTTAATTGTGCTAGATTGCATCCAAAAAAAAAAAATTTTTTGAGTGAAGATTGCATCAAATTGTGTTGCTCTGCTGCTGTGCATCAAATATTTTTTGAGTGAAGATTGACATGCAAGATTATTTTGAAAAGGATATATTCTTGGGAATCTTGCCTCTTGTGTGTGTGAAAGGTCCAAGTATATACATAATAAAATAATATTGGTTTATACCGTTGCATTTAGCATATGTGCAATTTATAATAAAATTACTACCTTCACTGTTATCTGCATGAACTAACGTGAAATTAACAAATGATAATATATCTTTCATGCTTTCTCCCTCATACATTACTTAATAAAAATATCTTGTTTCTGGCCATGCATGCAGGGCCTCCAAAACAACCATTGCTTCACGCAAGAGAAGTCATGGAGAGGCCCCCTCCTTCCCCTTCCTCCTCTTTAATACCAGTAGCAGTCCCCACCACCACCTTTGTCCAAACCGACCAAGCCACCTTCAAAGAACTCGTACAGCGTCTCACTGGCCCCACTAGTACTAGCACCGGTACCAGTATCTCCGCAATTGAACTCCACCAGCAGCAGCAGCAACAACAACAACAACATCCTTTCTACCATCATCAGTACCACTCGACCCCACCTTCGCCAACAGGCAAACCCCCAGCGGGTATCATAAAACGGCGTCCCGCATTCAAAGCTCAGGGACACCGAGCAAAGCTTACTATCCTCAAACCGGGTCCTGTAAATCCGATACTATTTGTTGCACCTGGCGTCATCTCACCTTCATCAGAGGTCGCAAGCTTGAGCATACGGGATAACGATCGGAGTCCGTCAGTGGAAATAAATGAAGAAGCAGAGCAGAAGGCAATAAGAGAAAGACGTTTTTATTTGCACCCATCACCCCGGTCACGGGAAAGCGTGTCCGAGCCAGAATTGCTGCCACTTTTCCCTCTTTCCTCGCCCGGGTCTAGCGATCAATCTTGAGAGTCAGGTGATTGTTTGATTGATTCATATTGGTGTTGGTTGATTGTTGTTCTGTAAAGATAGCATTGTATGTACATTGTTTGTAAAGATAGAAGGAAACAAGATAGAAATAAAAAATAATAAAATTCTTAACAAGATCATATAATTTTGAAGTATGATGGGATTAAAAACTTTCTCGACGATCTCGACTATTTTTCTTTAAATGAAATTGAAGTTTTCAATTCTAAATGGGATGAGTGTGTGAAGAAGCTATTGGGCCCTATTGCTTTACGTCCAACATTAGCTATTAAATACATAAAGTTTCGAACTTTAAAGCATCAATAAATTGGGGGAAATGGTCAGATATCTCTTAGATTCCGTCATATGAGGAGGGTTAAAATGCACTCTTTTTTTTTGCTCCTAACGTGTAACCTCCCCTCATATCTTTATTTTCAAAGTTCAAATAGTCGATTCGAACCTTCCAACGTGTTCTTCATATTAAAATGTGCTTGAAGACCAAATTTTACATTTTTTGAAATTTTTTTATTATTTTTTCAGAATTTTTGATTAAACTAAACAATAATAAAAATTCAGCAAAGTGATGATTTTCAAAAATTCTGAAAAAATAGTAAAAAATTTCCAAAAAATGTAAAATTTGGTCTCCAAGCACATTTTAATATGAAGACGTTGGAAGGTTCGAATTCACTATTTGAACTTTGAAAATGAAGATATGAGGGACCGGAGAGTGCACGTTAGGAGCACAAAAGGGAGGGTGCATTTTAACCCTCCTCCCGTCATATAGATAATATATCTATGATATGGAATAAATTTATCAGTCTTGTACTGTTGTTACTATAATTTTCTTACAAATTTAATTGTAAAATAATCCTAACTCTTAAAAAAAAAATATTGTCAGTTAAAAGAACCCTTGAATATACAACAATCAATTACGCTTAAAGTTTCAGCTCGTCTGATGAAAATTTATTAATTTCTAGATGATATGGTTGTCAGTATTGATCTTTAACTCTTTACAAAAGTTTTAGCTAAAGACGTTAAAAATATTTATCAAAATGCAACCATAATATAATATTAAGAAACAACAATATACGTATACTATAATAATATGCTACTATCTGCAAGAATAAAAAAATAACTACAGCCGAGGATAAACCAACATAAATTATTATTTCCGAGAGTATCGCTATTACTGACAGAACTATATATCCGCGATGGTACCGACACTATTAAGTATTTTTCCAATTTTTTTATTTTAAACCAATTAACTCTATTTTCACCAAAATTCCATATTTATCTGGATCACAGTTTGAAATTGCAGTCCTACTGATTTGTACTGCAATTTCAAACTACCATCCCAGCTTTTCACTCATTTTTGGGACCTTTCTATTACCTTCCTGGGACCACAGTTTCAAACAACGGTCCTGGTAAAAAAATCAATTTTCCAGAAAAAATGATTAATTGGTTTATTTTATTTTTTTTAAGATGATAAAAAAAAAAAATTACCCTCACGGATAGTGGAAAATTCTCGTGGTAACAATAACAACGGTTATGATAATGTTGATGTTTATTATGATGATTATGATTACAAAATATAGTAGCAGCAAGCAGCAACGAAGGAAACAGTACAGGAGCCGGTCCTGATAAAAATGGAGTTTCTCAGGAAAAAAGATTAATTGGTTTATTTATTTATTTTTGAAGATGGTAAAAGAAAAATAAAAAATGTTACCTTGCAGAGTGGAAAAGTCTGGTAGTAACAATAACAACGATAATGATACTGCTGATGTTTACGACGATGATTATGATTACAAAAAAATAGTAGCAGCAGCAACCAAGTAAACAGTACAGGAGCAGTAGTACTAATATTGAAGTTCTTGTATAGTGGTAATTGTCCGATGAGGCTATAAAGCGTGCTTCTCTAGATAGCCACACTGGATCCAATTAAGCACCCACTTTCGGGGATAAATATTTTAAATGAGCAATTTTGGTTGAAGGTTTAAATGTTTTTGTATCTCCATCATATTTATATTTTTAAAAACTTTAATAACTCAAAATTTAAAAGTCAAAATAAAACCATTAGATATTATCTACATTATTTTATCTATGCACGTGTAAAAAATTATGATATTTTAATTTTGTTTTGGTTGTCATCAAGAGCTTATAAAAACGTACTAATATGGATAAATTTTAGACGTTGATTTTTTAACTTATTGATTCACATAAAAACAAAATCAAAATGTGATAATTTTTTATGAGCACATAGAGAAAAATAATATAAATCACATTTAATGGTTTTATTTTGACGTTTATGATTTACCATTTGAATTATTAACATTTTAAAAATAAAAGTATGATGGAGGTAAAAAAAATAGAGGCATTTGAATCCTCCTCATTTAGTTTCATACAACCTCATAAATTATACAATCATATAAAATCTCATTTTGGTTTCATACAACCTAATAGTAGAATCATACAACCTCATTTTGATTTCATACAACCTAACAGTAGAATCATACAATCATATAAATTATAGAATCATATAAAACCTCACATTAGAATCATACAATCTAATAGTCTACATGCGGAAATTTTAAACTTTCGAATTAATTTAGTATAAAGTCAAGCGGTCAAATTAGAAAGTTTATAGATTGATTTTAATATATTCATTTTTTGAACGTTTTTATACCACTTGACTATGTACAAATTTAATTCGAAAATTTAAAATTTTTCAGTGTAGGCGCATCATTCGTAAAGTAGATGGATTTCAACGATTCGAATTTGACGTTTGAAATCAATCTAATAGGTTTTAGAATTGAGTTCACAAAGGAGCTTGGGGAACTTAAGAACACGCTAGTAGGGGTGTTCATTGGATCCGGTTTAATTGGTTTTGAACCGAACCGATTTAGATTGGACTAAACGGTTCGGTTTTTTCAGTTTAATGGATCGGTTCGGTTCATCTTTTAGAACCGATATACTACTTTGGTTCGGTTCGGTTTTAAAATTTTCAAAACTGTTTATACTGAACCGATCGAACTATCCTGGTTCAGTTCATTTCTTGATACTCCACCCCAGACCCCAACGCTATTCAACCCAACCCAGCTTCTCCTTCTAGCACGCGCGACTAGGTCTAGGGTTTCACGCACGGCGCCTTCACCCCTCATGTCCTGTCGCACGGCTTCACGCCTTCACCCACCTCGACGTCAAATCACCGAATCCTCTCGCACAGTCACACGATGTCCGCTTCTAACCCCAGCCCCCAAGTACGGTACTATAGTTTACCCTTTTCTCTCTCTCAGTCTCTCTTACACCTTGTTTGGATGGAGAGTAGAGGAAGGGAGGGAATGGAAAAAAAAAAAAAAAAACTTTCCGTCGAATCGTGTTTGGTTGACAAAATTATATCGGAGGTGAAGGGTACAGGAGGTGAAAGGTTTAACCTTGTATCATTATAATCAATAGAATCGGTTTCCCTCCCGATTTGGGGTGTAACGGATGGAAATAAATTTTGTTGCAAATATTTTTAGAACAAAAAACGCAAATGTCCAATCCTATATCTTACCTATATAATTCTCATACAAGTTTTTTGTCACAAACCTACAACAACCACTGAATTTCTCACTAATCTTCTAAATTTTAATCAACCAAACAAGAAATAAGACGGAAAGGAAAGTTAAATTTATTTTTCCTCATTAATCATCCAAACACAAAGAAGTTAAATATGTTAATCTTCCTTTCTATTCCATTCCATTCTCTTTTATTCTTCACCTCCCTTTCTTTCCTCTACTCTCCATCCAAACAAGGTGTTAATCTCTTGCGCAACAAAAGTTGAAACAATTTTCTTAGTATCCTCTTTCCTTCTCTGGTTCTCTCGCTGAATTTTCTGATTTTCTCAAACAATAATCGTTTTCCTTCTCTTTGACTCTTTGCTGGTTTCATATTTTTTTCCTTCTTTGCTGATTTTCTCAAACAATAATCGTTCCAAAGTTTTTACCTGGTTTCATATTTTTTATGTGGGTTTGACTGATACAGTTGGATGAGCTGGAGAAGAGCAAGAGGCTGGAGAATACTTTGTTATGCTCATATCACTTGCAAGTTGCAAAGTTTTAGAATACTTTTGTCTTTTACGTTGATCTTATTAAAATATGCTAAAGAATGCAAATTTTTAGAATGTTTGGACTAAAGTGTAATTTCCTTTTTGATGTAGGGGAGAAATTTGGGTCCGATGGGCATCGGACCCAAAGTGAGTTCGACGGGTATGCTCACCGTCCGATCTGCTTTAGGATTCGCGCCCGCAACTTTCGCGTCTGCTTTAAAATTCGTGCGATGGGCATCGGACCCAAATTTGAGTCTGATGGGCATCGGACCCAAGCCTTTCTCTTGATGTAGAGGATGGCTGTAATGGGTTTTGGGTTAGTGGTATAGTCAATTTATATAAAGCAATTGATTGACATTCTTTAAATAAAAAAATAATATACTTTGGTTTGGTTCGGTTCTGTTTTTGAAACCGGAATAAAACTTTGGTTTGCTTATTTTATTTCGGTTTCAACCGAACCGAACCGATGAACACCCCTACACGCTAGTTCTTTTCATTATTCAAATTATAAGTGTAATTATTTGTCAAAATTATTTCCTTCATAATCTTAACAATATCAATTAAAATCAAATTTAATATTATTGATAATTAAAATTATATATAATATATTGTTCGACATATCCATACAACTACGGAATTATACGCGATTCCATATAATTCGCACAAATTTTTAAATATATACTTCTATAATTTTTTTTCAAGTAAACTTACTAGCAATCATCCGGTACAATCTTGAACTCGTCGAAATTTCTCTTATGAAGTTTATATTTTTCTAAACATTTTGTGTATAATTCACACTCGTCCATCAATAAACCCTAAACACAAATTAAAATTTTCATATCAACACATTTATATGAACAATATATAATTCTCGTACCGCTGCGGAGAATAAAGTCAATGTAAAAAACTCTATTTCAAGAAAAAAAAATTGCCATGGTTCATCTGTCTAAGTTAGTGCTATAAATAACGGTATGCGCTTGTCGGACGGATAAGATACCGTCAAGCGATTAATCGAGAATAATTAAAATAAGGTCATAATAGTAAATAAACCGGCTGATTAATCAAAAAATTTCTTGACGGTTTGGTCCGCTAACAACTAATCGGTCTATTAATGGGCTTAAACGGACGTTTTTTACAACACTGGTCTAAGTTAACGTATGAAGCAAGACCAACGGTTATCGGTTACAAGGCATGGGAAGTAAATGAGGAAAAAGCATAAACATACAAGATTCATGAAATTAGGCTTTCGAGCATGTCACCATGAACTTTTGTATCAACTGTTTGCTTTAGTAAATCGGTAACCGTTTCTGTGAATCCAACTAAATAATATTCTCTGTTTAAAGTACAGGTCGCTCATACTAACTTTATGAAACTGTTCCATCGCTAATTCCAAATGCATGATTCATTGATTTGCACAATTGCACTTTCATTTTCAATGCATTGTACATTTCTTGGTCTTTTTTCTTTATTTTCCTTTTCTGAAGATAATCAGGGTGGGTGAAGTACTCAAGTGCCAACCGAATGTATTGTCACATCGTTGTGTTGTTTTCAGAAACATGATCCGACACACAAAGCTCATGCTAAAAAAATGGTCGTAATATCATAATAAAAAAAGAAACAAAATAAATAATAAATAGAATTCAAATAAAATATATTAACTAAAAGAGTGAGGAATCATCGACAATCATTTATATCGACCATATTGATAATTTATAGATACGAAGCTTAAATTTAAAATATAACATTATAAGCAGATTATATAATACATATATCATGTTTATGAAAAAAATTATAATATTTGGTGCATGTATCGTACATCTTTAGCGCCGAATTTCCTTTTTCATATTCTAAAGAAAAAGAGAAATTACAAAGGTGCTCTTACATTTTTTTTTTTTAAATGCTCCAACCACTGGTGTTTTCGGCAGTTTTTTTTTTTTTTGAAAATTCTCAAACAAATAACTTATGGATGAATGATTATTTGAGGAGTAAAATTGTCATCAATTAATATTTTTAATACTGAATATTAACCTCACAATATATAATTCTGACTAAATAACTGAACAAAATAGAAACATTGTATTAGTTCAATTTTAAAAAAGTAAATGATGCTCCTCAATTTTTATAATATTGATGCTTAATTTTAGAATGTTTATTATTGTAAAATAATTTTTTCTGATTAATAATTAACGGACCATAGAATTAGAAACTTGATTGCAGGAAGAAGGAGATTGAGTTGTTTATTGACAACCACGAGAAGGGCGTAGAGGATTTTTAACTTATGAAGACAACTATTGTCAAATAAGTCCTTCCTAAAAGTATTGACAAAATATATTATTAAGATTTCTACTAATACAATCAAATCTTGCATCGCTTGCTAGTCGGAAAAAAAAAATAAACTCAAAAGATATTGTGTGCTAAAAATTGTGTTAAAGTAACTAGTGCAAATTATTTCAAGAGCAACAATATTAGAGCAAAATAAAACTAAAATTTTTCAAGCAACGGTCAACATCGAATTGCTTGGTACTTTCATCAGGTCATTTGTTACTTTAAGTTTTATTTTAATGCGGTATATGTTTTTCTTCTTCTTTTAATCAAGAACTTTTGTCAATTTCGATGTCTATTTCTTTTTAGTATTTTTTTTTTATAAAAATGAATATGTGTCTATAGAGACAATGCTCATTACTTTTTTTATAAAAATGATATGTTAATCGGTTAATTCCTTTACATATACAACTTTTCAAAATGCAATTGCCTTTTTGTCTATACATATATTGAGAAGGCAACACTAATCCAATCTACCTCAAATTGTATAATAGGAATGTTCTAGAAACTCAAGCTAATTTTTTAAACTTGATCACTTAACTAAGTGGGTTAAGATACTTCTAGAATTGTTGATATTTTAATGGAGTCTAGAGAATTCCATAACATGTATAAATAGAGTGTCTTGATCTCCATTTTTAATCAAGAGAGCAAGTAAAATAAGAAAGAAGTAGAAAGTGTTGTGGTAGTTTGAAAGTGTAGGATATAATTAGTAGAGGTGTAATTTTGAAGATGAGATAATTGAGTAGTAGAATTGTAATATTGTTAGAAAAATTGTAAGAATACTTTAAGTGATAAACAAAAAATAGTTTTATAGAGTGTCACTTTTTGTACTCAACAATTTACTTTGCCTTGAAATATATTAGTTGTCACAGAACAGAAAACTTACTAAATTTAGTCCTAACTTTTATTAAATATTACTCTACTAAATCCAGTCGAAACATATATTTCTAATGAAAATATATACAGAGCAAATTTTCCTATAGAAAATTGTTTTTTTTTTCCTTGCCTAGCTGTGCTAATATCAAGAAATAAAGATCGTGGTAACACCTGGGATACAATTGTTTAGATTTTAGGGATTAGGAGTTCAAAGAATTTTTTTTACCGCCTTGGACAATGTTAGTAAATGAATTAATAAGTTACACTATTTTTTAAGAGGAGGGTTCCAATGCACCCAAATTTCTATGCTCCCAATGCATCCACTTTTTTATCTTCTTTATTTCTATTTTCAAAGTCCGAACAGTCCATCTCAACTGCTCAACATGATCTTCATAATAAATTATGCTTGGAGACCAAATTTTATATTTTCTAGAACTTTTTTACTATTTTTTAAGATATGTACAAAATCATTGTTTTAAGGAGATTCTGGACCATCCGATAAAGTGATTTTGTATCTATCTTAAAAAATAGTAAAAAAATTCTAAAAAATATAAAATTTGGTCTCCAAGCATATTTTATTATGAAGGTCATGTTGATCGGTTCGGATCATCTGTTCGGACTTTAAAAATAGAGAAAATAAAAATTGGATGCATTGGGAGCATAGAAAAGAGGGTGCATTAGAACCCTCCTCATTTTTTAAATATATTTTATTAATAATTATTAGAGAAGGAACGTTTCATGTTTAGTTATTCTTAATTTCCACAGATATTGTAGCAAATGTATAATTATAATAATATATCAGAAAACTTTTTCATCACATAATAATTATACGATCAAACTAACTCACCCAAGTAGTTGGATTACTAGTCGGAGTAGTATCTCCGTGTAAAAAGATAAATAATAATATCGAAAAAGGGAATTATATTGTAGTTTTTATTTTTGAAGGCTAGTGGATTTATGCATGTTTATGAATACAATTGTCCACTAATAAGAAAATCATTTACAACACCACCAAAGAGTCTGGTTTATGCATGTTTATGAATAAAACTACTAATTAAAAAACACACTAAGTAAAGAACAATATAGTCTCGCATAGTCCCCTCTTTGTTCTTATGAAGATCCTAGCAAAATTAAAGCCATAATTGTATAATGATATTGTATTTCTACTAAAATATATTTCCGATTTATGATTTATTATTCATAGACGTTGATAAGATCCTTTCATTTAGGAGCACTTTAGGATGGCATAGCCTTATAGTTAATGGCGAGATTCAAAGGAGGAAATGCTTATGGTGTATATCTAGGCACCCAGAGATGAAGAAGGGCGTAGCAAACGACAAGATGCTTCGGAGAGTTGAAAGCAAGCATAGATCCGGAGATTCCCAAATAAATCAACCTTAAAAAACTGCTGCGGAGACGATGGGGTCGATCCATGGATTTTTCTTTCTTTCGCCATAGTGACAAACGAATAGTCGGGTTCGGTTCGGCGTGGTCAAAAATTCGTGAATCGGGTCTAATTCGGAAATGATTCGGTACAACAAGGAAGCAAAAAAATAAACCTAACCCCCCCCCCCAAAAAAAATTCGCGTTTTTGTCGCGAATAATTCGTGATTCGCGTTTTATTCGAAAATAAAACGTATTATACATTTTTTGCGTTTTATTAAGAGTTCAGTTCGGAAATATAAAAAAAACGAATAAAACGCAAATTATTCGCGAATTTCTTCGTATAGATATTGTTATTATGCCTTTTGCCACATTTTGCTCAAAGGGTTGAAGGGAGATAGTGCATCAAGCTATTCGCAAGGGCTAACTTGATCCTCTTCTCCAGAGATCTCAGATGAGGGATCCCTATAAGAGCTGCCGACTTCAACTATCGTCCATGTACGATCCATACTAAATTGGACCAACTAACAATCCTACCTCCTCTACATTTTTGACAATTCATTTTTTTTTGTCTCATTAGTGTCTTTCAGTGACATGTTTCCGTCCTTTCTCCATTACTTAGAAATACTAAAATTTTAACATGCAGATCAGTTTCTTTTACCAGTAAAATTTTTGAAAGTATTGAAATGACGATTGTTTAAATGCATAAATATAACAATTTATGATAAATGGTCAAATTATCTTTATTTAGAACGTTGCATATCTAGTGGTGGTTAATTAAGGAAATGAAATTATTATTATTTTTTTGGAAAAGGAGAAAAAATAAGGAACTTGTTTCCTCCTTCAATCGTAGAAGCAGCTGTTTTCTTCAAAGAAAAGTAGTAAATTCTCTTTCTTAATTTAGAGGGTTGAAAGGGTCCGGATTTCAACGATTGGACGAGGAAAATCAAGTTTCTGATAGCAGATTCCCTTCCTTAATTTAGAGGGTTAAAGGGGTCCGGATCTCCTAAGGTAACTCAAAATTTGAATTTGAATTCGAAGATCAAAATCCATACCGATGTGGCCCAAGATAGAATTCATGGAGCGCTCATCAATTTCCTTGCTGATCGGAAATCTAACGAAGCAGGTGAATGTAAACTATTTATATGTGGTTCGAATAATGAGCTAATAAGGATGAACCTTTTTCTATTTATTTTTTCCTAAGAATCACAAATAACATAATAATTAAATAACACTTTCTCCTTTCAATTATAATAAAATTTCCATAATACTTAGTTAAATTTTTTGGTGTATGGTCAATTTTACAATCCGTAGCCTTGCTACTGATGAGGAATTGAGAATTCGTTCGGAGAAGAATTTTGAAAGAGATAAGTGGTTAATTCTGCATATAATAAATAAATATTAGTGGATAAATTTCGCTGGAGGTCACTAAACTTTGTTCTTTGATTTGTCTCTTTATAGTCACTGAATTTTTAATTTGTCCCAATCAAGTCACCCTATAACTTTTCTGTTAGTATTTTGGACGGAATGAGCATATTCCGTTAAAATTTTGGACGGAATGAGTATATTCCGTTATATTTCTGACAGAATGAGAATATTCTGTTAATATTTTGGACGGAAAAGTTATAGAGTGACTTGATTGGGACAAATTAAAAGTTCAGTAACTATGGAGGGACAAATTAAACTTGAGTGACTAATTCATGACAAAGAATAAATTTAGTGACCTCGGGCGAAATTTACCCAAAATTAGTGTACCAAAATAATCAAAGTTTGTCTCAAACTATTTTTTTAATTAATTTTATTCAATTAATTAATTTTTGAACCTTGTTCTTACGTGACCTGATCAATTCGATCAGGCACTCGCCATCTATTTTCATTATTCAACTCTTTGACAACATGAAAAAACCAAAAGCTCTGCGTGTATGCCCGCCCGCTATGCGCGTGCGTGCTCATGCGTATACGTGCTAAAGTAAACTCTTAGAAACACCGGATCTTTATTACCAGATACCCTATATCGACAAGCGATCGGTGTGTTGTATTATAATTCTGATTTCATTATTTAAAAAGTTTTTAATAATTAAATTACAGAATAATTACTACTACAATTTATTATTAAAATAGCACTATCTAGGAAGTGTCCACGGTGCTATGCATAGCATAGAGGCCTCTGTGCTACGGCTCAATTTTTTAGTTTTCAAAATTCTAACGGTCGATCCGAACCATTCAACATGATCTCCATATGAATATATACTTGCAAACCAAATTTTACATTTTTTAGAATTTTTTTACTATTTATTAAGCCACTTTGAAAAAACAGTAATTTGTATATAACAGTAAAATCTTCTGGACCATTGGATCAACAATTTTCAAAGTGGCTTAAAAAATAGTAAACAAATTCTAAAAAATATAAAATTTGGTTTGCAAGTACATATTCATATGGAGATCATGTTGAACGGTTCGGATCAACCGTTAGAATTTTGAAAACTCAAAAATTGAGCCATAGCACGGAAGCCGTCTATGCTACGCGTAGCATATTAGCCAGATTCGCACTATCTATACCTAAAGACCATCTTCGGAATAAACAAAACACAAAACAAACAACAAAGGACATCTCCATTTCGTACAATCAGAATCATTTAACTTTCTTTTTTTCCCTTTCGGCAAGCGATACATTTTAAACTTTCGTTCCTTCTGCCGATATTTTTATTAATACCCAAAAAAAAAAACAAATTATCAAATCTGCCCCCACCCCAAACTTATTTTTAAATCTACCCCAACCGTCCGTCCACTGGGTGGTCCAATTTCCCCACCAGACGCAGCAGCCGGACGGTCCACTCTTCATAGCTGACCGCCCAGCTGCTGGGCGGTTCACTATTTTTTTTTTATAAGCGGTCCGACCCCTACCAGAACCGCCCATCTCTCTTCTCTCTCTTTTCTTCTCTGTCTCCCGCCGCCCCGCCGCCCGAAACCAGCTCCTGAAGAGTGGTCCATCTCTCTCTCCCTCTCTTCCTCTCTCTCTCTTGAACTCTCTCTCTCCCTCTCTTCCTCTCTCTCTCTCTTCCTCTCTCTCTTCAAATCTGCCACTCTCTCTCTCTCTCTTCCTCTCCCTCTTCCTCTCTCTTCCTCTCTCTCTCTCTCACCCGAACCCTAATTTTCGGCCATCTCGGCGACAATCTGATTATTTTCGAGTAAGTCTCTAAATAAATTTTTTAATTTATATTTTGTATCTTGTATTGGCATTGGGACGATTGGTAGAATTAAATTGTTAATTATCTTGTGCGGGTTGTTGATTTTCCCGACACGATTGAATTGTTCAAAATTAGGATTTCCAAGTTTAGGGTTGAATTGTTAAATTAGGGTTTAGGGTTGAATTGTTTAAATTAGGATTGAATTGTTAAATTAGGGTTTAGGGTTGAATTGTTTAAATTAGAGTTGAATTTGTTAAATTAGGGTTTAGGGTTGAATTGTTAAATTTGGGTTTAAGGGTTGAATTTGTTAAATTAGGGTTTAGGGTTGAATTGTTAAATTTGGGTTGAATTGTTAAATTTGGATTTAGGGTTGAATTGTTAAATTAGGGTTTAGGGTTGAATTGTTAAATTAGGGTTTAGGGTTGAATTGTTAAATTAGGGTTTAGAGTTGAATGGTTAAATTTGGGTTGAACGGTTAAATTAAGGTTTAGTGTTGAATTGTTAAATTAGGGTTTAGGGTTGAATTGTTAAATTAGAGTTCAGGGTTGACAAAATTAGAGTTTATAAGTTAGGGTTTATAAATCAGGATTTATAAGATAGAATATTATGTTTATTGAAATGTAGTATGGTCAGAACTAGACGGGGACGTGCATGGGATGCCCCTCTGGAGACGGGGGAGAGTTCACACGATCACGGTGCAGAGGCATCCAGTGCAGCGGCATCCGGTGCAGAGGCATCCGGTGCAGAGACGTCCGGTGCAGATGCTCCCTTTGGAGATTATTCCCCTCACCATCCGGACACATTTAGTCCTCTTCTGTGGACCCCACATGTCAGGCACCGTGTCTCACTTGCATCTATGGAGGTACGTTAGATTTGTATTCCTAATTTAAATAGCATTATTTAATATTACAGATAATTATACGTTTATATTGAAATCATTGTAAAATGCAGGACACGACGATGTTGACAGTGAGGCATCGCACCCCTGAGATACCATACGTCCGTCACCCGTTGATGGAGCAGTGCATCATGCATCTCGGGTTGTATCAGTTGGCCATCATGCCTCACTGTGATATTGACCAGGTTCTCGTTTGCGGTCTGGTGGAGAGATGGCGACCGGAGACGCATACATTTCACCTTCCGGTTGGGGAGATGACAGTCACACTATGTGACATCAGCGTCTTATGGGGTTTACGGATAGATGGCGACCCCATCGGTGGTGTCTCAGACCATCCGGACCTGATGGACATGATACCGGAGCTGCTGGGGTCCATCCGACGGACTTGCAGAAGAAGAAGAAGAAGAAGAAAGGAGAGGAGGAGGAGGAGTACCGGTATTCCAAATACTGCATTAGTCTTGCAGCGCTCCGCAGTTACTTCCACCTGTGTAGGATCACCCCCGATACACGTGACGAGCCGGCCGTTCTGAGGTAATCACAAACAGTTGCAAATTAAAATATGTTATGGATTCAACAAAAAATGTAGTTATTTATGTCTCTAATTTATATTGCAGGTACGTGAGGGCGTTTGTCATGGATTTATGTGGCAGCGTCATGTTTGTCGATTCCAGTGGTGACGCAGTTCCGATTATGTTCATATCTCTGCTGAGAGACATTCAGCGGCCGTTGAAGTGGAACTGGGGTGGAGCCGTGCTCGCCCACTTATACCGGGGCTTGTGTCGTGCTTGTCTGGTAAGTTTGTACAAATATTTTAATTTTTTTATTACAAATATTAGGGTTCCATATTTACCAGAAGTGCACCGCATGTCTAAAATTTAGGCGACAAACAAGCAGATTGCCGGACCGCTTCTCCTACTCCAGCAGTGGTCCTGGTCGCATATACCGGTGTGTCGGCCTGTTCCTCCAGCTCAGGCGGGGTTATGGCTGGGACGGGCGCCTCGTTGGTATGTTGCACGATGCTGGGGAGGACGTCAATTGGCGCGAGATAAAGACCTCACCACCAGATCCGGAGCAGCCTAGAGCCCCTATATACGCTGATGAGATGCCGCCACCTCCTGCAGGTAATAATATGTCATACAAATTATCATTATTAAGTGTCTCTCTAAAAGATAATTCTTATTAATTTATCTTCATTTCTGCAGATGATGACTCGGGCTGGGCGATCCACCAATGGGTGTTGAACAACAACGCGTTGAATGCGTACTACAACGAGTATAGAGTTCCAGTGCAGCTCACTGAGGTAGCAAAACTTCATTGTTTAATTAATTTATTCGTTATTTTATATAGCAAAAGTAACATTGTTTACATGCAGGATGAAGCTGCCGGCATAGTTGACTTCTCATTGGATGACCTCACTGGACATGAGGGCGGATGGGAGCCCAGACAGCACGACGGCGAGGCCAGTGAGAGTGGGACGCACACTGCAGATGGTTTTGCCTCTGCTATATTTGGCACACCGCCTCCGGCCACGTATCCTTCTACTTGGGAGGCCGATCCGTGGGTGTTGCGTACACATGCGGGGATCCATGGGGAGCATGCATTACACCTGGGGGAGGACCCATGGGCTCGCGAGGCTAGGGGTGAGTAAATCGCTCACAACTCGTAACTCGCTCATAACTCGCTCGCTAAATGCTCATTAACAACTCGCTCATTAGCAACTCGCTATAACTCGCTCATTAACTTAATGAGCCGAGCATGAGCATACCCCAACTCACTCATACTCGCTCATTAGCTCATTAAGAAATTAGTTACACAAATCCTGCCACATCTAATTCCTAGAATAGTATTTGGTTCTGTAGCTAAATTTTTTGAAACTATTTAGGCGGCAGCAAAATTTTCACCGACTAAAAACTTAAGAGGCAAAACTACAAAATTGCAAAACTAAAGTCACAGAGAGTCAGATTATGTATTGTTAATTTGCTTATGGGCAATTTTATGTTAAATTATGTATTGTTTAATTTGCTTATGGACAATTTTTTGTTAAACTTGTTTATGGAAAATTTGTTAAATTCTATAAATGAAAATTAGTTTTTGAATGATGTATTTTAAACAACTCGGTAACTCGCTCGACAACTCGCTCATTAACAACATGCTCATTAACAACTCGCTCATTAACAACTCGCTCATTAACAACTCGCTCATTAAGCTAATGAGCCGAGCATGAGCATACCCCAACTCGCTCATGCTCGCTCATTAATCACCCCTACGCGAGGCCGTACACGATGACATGCAGGTGGATGAGGTTCCCCAGAGGCGTCCACCATCGCAGAGGGACCGCCATGCACCTACTAGGTTGGAGCTCTCCGGACCTCGCCCTCGTCATCGCCGTTAGGGTTTTTATATTTTTTTTAGTTTGATAGGTTTCTAGTATTTTAGTTTGGATTATTATATTTCGTGTTTGGACTGTTATGTTTCATTTTTAGACTTACCATTTAGATTACCTACTTTTGTTGTTTAGACTTATCATTTCAATTACCATTTAGAAACATTTAAACATTAACAAACTTAATATAAAACTAATCAATTATATTAAAGCTAGATAATTACATAACATATAAAAATAATCGTCAATTATAAAAATATAATCGTCAACAAATAATAAATATATATCATACAATTTAATATAAAACATTCAAACAAATCATTACAACAATTTAATATAAAACATTCAAACAAATTAAAACATAAAATCCTTATATAAAAAAAAAACAATAGCGGACCGCCCAGAAGCTGGGCGGTTAGCTATGGAGAGTGGACCGCCCAGCTGCTGGGCGGTCTGGTGGGGAAATTGGACCGCCCAGTGAACGGGCGGTTGGTGTAGATTTAAAAATAAGTTTGGAGTGAGAGCAGATTTGATAATTTGTTTTTTTTTTGGGTATTAATAAAAATATCGGTTCCTTCTGCATGGTCTTCACCAATTGATAGTGACATGAACCGAAACTATTGATATTCCCCTTCGGCCCTTCCCCTTCTACAACAAAATTTAAAAAAAAAATTCAATCTTAAATATGGGTCCCACATATGATTTTCGTTGAATCTAAAAAAAATTCAATCTAAATTCAATCTACTCTGGTTCGATAGGTTTAATCACCGTCGATTTGCTTTAAGATTCATGCAGAACGCTTTAAAATTCGTGCGTGTATGTTTCAATTTTCGTGCACATAAATCTTAAATTAGATCGGACGGTCATGAAGCTCGTTGAACCTAAAAGTAGGTCCGATGGGCATTGGACCTACTCCGTTCTCTTATTAATCACTTGAGAGTAGGTCCGATGGGCATAACGCTTTAAAATTCGTGCGTGTATGTTTCAATTTTCGTACACATAAATCTTAAATTAGATCGGACGGTCATGAAGCTCGTTGAACCCAAAAGTAGATCTGATGGGCATTCGACCTACTCCGTTCTCTTTATTAATATACCACGTCTATTTAATATTAACAGGCCTTTACCCTGATTCGGGGCCAGAAGTCCAGGAAAGGTCTACTAATCGACGCTTCCATTTCTTCGTTGAACCGAATTAAGTGGGCCCATGTTGTAAGTAAATTGTGGACTCGAGGAACAAGATCACCAATAAATTTCCTTTCCTTGCCCCCCCATTTAATTCTCTATTTCTTGTCCTCTAAGGCTCTAACACTCTCAGTCCCATTTCACCATTTGCCACCTCTCTCTCTTTCTCCTTCTCTGAAGTCTCTAACCTTCTTCTCGGCTCTTTAACGATTGTCTTCTAGCATTTTGGCGATCGGTTGTTTTTCGAGAGGTGAAAGCTCTTACCCTTTTTTATTCCCGAATATCATCTTCCTCGATCATCTATTTTTCTATTTTTCTCATCTTTTTGTACCTTTTAAGATCGATTAGACTTTTCTTGCACTTACATTAAAATCCGGGTAGGGTTTTTTGTTCCTCGGAAAAAGAGGGAATTATTTATTTTTTCCGTACTTTTTTGTTACGGAAAGGGTTTCTTGCATTTATTGGGTAATTGTGAAAATGCTGTGTAGGAAAATTTTCTTCTCCCGCTGCTTCAAGAAGAATAATTTAATTTAGATTAGTTGTACTTACTACTGCGTTTTTTAGAATATTGATCGGATCTATATTGCTTCTTATTGCGAGATTGTCGATTTTATGACGTAAAACCCCTCTTTCTGGGTTTTTGTAGACTATTTTTTCTTGACTATTTCTAGGGATGTATAATAATTTATTGTTGCTGCTTTGGTTTGAAGAAAATGTTAATTTCATTCTTGGAGGTAAAGAATGAAGTGGAATTTATGCCTATTGTTCTCTTTATGATTTATCTTTTCTCTTCTTTTTAGTTCTTGATTGTACAGACTCAAGCACTAACATCAAGTTAAATTTCTACAACAAGCGCTGGTACAAAGCAATTCTTGTCTCTATATCTTGCCCCATTTAATTTAGTTGTATAGTTCCCAGGTAGGGTTTAGGATCAACAACATTAAATAAAGAATAATTTTTGACGTAGGGTTTTGGATCTAGGTTTCTAAGTAAATGTTCAGTGCATTCAAAACAAATGTAATATCTGCTTACATTTGCATTTCAGTGTCTGAACAAAATGAACTCCCAGAGGGGCAATGGGAGCCGACCTGACATATCTAACAAAGGTAAGGGGGTTGCAAACCCAGATTCAATAACCCACGACATGTCGGGTCTGGGCATGGAGAACCAACAAGATGACGGTTGGGAGGTCATTTCCAAGAAGAACAGAAACCGATCTGGGCCCGCATCAGCCCCACCCCCAGTTCATCAACCCGCTCCTTATGCATCTGCCACTTCTCAGCCAAGACGGGGTGGTAATGGGTCTGGTCGGGGTCGTAACGGTTCTGGAAGTGGTTTCGTTAACCTGAACCTGAAGTCAGGTGTTAACCTGGCCCCCAATTCAGTTCTGAATCCGAGCCCATGGCCAGTGACTCCTGACCCACGTAAACCAGTTTCTCGGGTTAACCCTAGGCCGCAGCTTCTACCACCTCAACAGTCTGTCCCTCCACCTTCCAACACGGGTGTTCATCCTCCACTTGCGGGCGGATGGAATTGGGCCGCTAGGGCTCACAAGGTAGGCCCTCAGTCTAATGTGGAAGTGGTGCCGCGCCCACCAGATTCTGGCCCAGATACTGATAATGCCTCCGACGACAACGATGATGATGACGATCTGGCTGATGACAGTGATGATGACCTTACTGATGATTATGACTCTGATGTGAGCCAAAAAAGCCATGGGACTCGCAAGAAGAACAAGTGGTTCAAGGCATTTTTTGACGAGCTAGATAGGTAAGGATTGTATTGGTACTTTGATCTTTCATTATGTTTGTTGTTTGTTGTTGTTATATCAGCAACAATTGTTATGTTATCCATATCTGTCTGTGGTTTCCTGGTTATAATTTGAAATTTCTATTGCCAGATCTAATTGCAGTTGGATAATCACTACAAACTGAAAATTAGGCATAATAATCTTGGCAAGATAATCAATAATAAACATAAAAAGTACATAATGTAACAACTAACAAAGCATGATACTAACAGCACACATTGGTAATATCTTGGTACTGGCAAATAGTGGTATGGTAATGAAACGTAATAAATTAATCTGTTGCCATGCCTGGTCTGTTCAATAATTATGCTCAAGCATTCTATTTACAATATATCTAATTTTTTTTTGTTCGGATATAATACTAAATATGTGTAGGCTGAAAGTGAATGAGATAAATGAGCAGACAAGGCAATGGCACTGCCCAGCATGTGCAAATGGGCCAGGGGCTATAGAGTGGTACAAGGGTCTTCAGCCGCTGATGACCCATGCTAAGACAAAGGGGGCTACCCGGGTCAAGCTGCACAGGGAGCTTGCTACCCTTCTTGAAGAAGAGCTCAGGCGCCGAGGCACTTCTGTCATTCCTGTGGGAGAGCAATATGGCAAATGGCAGGGGCTCAAAGAGACCACCACGGACCATGAGATAGTCTGGCCCCCCATGGTTGTTATCACGAACACCTTCCTCGACACTGATGAAAATGACAAGGTTTTTTTTTTTTTTTTCTTTCTGTTTTCTTTATTTGCTTTTTTTCAAGATGATATCTTGTATTGGGGGTTTGAGGAAACTCAGCATGTGGGTTATGTTTAGACTGGTTTTTTTATATTTATATAGTTACTCCAGTCCTTATGGTGCTGAATTTGTGTTTATTCATTGTATATCACAAAAATTTGGCATGCAAACTTTGCCTGATGTAATAGTGGACTTTTCTGTCTTCTTTGTGCGTTTGTGCGCTTGAATATTGGTGGTGGCTTCTCTGTCTGTGCATTTTTTCTTCTTGTTTTTTTGGGGGGGGGGGAGCGGAAGGGGTTGAGTTGCATCAAATACCCACTAATAATCTCTCTATCAACACACTAAGTATGGAAACCTGTTAGTTATTGCATGCTAAATGTTCCATGTTCGCTGTCCATGCATTTTTTCTTCTGGGGGGTTGAGTTGCATCAAATACCCACTAATAATTTCTCTATCAACACAGTAAGTATGGAAACCTCTTGGTCATTGCATGCTAAACGTTCTATTTTCTACTACATTTGGCAGTTTATTGGCATGGGTAACCAAGAGTTGCTGGACTACTTCCATGCTTATGCTGCTAAGAAGGCACGCCACTCTTATGGACCAAAGGGGCACCGTGGGATCAGCCTTCTAATTTTTGAAGCTGATGCAGTAGGTTACATGGAGGCAGAGCGTCTGCACAAGCATTTCGAGCAGCAGGGTACTGACCGGCATGCATGGGACAGCAAAACAAAATCGCGGTTCCTGCCTGGAGGCGACCGTCAGCTTTTTGGGTACCTTGCTCGCAAGGAGGACCTTGAAGATTTTAATCGGCACAGCAAAGGTATTCATTAATAGTGCGCATGTCTTGATCATGTTTATTATTTGCATAATTCATTGTATTTGCTGCTTAATCATGATAACTCATATTAATATTTGAATAGCAGATGCTATTCTATACTCTCTGTAATTTTTATGTCAAGATTGGTTGATGATGATGTCAAAGGCACCTGATTGCTACCGGGTTAACAATTAACAGTATACCAAATTACACTTCCGTATTGATATTGGTGATGAATTTCATTGGGGCATTGTTTAGCTATACTAAAATACTTGCACCCCCACATACAACATAACACATAATTGGGTGTTATATCATTGCTGAAATTGGGGCATTGCTTAGCTATTAAAGTAAGCATTTTCTTACATTCTAACAAAAAGCACGTCCAAAAAATGACAGGGAAGACCAGGCAGAAGTATGAGATGAGGTCATACCAGGAGATGGTTGTGGGACCTATGCGGCAGATGAATGAGGACAACCAGCAGCTGCACTGGCTGCAGAGGAAAGTTGTGAAGCAGGAGCAGCGCTCCAAGGTGATCGAGCAGTCATTTGACGTTGTCTCCAGGCGCCTCCGTGACTCTGTCAATAATGTCGGCCTTGTTCGGGAGCGTACTCGCAAGCATCACGAGGAAACAAAAGATGAGGTATGTAACAATAATAATTTTCTACTCATTTTTTTCCTGCTGTATAATTTATGTATTGTTGTCGGGTCTGAAGTGTATTGGAGGTAACTAGTTCTCCTCCTAATTAAGGCCATTTTTTTAGCCCTTCTAATAGACTTCAATGGGAAAAAAAGACATCATGTTCTTGCTCTGGATTCTGATTACTGAAACTTGGATTGCAATCTTTGATGCTTTCTGAACATAATTAAAAGGATCGTCACTCATGTGCATACAAATGTATATATTAATTATAGGGATTGATTGTATGTTTTTAATCCAGACAAGTGGTTAGACTTGATAAATTTCCTTTCTCATTCTTTGAAAATTTAAGCTCAGTCAAAAGCAACATCAATCATAAATTATCTGGAGCAGTCAAGTAATGTTTTAGGTTTTTAATTTCAGATGGACAACCTGGAGCGGTTTTTCAAGGAACAAATGGAAAAGGTTCACAAAGCGACAGAAGAGAAGGAAAAGAACTTCCAGAGCCAGCTGCAAGAGGAGCGCTTCAAGGCCACACAATCTGACATTGATGTCGGCTCCAATGAAGATCGTGAGCTGAGGTAGGAAAAATTGGTTCATACAGCATTATAGTAGCAATATATGTTGTGTGTTGCTTTACTTGTAACTTTGCACTTGATTGCAGGAAGAAGGAGATTGAGTTGTTTATTGACAACCACGAGAAGGGCGTAGAGGATTTTGAGTTCGAGAAAGAACGTCTGATGAATTCGCATGAGGAAAAGAAGGTGCAACTTAAGCGAGAATATCTAAAAGCAGAGGTGGAACTGGAGAAGGAGCTGGACGCTAAACTTACTGAGTTAATGGAGAAATATAAGCCCTCCACTTTCCAGGCCTCTTCTTCAAGGAAGTAGTCAAGTTTAAATCTTAGAATTTTAGTGGACCTTTGTTATTATCTCTTTGCTTTGATGAAGAAAATTCGATTGTTCTTGGTAGTTCCAACAGACTGCTTCTATGCTCTAGTATGACATAGGAAAGAAGCCTTGGTTGCTTCTAATGGAGCAACACTAAAACTATAGTGGTGCTTATGAATGATAAATGGATTTGGATTTAAATTGCTCTTTGCTGTTTGTTGTTATCATCTTTCTGAATCATGTTGACTCTGCACCAAACCCTTTTTTCAACTGATATTTGAAACTATCGATTTATACACCCTGGTATGAAAGTAATTTTCTTTGATTTAAAATGGAATGCTGCATCTTGCATCTCATATTCTCATCTACTGAACAGCATGCTTTTTTTTTTTCATATCCGATTAATAATATTTTTTTCAGCATCCAGCAAGCTGTTTTTCACATTTGTTTAAGCATCCAGTAACTGGGTACCTTAGCAAATTACATAAACATATAAAGCCAAACATGAAATTTGTATGCTTTTATCAAACCATCTTTAGCAAAATCAAGTACATGCAAACAACTATCTTCATCAGTCTGTTCTTTTGCTTCCTCACAACTAAAGCTGAGCCAGCTGTTGAAGGTTGATGGGGGTAAATATGAAATATCATCAGGTGGCCCAGTATATGCCCGCTTTGCAAGGATCATATTCTGTCGGGTGAAATACATCCCAAAATATAACTCGTCCCTCTCTATACATGGTATTGCGAAAGGCAGGTATATTATCTGTCCATGGTTTCTCCCTGCCCCACAGCATCCCTTATCAATTACAGTAAATCCTGAAGTTGCAAATTTTTTTAAATTTAGTCCAATGTCACTAATTTATTCCGAAGTTTTATGTTGATGCTTGTGAATGACATTGTGTTTCGTAATCTTATAACATGGACCGCGGGTATTCTACTTAGTTATTCTATAACAAATATATCAACTTCATTTCAAGTAAATGAAGATATTCATATTTGGTTTTCCAAAAAAATAAATAAAAGAAGATGTGTATTTTCCCCTAAAAACGAGAAAACTATGTATGCCCTTTCTAAGACGAAAAGGAAAGAAAATAAATTGCTCTACTTAGTCACTTACCGTACTTTGTGGGATTGCGGAGCATGTCTTCTAAGGCATCATAAGTATTGCCATATTGCCATAGAGATATACAGAACCGGGATTGTCTGTGTTCAACTGCTTGACCAGTGATCTCAAACCCCTATTGAAGTAACCTACCATCTGATTAACCTGATCAACACATTGATCAGTGGGGCCTGTACTGGAGGCCCTTTGATTTGGTATGCATCCCAAGGGCCCCACTCCAGCTAGTAGGAATTTCCTTATACCTAAGCTTAGTATCGCCTGAAGCACAAAAATGTGATAATTAAGCAGAAATATTATACTGAGAGCACTTAATTAATGCATAGGCACATTATAGTTTCAAGTTGGATGAATGCTATTCTGAACAAAATAACTATAATGCTCTTTTTATGTTATTTCAGTACGTGTTTTGCTTTTAATCCTTGACTTACCAGGGATCAGCATTAAACTCTCTAACAAAATTTCTATTGGATTAAGATTGTTGTTGAAACTAGTATGCAATTGTGCCATTGAGGGTATTTTATCGGTACATATGCTGATGCCATTAAAGTGATCCATTCCAATCATAGGTCCAGGTCGTAATTTGTGCGAATAGAATAGAATAATTTCACATACCAGTATCTGTCTGGTGTATTCATTGAGTAGAAGATTGGCATACTGCTTAGGGGTGTATGTATAGCTGGAAGTGTACAGTGTAGGGAGTAAGTAATTATTGTTATAATTGTTGCTCCCTAGCCATCACCACAATTGATTTTGAGAGAAAATTGTTGTAATCATCTTCATTGCTAAACAAAGCCTTTATCTCAGTTCAGCACCTGTTGTTTCAAGCTATACCTGCCTCCCTGTCAATTTATATGTTACATTTACATTCACACATCTTCTAAATGCAACTTGAATTACGTCCAACTCAGCCAAACTGTAGTACTTCTTTATTCTTAAAAAGAAGACTATTAGTCAATTTTTTATGAAGCAGAGATATGATATGCTTTGATTTGGCATTGTTGGTTGAGTTTATTACCAGGAATGTACCCGTGACATCGAGAATACCACCTGCGGCAGAAGCGTAATTAACTCCAGCGAGTAATTTTGACAAGTTAAGGTTTGGATTTGCATGAGCAGGAAGATACGGAAGATCCAGTAGATCACCTGTTGAACAATTTCTCAAATGTGGTTAGTTGATGATAACATAGTACATGTCTTTGTATAGTTAAAACTTTGATTAATATGAGCAAATCACATAATAGCCCATAAATCATGAAACGGGCCTATAAAGCCCATTTCTAATTGGTTAGCTGAATTTATTTTAAGCATAATGAGGCTTACCACAAGTAGAAAGTCATGCAAGTTATAAAATATTGGGTTCGAAAGACGTGAGGTATATGTTGAGATAACCATCCAACAATGCATGAGAAGGTAATATTAAGGAAACCTGTTTAGTCGTGCAAATAAAATTAAATTCTCCAAGAAATCCTGGTTAACTTAAACAAACATGATTATATTTAATAAGCATATTAGTTATTTGCTCCATTAAAGCATGATTAACCAATACCCTACTTTAAGAAAATAAATGAAAAAAAATACACGATCACCTAAAGAAATATCACTTTAATAAAAAAGGGACAATAAAACTTGCACATACCATCAATGACAGTTTTGCCATTGCAAAACCGACCGGTGGGCCCTTCAAAGAAATCAATCCCGTAAAGGATAGTAATTTGATTTGGCAATGGAGTCTAGATAATTGTTATTACCATTATCTATCAGCGAATCTCCAAAGACAAACATTGCTGAAGCTTCTTGTGAACCATACGCTCCGTTTACCAGCAAAAGCATTCCTACATTAATTATAAGAACACAACATATAATGGACTTTCTGGAGTTCATCCTTATTTTTATTTTTTTTTCACTTCTTGATATCTTCTATTTTATGAGATGCTGAGTTTGAGATGATGGCTTCTTTTATGGTATGTTTTTGGTGATACCTTATGTTAACGGCTGATGGATAAAATGGACCATGAAATTCTGTTCCCAGCATAGAGAGAAAGGAAAAGCTTGACATATTTCATGGCTTGTTTATGGCATGGCTAGGCAGTTACAGTAAGCCGAAACACAGAAAATTTCACTTTGCATTAAGTTTTCCGTAAAACCAGTTCCCATTTAATTTTATTTTTCTTTTACTAATTACTTCATTTTACCTTCTTATTTTTTTAATACATGGTGATGCCTATAGCTTCAGACCAGGCATTTGGGTAGGTCAAAGAGGCAAATGCACTTGTCATGAGTGGGGGTAATAAATAATAATCTTTCACGAGTTTGGTTCTCCTCCAAGTATTATTTCTATTCTATAAAATTGAGTCCCAAAATTGAGAAGGAGAAAAGTAAGAAAAAAAGTATCCACTCAGTTGTGGAAACTCTGCCTAAACACTGCCAGATGGTGCATTGTTACCCTTTAAAAGTGGGACAATTTTTAAGAAATAAGAAACAAAAAATGTTAATTCCGATTCATGTTTTTGTTGAACTCACTGTTCTTGTCTCGTATATTTTTGCTGTGTTTCGCTGTAATGAAAACTGATAGCCTTGCCGGAACACTTTGCGCGCACACAAGAAATTAAAAAGAAAAACAAAACTGGTCATTGCTTTTATTTTCTGATATCCTAAATTAAAATCCGAATTCCAAATAATAAATCAAATCTAAACCAACAATTTTATTAATATCCAACATTAAATATAAATTATTAATTATATCCAGCTTGGTGAGGTATTTTTAAAAATGTTCAAACTGGTCATTATTTGACCGGTCCCAATTTTAATCCCAACCGGCCAAAAAATAGCCGGTCCGGGTGTTTATAAAAGAATGGCAGCGGTTCCATTTTTTTCAAAATCTCATTCTCACAAAATTCACACTCTCTCTCAGTTGATCCAAGCGAGTTACGGGAGAGTGGTGAGACATCTAAGTACCCTTTGCAGATGACCAAGTTGCGACAACACTTCAGCGCCGGTCTGACTGCAGATTCCACCCCCGAGAAGATTCAGGTGTAATACTTGTAAACTCTTTCTTTTAAATGTTGATATTTTGAACAACGATTTATTAGATTTTTATTATCTACTTTGCATTGCAGATATACACGGAGATACGTGATGGACCTCTTTGGATCTGTCATGTTTACTGATTTCAGCAGTGATGCCGTCCCAATGATGTATTTGTCGTTGCTGGAGGACCTTGACAGGCAGTCGAGGTACAACTGGGGTAGGGCTGTCATAACCCACCTGTACCATAGCCTTTGCCATGCTTGTAAGGTAAGTCTCTAGCTCTTTTCTTATTTAATTTTTTTCTCAATCAAGCTAAAGACCTTGACAGCTAACATTCTTGAAAATAAAGGAGGTGAAGGAAATGTACGGGCTGGTTTTGTTGCTGCAGTATTGGTCATGGTCATGGTTACCGGTGGGCTGTCCCAAACCGAATAAGCCCGAACCGGATTGGGGACAACTAGATATTCATAGATACCCTGCATAAGACAGGAAATGGCATGGTACCCACAACTACGTTGATCAGGGCCACGGTCGTCCCTTGGGTATTAGGCCGGTCTGAGCACAACTGCAGAGTCTAGTTTCAGAGCAGGTTGTTTGGACTCCATACGATGCGTTGTACGACAGTCAGAGTTTGCCAGAGGTTACACTGGTTCAGCGGGATAACTAGTGGTACAGGGGACTGCTATTCTACTTCTAGATAGTGGAGCATCACTATCCAGATAGGGTCCTCCATCAGTTTGGGGAGGTGCCATTGATTCCCGTAGATCCAGATTTGCTGAGGTCTGAGATAAAGAGGCTACACCAGTAAGTCATATATTCTATTATTTTATATCACCATATTACTTGTTACATTTGTATTGCAACTAATATGTTCCTTGCAGGACTAAGCACACGGCACTGGGCAGAGACTGGAGTCAGTTATGGGCTGAGCATTATCAGAGGGTAGAGCATCCGAGATTAGAGGAGACATGGAAGATGCCAGATGAGGTTACACAGACCTAGAGACATCCTAGATTGAGATATCAGTCTTGGTTCTTGCGGGTTGGCATGTCATCTGTTTATTTAGAGGGCGATTACGGTGTCTACCTATGCGGTCGAATTAATACCGAGCATGAGGGTTACACCTCAACGGTCGTCGTTGGGCTTGCGTGGTAATGTACCTAAAACCATACATTTTTTATTAACTGATTGGTTTATAAATTTTTGACCTAATAAATTATTTTTTTGCAGCTATTAGTAACGCCCAAAGGTGTCGCGCATGGCGTCAAGATGTTGGGATAAGGGGCTAGAGAGCTATCGGGTGCATGAAAATAAATGAGCATGCCGTGCTCGTTGAGGATGCCGGGCATGAGGGGCAAATCATCAATATGTTGCAAGATGCCGGAGAGAATATCGACTGGCGGGCGGTAGATCCATACGAGCATGATGAGCTGTCCGTTAGAGGTTCTCAGATGCCATCTCCCCCCAAGAGCAACCACAGTGGGACTACTATCATTGGGTATTGTCCATGACTGGCTGGCATGCCTACTTGACGAGCATGAACGTCCAGTGTTACCTCCGGTATGTGATCAGAGTCAAAATGATGATGAATTACGTAGGGTTTTGGCTTAGGTTTTGCATATTATCTCACACTTATGTTTAATTAATTAGAGAAAAAGACTAATTCACCCTTCTTTAAGTTTTATCGCAGGAAACATGTTTTGGGACTATTTCACATCAAATGGAGCAAGAATCAGGTCAATCGGATAAGCGACGCTCATCGACTAAGTCTCTGTTACGGCCTACACTGACTGATACGGACCTAGCCGGATACGGACCAGGAGATAGCGCGATACGCATTAAACCCCTCAGCTACATGGTCTGGATACGGACCGTACCAGCCAGTACGGTCCGTAACCAAGGCGCCCTTTGGGGAATAACTGCTCCAGCTGTATCCAGATCAGATTTCTTAGCCTTCACCCATCTCTAGACATCCCCTCACTCCTATATAAGCACTCTGGACATAAGAAGAAAACATCTTTGTAATTTTGGTTAAATTTGATTAAGTGAGAAAGAGAAGAGTGTTGTAACCATGCCATTCCGCGGCTAAGTTCTTTTCTTAAGGGCTAGGCAGTAAACCTTGTTACTCATGATGTTTTGATATATATATTTTCTGTTGATTATGATTTCTTGTTGTTGATAATGCTTTTGTGATTTATTCTCCCTTCACCTGATTTCGATGATCTAGTTTAATTCGTTAGGGTAGTGACAGTACTTTAATGGTAAGAGAAACTATGATGGACGAGTCAGCCTCGTTGGGAGCCATTAGATTTATATGAAAAAACCTTAGCGGGGAAACCATAAATCGGAATAACAAAATGTGAACCAAGTTCTGTCATTTGCGTAAGTAACTCGCAGTGTCCTATGTAGTAACTTGTGTATTTTAGAGATTTGTCATTTGCGTAAGTAACTCGCAGTGTCCTATGTAGTATATCGATGGAAGTCCCGTCATTTGCGTAAGTAACTCGCAGTATCCAATGTAGTGTCTTCCATAAACAACAATAGGAAATCAGACCCGACAGAAGTAGAATATCAAAGAGGATTGAGTAGCAATGGTGTGCCAAAACCCTAGGAATTCTCATCTCTATCTTTATTTTAATTACTTTTAATTATTGCCAAATTTACATTGATCACAACTTCAACTCTCAAATTTTCAGATTTTGACTAGCCTTTCGAAAGATTGTGATTTGATCGCTCAAGACTCTAAACCAATATTCCCTGTGGATCGACCTCGATTATACTACTCGATAGGATTGTGCGTTTGCGATCTGAACCGATAGCATTTTCGAGTTTATAAATTATAAAAGATAACATCGCTCACTTTTGGGTGATCAGTATGTCATATTTTTTATCTGTCAAGTTAGTAGAAATTTTTTCCTTCAGAGCAAAATTAGATTATTTGTATGTTTGCAGGGTCTACAGTACATGACGCCACTGCCAGGAGGGTCTATCTTTCAGTCTGGATGATTTTGATATCCTTTCACTTGTTTAGTCACCGAGACGTCGACGATATGCTACAGAGCGGCTAGTGGTAGCGGGTCACAGACTCGACCTGACTATGCGACTGAGTTTCCATAGTCCATCTTCTCTACACCCCTGCCAGTCATTAGGGGTGAGGATGAGAATGTCTAGGATACTGCAGTACAGATGAACAGAGAGACCGAGATTGATGTCGTTACACCTGATCAGGAAGTCTGGCAAGGACTACCTGATCAGGGAGTATGAGAAGGACTACCCGACATAGCTAATAGGGGAGTGCCGGCATTACGATGGTCCCCCTCTGGTGGTCATCGCCGCTGACCATAGGTTTTTATGATAGTTTTAATTAGATTGTTTTGTAGTATTTATATTTGGTATACTATGTTTGGTATTTATGTGTGGATTAGATTATGGTATTTTTATAGTAGTATTTACATTTTTTTTAGATTTTTTTTAATGCTAAATTATACTAAAATAAACTAAATTATGCTAATTATGCTAAATTATACTATAATAAATTAAAATAAACTAACAAAAATTAAATTATACTAAAATAAACTAATTTATGCTAATTATATATCAAAACCTTAATCTATCAACTATTTCACTAAATTATACAAAAATAAACTAAATTATGCTAAAATAAACTAAATTATGCTAATTATGCTAAATAATACTAAAATAAATTAAAAAAAATTAAATTATACTAAAATAAACTAATTTATGCTAATTAAAATGGCCGGTCCTAATTTTAAATCCAACCGACCAAAAAATAGCAAGTTTGGGCATTTTTAAAAATACCCAGCCAAGCTGGATATAATTAATAATTTCTTTTTAATGTTGGATATTAATAAAAATATTGGTCATCTAAACTGCACTTTTTGTGTGTGTGTGTGTGTGTGTATAGGAAATTGCTAATATGATATGCATAGCATAGAGGGCGTCCGTGCTACGGCTCAATATTTGAGTTTTTAAAATTCTACGGTCGATCCGAACCATTCAACATGATCTCCATATGAATATGTACTTGCAAACCAAATTTTACATTTTTTAGAATTTTTTTACTATTTTTTTAGATAGGTAGAAAATCACTTGATCTGAAAATTTTGTACCATTCATATCAAGTGTTTTTCTACCTATCTAAAAAAATAGTAAAAAAATTCTAAAAAATGTAAAATTATTATTTTTTTCACTTCCTTCCTCTGCGCATGATGAGATTCAAAGATTCCTTACCGAAAGGCGAAAGCAGATTATAGACTTTCCAGACCTCATAAGAATTTTTTTTTTTTTGCTTCAAGAAAAAAAAAGTGCTTAATTCTTACCTAATCATTAACTTTAGAAGATACGTCATCCAATTGCATTTGTACTATTTGGTAAGGTTCTAACTTCTAAGTAGTCCGTTATATATATTTTGTAGTTCCTGGATAGGTTTTTTATTCACTAAATACTATGTTGTTATTAAAAAAAAATGAAAAAAAAATATAGTTATCGCTGTTATAATGGACTGCTACAGTAGTTATCCGCTGTCATGAATTAATCATTTTGCCATTATTTATGAATTTCTAAAACATATATAGCATATATTTCTGTGGATGTTTTTTCGGCTTTTAATATGTTTTATACTTGAGTGAGGTTATGGTACTATGCATAGTACATACTTGTCAGTACTATGAATTAATATTTTCAATTTTAAAGTTCAAACAATCGATCTAAACCATTCAACATAATTTGCATATGAAAATTACTTGATTTAAAAATTCTCGACCAATTAAAGGTAGTAATTTTCTTCCTATCTAAAAAAATAGTACGGAATTCTAAAAAAATATAAAATTCAGTCTGCAAGGACATTTTTATGTGTAAATTACGTTGAATGGTTCGGATTAACTATTTGAATTTTGAAAACGAAAATATTAATATGTAGTATGGACCGATATGCTATACATAGTACCATATATATATAGCCTCACTCTTTATACTTTTATTTAATTAAATTTGGTCTAACTAATACAGAGAGTGAAAATTAATCAAGTTCTAAATCCTGTCATTATTTTTATATCATTGTATGTCTTTTAGTTGTACCTTGTATGAATCACCCATCTACACACAACCTTACTTTCTACATAATTCGTCTTATACATCTTTCCACACATAAGTTTCGATTTAATCCTTAGTTTTTTCACATGTACTCACAAATTCATCTTATATTCAGCAATGAAGTCTGTATAAGCTCGAGTTTTGATTAATTTGAAGGTTAGAGTCGTAAAAATGTCTTTTTATATAGCACAATAGCATCCACTAAAGATACAATTTGACGTAATATTGATCAACAAAAAATTTCAATTTAGTATTCATATTCTAGAAGAAAGTAAGTAAATTTGATGAGGGAAATATTTAAATACTTACCTTATGCATAATTCGTGTTATATTTTTATCAATTTGTACAGTAATAGTCACGTTTGGTATGGACTACTACACATTGTAGTCCTACATAATTTTAAACGAAAGTTTTATGTGCATGTTATATATATTAGAAAATCAAGACTTTTTTTTTAAGGTTGGCTGGCATTACAAGAATTGTGATCGGAATCTCATTCACAGACAAGAATTCATTTTTTCAAGAGAATCAAGACTTCTCTCTTCCCCCTCCCCCCAGTTATTCTCTCTCGTTTGATTTGCATCTAAATCTGTGCATAGTATCAATTGGATCCTAAATTTTTTGTTCATTTTTAACTGAAAATAACAACAATATATACTACACAATGTTCCAAGTAATGGACTAAGAAAATATAAATGGTAAGAAAATAAAGTGCAGTATCCTATTGAAATAAAAATGCCATGAAAGATCGACATTCGAATCCCGGCCTCTCATACACATATTAGGGTTCTCATGGGATAAGCTCATGCTTGGTACAACTTATTCGCCGACATTTTTATTAATATCCAAAGTTAATTACAAATTAATTATTATACCCGCGATTTTCTATTTTTGCCGAAAATATCCAAACTGGCCATAAAATGGACAGTTTTCTCTATTTTTTTTTTTTTTTAGAGACACTATGAAGAGTAAGATAATGAAATCTAACACTGAAAATTCGAATTTTTTGTTTAAATTTTTTGTTATATTACTTCTTTTGATTTATAATTATCATATTTATACTAAAATATGCTAAATTACTTGAAATTACGTTGAATTACACTATATTAAGTTAAATTACACTAAATTACATTACATTACGCTAAAATACGATAAATTACGTTAAATTACACTAAATTATTTGTGAGATTACTTCTTTTGATTTATAACATATGATCAATATAACATATAGCATTCAATAAGATAACATATAACATATGATCAATCTTAGTACTTTCTAAAATGAAATATGCAACACATGTGATCAATTTAACATAATAATCATGTGATCAAATTTTGGCCCAAATTTTGTAAAGTTTTTCACTTTTGGGCTTATGTTGCCAAAAGTTTTGGTCATGATGCAACTTGGATCAAAAATTCATTCAAACTAAGTTGTATACGATCCAATATATGCAAAAATGAGTGCCCATGTGATTCATGACATGATGTCTTTTGGCTACTAAAAGCCTCCAACATTGCATCTCTAATAATAATACATTGAACAACTTCTTTGTGCATACATAATCAGAAAATATAAATTATTCTTAAAAAAATTTCATCCAAAATTATAAGAAAGTATTTATACATAAAAATAAATTGAATTTGTATGGCTTAATACAAATCACTGAAAATCATTTTCGTTAAAAAAAAAATTATTGCATCTTATATGAATTTACAATGGCTCTGATACCAAATGATAGAAAGTTAACAAAATCATAACATGTTTTGCAATTAGAACACAAGAAAATTAGAATCCGTAAATCTAAAATTAAATAGCAAACTGAATTTAAAACTTACAGTTTTGGAGTGACGACATCATTAAGAAGAAGCGTAAATACTGATCATCAACGGTTTTCCTCAGACGTGATGATGGAGACCTTAGGCTAATTATAAATCAAAGGAAATAATCTAACAAATAATTTAAACAAAAAATTCAAATTTTCAGTGTTAGATTTCATTATCTTGCTCTTCATAGTGTCTCTAAAAAAAATAAAAAAAATAAAAAGAGAAAACCGGCCATTTTATGACCGGTTTGAATATTTTTGGCAAAAGTCAGAAATCATGAGTATTATAACTAATTTGTAATTAACTTTGGATATTGATAAAAAATGTCGGACTTATTCGGCACTATTGCATATTTACTCTCGCAAAATTTATTAACTATCAAAAATCTCAACATATAATAATTGTGATTACGTAAGTGTGTGCGCGCGCTCAATTTTTAATTTTAGATCTAAGTTAAAATGTATTTTCAAAATGTTCATGTTATCTTTTCGGACGAAACATGTCACGCCCCGATGGCTGGGTCGAGCATGCGACGTGACAGAACGGCACCCTTGCATTTATCTATTGTTCTGTCAACCTACGTTGCAACAAAAAAAAATAGAAATAATACTGAGTCAGCTACAAAGCCGAGTAACTAGTTATTTAACAACGCACTTTTTTATAATTGACTTAGTAACCGTAAACAACCATTTCAATATGATTGAATTAATCCACACAAATATCTCAAATTATGTATTTATATTTAACCGACAATATTAATTAGGTCTAAGTTTTCAATAACAGCAGTTTCATTCCAGTTGAAATCTCTGAAACAGGCAATTCCCAGTATATATTTCAGTTCATTAAAAATAATTTCAGTATCTAGACCTAGAGTGAGAAAAATGGCATGCCGGAGCCGGATCCGTCACGGAACGGCACGACACGCGTGTCATTCTCGTGCCGTGACTCCCGTATCCCGTGCCGTGACCATTCGCGTGCCGTGCTCATCTTTTGAAACTTTGGCACGGCACGGCACGTGAAAAATTTAGTCACGGCACGGCACGACACGTAGTCACGCGAGGCACGTGTAATTAGGACCTTTAGATATTGATTTAATGGTGAATATTGAATAAATTAACTTAAATTATGATTAAATGGTCACGCGAGTCACACGGGTCACGACATGTTTAGGCACGGCGTGACTCACGTGGCGTGACCATTCGCATGCCGTGACCATCCCTTGACAGTTTAGTCACGGCACGGCACGGCACGTGAAAAATTAACTTGGTCACGGCACGAGACCAAAGTCACGGCGTGTTAGTCACAGCACGGCACGACACTTTTTTCCCACTCTATCTAGACCCCATATTTGAAATATGCTATCATAATCCGATTACCCAATTCAATATCCAATAAACCAAATCGAAAACTCAGATTATAGAGAAGTTTGATTACTTCATAGCGATCAATCCAGAATCCAATTCAAGATGCAACAATTATTCAAAATCAACGCCACGTTGTAGGAATTCCAATTGAACATATCAATATCAAAACTTTAATCAGAATATTTCCATTATTTCTTTCCAATTCAAATTGGTTTTCATTTTTTTTCCTCCCGAGTTTATATATGTATATGATTTTAATTAGAGGGGTCAATGGCGGTTTTGGGGTTTTGCCATGCTTTTGCCGCGTGGCAAGGTGCCACGTTGGCTCATTTTTTTAAGTTTTGCAATTTTATAATTGAAACCTTTAATTTTTTTAATATTATAACTAAGTCCAAAATAATTAAAAAAATTTATATTACCGGAGTGTTACAAATTCCCTCTCTTTAAAAGAATTTTGTCCTCAAAATTTAAATGAATGATATTTAAATTGAACGGAATGATGATCATCAAATCGGACTTGAACCAAAGTAATTTACTTTTCATACATTCGTTTACATTTAAATTCAATACTGATATAATTCATGTCAGCCTGATACATATACCATATGATGATCAAAAGGTACCATGAATGACAAATATTAGGAATTACGAATCAATAATTAGTCAAATTGTCAAAATAGATCAATAGTTAAAATTTTAAAAATCAATCTTTCAAAATGTATATTTAATGAGTCCAAAATCAACTACTACTTTTATATATTTATAAACTCTAATTTTAACTTTTTTTTTATTGGAAGCCCGTAAACACTCTAATTTCAACTTACGTTCAGATCACAAGCGCATTATGATACTGTGTAGTATAATTGGAGTGTGATAGGGTTGAAATAAGTAGTGATTTTCCCTATCACTTAACCTAAAATATTACCAAAATTCGAATTACGATTGTCCAATTTAGGTCGAATCAGATTACTTTGGCTATTTTTACTTGATTCTGTAAAATTGCAGATTTTTGGTGTGTTTTTAGGGCTAAAACAAGCATAAAACGAAGCATTCTGGACACACAGGTCCCAGCCATGCGGTTGCCCATTCATTCGCATGCAAGTGGAGGCCGCCAAACGCATAAATGTGCATCACAAATAGAGAAGAATACAGCACAGGAAATATATATATAATTGAACATACGATCATTTGAGGTTAAACCGTGCTAAAAATATATATAATTGAAGCTCATCAAATATCAATTAGGTCTAGGTTTTCAATAACAGCAGTTTCATTCCAGTTGGAATCCCTGAAACAGGTGATTCCCAGTATATATTCCAGTCCATTAAAAACAATTTCAGTATCTAGACCCATATTCCACTTAAATATACTATCGTAATCCGATTACCCAATTCAATACCCAATCAACCAAATTGAAAACTCATATTATAGAGAAGTTTGATTATCTCATAGCGATCAATTCAGAAATCCAATTCGAGATGCAACGACTGTTCAAAATCAACGCGACGTAGTCAGAATTCCAATCGAACATACGATCCAATAATAATCAATATCAAAACTTTAATCAGAATATTTCCATTATTTCTTTCCAATTCACTTTTTCTGTTCTCTCTTTAAATTGGTACGTTTTCATTTTTTTTTCCTCCGGAGTTTATATATATATGTGTGTGAGATTTTAATTAGAGGGGTCAATGGCGGTTTTGGGGTTTTGCCATGCTTTTGCCTCGTGGCAAGGTGCCACGTTGGCTCATTTTTTTTTTAAATTTTGTATTTTCATAAATTAACCCTTAACTTTTCAAATTATGTAAATCAGTTCATACAAATATAAACTTACGATTTAAAATTTTCTAATATCTACTCTTAAGAATGAACTACTAACTAATAATTTTGATAATATATACAATTTATTTATTAATCTTTCATAATTTAACTCTCATGTTTAGAATACAAAATTTTCTAATCTAATGTGATACATATTTTAAATTTCATCAATCATGTGCAGTGTATTAAAATTCGGTTTTATTCGGTTTTATTCGGCCGTATATTCCTATTCGGTGTCCGGCTGAATAGAAAATGGATATTCGGACCGAATATTGAATCCATGCTTTAAAAAAATTAAAAAACATTCAAAACTCATTAAAAGAGTTCCGGACCAGAATTCATAACTCATTATAAATGAGTTCCAGACCTGCCAGGTAGGTGTTCTCTTCAAGCATCCCACTCAGAAGTCTTTTATAACCTCTCTACATGTTGCCTTATTGTATTTAAGTACTGTGAGATTAAATATTTAATAAAAAATTCGCATATATAAATCCGAATAAGAATCCGCATATTCGGTCACATACCGTATATGCGGTATGCGGTGGCCTTCCGAATACCGAATGAGAACCGAATATTAATACAATGATCATGTATTTTGATAAAACAATCAAAGGACCGAGAAATTTTCCATAGCATATAATTCCAATTTGAACTCCTAATTCAATCTAATGATTCAGGTTAATAAAATCTACTCCGCTCAAATGCTCAATACTACTCAATACGTTTTTTTCTTGAAAATTCTCACAACAGTTTGACATCTCGATTTTAATTATTAATTTTATATTTTCATTTTGCATAATGTTACAAAACAGTCCAAATTGAAATATATTTCACTGCTATGTCTTTACCCTTTTTTACTTTTCTAAATTGAATCCACAAAAAACAATAAAATGTAAAAATAAGTCCAGTGAATTATTTTAGATACCTTAGTTATATTGAATTATTTTAGATACCTTAGTTATTTCTTTATTCCAAACTTTGATGGGTGGTCAAAATGAGCATCGCTCAGTCTAATCGCTCAATCAATTAGACATTTACAGAAGCACACCTTGGTCAATATAAGCAGCGCACAATATGCTTCATTGATGGACATGTCAAAATCAAAAAGAGAGATTTACGGCACAAAAATGATGTTGTTCTCGGAATGTCTTATCTACTTTTTTTTTTTTTTTTTTAAGCCCGTAACTGATTTTATTAATTTAAAGAGTTACAGACTAGTTGTTACATAAGATTAGACAACAAGTGAAACTATAAATAAACTAAAAACGTACAGAGATATGTGCATTATGTGGACACAAATTTTGTCATTCTTGTTTGATGGAAATGATAGAAGTCTAGTGATGGGTTTCTCTGTGCGCATAGTTGTTCTGCTGGCAGACTTCATCGTAGAAGACACTGAATCAAACCAGACCGAAACTGAATCAACCGGGCCAGGACAGTCACCACTCAAGAAGTTCTAATGGAGACACTGAATCAAACCGGAATAGGAACTGAATCAACCAGACCGAGACAGTCACCACTCAGAGGTCCCAATAAATAGCCACCAGTGTAGAAGGCAGAAAAGAGAGAGAGGAGGAGGAGAAGAAAGAGAACACATAACAAACCCTAACACAAACAACCAAAACAGACAACAACATATAAAGTAAGTAACTATAAGTACAACTTGTTCCGCCCACTCTTCCATTGCTAAAGAGAGGAAGAAAAACTCAGGAAAAGATAAGAAAAAAGCGAACTGTTTGTCTTGGAGAATAACCCCCCCATAAGGACGATGCGAAGAGCGATGATCAGATCTACGAAACAGAAGCACAAAAAAACAGTAGTCAGATCCGCTAGATGGAAGCACCGGCTCGAATGAAGACGGAGCAATGAGCGGTGACCAGATCCATTAGATGAAAGCATCGAGAACAGTGATCAGAACCATCAGAAAAAAACACCGACTCAGATCAGAAGTGGAGGATTAGAGGAAAGAGTTTGGCAGAGGGTGGGATGGGGTGAGGGGGACGCTACAGGCAAATCGCCTAGTAATCACCTAAGGCGATTCTAGAGACGCCTTGCGTCTTCGATAAGGCAGTTCTCATGTCTTCATCTACTTGCAAACAAAATCATGAAATTGGGACCTTTTTGCTTATTTGCTATGTTTTTTCAGGAAGGTTATGAGGATAGATAGGAATAGGGGTTTGAAAACGGGGAGGTATGATCCGGTCCGGTCCAAACCCACCCGGTTCGCGGGTTGACAAGGATCCGGGTTGGCACAGGTTGGGTTCCACAGGTTGGGTTTGGTTCGGTCAACCCAAACTCGTGCTCAACCCCTCGGTTCCACGGGTCCACAGGTTGGTCCGGTCCAGGTCCACGGTTCGGTCCGGGTCTGGTTTTTTTTTTTCTGTTTTTTGGGGAGAAATTGGGAGCCATTTTTTTTAAAATTTGAATTTGAGCGGGTTGGGGGGTTGGAGCGGGTTGGCTCGGGTCCGGGGAGGGTTGGCACGGGTTGGGTCCGGTCCGGGACCGGGGATTCAAACGAGTCGGGTATTCACGGGTTGGGTCCAAAAATTAGATTCCGCGCCTTGCGAAACCCGGCCCACCCGTTTTGACGGTCCGGTCCACTGGTTGCCACGGGCACGGTCCGGTCCGGGTCCGGACCAAGGGTGGGCCGGTTCGGTCCTGGACCGCTCGGTTTTTTTCAATACCCTAGATAGGAAGGACCTTTATGATTAAATTTTCATAATAATGAATGTGATGTAAGACTTTGAGGGGGAGTGGTACGAATTCAGATCCTCCCCGGTATCGTAATAGAGAATCTTTTACAATTACTGGATCTGAACCGTTCTTTTTAATTTGGCACGAATCTCAAAGCTCAATAGTACTGCCCACTGCGCTAGTCCGAACCCCAAAGCAGTTGGGAGTTAATCTCAAACCGTAAAGTGAAGGAAATCTTTTACAATATCGGAGAGGATACTTATCTAAGTGGTACAAGTGTGAATACTCAATGTTTTTTTTTTTTTGAGAACTTGGTAGCAGCTACCAAGGAAGTGAATACTCAATTTTATTTAAAAAAAGAGAGAGAGTTACACTAGGTGTAATTGTTTTAAGATAATGAAATATCCCCCTATAATTTGTTGCGTGTCAGAACAACAAAGCTGCACACGCGGAACAATTTCTCCATCAAAACAAGTTTATACGTTTAATAAACTCATGTTTCCAAAATTCTCATCCATAAATCCATAATGCTTGGTTTATTGGAGGTTAATGAAAGGTCACATGTACTAAGATGGAATAAGCAAAAGACTTGTCTAGGATTAAAAAAGACCGTGTGAAATTTGGATTATTTAGGAGTGGAAGACTGGAAGTGCTTTACAGGAGGTGAAGAAGAGTTGTGAAAAGGAAAATGAAAGATGCATACTAATTATTACATGCTCTCTAAAATTTATAAAAGGAAAGGAAAAAAAAAATCTCATATAAACTCGTGAATTTTTTATCCGATTCCGATCAGTAAGTAGCACTGATTGTTTACTCGTGGAATAGAAGGCAATGGATTGGGTTATGATGGATTAGGGCTGCTCATGAACCGAGTTGAGTTCGAATTGTTAATCCAGTTTCGAGTCAGAAATTTCAATTTGAAATCAACTCGCGAACAACTCGAGTCGAAGCAAGTCGACTCGCGACTCATAATATAGTACATAGTGAGACAATCTAATTTAATTATAACAAAAAAATATTACATAGTTTATCAAAATAATACACAATTAAAGACAGTACATAATGAGACAATGACTAATACATTATTAAAAATTACGAAAATACCAAAATAGTATATAATTAAAAATTACCAAACAGATAAAGTCTAACAAAACAATACAGAGTCTAATAAATTAACAAAACAAAAAAAATAGTGCATAATTTATCAAATTACCAAATATTGTAAGAAACAGGTATAAGGTTTGGGGACGCAAAAATTAGGAATATATGGATTAGGGTTTGGTGTGAGTCCAACCGAGTTGATTCCGAACCGAGTTGGAGGTAACTTGGATTCGACTCATAAAATCAACCGAGTCAGTTAACTCGAGTCAGTTTTGACTGGAGTCAGTTTTAACTCGAGTTATTAGTGAGTTGAATCCGAATTGATTCCGAACTGAGTTTCGAGTCATGAGCTTTTTGTGCACCCCTGTGATGGATAGAGATATGGTTGGTATTTAAGATATAAGTATAAACGTTAAACAGATCGTACTTGACTCAACCCATTACAGATCAAAAATAAATATTTAGACGATTTGATATACCTCGTTTAGGCTCGCGTTTCTTAAATTTTATTGAAAGATGTTAAACAGATCGGGCTGGACCCAGTCCATCACGGATCAAATATATTGGATCCATATCCATATGTATTTACCCAATCAATGGTTCGAAGACGGATTTTTTGTATAAAAAAGGTAACCACGGTACATTGATGACCTGATCCGACTCATCATGTTTTGACCCCTTTGACCCGAACTTAGTAAATTATATTTGGTTCAACATAATAATTTAGCTATTTTACCCAATGTATTTACCCAATCATGATTTGACCCCTTTGATCTGAACTTAGTAAATTATATTTGGTCTAACTAAATAATTTAACTATTTATATATCAATAAAGTCATTGACCTTATAATTAAATTAGTTTCTTAGACTTTTGGTAGCTGCCCAATTCGACTCTATTTTATTAGTTAATTTCCTAACAAATTAATTATTGTTGAAAATTTAGAATACGGAATAGAAGTCGGATCGAGAGATACGAATTTTTTTCCCTTTTCCTCTTGGTTAGCGTCTTTCAAAGTAGAAATCGAACTGTTCGATTCAAAATGAAAATAAAACACTTGTATCATTTTTCAATAAAATAAAACACCTATATCATTTACTTTATTTCGGATCCAAATAATTCAAATATTCGCATTAACTGGACAACTAAAATCAAATTTGTATTTATATCCTTTTCATTTTTATATATATAATAATTTATTTATTTATTTATTATATGAATAATTATGTACGAATAATATGTAGATATGAAATACCGAATCTGTATCCTCCCAGGTACCTGAGTACAATTAGTTCAGATTAAAACTTTTATCCCAGCGATTAAAATTTGATGCCTATTTAGATATAGAGATCCGCTTTGAGATTTGTGCCAAGTTAAAACTGACGACTTAGATCTAATTATGCTCAGTCAGGTATTGCACTGGATCTGAATTCGTGTAATACCTCATACATGATCGTGTAATGTGATATGAGTCATCCGTTTCTATCTGATACGAATCTCAAAATGAATCTCCTATATTCTGATGAACACCTAATTGATTTTAACACGGTTGTTCTTTCGGAAGAAGACCATGGCATTCAAATCATCTCTACTTTCTAAGTTTATTGTCTTTGTGCGTAATTATTGCTTCATTGCAGCTATGTCCTGATAGTGGAATTCCTCCATAGAACAGATATCTTTTTGAATTATTTTTATCCTATCCCAATTTTTTTTTATGACAATGATATCGTTATTCCATTAAGTTAAGAATACTGTTTATTTTTTTGAACTGTGGATACTAGGGCTTCACAAAAAATTCGTAGTTCGTAATTCGATTCGAGTTTGATTCGAAAAAGTTCGTAAAAATTCGATTCGAAATTGAGTTCGTTCGAAATTAATTCAAACCAAACTTGTTCGAAATTAATTCAAACCAAACTCAAACTAGACCTAGTTAGTTCGAAATAGGTTCGCAAACCAAACTTAGTTCGAAATTAACTCAAACGTGAACCGTTGATTTCCGTTAATAACTTGTGTTCGCTGATGAAAATATAAGGCCGCCCAGTTCATAATTGCTCTCAGTTCTGACTTCTGAAAAATGTTTCTTGAATACTTTGGATATTTGAAAACTTTGGTAATGTTTCTCCTGTTGGCTATTTGGAAAACTTTGGATAATGTGATTGTACTGAACTTTGATTGATTGTACTGAACTTTGGTGTTTGATATAAATTTTGGTATTTGTAATGAACTTTGATTTCCAACTTTGGTGTACTGTGTAATTAGAATTCAGAATGTCTGAGTTTTTATTGAAGTGTTGTAATTTCGAACTATGGCCCAGCCATAAGTCATAACTCGTAAGTCGTAACAAAGTTCGTAAAAGTTTGAAATTGAGTTCGTAAAAGTTCAATTCAAAATTGAGTTCGTTCGAAATTAATTCAAACCAAACTTAGTTCGAAATTAATTCAAACCAAACTCAAACTGGAGGTAAGTTCGATTCGGTTGGTTTCGTTTGCAGCCCTAGTGGATACATACGTTCAGTCTATTTGTTTTGGTACTAAAAAAAATTTCAGTTGTCCGAATGCATGTTAAGTATATGCAAAAAGAAATTAGACATAGTATTATTAGAGCGAAGCTATGGTGTGATGTGCTCATCAAAAGTGTTTAGTGAGCACAACTCCAAAAGTCTATCGGATTGGTTTCAAACGGCGAATCTAAATTATTGAAATCCATCTAGTTCATGAGTGATCGATATATATATATCTCCATTCTTATATTAAGCACGTAGATGTCCTGATCCGCCAACGGCTACGATTGAAAGATAAAATTTCGGATTTAATATCAGCCCTCCAATCAAATAATTTGTCTTCTTTTGATTACATGCTTCGTTTTTACGTGTAGAAGTCTAAATTTATTTTAAAACATACTCGCCATACGTACTGCCACACGATATGTTACAATTAAAATTAAATAGGAAACAAAGTTAGAGAGAAATTCAATTTCTCGGTTTCCTTATTTCTCATCTCCAGCTATCTCTGATTCCTAATTTACTTATTTCTCCTTATTTCTCTATTTCCTTTGTTTCATTTCTCCAGTGGTTTGGCAAGAACCAGCAGCAGGATTCCAATGCCGCCCTTCGTCAAGTAGTTCCTTTGTGATTTTATTATGGGGCTTACATTTAGTAATTGAACCATGCTTTGGCATGGATTAAGTTCAGTAAGGGCAGATCGATACAGTTCAGTTTTGGTTTCTATTATCAGGTTTTAGTTGCAGTTAGCAAGACATGCATCTGCGTGTTTATTTGTGTAAACATGCAAAGTTTGAGCAAAAATTTTTGTGATACATTCTCTTGTTTGCATTTTTCTCCGTCATTGTATGCAATTTAGCTATTAGCTATTATCCATTCATTTTATTGAGTTCTATTTTTGTATAATAAGTGAAAAGTTACAGGCTTTGATTTGGTCGGACCCTATATGGCTACATGGATTTGAGAAATTTTAACCAGTGTCCAAAGCAGTGGGTCAGGTTGACCTGTTGGTTGAGAATTAAAGTGTGGATTTGTGCATTTGGCAATGCTTTAGTTTTTAATATGCATATAATGATATAATTTGTAGTCAAATGTCTCAATTATATAGAAGAAGTAAAGTAAATCATAGTTCGGTTGGGTTGGACCTGTATGCTTTTTGGGTCGGCTGTGATGAAGACCATCTCACAGTTATTTTTATACTGGTCGGTTCAAGGTTTCCCTTTCTTTCTACAGTCCAGGGATTTGGGATATTGGGCTCGTTTCTCAGCTTTCCTCATGGACAATCTAGCATACAACTTATATGTGACTTCAATTTCTGTTCATCTCTATTATCAGGTGAAAGCATAAATGGGCAAAATTGTTCAATTTAATTGTTGGGTTACATATTGTACCTGATGCGTTTTAATAAATTGCAACTATGTGGTTATTCTTGATGGTGTACTTAAATACTTCAGCAGAGTGAAATTTTCGTTTTGAAATAATAAACTGGGAGAACCAGTGATAACTTCTAATGATTTGGTAAATGTGTAGGCAATCCTTTGTGAAGGCACTGGAGCCATTTGTGCATTGGCTTGAGGAAGCAGAAGAGGAAGAATGATGAATGTGTTGCTGTATATATCGAATTGACCTCGTGTCACAGTTTTTTTTTATGAAAATATGACATTTTGTATCAAAATAATTTTTTCTTTTCTTATCTCCATTCCATTATTAAGCACGTTGGGTGTCCGATCTGTCAACGGCTATGATTAAAAGATGAAATTTTGGATTTAATCTCAGCCCTCCAATCAAATAATTTGTCTTCTTTTGATTAAATGCATCTTTTTTAAGTGTAAAAGTCTATATTTAGTTAAAAACATATTCGCTACACGTATGATCACACAATATATTACAATTAAAATTTAATACATTGCCTTGTCGCGACATTTTTTTTATTTCCTTATTTCTCCTACGTTTAGCAACTTCTTGGTTTCCTTATTTTTGGTTTCCTATATCTCCTTTGTTTCTATACAAATTATCACAAATTATCACGACAGGAATGAAAATCAATTTTTTCTTTGTTTGTTTCTATATAGATCACAACGCCAGAATAAAAAAATCTAAAATATATTTGATTCAAGTTGTTTCTATTCAAATCACCCCAATGGTTTTCTATATTTTAGTATTTTATTAGATCAATATGCGGATCACGAAGGAGGGTCCACTTAGGGCCTATTCGACGCGGTACTGTGCGCGTGGGAAAAAAAAATTCACTCAGACTGAATTTTTTTTTCCCACGCGCACAATAAAATTCAGTTCAAAATTTTTTTGTTCCCATGCCCATTCCCGTTCCCCTCTTCGTGCCGAACAGGCCCTTAATCTATTATATTCGCATTCATATTTTATTGGATCCGATTTCAAATTCTTTATTGATCTGATAATAATATTTATGAAAGAAATTCTTTACTTTTTTTAAATAGTAAATAATTGTTGTAATTTATTATAAATTATATCTTGTCATTTCATACAACTTAGTTGCATTATAGTTGTGTTCTTAATTAGTACTTTTATATTGTAACACGTCATTAATTCTTTGTTACTTTATATATATATTCATTCAAAATTCAAAATATAATTTGAATCTAACTCGAAATATATTCATACAAGTCCGAATTGATAACTGAGTTCGTGTAAATAAACAAAAAAAATCATCTCTACAGTAATAGTTCAAAGTGCCATAGGAAACAAATACATAAAGAGTTACAAGTTATTTATTCTTTTGCAAGGGTAACCGGAACTTTGCTGAAACGGAAGGAGGAAATTGATGCCCTGGAGTGCATACAAAAAATATAGTTTACCGGGAGGTCTTGAGTGAGGAATAAAGTACGAACTATATTAATTTAGCATTTCTAATTTTATTATATTTTTTCAATTTGAGCAATTATAATCTAACTTTCATATTTTTTTTTGTTCATTTTCAGAAATGTTGGACTACATCAAAGAGAATCATACTGGCAATCAATGATACTTCAAGATTTTTTCATTTGTTGTTGTTTCTTTTACTGTTATTTATTATTTATTTCTCCGTTTTTTTTTCTCATTTGTGTTTTTTATTTTAATTTATATATTTTTTCTTAATTCTTAGTGAAATGCCAATTAAAAAGTCTCTATATATTCTATTCAATTTTATAATGTCCCGTTGCAACGCACGGGCACGATACTAGTATATATATATATATATATAGAGAGAGAGAGAGAGAGAGAGAGAGAGATGGGCTATTGTGCTTTGCAAAGTAAATGGGGGTTTACTTCGGGCCATATTTTCAATTTTGAAAATTCAAACAACCGATCCGAACTGTTCAACATGTTATAAATATTGAAATATGCTTGGAGACTAAATTTTACATTTTTTGGAATTTTTTTACTATTTATTAAGTCACTTTGAAAATCGCTGATCCACTGTGAACAGTAAAAAACAGTAAAATTTTCTGGACCACCGGATCAGCGATTTTCAAAGAGGCTTAATAAATAGTAAAAAAAATTCCAAAAAATGTAAAATTTAGTCTCCAATCACATTTCAATATTTAGAACATGTTGAACGGTGCGGATCGGTTATTTGAATTTTCAAAATTGAAAATATGACCCGAAGTAAACCCCCCATTTACTTTGCAAAGCACAATAGCCCATCTCTCTCTCTCTCTCTCTCTCTCTATATATATATATATATATATATATATAGTATGGCTAATTTGCTGCTGGCAGCATTTCAGCCAGCTGCTGCCGGGGCTATATTTAGCCATACGATGTTCAAACAACAAATCCAAACCGTTAGATGTGATCTCCATATTAAAATCTACTTGGAGACTAAATTTTACATTTTTTGGAATTTTTTTACTATTTATTAAGCCACTTTGAAAATTCCAGATCATATGGTCCAAACTGTTTTTACTGTTCACCCGGATCAGTAATTTTCAAAGTGGCTTAATAAATAGTAAAAAACAATCAAAAAAATGTAAAATTTGGTCTCCAAGTAGATTTTAATATAGAGATCACATCTAACGGTTTGTATTTGTTGTTTGAACATCATATGGCTAAATATAGCCCCGGCAGCAGCTGGCCGAAATGTTGCCAGCAGCAACTTAGCCATACTCTATATATATATAGAATCTGGCTAATATGCTACGCGTATATAAGGGCCTCTCCGTGCTACAGCTCACTTTTTGAGTTTTTCAAATCCTAACGGTCGATCCGAACCGTTCAACGTGATCTCCATATGAATATGGACTTGCAAACCAAATTTTACATTTTTTAGAATTTTTTTACTATTTATTAAGCCACTTTGAAAATCGCTGATCCAATGGTCCAGCAGATTTTACTGTTGTGTACAAATTAGTGTTTTTTCAAAGTGGCTTAATAAATAGTAAAAAAATTCTAAAAAATGTAAAATTTGGTTTGCAAGTACATATTCATATGGAGATCATGTTGAACGGTTCGGATCGACCGTTAGAATTTTGAAAACTCAAAAAATGAGCCGTAGCACAGAGGGCTCTATGCTACGCGTAGCACCGTAGCACTGTCCTATATATATATATATATATATATATATATATATAACTTGTTGGAAGTTTCAAATTCATACAGAATCAAGCAATCAAAATTAAATTTATTAAAATATATTATTATTGTTGAAACTAAAAAAAATGGATAGAAAAATGGAAGTTCTATGCTTTGGAACTGTAATTTTTTAGACACCCATGCCATGGTAATTCAGAACAGAAATATTCACACGTGGTGAGCTTTCCGTGGATCATTTTTCACCTCTAGAAGTGATTTAATTTAAGGCTGTTTGGCTGTCCCCCACTCCCCCATGATCTCAAATTACAAAACACAATAAGTAGTTATTCTCGCGCTCTTGTTGCCTGCGAATCTGTGATGGTAACTTGGTAAAAGTCAAATGCCAATTTCATAGCATTACGTTTCTGATATTGGATGCTACCAAATTCGTCCGTCCTTTTTTATGCCTATTGACAAGTTACCAAACCTAATAGCCTATAATTAATTAAAAACAAAGCATAATTAAGCCCTTTCACTAGCCAGTTCTAACGTCATGGTTATGATGCCATTTGCGGATAGTGTTAATTGCTACTTGCTAGTTGCTACTCCGGAATAATATAGGAATAATATAGTATTCAATCTAAATAAAATAAAAAGAAATAGGAATTATATAGGTCCTCAAATCCTGAATAGTGTTGCTAGTTGCTACTCCGGAATAGTATTCAATCTAAACGCACACTTGCTAATTTGAATAGCTCAACAACAACACTGTTATGATATTTTTAGTAATAGCAACACTATTCTTACAAATTCAAATATATAATTCAATGAACATTTTTACTAATTCGAATAGCACCATATTAACACTATTTTTACTTTAATATGAAAATCACTATTTTCTCTCTGTTCTCGTCTACTCATCTCAATTACTCTGTTCTTGTATTAATTCTTACGCGTCCTTTGTTTGTGACAAAGACACTCGGCAACTTTTGACTTTAACAATTACTTCCTTGAACAATACGACTGATGAGAATAACTCCCACGACATGTAATTGACTATTTAATGCTGAATTTTATGTATGAAATGACTACAATACCCTCTATTATTAATTGTGTAATATAAATATTTATGATATATAATATTTTAATTTGTAGAAGGTAATTTCTGTTTTGTAAATATAGACACTTCATCGAATAATCATAAAGTTATGAACCTTATCTGTTTCAATTTTTATTTCTGGTTTTGTATTTTCTATTTTATTTTATAGGAAAGATAAAGTTATAAAAATAATAAAAGTGGATAAGTTTTGTACCTGAAAACTAACAAACATTATAAAGTTGGAATTATATATTATTTAAAGTTGATATTGTAAATTATAAAGTATTTAAATAAGGATAAATTAACCAAGGATATTCTGATAATGTCATACTTATAATATATTCGACTCGAATTGTTGCTCTAATATTTGAAGTCCCCACAAAATATTAGACGCGTAGTTGTATAAAATCAAATAATGATGATAAATGCTGGAAAAATCTCTATTAAAAAGCGATATCTGGCAGGCAAAACCAGTCATTTTGCTCGCTAGTTGTTGACTTTCGGATCCAACAAATAACACATTATGACTGTACCTAAATAATTCAGTTTCTCACTTTGATGGTACGAAGTGCCTAGTAAGCCCGGCAGGAAGAAAGGAATATTAATTCAAACCACTTGGATATAATATTCTGCTGCTTAGTAGCCAAATTGTTGATCATTGGGTGATGGACCTATTTGAGGGTAATTTTGGAATAAACTTGTAAGTGGTAAGAGTAAAAATGCAATGAATTTTCTAACGAGGCTGTATTTTGTGAACCAGACCACAGAATCCATTTTGGAAAGGGGAAGGAGTTTAATTGGTCCCCTTTTGAAGATGCATGTGCACTTGACCACTTGTCCTTAGTGCCCTTTTGTAAGCACACAAATAATTTCCAAAGTCATTTAATCAATTACCTGCGTACCTTTGCTCCATACCAAAAGTGATCACTTAATTAACCCTGATTCTTTATTTGTAAATTATTGACATTTTAATTTTGTCCATTAGGTCACATCGTAAAAAAGGACGTTTCATTTTGTCCATTAGGTCACATCATCAAAAACTAAAATTTAAGAAGAATTAGTAAAAAAGTAAAGAGATAGAATCATGTCTTGTACAAAGTGGTTGTAGACATTATTTTTTTATGGGTGGGAGATGCATATTTGAAATTAAGTACAAGTTAGTAAGTTACTGAAGATCGAAGATAATTTCAAGATTTTTTTACCCTCATTTTATCAGAGAAAAAGTTAAAGTGAATTTAAGGCACAAATAAAATTTTAAGAAGCTATTGACAAGGAATAAAATTTATGGCCTCAGAAGAAAATTTTCCCTAATGCGTTGTTCAAAAATTAGGATGGAATTAATGGACAATGATTAAATTGAAAACTTGCACAATTATTAAATTAATATATAATTTTGAATCCTGAGTTAGAATCAATGTAGCATATATTTATGCACATTATGCGCATAATAATAAAATTTAATACAATTTTCATCGTTCATCAAATAATTAGAAATTTATGATGAGGAGAGGCTAATGTCTATAGTTATAGTGTCAAACTTGCATCAATAAAATTAAATCTAAAATAATTATTTTTAATTATTAAATAACAAAAAATAATTGATTAGATATATCATATATATCATGTAAAGGCACCAATAATTATACCATTTCAATTTTTATTTCGATATGCATCAAAAACTAACATAATTAACGAATCGAATTTTAATCTCCTCTTCATGACTATTGAAATAAAGTTAAAATCTCGTAATTTTTTATATGTATGTATTGAAATGATTTAAAATATGTAAAACGCATTTAAATACAAATTAAATAATAAACACTGTTGGACGCTAATAATCATAAACATTACATCCCTCCTAATTATGGTACTACAAATTATGATTATTTTTTAAGGGACTTGGTAGTCGCTACCAAGGGGTACTACAAATTATGAATTAATGTTGAGTTGAATGCAATTCCAATGCAATAACACTGAATTCGGAAATAAAATAAGACACCACACCACGAGTTACTGCCTTCCTCTTTTTTGACTTTTGGTACCGTAATTAAAATGCTAGTGAATTAGTGATTGCTTATTGCTAAACCCACTTATGTCTTTTGTCCTATGCACTGCAGAAAAATAAATAAAGTAGAAGGTTTGATTAATGCATCTCTTTTTTATCTACAGTATCTGCCTAATGAAAATATTCAACTAAAAAATATATATTATATCTGATTACTAGGACTGTCAAAAAAGTTCATAGTTCGTGATTCGATTGACTTCGATTCAAAAAAAAAAATTACAATTAACTCAGTTCGATTGAAGTTTGTTCTGAAACAAATCAAACTAGTTCGATTCGAATCTTATTCAAACTCAAACTCAAACTGGGTATAGTTTGTTCGAAATTGATTCGCGAACTATTTAGGTTCGAATCTCAAATTAACATGTATCGTTTAAATTAGAGCAACGTCAGTGGCTCAGTGCAAAATCAAAATTTCATTTCAAATAGGTACAAATAGGTACTTAATATGATCAGATAAGATTCAATGCAATGTCTTTTTTTTATGGTTGGCGGCAATATGCCGCCAACAGATATATTAATACTAAAAAAAGTTATTTACAAAACCAAATTATAAAAACATCAAAATCCCAAAAAATACAAAGATATTTAACTCGCAAAAATAGCCAATCCAATGCAATGCTTAGTTTAAGCTATCTAATTTTCAAAAAAATAACTAAAAGCTGTAGGGCTGTCAAAAAAGCTTGTAGTTCGTGATTCGATTGACTTTGATTCGAAAAAAAAATTCGAAATTAACTCATTCGATTGAAGTTCGTTTTGAAACAAATCAAACCAGTTCGGTTCGAATCTTATTCAAACTCGAACTCAAACTAAGTAAGTTTGATTTGGTTTGATTCGTTTGCAGCCCTACTGATTACTAGAATATTTATATTATTTTAAATAATAGATATAAGTACTTCTATAAAAAAATATATATATGCAATTTATTTTGAAGATTTAAATACCTTCATTTTTTGTGATTCCATCATGCCTATGTTTTTAAAACTACAATAATTTAAAATTTTAAACTTAAATGTTAAAATAAAACCGTTAGGTATAATCTATATAATTTTCTCTATGCAAACATATAATATAAGATCATGATATTTTAATTTTATTATAATTAGTATCAAGAGCTTGTAAAAATACACCGATGTGAATAAATTATAGACATTAATTTTTCAACTTTTTTTTTAAATATCGGTTGAAGCTACCAATTATAAGAAAAAAAATAAATGAACTCCATGCAATTTGTTTTTTTTTTTACTTATTGACTTATATAAAACAAAAACCGGAAAGTGGTACTTTTATATGTATATGTAGAGAAAATAATATATATCATATCGAACGTTATATTTTGACATATAATTTTAAAAAATTAACAAGAGAAAATATGATAGGAGCATATAAAAAATAAAGACATTTGAACCCTCTTCTCTGAACTTACAAATAATCTAAATTTACATACATTTGGTTAAAGAAGTAGTTATACCTAATTACCTATTGTGCTAAAGATACAAATATTTCTACTAATAGATATAAACCATTTTAATAATAAATTGTAAATATTTTTAAACTGTAGATAAAAGATGCAAATAATAGGGTTTAAAATCATAAAATAATTGTATCTAGGCCTACACAGTAGGGTCTAATAAATTACTTTTCTGTTAGTGGGCCATTTGCTCGTCTTTTGTGCGATTACAACATCGTAAAATGCTTTTCGTAAGGCTATCTCACCTTTTCATATGGAGGTCGCTGCTCTTCTGATGGCTGCCAAACAAGCAGAAGACATGCGAATAAAAGAGTGCCAATTCTTCTCTGACTCAAAGTTACTGGTTGACACCCTGGACCCTACAAGAAAGCTTCAACCGCTACAATAAGTTGATTGGAGGTCATATGCACAGCTCTCGCAGATCACTTGAGAGTAGGTCCGATGCCCTCTGGTTCGAAGGATTTAATCACCGTTGATTTGCTTTAAGATTCGTGCGGAATGCTTTAAAATTCGTGTGTATCTGTTTCAATTTTCGTGCGCACAAATCTTAAATTAGATCAGACGGGCATCATGCTCGTTGAACATAAAGTAAGTCCGATAGGCATCGGACCTACTCCGTTCTCCAATTCGCTATGATTTTCAGAGCTCATCCGCGTTAGTCGTGACTGCTGCAAGTTTACACCACGACAAGGGAAGGCAAGGGCCCACCATCTAGCTAATTGGGCACGAAATGAAAAAGGGATTTCATGGCATTGCCCGTATGTGACTCCGAATTTGTGTGGAAAGCTAAATAATTTATCAAACTTTTGTTAATTTAATGACATGTGGGCAGGAAAATTCTGCCAACAAGATTCATTTGTCTATCTGTTTATAATCTATACGGTCATAATTAAAATGAGAACTGTGTTTTCTAAAAATTCAATACTCTTCATATTTTAATTATGACCGTTCAGATTATAGATGGACGGACAGAAATAAGAGTTTATGTTCCGACATTGTAAACATGCCAGGTCACACTTCGTTTAGGTCGTTAATCCAATTTATTAGTAGGACTTATAATACAAGATTTATACAGTCGGATTCAATTAAAAAAAATATTGTTATGAGAATATAAGTATAATAAGTCCTGATAATTTAAAAAATCCCCATAAAATATAACATGTATAATAATAAAGAGAAAATTTAAATTAACAAGATATCACACTATTCTATAGTGATAATACTATTTTAATTAATATAAACAATTTCTTTTTATGAACATATTTTCCCGTAATTTTTAAAGTTAGCATCTCAAAAAATAATAAACCAAAAAATCACTGTTTTTGAAAAATTCTGAATCTACCACGGCTGCACCGGTGTTCTGCGGCCCCATTTCCCCAGGACCGCAGAATGCCCGTGCGGACCCTGAAAAGGGGCCGCATAATGCCAGAGCGGTCCCAGGGCCCCTCTTCTTTTATAATTCCATCTAGGATAGAAAAATTCATTTCACACTCTCATCTGGACAACCACCTGTGATCTGTAAGTTTTTTTCCTCATCTTTTCAAATTTTTTTTTCAGTAGGTTAATAATTAATTTAGTTAATTTTTAATTTTAAGTTTCTTGTGTATTGGATTCAAAAAGGCTCTTATGGTATCCATTTATACTGGTGGGGATGTTTTAACAGGTCCTAATGGAATTTATTATAGTATCGGACCTATTACTGTGATTCTGGTATTGCCGGGTACTGATTATGTGGAGCTTAAATCAAGTATATGTCAGAGTTTGAGGTTGGATCAGGGTCAGTATGACCTTAAAATTGAAGCCAAAATTAGCATGCCGACTAGTTCGACACAAACATGGTTCCAACTCTTTCCAGTTCAAAATGAGTCTGGCAGGTATTGTACAACCAAACCATTAGTTTTTCTGGAGGTGCATACAAGATAATTGACCTATATGTGGAGGTTACCAGAGTCTGGCGTACCAATCCAGTTATGAGGTTAATCCAGGGTTGTAGTCGGGGTAACTCATTTGGCTCTAGTAGCCGGGCCCCAGTTCAGAGGGACTGACCGTCCAGTAGTCGGTCCTCCCGTCGAGCCCCGCCTCGGATTGACCAGTCTTCATCTAGTCGGACAACTCATTGGGGTCAATCTTGTGATCCAGATGAAACCGATGAAACAATGGATCCGGAATTACAAGAGGACGGTACATAGCTATTTTGACCGTGCATGGCTGCTTTTGGACACATCAGACCAGTCATCACCATTGATATTTGTTTTCTGTTAGGACGGTACAAATGTAACTAATTTATTTAATTAACTTTATTTAATTTAGTTGATTTAAATTTTTTGAGATTAATTTGATTGGTTTAATACAGGCAAATTGTTAATTGCAACCGGATACGATACAGAAAATCAACTTCTCCCATTGGCTTTTTCACTGGTAGAAGACGATACAACAGGATTCCGATATAGTTGGACTTACTAAATAAGATGAGAAGAGGCTACCAAGCCAACCGAGATACACAAGAAAGACATAACAGAGCTGCTCGAGATGCATGAGGTAGTTAATTTTTTTTACTAATCAATTTCAACTTTTAATAAAATATTGAAACAATCAGATCTGACAGTCACTATTTAAAAATTTGCAGGTTGAGAGTTTATCAATAGATTGGATGTGTATCTAGTTTTAATTGTATTCGTAAAAACATTGTTTATTTTTGATTTATTAATCGTATTTTTAATGTACTCATGAGAACATTAACATTATATTGTTCTATTGTAGGTTTATTTATATTTATCTTTAGATTATTATAGCTCATTTATATTTATTATTAATGTTTCTTTATATTTGATCAGACAGACGAACAATAATTTTATGTTAAACGACATTTAAAACAAAAACAAATAAACAACTTTAAAAACAAAATCCTAACCAAACAAATAAATATTTCTGATAAAAAAAAATATAAATTGGGACCGCTTCGGCATTATGCGGCCCCTTTTCAGGGCCGCACTGGCATTCTGCGGTCCTGGGGAAATGGGGCCGCAGAATACCGGTGCGGCCGTGTTAGATTTAGAATTTCCCAAAAACAGTAGTTTTTTTGGTTTATTATTTTTTGGATGCTAACTTTAAAATTTCGGCATATTTTCCAAAAGCCGAGTTTATAATTTATTTGTCGAGTTTATAAAAATCTGCCATACATAACCAATTAAATTTCAAATCTTTATTTTTTTAAGTCGAATCAATCAGATCTATTGAATTGGCAATTAATAACTAGAATTGAACTCTAGTTTCTAGGTTATTTTGAGGGAAGTCATGGGCCGTTATTATCTATTGCAAGGTTTTAGCTTACTTTTAGTAGGGAAGTAATTATTGTGCCCAAAATTAGCAAAAGAATATACCATCACCTCATTTGGTATATCTCTTTAATAGGGGAACCCTAATTATAAATCTTGAAAATACCAAGCACTTTAATAATTAAGTAATAGTTTAAATAACAGGGAATGTACTATTCGTCTATTCCTAACCGCACCGAGATTTAGTGACATTAGATTAGACATGGCGCAATACCACAGCCCCCACGTGGAGACTTTAGGATTGTGACAGCTGACAATAGATATTCTTTTATCATTGCAATTTTTTATTTAAGCTAAAAATAAAATAAAATGAGATACGTAGACTGTAGGGCTGCAAACGAACCGAACTGAATCGAACTTACTCTAGTTTGAGTTTAGTTTGAATTAATTTTAAACTAAGTTTGGTTAGAATTAATTTTAAAAAGAATTCAATTTCGAATCGAATTTTTTACGAACACAATTTCTAACTTTTACGAACTTTGTTACGACTTACGAGTTACGACTTATGGCTGGGCCATAGTTCGAAATTACAGCACTTCAATAAAAACTCAGGCATTCTGAATTCTAATTACACAGTACACCAAAGTTTATATCAAAGTTTATTACAAATACCAAAATTTATATCAAACACCAAAGTTTAGTACAAACAATCAAAGTTCAGTACAATCACAGTATCCAAAGTTTTCCAAATAGCCAACAGGAGCAACATCACCAAAGTTTTCAAATATCCGAAGTATTCAAAGTACAATTTAAATATCAATAGAAGTACAGAACAATCACCAAAGTCTTAGAATTATTACAAACCCAAATATTATCCTAAATAAAACATTAAAGTTCATTATCAGCGGAAATCAACGGTTCACGTTTGAGTTAATTTCGAACTAAGTTTGATTTGTGAACCTATTTCGAACGAACTAGGTCCAGTTTGAGTTTGGTTTGAATTAATTTCGAAAGAACTCAATTTCGAATCGAATTTTTTACGAACTTTTTCCAATCAAACTCGAATTGAATTACGAACTATGACTTTTTTGTGCAGCCCGACATAGTTTTAACTCTTAAGCGTATTATTAATTATTAGAATCATATTTTTCAATCTAATTCGTTTTTTTTTTTTGATAAAAGATTTAAAAGGCCGTTTCATTAAAGAAACAAAGTTAAGTTACATGTTCTATTACTGTGAATATCTCACCAGTAAGTTTCAAAACATCCCATAATCACTGCTATCACTTAGCATAAAACACTAAGTACCACTAAAGTTTCAAAACATCCCATAATCACTGCTATCACTTAGCATAAAACACAAAGTATCACTAAAGTCTATTACATCTATTAACATTCTAACAAGTAGCCATATATGAAGGCTCAAAATAACCTAACAGTACTAAGCCACTTTTTATAAGGCTGAGGATAACATTGTAAATTTGGCAGAACTGTCTATACAAAAAGTTGTGAGCCCATTGTCTGATGTTCCCCTTCCCATATGGTAGAACCTAACAGTACTAAGCCACTAAGCCATATGTCTGATGTTCCCCCTCCCTGATAAACCACAAGTTGGTTGTCACCGGTAGGGACGGAGCTAGACTTTCGAACTATGAGGGTCAAACACACAATGAGAGTTAATCATATAAAATTTTTCTATGAAAAATAAATGTCAAATTTGCTGTACCATAACATTTTACTCTAAATTATATTAAAATCATACTTAAATACAAAATTACGAAAAAAAAATAGGGGTCAGTTGACCCCTATTCCTTTGACCTAGGTCCGCCTCTGGTCACCTAGAGCCCATTGTCTGAGTAGCACCACATCAATACACTCTCGTAGCTATTTTTCTGTATGTGCTTTGGTTTTCTTCTTGGTATGTCTTGTCCAGTATTCAACAAGAGACAAGATTAGTAAGATTAAATTCCTGACCATTTAAAAAAAAAAATGAATTGAAACTGTGCTTCAACACATTCCAATAGAAAACACACTAATAGAAATCCAGTGCCTTATTGTCCCTTAAGCTGCATTGCAAAATCAAATATATCAGAACATGTTTTCTATTGTTTACACACATCTTGACTAGCACCCATCCAATGCCAGATATGCTGAGCAAAAGGGCATGTAAGAAATAAATTATTAATTGTTTCTAATTTAGAGCAAAATTGACATGTTCGATTTCCGTCCAATCACTAACTCCTATATTTTCTTTTGTAAGGATTTTCTTTTTGTAAACTAATCACATAAAAGCCCCAATTTTAGAAGGCTCTGGAATGTCCCAACAGAGAAGTGCTTGTGTTGGCCCAATCCCCCTGTTAATCTAAATTTTTTAGTTCAATCATCTTGGACTATATAGAAATTAGAATTTTCAAACGTTCACTTGATATTTTTTATAAATTTTTTTGGAGATCTAGAGAAAATTCTACGTTCTTTGAATAGTCTAATTTTTTTACATCATAACTACTTTGTAAAAGTAGACTCTGAAGAGCAGCTATTTTGTTATTTTTTTCCTCTCTTATATTTTGTAATTTTTTTATCTTATGAATATTCAAACTCTACTTTCTTTTCGACAGTATTATTATTTTTTTAATTTTGAAGGTCAGAAAATTAAATATATATATTTTTTATTAGTCTCATTTATCATTGAAAGTTTTCTAGACATTGAATTAAAAATAAGTTGTACCATTCTCAAACCTAAATATTGATAAGACTACAAAAAACCATACAGAGTATATTGTTTCATGATAATACATGTATAGATTTGTTGCGACATTTATTTTAGTTTATTTTATAGGAAGCATCCATTTGGGACATATGTCCTAAATTTGCACAATTCGATGAAGGCTAATTTATTAATGAGGAGGGTTCCAATGCACTCTCTTTTGGTGCACCTAACGTGCACCCAAAACTCATATCTTCATTTTCAAAGTTCAAATAGTCGATTTGAACCTTCTAATGTGTTCTTCATATTAAAATGTGCTTGGAGACCAAATTTTACATTTTTTGGAAATTGTTTACTATTTTTTCAGAATTTTTGATTAAACTAAACAATAATTTGAAATTCAGCAAAATGATGATTTTCAAAAATTCTGAAAAAATAGTAAAAAATTTCCAAAAAATGTAAAATTTGGTCTCCAATCACATTTTAATATGAAGAACACGTTGGAAGGTTCGAATTGACTATTTGAACTTTGAAAATAAAAATATGAATTTTGGGTGCACGTTAGGTGCACCAAAAGAGAGTGCAGCGGAACCCTCCTCTTTATTAACACTATGTAGCTACTAGTACATAATGTTTAATTGGAGTCGGATTTTTAAAGCAATTAGGATCGGATTTGAAGCCGACTCTGATGAGACTCTAATATGATGATACTGATTATACATTATATACTAGTGAACATTATTCAAATTACATTTGATTTCTATAAACTTTTACTGGTTAATGCACATAGATATTACCATTTTTGTCGACATGCAGAGAAAACTAGTAGCTGTTAACTCGAGAACAGATTTCTTTTTCTTTTCTTTTTTTGTCACTGCCAAGTTTTCAATTTTTTTTTTCCTTTTATTTTCGAATATTTTGACCTGAGACCAATAAACGGGATGAAGTCATTGACTAGAAAAATAAGAAAGGAAGTCGGATCCCCCGGTAACTGACTGAGAAAAATTAGATCTAGACTGTTCTTTTAACTTGACACACATTTTAAAATGGATCTCCTATAATTTTCATAGGCATTTAATTGAGTTTGATCTGGCTGGAATTAATCTGAATCGTTGGTTGCTAGTTTTTCTCAGTCAGGTGGATACAGATTATTCTTAGAGGCCATTCTTCTATGATTAGAATTAGGTTAGATTAGACTGTTTAACTTAACTTTATACGAATTTTAAAGCAGACTTTTCCATATTCAAATAGGTTCGAAAGTTTTTGGATTTTGCTGAGCATATTCTATTCCCTACGGTATTGTATAGCAGGTGACACTCATTCATTCTTCCACTGGCGTGTGTGTATCTCACCCATAATAAAAAGCGTAGTAAATTATTCACTGAAAAAAAAAATATTGTGGGTGGAGAACATTTAAAATTATTTTAAAATGCATTTCCATCTTTTTTTAAATGACAAACAGAGACAATTTTATTTGTACGAGTCCAACCATGAATATGAGAAATCTATAGCACCAGAAAGTCAAAACTCCAACAACTGAAGTTCAGAAACTTATGTGGACAGATAAAAATATGAACCCAACTATTGGTTTGGGTCCGGATCTCCTAAAGTAATCTAATTTTTTAGTTTAGATCCGGACCGTTCGATTCTCCGGTCCGTGGGCCCCTTTAATCTGACAGTTCGGATTTGAATCGGATTTGAATCAGATGGTCCGGATATAAACTAAAAAATTGAGTTACTTTTGAAGATCCGAATTTAGTTTTTCTTCGACTTTTCACGAGGTCCCAAAAAATTTACCAATTTACCCTCCAATTTTTTAGTTGTGGAGTAGAGAAAAGTGTGACCAAACAAATGTAGCCTATATTTTTTTTAATATCTAACATTTAAATATAAATTAAGAAATCTGACTAGTTTAATTGGATATTTTTAAAAGTGCTCAGACCGGTCAAACTTTGGCCAGCCCGAATTTTTAATAAAACCGGCAAAGTTTGGCCGGCCTGTTTTTTTTTTAACACAAATTTTAAAAGTACACATTAATATCTTCGGAACATTAATTTAGGAACACTGATTTATATCACTCAACTTTAATATAAATTGATGACAAGACATCTTCGGAACATTAATTTAATATAAATTGATGACAAGACATCTTCGGAACATTAATTTAATATAAATTGATGACAAGACATCTTCGGAGCATTAATTTAATATAAATTGATGACAAGACATCTATTGAATTAAGTTAGGAACATTAATGTATATCACTCAACTTTCTGAAATTTTAAGTTACCATTTGGTCCCTAAAATATTAATTAATTAAATTCAATTGATCATAAGGTCAAAAAAAATTGTTGTCATTCTTATTGATGCTATCATTGTATATTTATGTTATTATTCACATTAAAATTCATATCCTAAATGATAATGTGGACTTGAATCTATTTTAATTAAAATTAAATTTTGTAGGAATTACAAATTGTAGGGATCACATGGATCAATATAATAAGAAAGTGAAACTTTAAAAACAATATCTGTAAATTACTAGTTATAAAAGTTAACAGGATAAGGAAAATCATATAATTAACATGGGATGATGATTGGTATTAAGAGTATAGCTTAAAAAAATATATTATTCCTAAATTTCTTTAACTATATATAGAAATAGAATACTGTTAATACCTGAATTTCTAAAAACTTGCTATACAATAAAAAAATATTAAACGAGAAGATCCCGGAAAATTTGAAAGGCCATATTATAACGACCATATAGGCGATATTTGTAAAAAAAATTTTTTTGGCAATTTGTCCATAGGCTATATTTGTAATTTTCATGTACAAAGAATAAAAGCCAAAAAAAAAAAAAAAAAAAAACCAGCCGAAGAGTTCGGCCCTATTAAAAATTCGGACCGGCTGAACTTTGACTGATTTGGACACTTTTAAAAATATTCAGATTTATTAATTTATATTTAATGTTGGATTTAAAAAAAAAATCGGAATTTTAATGTAGCATTGGTCGATGTAAAATAATGAAGTAGGACAACACCTCTCCCACTTTACTGAAACCGAGAATTCTGTTATTAAATAATGAAGTAGGACATCTCTATTCTTAAAGAAACGGAGAGGATAGGGGAGGCGAGGAGGGATTTTTTTTAAAAACAGTAATTAAAATAATAAAAGTTAAAGAAACGACATGATTGCTTCGTTTGTTATAAAAACAGCAAAAACAGAATCCCGGATTCGGTTAAGTTATTTTTTTACTTCACCGAATACGCTATTCGGTTAAGTTGATGGTTTTAACAGGGGATACAGTGGGTTGCCGCCGGGTTGCCACAGAAAATCGGTGAAGCCATTTTTTTGGCTTAACCGAATAGGGGATTCGGTGAGGGGGATTTCTTTTGCTTTTTTGGCTTAACCGAATCCCGGATTCGGTGAAGCCGATATTTTTGCTTTTTTGGGTTAAACGAATAGGGGATTCATAGTATTATAAAGTGATTTTGCTTTTTTGGCAAAACCATAATATATTTGGACGCTCCTCATTAAATGAAATACTTATTTTATTACATACTATTTTATTTACTGAAAGCAATTACATTACCCTTATCTTGCCCAAACGAGTATATATAAAAGTAAAAGACGCTCTTCCAACTATGACAAATTAACACAGCCTAGCAGAGCATGCTTTGCATTTTACAAAATAAAAATAAATAATAGCTAAAATTACGGATAAGGTTACCAAGCATGCTTCGCAAATTGCATTTTGTGGGGTGGCTCTGGCTCGTTGTTGAGATTTATATATGTTGAACTATATGCTTGGTTAATATATATAGTTCCAAAAAATAAATACTGTATTAAGAGTAGAACTAGGTTGTTCTTAAGCTCACCAAGTCTCTTTGTGAGCTTAACTCAAAAGTTTATTGAATTGGTTTCAAGTTACATATCCAAACTGTTGAAACCGATCTACTTCACGAGTGATGAGTTTACATGTCAAGTTTTTAAATTTTCGAACTAATTTAATATAAAGTCAAGAGGTAAAAAAATGATGAAAAATGAACACATTAAAATTAACTTATAAACCATCTTTTTTTGACCATTTGACTTTATACTAAATTAGCTCAAAAATTTATAAGTTTGACATGTAAACGCATCACTCATGAAGTAGATCGGTTTCAACGGTTTGGATGCATCGTTTGAAGCCAATTTAATAGATTTTTGAATTAAGCTCACAAAAAAAACTTAGTGAGCTTAAGAACACCCTAGTTACTGCAAAAAATATATAGTTCCAACTAAAATATATTCCCCAGGTTGTCTTGTTAATATAGTTCCCCATGGTATTAATACTGTAATTATATTTCTTTTGTAAATATAGTTCCAAAACATAAATTCCCCAAGTTCAATTGTCGTAAATTAAAATTTAATAATTTTATTGTGAAGTTAACCGAATACCCTATTCGGTTAACAATAAAAAATAAAAAAAATCCAAATCGAATACCCTATTCGGTTTATAATAAAAAATAAAAAAATAATGTAAACCGAATTGGCTATTCGGTTTACATTAAAAAATCAAAAAATAATCTAAACCGAATAGCCAATTCGGTTAATGGTGGGTGTTACACGGGTAGTTACATAATTCCGGGATCTGTTCTGTGAAAATATGCTTAACCGAATAGCCAATTCGGTTAAGCAAAAAAAAATAACTTAACCGAATTCCGGATTCGGTTTTTGCTGTTTTTATAACAAACGAAGCAATCATGTCGTTTCTTTAACTTTTATTATTTTATTTACTGTTTTTAAAAAAAATCCGGCGAGGAGAGGAGAGGAGAGAAGATGAAACCAAATAAAGTCAAGACAGCAAAATGCAGCAATAGAGGTAGGGGTAAATAAAATGGGTCTCTACTCTCTACTCTCTAGTGGGAATGATGGATGACCATCGGTGGCTTCGTGGGAGCACTTTAGGGTGTGTGCTCCACAAACTCAAATAGAAAGGGAAGGGAAGGGAAGGGAGGGGAGGGGGTGGAAGGGAAAGGGAGGTTGAGAAGGAAAGAATTTTAGTAGAGTTATTTGCTCCACAAAGTGCATAGAGAGGAAAGGAAACCTGAGGTGTAAATTTAGATTTTAACATATATTTTATTTAACTATGACTATTTTGCCCTTACATAGAGGAAAGAAAAACTGATGTATTTCTAACTGGTATGAACCGGTACAGAGAACTGAGAGAGATGCTTCGAGTTGCATTTTATTATCACTACGCCTGAACATATCTAAGTCTTAATAATTAAATACATACATTCACAAAAAACATAAATCATATTTCTCCTTTTGATGTCCCAACCGCACTAGGACACATAAATCAACCCTTAATAGGAAAGACATAAATATAAAAAGAACTGAAGTGTAACTTTGCAGGATAGCGAGTCAAGCAAATTGATAAACAAATTATATTCTTATCTATACCAAATTTCCTAGGTAAAGGCTCTGCAGAAGTCATATGACTTGAGAAGGAATGATTCCGAAAAAGCCAGCAGCTATTGAATTGAAGGATTTTCGACCTATTAGCATTCTCAGTCTAATACCGAAAATAATTTCCAAGTTACTAGCTACGAGACTCTCTGGGTACCTTTCACAGCTTATTTCAATTAACCAATCAGCTTTTATCAGAGGCCGCCAAATTTCTGAGAATTTCCTGGTGGTAAGGGAAATTTTACAACAGGTGTCCCATACTCACCAATCAGCAGTGTTTTTTAAGATTGATTTTGCGAAGGCCTTTGATTCTATCAATTGGGAATTTTTAATTCATGTCATGCATTCAATAGGCTTTCCTACAAAGTGGGTAAGGTGGATTAAATTGCTGCTGGAAACTTCTACCTCACGAGTTATTATTAATGGGGAAGAATCTGAATATTTCTCTCATAAGCGGGGTCTTTGCCAAGGGGATCCGCTTTCTCCGATGCTTTTCCTAATAGCAGTTGATGTGCTACAGCGTATGATCCTTCGGGTTAATGAGACACTTGACAATCCGATTTCAGCACAGCTTGCTGCCCCAATACTGGCCTTTCAATATGCGGATGATACCGCGATTATTTCTCATGTGGACCTGCCTACACTGATCACTCTCAAGTTGGTCCTTAAATTATTCTCAAAAATTTCGGGCTTGCAAATTAATTTTGACAAAAGCTCGTTCTATCCGATTAATCTTGATCAAACTCAAACTTTGATGGTTAGCGCTATTATGGGCTGTTCTCGTACTGACTTACCAGTATCTTATCTTGGGATGCCTCTTACTATTCGTAAGCCAAGGAGACAGGATTTTATTCCTCTGCTAGAAAAAATAGAGGCTTGAGTTGAAGGATGGATTGGCAAATTTCTATCAAAAGGGGGCAGATTGCAACTTATTAACTCGGTTCTATGCAGTATACCGATTTATACCATGACCTGCTTTGTTCTTCCGAAATGGGTGCTAAAAAGGATTACAAAGATATGCCGTAATTTCCTCTGGGGTAAATCGCATGTGCAGGGCAGAGGGTTCCCTTTGATCAGTTGGGAATCGGTTTGCTTGTCTAAACGGGTTGGCGGGTTTGGAGTTCCCAATTTGGAATTGAGGAATATTTCCTTGTTGCTTAGATGGTGGTGGAAGGCGGCCAATCAAACCGATAGTCTTTGGTATTCGATTATTCGTACTTTAAGGCAACACAGCCCTCAACAGCTCAATCCAAAAGTGTGGATGGTAAATGGTTCTTTTTTTTGGAATCAATTGATCAAGTTATACACATTATTTCAATGGTGTACTCAATGGTCTATTGGCAATGGTGAGAGGATCTCGTTTTGGTATGATTGTTGGGGCCTATTGCCTCTGAGGCGGATGAAGGATGGATTGCCTAGGCCTATTTCTCAACAAATTTCACTTAAAGATGCGCTATCAAATGGTTCCCCTGTTGCCTCTTCTTTTACTGGTACTGTACCGGTTTTCAATCATCTAGATGATAATCTAAAATGGCGGTGGTCGGCCAATGGTGATTACTCTGCTGGGTCCGTATACAAAGTCCTTCTTGAGACAGGAAGAATTAAATGGCATTTCATGCACATATGGAGAGTGGCAGCCCCTTTAAAAGTGAAAGTTTTTTCTCAACTGTTGTTAAAAGATAAATTGCCGACTCGAGACATGTTGCAAAGAAGAGGCATTAACTGTGAACCTCGTTGTGTGATGTGTGACGACTGCTTAGTAGAATCTTCTAATCACCTATTCTTTGAATGTCAAAATGCGAGGGATGTGTGGGCTCGTTTTGTTTCTCTCATGCAACTTGGTGAAACGGTATGTGACACTTGGGAAGCATCGTTTAATCTTTACTGCAACTCTATGGGTCGGACTAAGCAAACTAAGCAGGTTTGGATGGTCTATTTCATGTCTGTTTTGTGGTCGATATGGAGGATGCGCAATGAGGTCATCTTTAGGGGAAAGAAGCTACCACAGTGGCTAGTTGCAAACCGAGCTGCGGAGGACGCGAAATTGTGGTTGAAGTTTTGTGGAAAAGGAAAAAAAGGGGCAGTGGGGGCTGTTAGAGGCATGGGGTTTACAACAAATTCCACTGTTCTAATTTAGCATTGTTGTACCAATAATTAGGACCTTGTTGTTGTAAGCATATCTATTAATATAACCTTGGTAGTCACTACCAAGTTTTCAAAAAAAGAATATAACCATAAACCCTGATCAAATTTCGTAAACTCAATCACACAAAATTTCAGGAAATGAATTTTAAATTAACCATAAACCCTATTTAAGGAATTGGTACCGGAGACATACTGGTACCCATGGTTTCAGGAAATGAAATTTTAAATTGGTAAGGTCTCTGACAAGTAAGAATGAAAGGACAAAACATATTAATAATATTAAGTCAAAAATTGGTGAAAATGAAGTGAAATATGTGAATCAAATCCCAGTTTCGCCACTCCGCAAATTTGCATCATCCGAACTCATCTGAACTTTCATAAAAAATTTCAATAGTTGCAGTCGATATCTTGTCAGCTTTACGATATTACAATCATAGCTCGTGAGAATTTAATTTCGATCCAATCAATTCATTAATTTATTTTTCTTATGTTGCTATACATCTACTGAATGGTCTAATGTTGCTATACATCCACTGCACCATTACAATCTTATTATGTTGGTATACATCCACTGCACTTATAAATTCCTTTCTTCTACTAGTGATATGCTAGGAGGGCCTCTGAACTGCTACCCCGATCTTCTCGCCCAATTCGCCAGGTGGTGTGACGTCTATACATTGTAGTTAATACTAACACCCACTGCATATAACACAAAAATGAGTATGACTTCACATACTTAGGACTGGTACACATATAGGCCTAGTGACTCACATTGATAGAGATTTACTAGCATCATACCACACCGGTACACAGAGTTAAGAACACCATGTTGTAGTTAGAAATGAATATAACTCACATCAATATGTTTATTGACTCAAACCCGTACATAGTCTTGTAAGAATACACTGTTCTAAATGCATATGCTATAAGAATATAAGATGCTTATAAGTTGTCAAATGCAATTTTGAAACACAAAACAGGCATTTTTTCAATTTAAGTGCAGATTTTATCCGAATTTTTCCAAAAAGTGCAAATTGCTAAAAATTGAGTTATAACTATGTGTTCAGATTTTGCATTTCGATAATATCTCTTATAAAAATTTGGACAAAATGGGAAAATTGAGGAATGCATACAACATAATTGAACCAATTTATCCTTTGTCATTCTATATTTTATTTTCTTATCAGTGCTTGCAGTTCTAGCCGACATTTTTATTAATATCCAACATTAAATAAAAAATATTAAATATACCCAGGGATTCTGGGTATTTTTAAAAATGCCCAAACCGTTCATTTTTTGGCCGGTTGGATTAAAAATTCAGACCGGCCAAAAAATGGCCGGTCAGGTTCTTTTTATTTTTGAAATATTTGATAGATTACTTCTTTTGTTGTATAATTAGCATAATTATACTAAAACACGCTAAATTACGTTAAATTATGTTAAATTATGTTGAATTATGCTAAAATATGCTAAATTACGCTAATTATACTAAAATACACTAAATTATGTTAAAATACGCTAAATTATGCTAAATTATGTTAAATTATGCTAAATTACGCTAAATTACGCTATTATACTAAAATACTCTAAATTACGCTAATTATACTAAAATACGTTAAATTACGCTAAATTACCCTAAATTTTAAAAATTATACTAAATTTAGCTTAAATGTTAAATTATGCTAAAATACACTAAATTATGCTAAATTATGTTGATTATGCTAAATTATACTCTTGTTCTCTTTCATAAAATATTGGTAATTTCCTTTTATTTTTAAGTCATTTTGTGCTATCTTTCATAAATCATAAAAAATAGTAAAAAAATTCCAAAAATAGTAAAAGTTCGTATTCTACAAGTTCATTATATAACTAATTTACTGAGCTACTTAGATTGAAAATTAAAAATAAAAAAATTAATTGAAAACTTCAACTCAAGTTTTGAGGCTTTTTCCTTTGTTTTTTGGCAATTTTGAATTTGGAAAAATGGCATAGAAATCACTGGCGCATGCATATTTTCGCAAGCTTTACGAAAAGTGGTCATTTGCTGAAATCGGACACTCGAGCACGGTTTTATTCCCGTTTGAAGTTTCGTCGTCGTTTTTAGTCTTTTCAGTGAAGATATCGTATGACGTGCCTTATCCTAATTTAGCGCATTTTAGTATAATTAGCATAATTTAGCGTAATTAGCGTAATTTAGTATAATTTAGCGTAATAGCGTAATTAGCATAATTTAGCGTAATAGCGTAATTAGCGTAATTTAGCGTAATTTGGCGTAATTTAGCGTAATTAGCGTAATTTGGCGTAATTTAGCGTAATTAGCGTAATTTAGCATAATTTAGCGTAATAGCGTAATTAGCATAATTTAGCGTAATAGCGTAATTAGCGTAATTTAGCGTAATAGCGTAATTAGCGTAATTTAGCGTAATAGCGTAATTAGCGTAATTTAGCGTAATAGCGTAATTAGCGTAATTTAGCGTAATTTGGCGTAATTTAGTGTAATTTAGGGTAATTTAGCGTAATTTAGTATAATTTAGCGTAATTTAGCGTAATTAGCATAATTAGCATAATTAGTGTAATTTAGCGTAATTTAGCGTATTTTAGTATAATTAGCGTATTTTAGTATAGTTATGCTAATTATATATCAAAATAAGTAATCTATCAAATATTAAAAAAAAAAAGAACCTGACTGGTCATTTTTTGTCTGGTCCGAATTTTTAATCCAACCGACCAAAAAATGGCTGATTTAGACATTTTTAAAAATACCCAAGAACCCTGGATATATTTAATATTTTTTATTAATGTCGGATATTAATAAAGAGAGTAGAACTAGAGTGTTCTTAATCGAAAGTAAGCTGAAACAAATTCTTATAGTATTTATGCGTAAAAATTGAACCATCCGGATTGCCTAAGTGATCATTTGAATCGACTAGGGTGCTTTTTAGAAAATAGAGACGCTAGTTATTAAGTCAGTCGGCTATCTTTTAAAATCTTCATAATTTTTTTATTATAGGAAATGTAATCTCTAACTAAATTTTTGTAAATAATTAGACTTAATTTTGAGGAAGAATATCATGTATATCCTTCAAAAATCTTGTAGTATTTATGCGTAAAAATTGAAGAATCTGGGTTGCCTGGGTGATCATTTGAATCGACTTGGGTGCTTTTTAGAAGATAGGGACAATAGCTATTAAGCCGAATTTTTTTTAGTTGACACCCTAAAAAACGAAATTAAATTATTACCACTCGTTTGGGCTTAATTTCAATCCTACCACCCACGCCAACTGAGTTAGCACACCAAATTAGTTGGTGCGCGAACTGGGTTGGCGCATCATGCTCTGTTAAGGATTTTGTGACATAGATCAATCGGGTGCTGAGTATATAGCTACGGGCTTTGGGAAAAGTCAACATGGTTTATATAATCAAAGCCACTCCTCATTCTTATTCGTTCCATTCCACGCGTCGCAATAAAATTATCTGCTTTATGCACATGGGGGGCCCACGAAGTTTGACCAAGCAATTTTTCAAATTTCAGCAGTTAAGTCTGCTCCTGCTTGTGCGCCAACTCAGTCTGCGCACCTGGTGCGCCAACCCAGTCCGCGCACCCGCCTATTAGGTGCGCGAACCCCGTTAGCGTGGGTGGTATGATTGAAAATAAGCCCCTCGGGGTGGTATTCATTTAATTTAATTTTTTTTGGGTGTCAATAATAAAAATTCGGGCTATTAAGTCAGTCGGCCATCCCTTAAAATCTACGGAATTTTTTTATTATAATAAATATGTAATCTATAATTAACTTTTTAGTAAATAGTTGGACTTAATTTTGAGGAAGAATACCATGTATATCCTTCAATAATCTTGAAATTACATATTCCCCCTTGAAAATTTAAAATATTATATTTACCCTTCTAAATTTAAAAAATCTACAGATTTATGATATTAATTGTCTTTTCTATTAAAACTCATTCTAAAATTGTAAAATACCCATTTTATCATTTATTAAAACAAAAAATATAGTTTATTTAAGAGAAATATTCAATCTTCTAGTAGGTCCATTGTGAGGGCAAATGGTTCGTTTTCTTAGTTTCGACGCGCACACAAGCATATATTGTGTATGCGCCACAAATAGAGAAATGATTCATTTGTTTTAAAAAATTGATTAATTAGAAGATCAAATATTTCTCTTATACAAACTACATATTATTATTTTTTTTAATAAAGGGTAAATGAATATTTTATAAATTTAAAATGAAAATTACTATAAAGGGCATTAAATTGAGTAAATTTGTGAGTTTTTAAATTATAGAAGGATAAATTTGAAGTTACAAATTTAGAGAGATAAATAAGTAATTTCAAAATTTTCGAGAAATATAGATTAAATTCCCCTTAATTTTGGTATCTACGAAGTACAGACTTACCGATTCCGTTTCGAGATAAAATTTTCTAACATTAGTCACAAAAGATTCAAAAGTGGGGACGAAAATATTAAATCCATTGTTAGAGTTGGGTAAAAAAAAGAGTGAGGATATGGTACTATGTCTAACGTATAATGGTCCACGCTATGAACTCAAATTTTCAGTTTGAAAGTCTTAATAGTAGATCTGAACCGTTCAACATGATCACCATATGAATATATACTTGTAAATTAAATTTTATATTTTTTAGAATTGTTTTACTATTTTATGGGTAAAAAATCACTTTATCTGAAAATTTTGGACCATCCAAAAATAGTTATTTTCTACTCATCTAAAAAAATAGTAAAATAATTGTAAAAAAAGTAAAAATTAATTTACAAGTACATATTCAAATGGAAACTATGTTGAACGGTTTGTATCGACCATTAAAATTTTAAAACAAAAATATTAATTCGAAGTACAGCCTAATCCGCGCTATGCATAGTACCATAGCCTCACTCGAAAAAAAATATCAAATCCATTTGTATAGCATGTATGAAGTGTACGAGAGAAAAGTGATAACAGATTGAGCATGCTCCGGGCACAAATTTGTACAGCCTTTTGTCCGAATTCGCATCTCCTAAGATCGATATCTCAAACTTTTGAGTTGATATGTAAAATATCTGAACCGTTCAAAAAAAATTCTGCACGAATCTCAAAGCACAATAATACTGACAGGCATTCCGAATAGATAACGAATTTTTTTTTACGGACTGTAGATAAACTGATCAATTTAAGATGTACTTGCTTCCAATTCTGTAAAATTTGAGATGTGTTTCCTCCCCACCCAGTAAAGAAGTATCAGATTCTTTGTGTCGCCTGTTCGTCAGTAGGCAGTGTATAAAGGCACAACAAACTGTTGATGGGGCACTGTACAAATAATTTCCGAAGTAAAGAAGTATCAGATTCTTTGTGCGCTGATTTCATAATTTCCGAAGCGAAAAACTGCAGACCTGAAAACATAGATATTAAGTTGCATTACATATTCTGAGAACAAATAAACTAACACCTTGTTTGGATGGAGAGTAGAGGAAGGAAGGGGAGGTGAAGAATAAAAGGGAATGGAATGGAATAGAAAGGAAGATTAACATATTTAACTTCTTTGTGTTTAGATGATTAATGAGGAAAAATAAATTTAACTTTTCTTTCCGTCTTATTTCTTGTTTGGTTGATTAAAATTTAGAAGGTTAATGAGAAATTCGGTGATTGTTGTAGGTTTGTAAAGACAAAAAATTTGTATGAGAATTATATAGGTAAGATATATGATTGGACATTTGTGTTTTTTGTTCTAAAAATATTTGCAACAAAATTTATTTCCATCCGTTACACCCCAAACCCCAAATCGGGAGGGAAACCGATTATATTGATTATAATAATACAAGGTTAAACCTTTCACCTCCTGTACCCTTCACCTCCGACATAATTTTGTCAACCAAACACGATTCGACGGAAAGTTTTCTTTTCTTTCCATTCCCTCCCTTCCTCTACTCTCCATCCAAACAAGGTGTAAGGATTTAGAGGAAGTCAAAACTAGTATACTTTTGACATAATTAACCTGTCTTCTCATTAATTCAGGCATATAGAATTTACTAAAATCGAAAAAAGAAGATTATTTGTCCACTTTGGATGATATACCTTCGCTCCTACTTACAATTACACGCAGATTCAGAATTTTCGTCAGAGGGGGCAAAAAAATAGCAAATTAGGTTTAAATAGTTAATCAGGTTCAAACTCATCAGCTAATCGGATACTAAATAAGAAACAATATTCTAATTTATAATTTTTAATACTTGACTTATAATATTCAATGCTTTAACTTCTAATCCTGATTACCAATCAGAATTAAAAAAATGTAGCTGAATTTTAACTCTAAATTAAACATTAATTACAAATTAAAAATTCAAAAGGGGCAAATAAAATTCCGGAGGAGGGGGCGGGGGGCAAAGTCATTACGGATATAAATTTGAATAAAAATTTCAAAATCCAGAGAGAGCAGTCCCTCCCTTGCTTAAGCTGGGTCCGCTCCTGCTTACATCCAATAAAGACTGGCGTTATAAACATGATTATGAAGTGGATTAATTCCAAAAAGAAAAAATCATATCATATTAGAAACCAAGAATTATGCACAATTACAGTCAGTTCCATCTTTTCTCATTCGATGTATAATTGCACTTTAACAAAATGACTTCAATATTTTATTTGGATGCGGAATCGGGAGCCGTCTGATACGCAGCAGATCAAATTCAGTCTAATATTAAGTCAGAGTCATTCAATCAAAGGCGAAGGTAAATGGGGGTCAATTGACTCTTACAGATACAATAAAATTAACCCTCACTCACAGCATACAAGTAATATATGATTGACCTTCATAGTTTGAAATCTGGCTTCGCCACTGCATCTAACACATCAAGATTTGCACAGACAACTTTAAAATTTTTATGGATCAAGTGTGAACAAAATCCTGATACAAATCGGTTTAAACTGCACATGAGATCAAACTTTGTCCAATGCCCATGTGAGACCACCCTGTCCATTGGATGTCCATGCATTATTGGCATAGATTATCGTCCCACATGATCTGCCAATAATGCATGGGCATTATTCTAAATAGTACTGTATATTATGCCCCCACCCCCACATTTACCCCAACATTATTCTCCCCGTACGTATCAGACTCCATCTAGTTTTGGCCTCTCAATATAGCTACATAAAACGACAGAGAGACCAGTAAATAAAGCTGATTCTTATCTTCTCTGGTAAACTTTCTTGTCAAGGGAACATTTGGACAATGAAAAGAAGATCTATGAGGTCTATATATAAGAGATAATTCCAAGTTTCTTAATTGTTACGACCGAGTCATGTCAACCCAATTGGCAATGAACCATACCAAAGTGCAAGGTTGATAATCCAATGTGGACGACATAAAAACTAAATATTCTGATAGATGAGTTCTTAGAGCAATTAACTGATTGAATCATATGTTATCAATTTATCAAGACAAAAAATATATTAATATGCTATCTGAAATTGAGATTCTGAAATTATATCAGATCTCTATTGTAAAATAATTTTACATGTGATGGGTTTGTAAACCGTTAGCTGACAGTCTACTCTGACAACATGAGTTTTTAGAATTTGTTACATATCAAATTTGCAAATTTGATATGTACATGGATAATTTGGTTTGTAAATTGTAAGAACCAATTTGCAATACAATTGTAGCTGCCTGAATATGAAGCATTCTCTCTCTCGAGTCTGTTTTTAATGTACAGATTTTTTTTAGAAATTTAGTCGAATATCAAGTCATATTATTTTTTGTGGATCCGTTGACTCTTTCGCTGAACAATGATATTTCATAGCGTTGCTTTCAAAAAAGAAAAGAAAAAGACTAATTGGGAAAGACCCAAAAGCTATGTATGAAGATGAGAGTTTTGAAAACTAAAGGGACTGATACGCCCTATCTCAGAGAGAGTAGGCCGTAGGTGAAAAGGATCTTTGGGTTGGGCTCGTCCTGTCTCGGAGTGGCAGGTCGAGATTGATGAAGTCGGTTCTCAAAATGAGAATGGTTGTGGTTATGAGATATTCGGACTGTAACCTGTATGATATCTCTCTTGGGTAGCCAAAAATTCAACCCCTATTCAATGGGCCGGTCTACCTTATATAGGTAGTCCCCTAACCGCTATTCTGTGTTGTTACGTAGGTTAGGGGAGATATGATAGTTATGTTAACCGTAGAAAACGGTTATCCGTTATCCCGCATAGGCGGTGCAAGCCGAGTTCGAGCTAGACCCATATTACGTGCGGCTTTATAAGGCTTTGTTGGGCCTGGTTTTTGGTGGATCCCGGACTTTTCATATTGATCCTGGGTTGGACTCTCAAGGAGGTCCAAATCCCGGTTCTATCATGGCCCGTGAGAGGTTAGTGAGGGTCTTGAGAACATGGCCCTATCAGGGACTAAACTAGAATGTAGCACAACAGTAGTATGGCGTATATATAGATAAATTAGGTTGGGGGAATTTCACGTATACCCCTCACAAACTTCAAAATTACATATTTCCCCTTCTAAATTTTGAAATTACGTATTTCCCCCTCTAAACTTCAAAAACTCACATATTTACCCATTTTATTGTTTTTAATATTAAAACACATTCTAAATTCATAAAATACCCATTTCACCCTTTTATTAAAAAGCATAAAACGTCCATCTGACTCCAATTTGAATCTGAAATGTTCCTCTATCGTCCGAATTGCTTTAAGATATGTGCGTGCTAGGTCAACATGAATCTTGAAGCGAACACGCACGAATATTGAAGCAATATGCACAGATCTTAATGCAATGCACACGGATCAAAATTGCTTTAAGATCCGTGCGCACTAGATCAACGCGAATCTTGAAGCGAACATGCACAGATCTTATTACGATGTGCGGGGATCGGAAGGTAGAAGAACCCTTCAGATTCAAATTTGAGTTCTATGAGATGTTTTATACTTTTAATAAAGGGTAAAATGGATATTTTATAAATTTAGAACGAGTTTTGATATATAAAACAATAAAATGGGTAAATATGTGAGTTTTTGAAGTTTAGAGTGGGAAATACGTAATTTTAAATTTTAGAGGGAGAAATACGTAATTTTGAAGTTTTTGAGGGGTATACGTGAAACTCCCCCAGTTAGGTTCAAAGTATATGGCGTGTCTAAATATTTTCTTTTAACACTAATCATTGAGAGACAAAAGCTACTACTGGATTTTATACGATCCTATCTTTTGTTTGATATCTCTATTGGTACTTGAAATTCCTGGAAGGTGCCTTAAATGGCTGGAAAACAGCAAAAGGATCACAAATATTTACTTTTAGTACTGTATTTTCATCTTAAATTCTCAATCCATTTATTTTGCTAACGGAGATATTCTAATTAGAGTTTTTCTGTAAATTAAAAATATACCAATTTTTTGCATATAAATATTGGCTTTTTTTTTTATTTTACGCTGACCGCGCTCAGCGTGATTAATATATTGATATCTTGTTAAAATGAAAAATTTATATCCCTTGAATATTTTTAATTATCTTTTAGCTAGATAGGGTGAGAATCTATTGATCAATTAAATGCTAGACCGTCCAGTTGTAATAATGTTTTTCCTATTTAAAAGATAATATAAGAATTTAATTAAAAATATGAAACTTTGCTTCCAACAAGATTTTAATATTTAAATAGCATTAAACGGCTCCGATTAGTCTGGTAAATTTTGAAAATCGAGATTTGGATACAAAATAGCAGTATTTTTTTAAATTTATGAAATAACATACGTAGCATAACTCATTCTGAGTTCGTAAACTTAAAAATAGATTGCTAATCTTCAACCCAAAAGAAAAAGAAAAATAATTGTTGAAGATATGCTTACTTGATGTCTGCTTTTTTCACATAATTAAATTCGTAATCTTTATATACCGTAATTATCATGAGATTTAAGAGGTGGGAAAAGTTGATGTGGCAATGCAATATATACTTTCTGCCTCCCGCACCACTTGCATTTAGACTACAGCACTAAATATTTTATTTAACACATCCTAAGTTCAGTGCATAATCAGCAATCAACAGCTGAAATAAAAAATAAGAACACACGTTTGGCATCCTATATATATTTAACACCCAATGGTTTTTCTTGTTGAATTTTCATAAGATGATTGTATATTTGCAAATGCACATGCAGTCCTTATCCTCTGCAGTCACCAAATTGCACGGTTATGCAACTTTCAGTTGACTTGTGTAAAGGTGCAAAAGAAAAATTATAATTTTAACAGCATATAACATCAAAATAAGTGGATCTTTATGAAAGCAACTTAGAAAGTGACCCTCCAATTAATGTTACAGTGTTGCCAGTTATTTTTTTAAATATATTAAAAAAGTATATATTAAAACTCTTCCACTTTATTGTAGATATATTAAAGATATTCACATCAAGTACTACCATAAGATTTACATGGATCCATGTTTAATACGTTTAATCGTATGAAAAAAAAACCCCAAATTTGAAAATTAAATAATGGATTGTGTTGACACATTCTGATTTCATAAAATAATTGGCGATAAATTGCACATCAAGTTCAACTTAATTTTAATTCCAATTGTTTCTAACTTTTCTAATGCAACATTTTAACAGAACCTACTGTTAAATAAAAACTTATAATAGTTTTTTTTTTTTCAAGTAGTAGTATCTTGTTATTGGATACATTGTTGAGTTAACAAATCAACCAATTAACCAAATTCAATGCATAACAAACTGACCCCCATACAGAGACCTGCACATTTCACTATTACAGCAAATTCTCTCTCTTCTCAGGTCTATTCCTTTCTCTCTCATGAGACCACTATAAATAACTACTCCAACTTGCTCCAATTTTAACCCAGGGTTCATAAAGGGCACTAAAATAGAGAGAGAAAGAGAGAAGAAAGGGGAGTGATATATAGTGTGTGAACATATATAGTGTGTTTTGAAGTGAGGTGGGCAGATAAGTTAGTTTAGTTTCTCTGTCTACTTAGAAAGAAAGAGATATGGATATAGAGGCGAGACATGAGGTCTCTGTTGATTGGAAGGGAAGACCATGTAGAAATAACAAGCATGGTGGCATGAAAGCTGCCGTCTTTGTTCTTGGTCCTTTCTCTCTCTCTCTCTATCTATCTATCTCCCCCTTTCTGATCATTTTAGGATGCCTCTGTTTCTAGTGTACCATATGTACAATATAAAATATTATAGACTAAGACTATTGTCTATTGAGATTACCTTAAGCTAATTAATAGCATAGATACCTTTTTTTTTTTGTCCCTTCTGTCATATGCTGGAAAGTAAGGGTGTTGTATATTGATGCTAGATTATACAGTTATACACTTGAGAGTTTGTATATAGAAGGCTAATTATTTTAAATTTTGTCCAATTCCCAGTAAGTACAAGATACAAACTAAATTGTTTATGAAGATTACTACATATTGTATATACAGAGATAATACAATTCCTATCAGAAAGAATGCACTTCATGGGAGATCATGAACAAATTGTAAATAATAATATTAACTTAATTCTTTGATTGCTAAGTTATCTATGCTAGCTCATGATTGCTTTCTTTTCTTTTTTTATTTCGTTTTGGCTAATATTGGTTTGTGTTGATAATTTGACATATGCAAGGCATACAAGCATTTGAGATAATGGCAATAGCAGCTGTGGGGAATAATCTGATAACGTATGTATTCAACGAGATGCACTTTGCGCTGTCAAAATCGGCAAATATAGTGACAAACTTTATCGGCACCATATTCCTGTTGTCCCTGCTCGGCGGATTCCTATCTGATTCTTATCTCAGCAGCTTTTGGACCATGCTCATCTTTGGTTTTGTGGAGCTCTCTGTAAGCACTTTCTTTTCCTTTCCATTATTATTTATTTTTCTTATCTTGTTTTGGTTCTTAAATCTTGTGCATTGTTTGTGGGAAATATTTTTGGAGGAAAAGGACCGTTTCCTTGATCTGTATATTCTCTTGAGCCTAGTATACCGTTTTGTTACATTATACAATTTTAAAATGAGAATCCCTTTGTATGGCAAAGTTAAGTGCTATTGCTATACCTTGTTTTTATTATCTACATGCAGCCTCTATTTTGTGGGGTTCCTTTTCCTTTGGCCTTTTCATATCTACATGTAATTTGTTCCAATCCTATCCACCTTTTGGACCAGGATCTGTGATGTGCCCCTTTTTTGGTATTTCTCCTATCCACTTCTGTACAAAGGATGGATAGGTATCATTCATATTCGAATATAATCCAAATAGAACAATCAATCTCTAACACTATTTTGATTGCTCAATCTTAATCACCTCAAGCAATCTCGGCTCGTACGTACTCTTCGGCCAAAAGGCATTTATATCCTAACAAGCACGTCAAATCTTTAATTACTATACCTAAAAATAATTAATAGTTATTTTAATACTAAACCACAGGTGTCTATAAAGGAGGCAATATGTTAGGTTTTGGATTATCTTAGTTTGATCAAACTAACTAGATCAAATCTAAAAAGATGGCTAGTTTGGCACCTCTAGTTGGGAATTCAATCGCAATCTGATTTACATCTGGTTCTTGTGGGACCCAGCTTATTCCTCTGGTTGGATTTTTTTGTTGGCAATGGTCCTCTAGTTGGAATTGATGCTCACAGAAGGTAATGAATACAATTATGCAAGGGAAAAAAAGCCAAGAAAAACTAAAAAGAACTTCAACTAAATTCAATTATTGAATTAAAGACTTTTACAATAAAAATAATTATATTTTTTTTTGAGAGAAAAATGAAGGTCATACCTTCAAGTTCTATTGAGTGTAACAGTTATGGGTGAGGCTTCCCATTGTTGGATTACCAGTTCCTTGAATTCTGGTATTTTGAGTCAAGAATTATCTAATCAGAATGTATTTGTACTAGGAAAATTTGTCTGAACTTGGCATATCAGTGGACAGTGATCAGATGCTGTGTTGGCTATGGCTCTTTGTATCGTGTTGGGGAATGTTGATGACCATGTGGTTGAGATTAGGAATCTATCGAGTCTTGCAAAGAAAAATAATTATAAAATTGAACAGTATGCAAAATAAAGATGCATATTCCACCTGAATTAACATTTTTTTACCAGGGTTTCATATTGCTATCTGTGCAAGCACATCTCCCGCAGCTGAGACCCCAAAAGTGCAACATGCTATCAGCACAAAACATCTGTGAAGAGGCAAAGGGATTCAAATCCACCATTTTTTTCATTGCTCTGTACCTGGTTGCACTAGGCAGCGGTTGCTTGAAACCTAACATGATCGCTCATGGAGCCGACCAGTTCAGAAAGGACGATCCACTACAGTCAAAAAAATTATCAACATACTTCAATACTGCCTATTTCAGTTTTTGTTTAGGAGAGCTCATAGCGCTTACTGTGCTGGTATGGGTCCAGACTAGATCTGGTATGGATATCGGGTTTGGTGTGTCGGCAGCCGCCATGGCATTTGTGCTAGTGAGTTTGGTTTCAGGAGTGTTTTTCTATAGGAACAAGCCACCTCAAGGAAGCATTTTCACACCAATTGCAAGGGTATGGTTAACTAATTACCCCTTCTAATTTTACTCTATTGAAGGAATGTCTACTTTGTAAAATTATATGCGTAATTAATTTCTCAAATTGTAACTTCAAATTCTGTTTTGTAAACACATGTAGGTACTTGTGGCAGCAATTACCAAGAGAAAGCAAGTATGCCCATCAAATCCTGAATTTATATACCGTGGCCAAGCCAATCCACTCAACAATTTAAATTCAATTAATAGGTCTCATGAAGGTGCGCCTCATGCCAACAAAATCCGGTACACCAATAAATTGAGGTCAGCCCTGAGTACCTCCACCCATCCTTACAATACTCTATTGGAAATATTTCTACAAAATAACTAAATAAGCCTCATACCAAGTAACATTTTCTTTTCTTATTTCGATAATAACTTGTGCTAATTTTTCACTCCGGATAACATGACATATTTCTTGGCCAATTTTGCTAGCATCATCATTTCCCTCTTGCAAAGAGAAGAATATAACAACAATACCCACAACAACCAAACAAAAATAAAACATCAAGAACATATCTGAAAAAATAGCGATAACAGAAGCAAGTAACGCTAAGGGTAATATACCTCTTTATTAATTATCTTTTCTCCTGATTAAACAGGTTTCTAGACAAAGCGTGCATCAAGACCCAAGATAACGAGAAAGAATCGCCATGGCGGCTGTGCACTGCTGCACAGGTCGAGCAGGTGAAGTCGCTCATCTTGGTCATCCCAATCTTTGCATGCACAATCGTCTTCAACACTGTTCTTGCACAGCTGCAGACGTTTTCAGTGCAGCAGGGTGCCTTGATGGACAACCGGCTCTTCTCGGGGTCCTTCAAGGTACCGCCGGCATCACTGCAGGCCATTCCATATATCATTCTGATCTTATTGGTACCGATGTATGAGCTTCTGTTCGTGCCGTTTGTCAGAGGGATTACTGGACACAGCTCAGGTATCACGCCCCTGCAACGCATCGGTGTTGGGCTTTTCACTGTCACTTTCTCCATGGTCGCAGCAGCTATGGTAATATGAACAAGTTTATTGGATTCTAGCAAGAAATTATTTTTTCCTGTTCAAACAAAAACATTGCTATTGCATTAATTGTAAACGAATCATTATGCTTACATGTTAAGAGTTTTAAAAGTACTGATATGTATTCTTTATATTGCTACAAATGAGACTCATAGAACACCAAAGATGCATACAAACTTTTAACTCTAAGAGAAAAAAAAATATTTTATATTTTGAAACAGAAAAATGAATCCCCTATTCACCTGTTTACAAAATAAAAGGGAAAAATAAGGTAGAACGTACAATAGTTAACATTTAAAAGGCCAACGAAGTAATTTTTTACTTGAGAGACCGTTTATGTAATTTTCTTTTCCCTGACTCATGTTTTGTTTTACTTGCCATTTTCAGGTGGAGCAAAAGCGACGCGAGTCCGAAAAACCCATATCCATCTTGTGGATTGCACCCCAATTTCTTGTGTTTGGTCTATCTGAAATGTTCACAGCAGTTGGTTTAATCGAGTTTTTCTATAAGCAATCCTTAGCCGGAATGCAATCCTTCCTAACCTCCATGACCTATTGTTCGTACTCCTTCGGTTTTTACCTAAGCTCAGTCCTTGTCTCCTTGATCAACAAGTTCACTAACCATTCATTTACTCATGGCGGTTGGTTAAGTGACAATGACCTAAACAAGGATAGGTTGGATTTGTTCTATTGGGTTTTGGCGGCACTAAGCATTTTGAATTTCTTCAACTACTTGTATTGGTCTAGATGGTACTCAACAAGCATTCAGCCAGATGGTGAGTATGTTGTTGACACAAATGGAGAGGAAGAACAGAGGATGGCTTTTTCAAAGGACGGTGGAAATGAGATTGGTACAATGTTATGATGGTTTGGTACAATTATTAGACTAATTAATGGGGTATGATATGGCATGCTCTATTTTGACAAATTTTTTTGCTCTCTTTTTTTCTTTTCATTACTAGCTTGACCCTGTATTAATTAATAGAGAAAGAAAAATATTAAGAAGAAGAAAAGTAAACCCTTGCTAGTGTCTGTCTATTAGGAGAAAGTTTGTTTTTTAGCTTTAATTATGGGCGTGAAAGGAATGGACACTTCAATGTATATGTTTTATATATCAAAAGAGAAAGTTAGGTCTTAATCCATCTTATCTTCTCTTTACACCATTTATTCTTTCTTAACAATAACAGTGTTTATTATTTTTTAGTAAAAACGTCGTTAGTGCTTCGAATTATTATTCAAATCATATGAGGTTTGTTGATGTGAACTTAGTTTAATTAAGCTTGTTAACCAGCTCGTTCGATATTTTGGGTGTGAATTTTTTTTTGAGGAAAATTTTGGGTGTTAATTACTAAAGGCGATTTCTTTTAGAGAAACTTATACAGTTATACATAGATACTCAGCCGCCTTTCAATTAGAACAAGTCCAAACAAACTAAAGCATATATTCTATATTTTTTTGTCTACAAATTAAGTGTTTATAGCTTTTGTAACATCAACAAAGTCAAAAATTTCTACTTAAAAAACAAAGCAGAATAAGACAAAGTCGGTTCCTTGCCTTGCTTGTTGTAAGTTCCTTATTGTTCCTTTTTATTTGCTTTTTATTGAAAACAAATGTTTGTTAATTGTCCCCCAAGTGGCTTGGGGTCTTTGTCAAAAAATCAAAATCTTTTGTTAGAACTTTAAAAGGAGACAATGGGTGTGAATGTGTGGAACAGAGACTTCTTTAATTTTGATCTCCTTTAGACAGTTAAGGATAGCCCAATAGAAGAGAATTAATGTGATTTGGCGAGTCACAGGGGTGAATATAATATATATAAAGATAAACCTTGTAATTCACTTTGTTTACTCTTGGAAGACTTTCAGGGCCTGTTCGGCAACGCAAATTTCAGCGGGAATGAAAATTTTTTGGTATGGAAATAGAAATATTAATTTGCGAATTCTCAAAGTCTTTTAATCGATGGAAAAAATTTAGAAATAGATGTTAGATAAATACATGGGAAATTTGTTGGGAATAGAAACTAACTTAAAATTAGCTTATATGGCATGATAATGTAAGCAACTCCAACAAACAAGAGTCCAATAAGGCCGATAATGTACCAGTCACTCCAATAAATCCAGTAACTGCTCTGTACAGTAACAGTGTACCAGTAAACTCAGATAGGCTCCTCACAATACCAATAACGCATGTGGCTCAAAATTCCTGGGTCAGTCAGATAACTCGAACTAAAAAGAAGATCACCTCTGGCTCCATAGAGCTGAACAAAGTGCCTCTTAGTAGAGAGGAAAAACATGTCCAATTCAAACGAGTCGCCATGACGGGCACTGAAAGAGCAGATAAGAAAGGGACCACTTCCAAGAAGGTTAAAGAGTTTACTGTGCTGTGGCTGCCAGCCAATCGAGAATGCTGTGCTCGCTGACACCTGGAGAAGAACTACCTCAGATTCGAACATGAGGGGCTGCCGAGTCTTCTGCAGTAGAGACCTGAAGACAACTAAACTTTCTTTTTGATATAGATAGCTATACCTTCAGCCATATGTGTTTTTGTTGTTGTTTAGATTTGCTTCAGACTTTGCCGTTGTGGTGTTTTGTTTTTGTTTTGCGGTGTTTCTTTACTATTCTTGCATGCAGTGCTACTGGTTTTTGTAATTATCCAATTTCAGCAATGAAATGGGCTTAATGCCTCTTTTAAAAAAAAAAAAGCTTATATGGCATGATTATGTTAGTTGTCGGAATAAAAAAATAACTTAAAATTAGCTTAATATATTAAAATTAAGTGTTGCTAGTTTTAATATGATTGTTTAATTAATTTCTTGTATTATTAAGTTGTATTTGTTTAATTCATTTTAGACTTTGTGCTTGTTTAAATTGTGTTTTGTGTAATTGAGTGCTTGATGATGCAAGTTAATTTTAGTTAAATTAATTAAACGAGCATTGATGAGTAATCCTTCTTTTAATTAATTAAACAAGTTAACTATATCTTTTAATTAATGAGCAAAATATACTCTATCTCAATTTTAAACAATTTTCAACTTTCAACGGTCAATAATTAATTACAAAATTAATAATCTTTTAATTGTTTTTTATTCTTCACAAGAGCCACGACATACGGAAAAAAAACGGAGCTCCCACTGAATTGTATTTTTCTCATAAAAACTGAAGGAGATAAGGGAAATAAACCTATTTGAAATTTGAAATAGGGAATAAAAACTGACTAGTGTTGTAAAAAATGTCCATTTAGGCAGATTAATTGGTCGATTAGTCGTTGGCGGTGATCAAACCGTTATGGATTTTTCCGACTAATTGGCCGATTATTTCCGATTATGACCGATTATTTTCAAATATTTCCGATTAATCGTTTGACGATACCCTATCCGTCCGACGAGCGCATACTGTTATTTACAACACTACTGAAACTGACTACGGAACGAGTAATAGGAAAAGTTCCGGCCAATCTGTTTTTCCCAAAGAAAACCCCATAGGCATCGAGTCACCGAACAGGTTACTCTCTGTGGTGAGGTTCCTTTTTGTAGAGTTGGTTTCTTCTAGTATTATTTAACAATAATAATAACATTGTTTACTCTTGGAAGACTTTTATGTCTCTGAGCTGAGGCTCATTTTTGTAAAGTTAGTTTCCTCTCCAATTGTAGTATTATTGAAGAATAATAATAACATGAAGATAGATTATAAAGTTCGTCTTTTTTGGGTGTATATTTTGTGGTATTGTTTCTTCTAGTATTATTTAACAATAATAATAACATTGTTTACTCTTGGAAGACTTTTATGTCTCTGAGCTGAGGCTCATTTTTGTAAAGTTAGTTTCCTCTCCAATTGTAGTATTATTGAAGAATAATAATAACATGAAGATAGATTATAAAGTTCGTCTTTTTTGGGTGTATATTTTGTGGTATTGTTTCTTCTAGTATTATTTAACAATAATAATAACATTGTTTACTCTTGGAAGACTTTTTTGTCTCTGAGCTGAGGCTCCTTTTTGTAAAGTTAGTTTCCTCTCCAATTGTAGTATTATTGAAGAATAATAATAACATGAAGATAGATTATAAAGTTCTTCTTTTTTGGGTGTATATTTTGTGGTAACTGTTAGGCTAAGAATTTTTTTAATTTTATAGACCGTAGTCTTTGTTTATTTAAATGAAACTTTGTTTATTTAAATGAAACCATGCAGCTTGTGTCTTTCATTTCAAACACAGTTGTTTTTATAACAGTATGACAAATAATATATTCTTGTAATATGCTTATGAAATTTTTCAGAGGAACAATTGGTTAGCTGTGGAATGTTTGAACTAAGAATAATTAAAAAAAATAAGTGGCTCCTTTTCTTATTAATTTGTGACGTGTACACAAGTGTATGCCTAAATATCACTGTATATGCGTCACAAGTAGAAAAATAAAGTATTTGCTTTCAGAAACCGATTAATTAGAAGACATAATATTTTTCTTATACATACTACATATTTTTATTTTTTAATAATAACAAAATGATAATTTTATAAATTTAAAACGAGTTTTAATAAAAAAATAAAAAATTTGGATTAATTTGTGAGTTTTTGAAAATTTGAAGAGGAAATATGATATTATGAATTTTAGAGGGGGGGACACGTAATTACTAAGTGTTTGAGGTATATACATGCGATTCATAATGGAATTATCTACTCAATGATGAGAAACGAGAAACGCCTTCTTGATTGACATGCAACCAACTAACCTACGAATTAGTCCTCATGATTACCAAGTTCCCAAATGTAAAACGAGCCACATATTGAGTTCCAATATTTGCATTGCATTCACATCATGCAATTCCCTGTTTTACAACCTAGATAGGTTATGCTAAACTATATGTCGGTGTTTTTTTGGTGTCTAGCTTAGCTAAGCTATCTTTTCACATGTAAAAGCCTAAATAGCAGAGGTGTGTTCAATGATCATGAGCACGAATATGCTGATATAGACCAAGGGGATAGGTTTATTATATAGTTCCATGTAAGTTAAATTATTTATAATTCTGGCCTTGTTTTTGTACATACTTTATACATACATATTTTTCTGTGAAATGTATTTTTCTTTAATGAAATTGTAGCATGCAATCCCAGACAAACATATAAAGAAAAATTATTGGAGCCAATATAAACTCTTTTAATCACATTAGGCAGGGTGTTTGGTTTACAAAAGGTACTGGTTTTGTTTAGATGAGCATTGTCATTTTTTGGATGCAAGATCATTTTCTAAACCCCGCGCAATTGCGGCCCAATAAGCCCATAATCCCTTGATAAACTAAAACAAGGGACGCCTTTGAGATTCACTGTTAACATAATTCATTTTGCAACGGTGTGTCGGGTTCATTTTTAACCTTTCTACTGACCTGAAACATCTCAATTTTGCAAAATGTGAATTGAAAATTCGTCGATCTGCGTACTCGTCCTTGGACAATTGTCCTTTTTGTCTGGGAACGGATCTCAGTGTACTACTCTTATGATTCTAATTTTTTCATTATGTATAAATATAATTGAATTATTTTTCAAATTTTTATATAATTTAGCTTTTCTGTAAAATATCAAGTTTTTATTTGTAGGCTAGTGATTAAAGTTGTTTATTGGATTGTAAAAAATTTTGAATTCAAATTTCATCTTCCACATTATATCTTTTTACATTTTATTTTTTAGTTTTCTATCTAAATTTTCTAATTCTGCTCCTGCTTCTGCCATATAACTATGATCACATCCGTTCGAATCAGCAGGCTTAATTCCCTCGAATCGACCTTAATTTTCTATCAACACTATCAAATGTCGCATCAAGCGAGATTTGTTTTTTTTTTTTAAATTCGCCTCTGCTTTTAAACAAGATCACCTAAAATTTATTTAATTTTGTTAATTCTCCTCTCTTCTTCAAGCCCCCCATGGAGTGGGAAAAATGGTACTGCAAAGCCGGCTCCGTCACGGAACGGCACGGCTACGGCATGCGTGTCGGTTACATGCCGTGACTGCCCCGGGAAGGCATATTTCGGGGAGAGTAGGCCGTATGTGAGAAAAGTAATTGGGTTGGGTTCGTCCTGCCCCGGGAAGGCAGGCCGAGGTCATTGAGATTGGTTCCCGAAGTGGGAATGGTTAGGAGATATTCGGACTCTATTCTGTATGATATCTCACTTATTTAAGCAAAAGCCCGCCCCTGTTTAATGGGGGCATTCTGCTTTAAAATAGGTCATTCCCTAACAGTAATTCTGCGTTGTCAGAGCGGTTAGAGGAGATCGCATAGGAGCAGTTAAGCTCACATAAAGACGGTTATCCCCGCATAAGGGCGGTGACGTCCGCATAATAAGGCGGTCACTAAATCACACCTGCCATGTACAGACTTGAAGGCGGTGACCGTAAGCTGAATCCATACTGGACTCGTATTGGTTCAGGCTTTATTGGGCCTAGCTGTTGACGGATCCCAGGCTTTTCATGGCCCGCGAAAGATCCATGAGGGCCCTTGGAACATGGTCTTATCAGCACATCACGCGAAAGATCTAGTCATGACACGACATGGCACATGGTCACGCGAGTCACGTGTAATTAGGACCGTTATATCTTAACTAAATGGTGAATCTTGAACAAACTAACCTAAATTATAATCAAATGGTCACACGAGTCACGGCACGTTTGGACACGGCTTGAGTCACGTGGCGTGACTATTCGTGTGCTGTGACCACCCCTTGATATTTTGATCACAGCACGTGAAAAATTAACTTAGTCATGGCACGGTACAACACGAGACTAAAGTCACGATGTGTTAGTCACAGCACGTTTTTTCCACCCTAGTATCCCACCACCCCCTCCAAATTAAAGTTCATCTCTCCCTCGAGAGTTGGTGAGAAGATTCAAACCTTAATTGCACGGAACCGGGATCACCGTGAAGACCAGCAATCGATCGTGGAAGATGATTAAGCACAAAGTTGCAGTTTCATTTGCCAAATTGACCAATGAGAAACGCTTAATTCAACAACTATTTGTGATATTTTGAAGACTTATTACTTAAATTGTTTACCCTTTTTAATACATAACTTTTTATTATAATTCCTTCTTTATATATTTCAAATAGAAAACGAACTATGTCAATAATCTGATACTTGCACTAACAAGTCAAAATCGCATTGGGATGCTATCACCTTTTTATAATGTACTATAATTTACACAATGCTTTCAGTGTCAAGCAGCATTAAACAAAATTGCATAAGCCTAACCGGCAACTAAATAGCAATCAGCAAAAGTAATATTTATATTTACCCTTCTTATGAGGATAAAATGTTTTTGATTATGACAATCTGCCGTCGGGGTGATGAATTACAAAATTTTGAAGGCAAACATAATTTTATTTCCAAATTCAATATGCATGACTACATAACACCAGAACTCCATGAATTAAGCAACTATCTTACATGCGTTAATATTAATTGTGTGAATACAGTTATATATTACTAATGAATCACATTGATTTTTTGTGAGTTACTATGAAAGGACCATCAAATTTGTATGATCTGTTCAAAATATTTGAGAGTAAAGATTAATATTAACAATTGATAACTATTTTTTGTGAATAAAGTACACTGAATATTAACAATTGATAACCTAATCAGACGAGGCTGGATCATGCCCAATAGATGCATACTTTGCAAGGTGGAGACTGAGACAGTTCACCATATCTTCAATGTATGTGAATTTGCTAGAGCACTATACGATGGGGTGGTTACTGCCATCAATTCAGCTGAGCCGAGGCCCGAGAGTACAAGCACAACCGATGGTATGGTATACTGATATGTTTACCAGAAACAAACAAGGTGTCAGAACAAGGTCGGTATTGCTGGTCACGCAATTCATATTATGGAGGGAAAGGCGGGCCAGAATTTTCAGAGAGTCAAGCAAAGAAATTCATGAATTAGTCGAAGAAATCATCAATCAACTGAAGTACACAGACATGCCGGCGTTTCATTAGAATATGTCTCAGTTTAATTATTTTCATAGACTTTACTTTTTTACCGAAAGGCTTCTGTTTTTGTTTATTTTCTATGGATTAGCTCAACTGTTTTGAGCTTGATCCATTTTTTTTTATATGGTTGTTACCAGAGTCGGAGCCAGAAATTCACGGAATGGGAGTAATTTTTTTTTTTTAATAAGAATGGTGAGTGAGAGAGATAATATAAAATAAGATGTGTTACAGGTGAGTTTTTGATTTTTTTTATTAAAAAAGTTCTAAAATGTTAGAAATCTCTCAAATTATACACAAATCATATTTTTTAAGAATGAGGTCAATAGTACAACATGTCACAAAAAAATATAGGGGTCAATTTCTTGTACCCCTAATATTTTATTATAATTTATATACGAGAAATATATTTCTAGTACTAGTTTTTGAAGAAAAAAAAATGAGGGTCAATTGACCCCATTCTTGAATAGTAGGTCCGCCTCTGGTTGTTACCATACTCTTGTAACTGAACTATTCCTTTTAATAAAAATGCAGACATGATCCCCATTTCTTTTCTATATATATAAGGGATCCATTTACAACATTTATAAGTTACAACATCTTACAACAATTTGGTTTTGCAATTTCCAAAGTCCAAACAATCAATCCAAACCGTTTAACATGATCTCTATATTAAAATGTACTTGGAGATCAAATTTACATTTTTATGAATTATTTTACTATTTATTAAGTATTTTACAAAAATGATGTTTTTAGACAATTCTAGACCACTGAAAAACAACCGTTTTGTAAAATACTTAATAAATAGTAAAAAATTCAAAAAAATGTAAAATTTGATCTCCAAACACATTTCAATATAGAGATCATGTTGAATGGTTTGGATCGACTGTTTGGACTTTGAAAATTGCAAAACCAAATTGTAGTAAGATGTTGTAACTTACAAATGTTGTAATTGGATCCCGCCGTGTGTGTGTGTGTGTATATATATATATAATATAATATATATAGAGATGAGCTATTGTGCTTTGCAAAGTAAAACATCATCTTTACTTCGGGCCATATTTTCAATGAGGAGGGATCAAGTTACAACAAATTTGAGTTACAACAACCATTTTTTTCATTTTCAAAGTCCAAATCGTCGATCCAAACCGTTCAACATGATTATCTAAATAAAATGTACTTGCAGATCAAATTTTACATTTTTTTGAATTTTTTTACTATTTATTAAGATGGGTACAAAATTTAATGGTCTGAATATGACTATTTTTTGTAAAATACTTAATAAATAGTAAAAACATTCAAAAAAATATAAAATTCAATCTGGAAGTACATTTTATTGTGGAGATCATGTTGAACGGTTTGGATCGACGATTTGGACTTTGAAAATGTCGAAAATAGTTGTGGTAACTTTGTTGTAACTCAAAATTGTTGTAATTAGATTCCTCCTCATTTTCAATATATATATATATATATAGAGAGAGAGAGAGAGAGAGAGAGATGGGCTATTGTGCTTTGCAAAGTAAAACACCCTCTTTACTTCGGGCCATATTTTCATTTTGAAAATCCAAACAACAGATCCGAACCGTTCAACATGTTCTAAATATTGAAATGTGCTTGGAGACTAAATTTTACATTTTTTGAAATTTTTTTACTATTTATTAAGTCACTTTGAAAATCGCTAATCCACTGTGAACAGTAAAATTTTATGAACCACCGGATCAATTTTCTGATATTGAAAGTAAAGATTGTTTTTAAGCAATTCATAACAAATTAAATATTAGAGGAACTGTAAGTCTGTAACTAAACTTATCTTTTACATTCCGTTTTCAATTTTCTTAACATACAATCCAACCAACTCCGAATACATTCATCCATTTTGCATTTCATATAACCTTTTTCATTCCACCCATCTTATGGCGGTCTAATTTAGCCCTGAAGGCTCATATATAATGTACTATGTCTATTATTTTTATCCAATGTGCATAAGAAGCTTCATTATTTTAGTACGACTTTTGTTTATGTTTTGTAATTGTTATTCTTTTCTCTGTTATATAGCTATGATTGTTTATTTATAAATTTCAATAAAAAGGAGAATAATTATTCATTACATGTTGTTCATCGAATAATTCAAAAGCTGAGAGAAGTCAAATAATGTGTGTTATAACTTATAAGGTTTAGTTTGTTGTATGGGCTAATTTTAAGATTATGCAACATATGCTTCTTCTTTTATGTGATGTACCTGCTGAAAAATTCAGAACTGTGTGCTCTAGCATTGACAAGCTAATTTTTGAGCAAGTCAAGAAAGAACTAGTATGCACAATTGTTTAGCTCAGCAACAACCTGGTCATGCTTGGTACATACTATGTTGTATTGACCTTGATTTAATTTGTATCAAATACTGGTCTTTTCTAAATTCTATAACAAGTTTGGAACCTGGGTGGATTAGAAAGGGATATCTGCTCAGACAACCGACAAAATAGGAGCAATTGTCAAAAAGCATGGATCCCCATTTGAAATCATGTCAGAACTGAAAGCACAAGGAAAGAAAAAAAAAAAAAAGGGAGACTGCTGGGGAGCAATAAAAAGGGTAATAAAGAGAGGAAGATTAGCGCAATAAAAAAGGAGATCAATAAAAAAAGAGTGGAAAAACAAGCTTACAGGACTGAGCACAAGCTTGGCGCAATAGACAGTGGTGTAGTCAGAATTTGAATAAGGAGTGGGCAGAAAAATTCAACAAATACGAAATTCAAATAAAATATTAAAAAATTCTAAGAAGTTGCACTTTTTTTTTAACATTGTTTCTTTGTTCTTTTTTTTATCGGAGAAGATACAACAAGTCATTAGTCAATAATAGAGGCAGACGAAATAAGGATGTTGTTTCTTCTTTCGGTTAACGCTATTTTTATTTTTAACGTTGCTTTTCAAAAAAATAATGGAGGCAGACGAAACAATTGGAGCGAAGAGGCGCTATGGGCTGGGGCTAGCGAAAATGAGAATAAAAATATCACATACGGGCTGTTGTTGGATCAAGGTGGGACAGACTGAAAATCAGGATGGGGCAGTAATTAAATTGTAATATGAATAACTAAAAAAAATGGGAATTTCACGTAGTATACCCCTCAAAAACATTAAAATTACGTATTTCCTCTTCTAAAGTTTGAAATTACGTATTTCCCCCTCTAAACTTCAAAAACTCACAAATTTATCCATTTTATTGCCTTTTATATTAAAACTCATTCTAAAATTTTAAAATACCCATTTTACCCTTTATTAAAAGCATATAAAAGCCCATCGACCCAAATTTGAATCTAAAGGGTTCCTCTACCATCCGATCTACGCGCATCGCATTAAGATCTGTGCACATTGCTTCAATATCCGTGCTAATCTAGCACGCACAAATCTTAAAGCAATTATAATATGTGCACATCGCATTAAGATCTGTGCATGTCACTTCAATATGTGTGTGTGTTCGCATCAAGATTTGTGTCGATCTTGCGTGCACATATCTAAAAGCAGTTCGGACAATAGATGAACCGTTTAGATTCAAATTTGAGTCTGATGGGCTTTATATGTTTTTATTAAAGGATAAAATGGGTATTTTATAAATTTAGAATGATTTTTAATATAAAAGACAGTAAATTGGGTAAATTTGTGAGTATTTGAAGTTTAGAGGGAAAATATGTAATTTCAAACTTTAGAGGGGGGAATACGTAATTTCAAAGTTTTTGAGGGGTATATGTGAAATTAGAGGTGCTATCGGGTCGGGTAGGGTCCGGATACTATTATATTTTGACCCGTATCCTAAAAGTGTTTGGATTCGAATTTTGATCTATATACTTATTTGTTTCAAATCGGATCGGGTCCGGATCCGGATACCTATCTACCCGTAGATATTTCGGGTCCAGTCTTTCGGTTCCGGGTAGATATATACCCATAATTTGTTTATGGATTATCGGGTCCGGTTCGGATCGGGAGTCGGTCCGGATCCAAAGCGGGTACATGTCGCAACTCACAAGCATTTGAGAAACACTTTACGTTTAAATATAATTATAATTTCTTAAACATCTCACATAATATATCATTATAATATAAATTAAAATATGCTCCAAAATATTGAAGGTGAGATAATTGTAGAAAGTAAAATATTGGAGATGGTGATTTCATTATGAGGAGGGATCAAGTTACAACAAATTTGAGTTACAACAAAGTTACAACAACCATTTTTTTCATTTTCAAAGTCCAAATCGTCGATCCAAACCGTTCAACATGATTATCTAAATAAAATGTGCTTGCAGATCAAATTTTACATTTTTTTGAATTTTTTACTAATAATGGTTCAAAATTCAATGGTCTGAATATGACTATTTTTTGTAAAATACTAAATCAATAGTAAAAAAATTCAAAAAAAATGTAAAATTTGATCTGCAAGCACATTTTATTGTGGATATCATGTTGAACGGTTTGGATCGACGATTTGGACTTTGAAAATGAAAAAAAATGATTGTTGTAACTCAAATTTGTTGTAACTTGATCCCTCCTCTTTCATTATATGGTTCCAAAAATTCAGGAATAAAATATTAATATCAATTTGTTTCAATCAGCGAAGAGAGCAATAAATTTCAATTATCCATGCAAAAATGTAGATACATAGTAGATAAAGAGATCAAGAAAGGAATTAATTAGCTTCGAAAATTTATAGGCAAAAGATGAACATGACATTTGATTTCAATAATTTGTGCGAAAAGAGCAATAAATTTCATTCAAGAAATTAAAAAATACTACAAATGATTGTCTTGTCATAATTATTAATATATGTGTTTATATTAAATGATTATAAAGAAATGGTATTATCATTTTATCGGGTATTTACACGGATATCGGGTCGGGTTCGATTATGGGTCGAATAACTAAATAAAACTCATATCCTATCCATTACAATATCGGTTCCGGTTCGGATCCAAGTCTGATATTAAATTATTAATTTGTAACCGTGTCCATAATTTAACCAGTTATATTTTTTAAATCATATCTTATCCAAATTAATCGGATCTGGGTCGGTTCCAAATCAGATCCGAGTAATCGGATAAAAGTAGCACCTCTACGTGAAATTTCCCCTAAAAAAATCAAATCCAAGTGAGAACACAAGAAGATTGTTGGAGAGCGTTGGTCACCACCAGAAAACAAAAGCGTAGCGGAAAAGAGGAAGTACAAAAATGTGGGAAAAAAGAGATCGACGAACTTCCAAAAAATAAAAAAATAGGATAAATTAAAAAAGGTATTTTTTTCTTTTATTATTTTAATCAGGGATTTAAAATTATTAATTTCATAAGATAAAATTGGTTAACTCCATAGTTACTATGTAGTGGTTAAAAGATTTTAGAGTTGAGAGATAAATTAGATAAGTTGAAGTATTTAAAAAATAAATAAAAATCTATGAGAATATAAAAATAATTAACTCTATTTAAAATTAAATGTATATTCTAAAACTTTAGCAGCTTGTTTGTTAATGAATCAAAATAGTAAGGATGGATTTTAATTAAATATCTATTATTAGTGGAGTTTAAAGGAAAACAAAAGGAACAAAAATAGTGATTGCAGAGGAGGAGGTCTGTTTTATCTGTCTTTAGACTTTATTGCAGCTTCACAGCCCCCAAAGGTCCAATAATAGTGACGATATAAGCATAAATTCTACGTAATACGATGGAAATAGATTGTAGAGGAGGTCCATTTTACACTGGGATGTCAATGATAGTATTTTAACCGTTAATTTGATCTGTATCGTATTTGATAAGATAGTTATAACAAGTTTTTTTTGTTAGCTTATCAGGTATAGGTAAGATTTTTTTTTCATTAACTTATTTGATAAGAATATGGGTAAGATTTATTTCGTACTCGTTATCTATATGTAATTAATAAATATAAATTATATATGATAATTTTATTTATTTATACATATAGCTATATAATTTTATTATTATAATTAGATTAATTAATATTACATTTCATATAATTTTTTATTTAGTAATATTTGATAAAAAATTTATCTAATATTGTATATTTTTTAATTAGTAACTAGTGACACAATTGATTTATACAATATTTTATCATATCATTTCATTTATAATTTATAACCTTTAAAATAATAGAATAAAAATTTATAAATAGGATAATAATTATAATTTTTTATATTTAGTGGTATTAGATACAATATGTATTTAATATATTTATTTATTATATATTTAGATTGAATTATATATTTTGTTTATTTATTTGTTTCGTTAACTGTTATCTTAATAGATAAAGATAGAATATGAATAAATAAAATTTTAATAGGTATATGTAAAATATAGATAAAACTGGGTAGAACTAGGGTGCTCTTCAGTTCACCAAGTCCTTGGTGAACTCAAGTCTAAAATCCATCGGATCGGCTTCAAACGATGAATTTGAACTGTTGAAACCCGTCTACTTTACGAGTGATGCGTCTACATGCAAAAAATTTTAATTTTAAAATTAATTTTGCATAGAGTCAAGTGGTAAAAAAACGTCAAAAAATGAATGCATTAAAATTAATTTATTAACCTTCTAATTTTGACACCTTGACTTTATCATTCGAAAGTATAAATTTTTTACATGTATACGCATTACTCGTAAGGTAGACAGATTTCAACAGTTCGAATTCGTCGTTTAAAGCCAATCCGATAGATTTTATACTTGAGTTCACCAAGGGGCTTGGTGAACTTAAGAACACCCTAGTTCTACCCGATAATTTAAATGAATATAAATATAAAAAGCATGGACACCCGATTGGTATTGTACTTGTTGAATCCATATCCTCTAAAGTAATAAAATATTTCTGTTTAGATCACGGCCGCAGTCTGAAAGAAATTTGGACCAATCCAGCTTAAAAGTGAAACGCACGAGACTACTAGTCGTACGGATTCTAAGTTTCTAACTGGAGGGTCCAGATCCAAACAGAAATATTCTTACCTTAGTTATACGAATTCGTATTCATAGACAACCTACTTTAGACTCTAGTCTATTGCGGCATTGCCGCTTCACAAATCACAGCCAGCTTACCCTAGAACTCCATGGACTACAGCAACGGCGGCGGGGTGGCGCCTCAGGTTCTCTCTGGCGAGTCGGCGGCGATTTTCTCTGAAGGCATCTCCCTCGTGCTCTCGCGATGGACAGCGCTCCAGATGGCCGTGGAGAATCAGTGGGGCGGGCGCGAATCTCGAGGCAAGGCCGATGAGCTCTTCGCCTCCATCCAATCCTGGTTCTTCAAAACCAAGCGTTAGTATCTCTCAAGTATCTAATATATTCGTGTTGTTTCTGTATTGAGGTTAGAATGAGGAAACTATTACAGAAATTAAGAAATAAAGAATGAACGGAGAAATTATGAGAAAAATGATTTTGTTCACCTTGAAATCTAGTATGTATTTAATTTGATCTTGTATAAATTAGGTAACAAACAAAATAGGAGTATGAAGATTGAACTATATAATCATTGTTTGTTCAGTATAAATTTCAAATTTGCTTGGTTTGCAAGTCAGTTATGAAAGTGAAAATAAAATTTGAAATGTTTTTTTACAATTTCAAAACTCAAAATAAGTTGATGATGTAGTTTTTGAGCTGATATCTCTTGTTTTCAGCTCTTTACATTGATGAATTGGAGGAGTTACTAGATGTTTACATGGGTGATTCATTAAGTACCGTAGTCCAGGATGGAAGTGTTGAGGAGGTAATTGTTTTTCATTTACTTTGCCCCTCCTTTTTATCTTATAATTCCCACTGTGAGATTTTGCACTAGCAAAATTTGTGGAATTGTTTTGTACTAACTATCTGGTGTGTGCACGACTTTTCATATAAAAGAGAAGATAAGAAAAGAGAAAAAATTGTGATTATACTTGGTCGGGAACAAAATCCCTGCAATAATGGGAAGCAAAGGAAGAAATACTGAACATGTTTGAACTGTTCTTTAGAGTTGATTCATAGAATATTTGAAATGATAGTATTGCTTGTAGGTTGCTGAGCAATTGATGATAATGCATGAAGAGTGTTTAGAAGGCGTATATGAATCAATTCAAAAGCTGAAACAATTAGCTCCGCGAACAAATGCTGTTTCTCAAAGCAAACAGGTAAAAAAAAAAAAAATTTGCAAGATCTTTTATTATCTCATTCATTGCATTGGGTTTATCCTTTTGGTAATAAGTTGGAAATGCCACTATGAAACTGCAAAACTTATGCATCCCTCATGAGTAATGTTTTTATACTCTCCTCTAAAGTATGTACAGTAAAATAATTCCAAGATTAATTTTCTCTTTCTTTTATATTGGGAAAATAAATGAGAGTTTGGTTTGGTGAGTTTGAAGAAAATGTGGAATCTTATTTGATGGAGGTGAAAATGAGATTTTAGTGGGCATCTGTATTTTTTGTTTTCAAGTGAATTATTGATTTTTAGGTCTTTTGAATAATAAATAATTTCCCTTCAAGGGATCATTTACATTGTAAATGCACTCTTCAACATATGCATCCCTGTGAGAAAAATGTTAAGGCCTTGTTTTACTTAAAATGAATTTGAGGAACTCAAAAGGTCTAATACGCCTTGACGAATTGTGTTCACGGAGTTTTTAAAGTTCCTACTCGACAGTTTTTTTAGATTAGGGAGATATACAGGGTTCAAATGAAAAAAACTTTCTTTTATGTTGAACAGGTGGTCAACGATGGTGATGACGATAGCTCTGAAGAAGAGGGCTCAGAGTCAGATGCAATGGAAATGGAGGCAACACAAGAGATGGATGTGGATCTGGCGGCCAAGACGGGTACCAAACCCGGACCCGACCCTGATGGTTGGACTGTTGTTGCAAATAAGCGCAACAAGGGTAGAAGATCCAATTAATTTATCTAGGTGTAAAATTTTTGCTGTTAAGAGTAATGTAATTTTGTTTTCTTGTTTTTGTTTTTAATCTCTGGACAGACTTTTTGTGGATGATTTTATTATTATTACATGCTAAATAAGCATATCGTAAGCTCAAGGAAAAGACGTTGTTTAAGAGATTTAGCTGATTATTTTATATTGTTTATACATTCAGATAAATTCTCTTCTTGTATAACTAATCTAAGTAATACGTACAATATTTAGTAAGTAATTTTGAAATATAAATATACAGAGGTTGGTTAATATCAAAACGTTTGTTCCTAGGCTGTAAAACAAACGCTTCGGTTTTTACATTTTTAAAGTCTAAACGGTTGATTCAAATCAATCAATATTCAATCTATAATAACTGTGCTTAGAGATTAAATTTTATATTTTTTGAATTTTTTTTATTATTTATTAAGTTAGTTTTAAAATTGTTATTTTCAATGATTCAGAAATTTTTCACTGTTTATTAAAATTAGTGATTTTAAAACTGACTTAATAAATAGTAAAAAAATTTCAAAAAATATAAAATTTGGTCTCGAAGCACATTTTAATATAAAGATCACATTTAACGGGTTGGATCGACCGTTTGAACTTTGAAAGTTAGAAAACCAATTAGTTGCACCACAGCTCCGGAACAAACGTTTTAATTTTAGCCAACTTATATATATAGAGTGATGCTACGGTGCTTTGTGAAGTAAAGATGGTGTTTTACTTCCCGCTCATATCTCTATTTTCAAAGTTCAAATAGTTAATCTGAATTTCTCAACATGATCTTCATATTGAAATGTGCTTGGAGACCAAATTTTATATTTTTTGAAAAAATTAAATATTTTTTTAGAATTTTTGAAAATCATTGTTTTTCTGAAATTATTATTATTATTTTAATTAATGAAAAACTGAGATTTTAAAAAATTCTAAAGAAATAGTAGAAAAATTAAAAAAATGTAAATTTTGGTCTCCAAGCACATTTTAATATGAAGATCATGTTGGAAGGTTCGAATCGACTGTTTTAACTTTGAAAATAGAGATATGAGCGGAAAGTAAAACACCCTATTTACTTTCCAAAAGATCGTAGCATCACTATATATATATATATATATATATATATATATATATATATATAGAGAGAGAGAGAGAGAGAGTGATAGACTATTATGCTTTGGGAAGTAAAGAGTGTGTTTTACTTTCCGCTCATATCTTCATTTTTAAAGTTCAAACAGTCGATCCGAATTTCTCAACATGATTTTTATATTGATGTGTGCTTGGAGATCAAATTTTACATTTTTTGGAAAAATTTTACTATTTTTTTAGAATTTTTGAAAATTAGTGTTTTTGTGAATTTTTTATTATTTTTTTATTTAATGAAAAGCTCGGATTTTCAAAAATTCTAAAAAAATAGTAAAAAGTTTCTAAAAAATGTAAAATTTGGTCTCCAAACACATATCAATAGAAGATCATGTTGAGAAGTTCGGATCGACTGTTTGAATTTTGAAAATAGAGATATGAGTGGGAAGTAAAACACCCCCTTTACTTCAGCTATGTTGAGTTGCGAAATAAGAGACTTATTTTACTTCACGCTTATATCAAGTACAAACATCATATCCAAACCGCTTAACATGATTTTCATATTGAAATATGCTTGGAGACCAAATTTTACTTTTTTTGGGAATTTCTTACTATTTTTTTGGATGGGTAGAAAATTGATTTTTTGGTTGGAATCTGGATCATAAAAAAACAGTGATTTTAAAAAATACTAAATTTTTTCCAAAAAATATCAAATTTGGTTTCTTAGCATATTTCAATATGTAGATCATGTTGAGCGGTTCGGATCGGCTATTTGAACTTTCAAATATAGAAAATATGAGTGTGAAGTAAACAAACCTCTTACTTCGCAACTCACCACAGCTCCTATATATATATAGAGAGAGAGAGAGAGAGAGATGGGCTATTGTGATTTGCAAAGTAAATGGGGGGGTTTACTTCGGGCCATATTTTTATTTTTAAAAATCCAAACAACCGATCTGAACCGTTCAACATGTTCTAAATATTGAAATGTGCTTGCAGAGTAAATTTTACATTTTTTGGAATTTTTTTACTATTTATTAAGCCACTTTTGAAAATCGCTGATCCATTGTGAACAGTAAAATTTTCTGGACCACCGGATCAGCGATTTTCAAAGTGGCTTAATAAATAGTAAAAAAATTCCAAAAAATGTAAAATTTACTCTGCAAGCAAATTTCAATATTTAGAACATGTTGAACGGTTCGGATCGGTTGTTTGGATTTTCAAAAATAAAAATATGGCCCGAAGTAAACCCCCCCATTTACTTTGCAAAGCACAATAGCCCATATATATATATATATATATATATATATAGAGTAAGGCTAGGTGCTTTGCAAAGTAAACAACTTTTTTTACTTCGGGCAACTTTTTCAATTTGCAAAACTCAAACAACCGATCCGAACCGTTCAACATGTTCTAAATATTGAAATGTGCTTGGACACCAAATTTTACATTTTTTTGGAATTTTTTTACTATTTATTAAGCCACTTTGAAAAAGTCTGATCCGGTGATCCAGAAAATTTTACTGTTTTTTACTGTTCACCGTTGGATCAGCGATTTTCAAAGTGGCTTAATAAATAGTAAAAAAATTCCAAAAAATGTAAAATTTGGTCTCCAAGCACATTTCAATATTTAGAACATGTTGAACGGTTCGGATCGGTTGTTTGAGTTTTGCAAATTGAAAAAGTGGCCCGAAGTAAAGAGGGTTGTTTACTTTGCAAAGCACCATAGCCTTACTCTATATATATATATATATATATATATATATATATATATATATATATATATATATATATATATATATATATATATATATATATATATAGGAAGGATCAAGTTACAACAAATTTGAGTTACAACAAAGTTACAACAATCATTTTTTTCATTTTCAAAGTCCAAATCGTCGATGCAAACAATTCAACATGATCTCCACAATAAAATGTGCTTGCAGATCAAATTTTGCATTTTTTTGAATTTTTTTACTATTTATTAAGTATTTTACAAAAAATAGTCATATTCAGACCATTGAATTTTGTACCCATCTTAATAAATAGTAAAAAAATTTAAAAAAATGTAAAATTTGATCTGCAAGCACATTTTATTTAGATAATCATGTTGAACGGTTTGGATCGACGATTTGGACTTTGAAAATGAAAAAAATGGTTGTTGTAACTTGATCCCTCCTTGTTCGCGCAGAAGCGCAACGCAAGTTTCAGTACGCTTGAGGGCGTACCTTTTAAAACCGCGTTTACACTTCACGAGTAAGGGTTGCAAGTGCACAACCCCTATCGAGTAGTATAATCGGGTATCGATCCACAGGGACGGGCAATTACTTGGTTAGAATCTACCAAACTCAATTAAAAACTAGAAGTGAGAAAGATTTGGTTTGGTATTTAATTTCCTAAAAAGGTCAATTCAAACAATTCAAACAATTCAGAAAGATGTAATAAAATGCTAGAAGAAATGTAAATTGTGTTTTGATTATGGATAAAAGGCGTTTCCAGGGTTTCAGACTTCATCTATGATCTGCCTCTAGTGGTACGGCCCGTACCAAGTCGGTACGGCTAGGCCGTACTTAACTTGGTAAGGCAAGGCCGTACCACTCTGGTAAGACCCGTACTGGCTTCCCAGAACAGAGCTTACTGATACCTCGCATATTTAGTCTATTTTAGGCCTGTTTTAGTACCAGATTCGTGCTATGATTCACCAGAATCATGTGCATTTCATCGATATATCTTTAGAATTTGGTACTGCTGAGTGTTTGTTTGTTTTCTGCAGGTTTGGAGCAAAACACACGAAGAAACGGCGATTCAGATGATGAGGTACGACCCTTACCATGCTTGGTACGGGTCTTACCAGACTTAGCCATTTTTCAGCTCTTCACGCCTGGTACGGCCAGGCCGTACCAATTTGGTACGGGCCGTACCTAAAGGCGGCCTGACAGATTCAAATTTTGGCAGAGGCTATTTAAAGCGGGGAACTCTCCAATTTCGACATCCATTCCATTCCAGATCCATTTGAGAGCACAGTAAGAGAGAGAAAGAGAGCTAAGGAGCTGAGAGCAAGAAGGAAGGAAGAGGAAGAGGCGAAACTCGACGGATCTAGCTTCCTCCTTTCGATCCCTTCGATCCATGGCTATCTCTATCCCTCTTATTGTATTTTTAGATCTGATCATGTGCTGTGAGTAGTTCTTTTAGTTTCTAGGGTTAGAGATTGATTCTTGATTTGTTTTGACTTTCTTTGACTTGTATCTTGTATGAACTCTTTAGTTTGATTGATTGTGATTTACTTTGATATCTTTTGCTTTGCTTGCTGTGATTGTTGTATGATATGCCTCTAGGTTTAGATCGAACCTATCAAGGTCATGTGATCATCTCAATCTCTCATCCAAATCAAATGCTTAGGGTAGAATAGTTCGAATTGAAGCCGAGAGGTTGAATTCTCCTCTAATCGACAGATTAGAGGGTGCCTTAGACCTCCAATCAACCAGCTAGGGTAGATCTGTACCAACACACGAGAGTTGAGGTGTAGAAATCCCTAAAAGGCAATCAATTGCATTCCAACCTAGATCTTGATCCAACAAACGATGGTTGAGAGTTAAGAACCTTAGGTATGGTCAATTGAACCTTTCTAAAGAGTTTAGCACAAGGTACCAGCAAGGAAATGCATTCACTCGAACTGGTAAGCTCTGTTCTGGGAAGCCAGTACGGGTCTTACCAGGGTGGTACGGCCTTGCCTTACCAAGTGAAGTACGGCCTAGCCGTACCAACTTGGTACGGGCCGTACCACTAGAGGCAGATCACAGATGAAGTCTGAAACCCTGGAAACGCCTTTTATCCATAATCAAAACAAAGTTTACATTTCTTCTAGCACTTTATTACACCTGTTTGCATTGTTTGATTTGTTTGAATTGATCTTTTAGGAACTTAAATACCAAACCAAATCTTTCTCACTTCTAGTTTTTGATTGAGTTTGATAGAATCTAACATAGTAATTGCCCGTCCCTGTGGATCGATACCCGATTATACTACTCGATAGGGGTTGTGCACTTGCAACCCTTACTCGTGAAGTGTAAACGCGGTTTTAAAAGGTACGCCCTCAAGCGTACCGAAACTTGCGTTGCGCTTCTGCGCGAACACTTACCAGTTCGAGTTGATGCATTTCCTTGCTGGTACCTTGTGCTAAACTCTTTGGAAAGGTTCAATTGACCATACCTAAGGTTCCTAAGCCCCAACTGTCGTTTGTTGGATCAAGATCTAGGTTGGAATGCAATTGATTGCCTTTTAGGGATTTCTACACCTCAACTCTCGTGTGTTGGTACAGATCTACCCTCATTGGTTGATTGGAGACCTAAGGCACCCTCTAATCTGTCGATTAGAGGAGAATTCAACCTCTCGGCTTCAATTCGAACAAGTCTACCCTAAACAATTGATTTGGTTGAGAGATTGAGATGATCACATGACCTTGATAGGTTCGATCTAAACCTAGAGGTTCATCATACACAATCACAGCAATCAAAGCAAAAGATAGCAAAGAAATCACAATCAATCAATCAAAAGAGTTCATACAAGATACAAGTCAAAGAAAGTCAAAACAAATCAAGAATCCATCTCTAAACCCTAGAAACTAAATTAACTACTCACAGCACATGATCTGATCTAAAAATACAATAAAAGGGATAGAGATAGCCATGGATCGAAGGGATCGAGAGGAGGAAGCTAGATCCGTCGAGTTTCGCCTCTTTCCTCTTCCTTCCTTCTTGCTCCTAGCTCCTTAGCTCTCTTTCTCTCTCTTACTGTGCTCTCAAATAGATCTGGAATGGAATGAATGTCGAAATTGGAGAGTTCCCCGCTTTAAATAGCCTCTGCCAAAATTTGAATCTGTCAGGCCGCCTTTAGGTACGGCCCGTACCAAATTGGTACGGCCAGGCCGTACCAGGCGTGATGAGCTGAAAAATGGCTAAGTCCGGTAAGACCCGTACCAAACTTGGTAAGGGCCGTACCAGATCATCCCAAATCGTCGTTTCTTCGTGTGTTTTGCTCCAAGCCTGCAGAAAACAAACAAACACTCAGCAGTACCAAATTCTAAAGATATATCGATGAAATGCACATGATTCTGGTGAATTAGGGCACGAATCTGGTACTAAAACAGGCCTAAAATAGACTAAATATGCGAGGTATCACTCCTCATATATATATATATATATATATATAGATGGGCTATGGTGAGTTGTGAAGTAAGAGGTTAGTTTTACTTCACGCTCATATTTTCATTTTGAAAATCCAAACAACCGATCCGAACCGCTCAACATGTTATAAATATTGAAATGTGCTTGGAGACTAAATTTTACATTTTTTGGAATTTTTTTACTATTTATTAAGCCACTTTGAAAATTGTTGATCCGGTGGTCCAGAAATTTTTACTGTTTTTTACTGTTTACAGTGGATCAGCGATTTCAAAGTGGCTTAATAAATAGTAAAAAAATTCCAAAAAATATAAAATTTAGTTTCCAAGCACATGTCAATATTTAGAATATGTTGAGCGGTTCGGATCGGTTGTTTGGATTTTCAAAATGAAAATATGGCATGAAGTAAAATGTTGTTTTACTTCACAACTCACCATAGTCTATCTCTCTCTCTCTCTCTCTCTATATATATATATATATATATATATATATATATAGTTGGGCTATAATGTATTGCAATGTATAGTCCCTCTTGTACATTAGACTATAAATCGTTGGATTCGGAATTCAAAAAGACGATCCAAACCGTTCAATTTAATATCCATATTAAAATGTGCTTGGAGACCAAATTTTACATTTTTTGGAAATTGTTTGCTCTTTTTTTAGAATATATGAAAATCATCTTTTTCAGGTTGCCTTTCATCTTAAACTGGTTGTCTTTAATGTTCTACTATTTGTCTTCCATGTTCTAATTGTTCTCTTTCATCTTCATCCAGTTGTCATTCATCTTCAACTGATTGTCTTTCATATTTTACTAGTTGTATTTCATCTTCAACTTATTGTTTTTCATATTCTTGTTATCTTTCATCTTTTACTGGTTATCTTTCATTTTCTTTTGGTTGTCTTTCATCTTCTACTTATTGTCTTTCATGTTCTACTTGTTGTCATTCATTTTCTTCTTGTTGTCTTTCGTCTTCTACTAGTTGTCTTTCATCTTCTTCTTGTTGTCTTTCCTCTTCGACTAGTTGTTCTAGCAAACTCTACTCCGCGTGATATATTGAACAATTTGAGAAGAGAATTTAGACAAAGAAGAGAGAAATCACAAGTAAGAGAAGATAAGAAAACATTTCATATATTAATCAAAGTCTAAAGAAAAAATGACATGCCATCTCTTCTTATAATACATCCATCACATAATAAATAACTTATAAAAACTAAAAGTCCAACTTAGAAACTAATACCACATAATGAACTTAGAAATTCTAACCAACTCTTGAAAACTCTAACACACAAACTTCCCAAATTCGTACCCCAAATCGAATATAGATTTCACTGTAGGGAGATGAATGGAGCATCACGGCTTCCTTTCTCTTCCTTCCCATTCCTCTCCGTGTTGATGTTGTGAAACACAGTCTAAATGCATTACATTTAGATCCAAGCAGCTCTTAAATTAAGTTGAAATACATAAATCAAAATACCATAAATCCACTCCTACTAGATGTTGAAATACATAAATTAAAATACAATAAATCCCTAAATACACTACATAACTTTATAAATTAAACATAATTAACATAATTAAACTTCATTAACAGTATATTTAATAATTATAGCAAATTAACTAATTAAGCTATTTTACTAATTTACATTGTAAATTTAAACTCTAAAAAAGCTAAATTCACACTAAAAATTAAACAAATTCTTTTTTACACTACATATTAATTAAGGTACTAAAGAAGAGAGAGGGTAAGTGGGGTAGAAAGGGTAGAAGTAGAGGTAAGGTGAGGTAAAGTGATTACCATTCTCAGGGTGGTAATCGAAAATTGTATAAGGTTACTAAATTTTTTTTTATTATGTGTGGTAGCCGAAAATTCTACGAGGTTACCAAATTTTTGTTTGTTATACGTGGTAACCGAGAATTCTATAAGGTTGCCATTTTTTTTTGCTTAAGGTTACCAAATAAAAGAATTCGTTTTTTATCCGTGGTAACCGAAAACTCTACCCTGTTAGAATTGACCGTTTGTAAAAAAAAGGTAACCGAATAATGAACTTTTCGGTTCTTATGGTTTTTTTGTGATTTTTTTTTAATTTACGTTTTATAAAAAAAATTCGGGAATGAGTGTCTAGATATATATATCTTTTGTTACTGTTGTTAATAAAATTGCATTTGATTGATCGAGAAGGCATGTGATCGATTCTATGACTCTAATTAGTTGCTTTCAAAAGCTAGTATTGTATGGAAAATATGCTCACATCTGCTGTTATTCTCCCATCGATGCTTGATGATTTTGCTTTGTTTGACTTTTTGCACCGTTGTACCATACAATTCTCTTTCTCAGCGTGCATCTCATATTTAAACATAATGATCGATTAATTATTAAAAGTGTAATATTCATCATAAACAACTTTTAAACCTCGAGCATGAAGTATTTAAACCTTATGTATCAAGCATTTAAATATAAAGTATCAACTAGATGGAAATCAAATTGCACGCTATTCAGAACAAAATTCAACAAAATTATTCAATAATATGCAATCAGAACTAACTTTAACAGCATACAAAAAAGAAATAACTACTTACTTACATTATGATTGTTGCTAGGTCTGATCGAACAAAAACACGATCATCGGAGAATAGCAAATCGAAGAATAGAAAAACGATGATAGGAGGAGGATATGGCTGAACAACGACATACAAGAAAAACAGATGATGAGAACACCAGATCAGCAAATGCCGAGATCGGAGAAAATCAGTTCATCACAGAAGGCGAGTGTGTGGAGGAGAGAGATCGTCGAAGCCTAAGATATCTCTGTGCGATTCAAAAACGGAAAGAAAAGATAAAGAGGAAGCTAATCGCGGTGAAAACTGAAAAGAAATCGCAATTCAAAATTTAGAAATTGTTAATTTCAGTTGTTCGCTATTGAGAAAACTATTTATTTGCGTACCATTAATTATAGTTGAATTAGTTCGAGGGCACAGGCGAGAATGAGAGTTCGGGGACCCAAACATTATTCTTAATTTAAAAAAAATTATACTACATAGAGCAAATTATAAATGCTTTACTACAAGTTATGCTGCGTAAAAGCAGTTTGTGTTGTTCTAAGCAATCTTCTAATTACGTTGTTTGACTCATTTGCAAAACATATAATTATTGAATTTAACGATTTTTTTATATGAGTGAGTTTGCAGGTTCATGATAATTATAATTGCAAGATTAAATTGAAGAACCGAAGAAATCAACAATACTTTGCGAAGATATAGAATTGTAATATAAATAGAAAAGTAAAATAAATTTAAAATTGTTGATTTCTGAAACCATCCGTTCGGAACGGAAGCAATCCGTTCAGCACGGAATGATTCTGGACGGATAGAAAGTGTTCAATATGGAATAATTAAATTCTAGTTAGCAATCGTTCAGAACGGAACAGTTCCGTACCAATCAGGGAGCAATCAAGGAGTTTCTATTCGAAACAGTTGCTAACTGTATGAACGATATTCAAGTAAACACATAATTGGAATGAAGTATACTATCCGTTCAGAACGGGCATAAATGTTCATAAAAACTAGTTCATGATTCAAAAGGCGTTAACCCTAATTTCAATATTTCGTACTATCCGTTCGAACGGAACTTTGCCGTCTGAACGGATCGGTCCAATACCTAGATCTGAAGCTCTTTCTATAAATAGATTGAATACCCCACTTCATATTCTAAATCTAGCCGCCTCCCAAATCCAAAAGGCACTAATTAAGTGTTCTTGAGAGCTTCCAGTGTTGAGAGAGCTTAATCCATTTGACTAATCTAGTCTTAGATTTAGTTAGAGAGTGTTTGGTTCGTTGTTCTTTAGTGTGAAGATCAACTTTAGTGCTCTCTTCAAATAGCCGTGTGACTTCTCGCTTGTAGGGCATTAAGGGCTCACCGGCTCGAGTGTTTGTGCTCTCCATATAACCATAGTTGTGTGACGATCATCTTTGTTAGGACTCTCCAACTCGAGCTTCTAGGCTCACCTTCTCACGAGCTAGACCGTGACTTCTCATGTGTGTTGGGCTCACGGACTACGAGTTGTATTATTTTTTTTTGGGTAATAGGAAAAGTGCACCGATGAGGTTTCCACTACCCCGGAGATGTAGGCATTTTAAGCCGAACTCTGTTATCATCATGCGTGTCAATCTCTCTTACTCTTATCTATTTACATTTGATTGATTGATTGATTGATTGCGGGTTGTTGTTAACTTGAGTACTTTCACAAAAAACGTCTAAGGTTCTTTAAGACACCGTATTCACCCCCTCTAGATCCCATTAGGAACAACAGTTTGTATTTTCAAAATTGATTGAATAAATAATTATACATGTATTAGATTATATTTGAAGTATAATTAACAGTTTTGGTGGTTTTAATCATTCAAAAAGAGTCTAGAATTAATTTTTTAAAAAAAATCTATGATGCATACAACATACCATAAAAATTGGATTTATACCTTCAAAAGTTGATCTAATAAATAATTGTACAAGTATTCAGTTGTATTTGGATTCTAAATGTCTGTTTTGTTGGTTTAATCACTTCTAATAAATAGTTGTACAAGTATTCAGTTGTATTTGGATTTTAAATGTCTGTTTTGTTGGTTTAATCACTTGAACTGTGTCCAGAAATAATTATGAAAATCTAGAATTCATACAACAACATGCAAATGCTTTACTTGAGATTATATAGCATAAAAGTTTATTTCTACTTTTGAAGTTAATCTAATTAGTATTTGTACATGTATTAGGTCATGTTTAGAGTGTACTTGTTAGTTATGATGATTTAGAGTGTACTTGTTAGTATTTGTACATGTATTAGGTCATGTTTAGAGCAGGGCTGCTAATGAGCCGTGCCGGCTCACGAGCCAATGAGTTGAACAGCTCAATAAATTATGTTGATTCAGGCCCTAAACTAAATAAAGCCTGAACTCGACTCAGCTCATATTTTATCACTCAAACAGGACCGAGCCGGCTCATGAGCCTTTCCTCTTTCCGATTTTCCTTCTGTCGCTCTCTCTTTCCTGTTTCCTCTTTCCTCTTTACAAAATCAATGACACGTTTTTAATTTTTGTTTTATATGAATTAATTTATTTTGTATAACACATTTCGATTTTATATGAATTAATTATTCATAAATAATTTTCGTATTACTCGATTACTCGATTGTGCAGCGTGCTTTGAATTTATCTGGAAGTAATTTTTGGATGTATCAAAATTTGTATGCATCAAATAAAATTACTGGAAGATAATCTATCTGGAAGAAATTTATCTGGAAGTAATGCATCAAATAAAATTTGTATGTATCAGAATTTATTTGGAAGTAATATATCTGGAAGATAATCTATCTGGAAGATAATCTATCTGGAAGTAATTTTTCGGCAAAATTACTCGATTTTGATTTTGAATAAATCAAAATATATTGTGCAGCGTGCTTTGAATAAATTACTCAATTTTAATTTTGATTTTCAATATATTGTGCAGCGTGCTTTGAATAAATTTGAAATCTAAAGTGCTATATATCTCGATTTTGATTCATATTTTTCATTCGGACTGCTTGATTATGTTTGATTTGTTTAGGTAAGGTTATGACTTGTAATCAAGTAAATGTTTGTTTTTTTAATACTTGGCATGAGTTGAGCTCGCGAGTTATGAGCCGAGTTAGAGCCGAGCTGAAGGCTCAAACTCATTAAATTGAGCCGAGTTTTTTTCTTCAAGATCGAGCCGAGCCCGAGCCGAGCATGTTTAGCTATATGACGAGTTGAGCCGAGCTTGGCTATTAGCAGCTCTAGTTTAGAGTGTACTTGTTAGTCATGTCTAGAATCCATACAACAAGCTATAAATATTCTATTAGAAATGTTTTACTAGAAACTGCATAAAATATCTTTATACTTTCAAATTGATCTAATCCATTGTTCAATGTTGATTGGACAATGAGATATAAGAATTGCATCCCCATGTTATCACAATAACGGCATTCATTTGAAGTCAAAGTTGCCATATCTATTTTAGTTAGAAAAAGCCCAAAGATCAAAAGTTTTCAAACAACCAGCTAACGATCCTTCAATTGAAAGTTCAGAATAAATGGTAGGCGGAGAACATATTCCAGAACGTAGCAATTTCCACAGCTTGCCTCCAAAATAATACATTTTACAGGTATTGAAAACCCCTTTTTTGTCTTCTCATGTCAGGAAACAACACTGATGGATATATCAAAGAAATACAGCATGGAATACCGCCCCTTCATGCAATCATTCATGGGCATCCGAGGTACGGCAACTGGGTTTACGAATTTGGCAGCGGAAGAAGCTTTGGTCTCAAATTTGAAGCCTATAGAGGGGCACTTGAATCAGTATTGATAGAGCCTCTTTCACTCTTTTTCTCCAACACCCGTTCCCCACGAAGCAAACTATAGAATACCATTGCTTTCTACCAAAACCAAAGCTAAATAAATCATATTTTTTTTGTTTTTTTAACCATGCAAGTGGTCTGCCGAAGAAGTGAGGAGCTCTTTTGACACCATTCTGAAGGTTCTTAAAGCTACTAATGCACAACAATAGATCTCTTGGCAGAATCTCAAAGGTCAACTAGTCAGTCAGGTGGGTCCCTAAAGCTGTTTAGTTATTGTCTACAAAATTTGGCTGGTAAAACAACGGAAAACAGCAGGGTTGTTGTTATTAGGTGCAACAAAGAGACAAATTATGTTGGATATGGGTTAGTACTTCTACAATATATATTTTTCATTTTTTTTATTGTATAGGGCAAATTAGGTTATACATTTGTATGATCTTCATTTGATAAATTTCAGGTTCAGACTTCAAGCAGCTATACAAAACAAGGGCGGAACTAGAAAATTGAGATAGGGAGGCTAGATAAATAAGTGTTATGTAATTTTATTTGATTATGGGGACTAATAGCATAATTTTTTGTACAAATTAAACAATCTAAAGGATAAAACTGAAAAATTCTAATTTATAGAGGGTGCTTAGCACGCCTTCCCCTCCACCTACTTCCGCCCCTGATACAAGATAGCCATGGCCCACAAGTCGCTCAAACCTACTGTTGAGGCATTTTTGTCGGTAGAACACCTACAAGCCATCGAAGGAGCACATTCTAAATCTTAAGTACTTATATAATGCGCCTCTCAATATACAAACAATGCATGGATATAAGCCAATGTCATGGCTTGACTCTGGCGTCTCACTGGTCCTAAACTTCTCAACTGAAAGCATCTCACGAAGCATTACGGCAGTGCAGATGATTTTGCTATCTTCAATCCTTTTTCAATTCAAATAACTTGTAATTAATATAAAGGTTGTTGACAACTACAAGGACCCAGTTTGTTCCCCAGAACTCACATTGCCTATAAGTGCAACTGTGGGACAGTGGGGTATCTCAAAACCAAGCGACAAAGGCATTTAAAGAGACATACTTGATATACCAAAATTTTGAAGCAGACCAGCTTCTAGACTGCAAGGTTGCCAGTGAGACTACTCAAGTCAACAATTGTTCGGATCTAGAGAGAATGCACTCCTCAACGGAAGGTGCCATTGTAGTAAAAGAAGATTAGGAATGTACCGAATGGAACAAGGAGTGAAGTGAATGATGAATTGTACATGTGGTGTGTTGTGTGGCAACATAAACAGGTGTTCAGATATTCAAGATGCTGAAAATGTGCCAAAAAAGTTTGTTTACAGGCTGTGTAAGAGTGCATTGCAAAAGTGATTATGTTTTGATTTTTGAAAGAGAGATACCAAAAGATTTTCTGTAATATAGCAACTTAAAGGTGGTAAGCAAAATCGTTTCCTTCCTGTTGAAACAAAGTTGAAAAATAATATTCAACTCTGTATGCTAGTTTTGTAATTTTACATGCTTGAACGAGAATTATTTATTTTCCAACAGAAGGAAGTTAAACAAGAATATTTGACTCCATATGCTTCTCCTGAAATTTGTACCGAAATTTTTATTAATAGAAAAAATATTAAATTAATGTCGACATAGAATAAAGAATTTGTCAGATTTTGAAATCTAACAAAGATGTTACGAAAACAACACTAGCCACGCAGATTAGAAGCGGAGCTGGCCGTTGAGAACGGTGACGTCCAGGGAGAAAAGAAAAAAATAAAATTTGTCTGGCCGTTGAGAACGGTGACGTCCAGGGAGAAAATTCTAATCCAACCCCTTTGACCAAAAGGCAGTCTGTGTCCTCTCAGCGCATTTGGATTGGAAAAAAAAAAATTGTGGGGCCCACACAAAATCAAAGCAGCTGCTTTGTTTGGAAAATTTGATAAAAGTTCGTGTCCGCCATTTCTAGTTGCTGTCATCAAATTTCTGTTCGTAATTTTATGTTTCAAAATAAAATTCTGACCAAATTTGGTTTTTTGGTTTTTTTTTAATGGAAAAAATAAAAATTTTGTAGCGTTTAATTGAATTGAATTTTGTAGCGTTTAATTAAATATCCTTTATCTTCATCTTCCGAAATTTTTATTTTTTCCATTAAGAAAAAAACCAAAAATCCAAATTTGGTCAGAATTTTATTTTGAAACATAAAATTACGAACAGATATTTGATGACAGCAACTAGAAATGGCGGACACGAACTTTTACCAAAATTTTCCAAACAAAGCAGCTGCTTTGATTTTGTGTGGGCCCCACAATTTTTTTTTTCCATTCCAAATGCGCTGAGAGGACACAGACTGCCTTTTGGTCAAAGGGGCTGGATTAGAATTTTCTCCCTGGACGTCACCGTGCTCAACGGCCAGACAATTTTTTTTTTCCTTTTCTCCCTGGACTTCACCGTTCTCAACGGCCAGATAATTTCTTTTTTTTTTCTTTTCTCCCTGGATGTTACCGTTCTCAACGGCCAGCTCCGCTTCTAATCTGCGTGGCTAAGTGTTGTTAATCGGGACGTTACGGTCCTGGACGTTACAAAAAGTAACGTCTTTGTTAGATTTCAAAATATGATGAATTCTTTATTCTATGTCGACATTAATTTAATATTTTTTCTATTAATAAAAATTTCGGGAAATTTGTATGCTTGCAAATAGATACGTATGAGGGAAGACCTCTGCTTTATTATTTTCCAATAAATAGAATTCTACTGAAAGCAAATTTATTTTGTGCTAGGAAAAAGATTTGATTTCAACTCCTAAGATAATAGCTCGCGAAAAAAATCTTTAAGCTCGGGATGATAAGTTTGCCTTCTGGACTGAAAGCTGTTCAATAGTCTTGCAGTTCTGGGATGGAACACCCTTCTATTTGAGAATGTGCCTACAAAGAGTGATTACAAAAGATGGTAATCATTTGGTCAAAATATTGGACATATGGCAAGAGGAGAAAACATAGAATATTCTTTTGCAATACAGCTTCTGCATGTATACGTAGTAGATGTTGAATTGAAAAACAAATTCCGAGTTCAATCAGAATGATTCAGATAACTAGAAAGTAAACTAAAAATAAATATCTTAAATTTGCACATAACATGTGAATAATACAAAAAAATTCTAATTACAAAAATGCATACAGAATTTCAATTTCAAAATTCTATGAACAAAGGATATATCAGAAAAATTAATCCATATTTCAATTATAATATATATTACAACAAACATTTCTTTATTACCCTTGGTAGAACAAGAAAGTTTTGTTAATTTTAGAAATCATCTGAACACAATTTTCTTTCCAACATGAAAAAAACAAATTTGCAAAGCCAAACATACAATAGGAAATATTTATCTGCCTTGCAAATTCTTGCTCTTAGAATTTTCTAATTGTTCTTCAAATAAAATTACATGATTAAGAGAACTTACAAACAGTGCTCAAAATTAATTAAAAGCATCTATTGTTGCTATCTTTTACAAGACCACATTGTAATAAATGTATTTCACTTAACTACAATGGGACTATATTTCATGAAAATGGAGAACAGAACACACTCAAACATCTGAACCAACTTTTTTTTTTATTATATATGAGACTCACCATATTGTCTTTATAAGAATTAAATGGAACTCAATACACCATGTCTATGAACAGAATAAGAGATAAAAGTCCACCAAATGCGCCTAGCCTATTCAATGCAGGCCTTTATTTATAACAATTTCAATAGAATTCCAGTAGAATTAAAGCCCATGGAGCATTTTTGTTATCCTTGTTTGCTGTTCTTTTGGTGAAAAAAAACTGTAATACCAAGAACCAGAGGCTTACCAAAATGAGTTCAATCAAGAACAAAACAACCTAGAGAACAAGTACCCATGGCAACCCTGCACCGTGTCAAGTAATGGGTTTGTCTGACAAGCATCCTCTACCGCACGATCCATCCACCTCTCCACAATCCCCTCTGCTGCTGAGGCAATCTCATGTTGCAACCCTGAAGCTGCAATGGGCCCTACCAGATTCAGCCTGGTAGCTGCTGAAAGAACATCTCTCATGGCCAAATACACATATGAACGCTGAGCTGTCTTCCCATCGAAACCCAATAACCCAGTAACGAGACCAAACACGCACGCATGGTGGAAGTAAACTAAACCCGACCCAATAAACCTCTCTCTTATCAATTTGAGCTCAGCAATTTCATGGAATACTGAAGCAGCGACCCGTAACAATGCAGAGCCCTGGCTCGCAGAAGCCTTTCTGGCAATCTCATTGGTCAGGGTCGCTTCTAGGAGGTTGTCAAGGCGGGTCCATGTTTCAGTATCAGGGGACTTGTTTAAAGTGTGCACAAAGGGGAGGAAGAGGCTGCCAGTGTTGTCTAACACTTGGATTATAAAAGGTTTTAGGTCTTCAGGTTGTTTTATGAGGTTTGACTGCATAGCTGATTCAAGACCATAAGAGTGTGCGAAGCCACCGGTTGGAAGAATCGAGTCCAGTAGCTGCCACTGAGTCCATTGTAGAAGCGATTTGTTGTCACGATTTGCATCAGCATATGATTTGTTGACTGAATGGTTCATGCTTGCAAGTCCTTATTGATTATACTACACAAAAAGGAAACTTGATGTATTTCTGAAAGAAAAGTAATTCTTTAGTTTATTATATTACAACTTTTTTGGGTAATAACTAATAACTGATACTAATTTTTTTTTTTTTAAAAAGAGACGTTACGATAATTAACAGTACTAGCTATATTTAGAAATTTTCAAACAATTGCAATGTAATGTATTCCATCTTTAAATCAACTATAGAAACAACTGATACAATGTTTATGAGATATATTAAAAGAAACAACTGTCATAGTTATTGTAGGATTCGAGCAAACAGCAAGAATTTTCTTTTTCTATTTTTGTGAGAACCTACTGTAAAGCAAATTATACCTGTCCATGTCTTCTAAGCTGATTAATATACTGGTCTAGTGCAATTATATATAGAGAAACCCCTGATATAAATCAATACAGAGAAAAATAACAAATTTGCACAGGAGTTGCCACAGATAAATAAATCAATAACTAAATTGTGCAAGCGGAGCGAGGGTGACGCCTGCGGGCCCACCCCTCCCCTCCCGCCCTATTCTATTGTTTGTGGAGTACCTTCCTTAATCTGCTGTTGCTGCCATGGTTTGGGAAATCTGTCGGCAACCTTGATCCGATTATTGCGCGATCACCAAACCGACTGGCCGTGTTTTGGGCGGAAAAATACTTAAATAGAAAGAGACTCACCGTCGAAGTTACACCTGTTCTTCTTTCTAGTTGGTCTGTGACTTCAGATTTGACTTCTTGCCGATTCCTCGAAGGTGTGGATGCGATTGATGATCGGAAGAGAGGTTCCTTGTAGCGTCAACTACGTGCTGGGTGAATATCCCGATATCCCTGCGGTACCTACGGTGTGTAATGTAGACTAAAGATTATTTTTAGAAATCATTAATAAATAAAATAAAAATAAATAAATTTACCAAACCAACTTTGGTTTTTACGAAAAGCTATAATTACCGAGCCAATATAAATTCGGTGCCTATTTGGATTACAGGAGTTCGTTCTGAGATTAGTGTCAGATTAAAACGGACGGTTTTAATCTCATTCTACACGGTTTGGTACCGCACTGGATCTGAACTCCAACTTTTTTTTTTTTTGAACTCCAACTACATTTCGTTGATTAATAAAAGGAGAAAGATGGGTCTGTACTCTGTACTCAATAGGGTGGGAATGGGATCCGCTAGTTGTTAAATAGGCCGTTAAGAAAAATAAAATTCTGTTGGGCCTTTTAGAGTTTTGCTGGGCCAGCTGTTATTTTGTATGTTGTTTAATAGGCCTATGAGTTGTAGATTATTATCTGAGAAAGGATGAGAAAAGGTGGATATAATTCGGAGTTGTGTTAGCTTGAGTTCCCTATCTTTTAAGGCTATAATTTTCAGGGCTTCAAAGAGATAATTTTCGTTAAATTTAGTAATGTTGGATTAGTTGTTCCTGGATCATATAATGATTACAAGGCTGACAGTTATTCCGTTGTACATGATTTATCACTTCAAATCATGACAGATTACATATGTTCTAATTATCATTCTTTCCAAAAATAGCATAGGTGCACTTGAATAGCTAAAGAATAGAAAAGGTGAGGAAATACACTGTCACAATCATTACAAGTAAAATTTGCACAGAAAACATTTTCTCTCTACGCATGCCAAAGAAGAATATATAACATAGGCTGCTTCCCTCAATGTCAAGTCTCATAAGTAAAACCATTTAGCGTTAATTGATCGACATGGCATGGCATCATTGCAGAAGCTCAAGAAATTTCTGTCACTTCAGTTGTAATTCAATTGATTTCGATCCATCTGTTCATCTGTTGAGCCAACATTGAAATACACTAGCTTTCCTTAACTCCTTTTCTTTCTTTTAAAGAAAATTCAAATCCATTAGTCCGAGTAGAGTGGGAAAAACATGCCGTGTCGTGCCGTGCCGTGACTAAAATGTCAAGGGGTGGTCACGGCACGCGAATGGTCATGTCACGTGAGTCACGCCGTGCCTAAACGTGCCGTGACCCGCGTGACTCGCGTGACTCGCGTGACCATTTAATTATAATTTAAGTTAATTTATTCAAGATTCACTATTAAATTAATATCTAATGGTCTTAATTACACGTGACTCGCGTTACTACGTGCCGTGTCGTGACTAAATTTTTCACGTGCCGTGCCAAAGTTTCAAAAGATAGGCACGGCACGCGAATGGTCACGGCACGGGACACGCGAGTCACGGCACTCGAATGACACGCGTGCCGTGCCGTTCCGTGCCGTTCAGTGACGGAGCCGGCTCCGGCGTGCCACTTTTCCCACTCTATGTCCGAGTATATGAGGGTTAAACTGACATAGACATTCCGTGATTTTAAAATGTGTAATAAATGGTGTTTGTATGGAAAGTATCATTTAATTTGTTTTTACATATTTTTTATATATAAAAAAACTCTCCTCTGTTGACAAGCGGGACCCACAGGATGTAAAGGTATAAAGCAACACAGGATTAACCCCATCAAATGTTCAAAAGTAGAAAAAAAGTACAATTAGCACTTGCCTCCAAAATGATGGCAAGTCACATTAACAAAAAGGAGAGAAGTACTTATAGCTCATAACTAGGCACTAGGCCAATTATATAAACAATTAATCCAATAACATCACATATAATAACTCTTTCAAAAGAAGATGACAGCAAATGGTGGCTAAAGATTACATGGATACGAATGCAATATGCTATGATGAGAACTATTGTACACATGGACCACACAAACAAGACATCTCTCATTAATTCTTGCGCCTCTAAACCTAGATTATTTAACAAACAAAAAAAACAAACCCTAGCGCTCTTCTAAAAAAAAAAGTACAAATCAGTAAACTGTATATACTACTTCCAGTACTAAAAGATTTTTATTATTCACCTTAGGTTACTCCAGAGCATAAATTAATCAGTTCAGTAAGTCCGGAAACAACTTGTAACAAGTACTCTCCTTACTAGGGCTAGTCTCAGCCTGTTCGGGTTCAGATGAAGAAGGCGACGGTTCGTAATTTGAAACATGACGTGCAAATTCAGATAACATCTGAACTACTTCTCGCATTGCTGGCCTCTCAACGCTGTTTTCTTGCACACACAACATTGCAATGAAAAAAACATGCATTACCTCGTCTAGTGGCACAGTACGCAACCGTGAGTCAACAATCCGAGACACATTTTCTCTTGTGCAATTTGTGACCCGCTTGGTCCACTGGACTATGTCCACCCCTTCGCCAAACTCACCTACTGGTTTTTTACCAGTTATCAACTCCAGTAGAACCACACCAAAACTGTATACATCACTTTTCTCATCCACCTTTAGTGTATATGCATACTCTGCAATAAAATCAACATGTTAATATCACTGTATCAGTATATAGCTACGGGAGTGGTCATAGACACGTACCTAAGGAATCATTGTAAATAGCTTTTATAAAGCAATTGGAACTGTATTTTCAGAAACGGAAGCTGACAAAACGGTATGCAGCGAGTCTTTTCACAAGTTCTTTTTGTTTTGAAAGGAGAAAAGAGAGGATAGACTTGTCATAGTTCCCAAAGTGACTTCTATAATCTACCCTCTCCAATTTTTTACTGGATATTTTCTAGCATTGATATGATATCGTTAAAGAGTATACCCTAAATTTATGCGAAATATATTGAACTACTATGGATGGGCTACACTAATGTGCACAAAGCTCTATTTTTTTGTTGTATTTGTGCACGCAGCTTAAACAAAGCAAACCAGAATTAAATACATTATTATAATGGAAATATCTTTACGCAATATGCAAATCCCAAGGTGAATCGTCAGTCAAATCTTTGGCAACCTTGGGCATGTCCCACATTTTACTAAGTTGTCAATTCCAAGAAAAATTCTATGCTTCTCGGGTTTGCTTCTGTTAAACCCATGCTGATGAAATACTCGTTGAAATACTAAACAAATTGTTAATTCTACGCATATTATGGTCTGAGATTTAGGAGTATCAACCATCACTTAACAAATTGTTAATTCTACGCATTCTTATTGAAATACTAAACCCGAAAACATGCGGTGCCAAATCCCAAGACCTAATTCTGTAATATCTTTGCAAATCTACCCTGGATAATTTAATAACTTGCTACTTTCGGTAACTCCAATATAGGTACCATGACTCACAACCTAGTTACCACTGCTAGGTCCATGCTGGTCAAAGAACAAATCTAACTGAAATCAGATTACAATATTTGATGGTTTAATTAATCAGCCAATCTAAACTAGGATGGTCATAGGTTACAAAATGATATACTTATGGGAAATCTCCTAGATCAGGAGAATAAGAGGTCGGAAATTTTTTCAAGACGGTAAATCAGTAAATATAGTAATGAATTAATTACTTTCTACGAGTTGCTTTCACCAAAGCCAATACGGCACTACTGTGCCGTGTCAGAAGTGCTGCATTGGAATTGCATTTCCTATGTACCGTATTTTTCATAAGTTTTTCTTGGCAAAGGTTTTTCTGAAGTTTCGAAACATGTGGGGGGGAATTGAATGGTCAGTAGGAGTGGGCCACAATGGTATGTGTAGTTTTTTTTTTTTTTTTTTTTGATGACATTGGTATGTGTAGTCTCTGTCTCTTTATGTGGGCCTATTTGTAAAAAGACTGAAAATATAGCTTCGAGTTTTGACCTCTGGCGAATGAACAGTACATTATATCTAGAACAAAAGGGATCCTTGAATCACCCAAAAAAAAAAAAAAGGACATTATTGAAGAATTCCAAGCAACATATGTTTGTATCCTAGTATGTGCGTTTGGAACTTGCAGTTAAAACGGGAAGAAAGTTTTTGTCAGTGGTTCTGATTTTTCAGACTTTCTTGACTTGAAAACAAATGATAAGGACATTTGAAGATAAATTTTACTGATATCCAAAATAATTGTTTTTTTTATCATTACTGTTCTTAGCAACGGATTGACCCTAAGCATATTCAATAAATTTTTGTATAATTTTAATACTCGTCAAAAAAAAAAAACTTCTAAGGCTCGGCCATAATTAGTTTATTATCGACTATATATACATAGTATATAAATTACGAGTAATACTCAATACACATACATACATGTTAATATAGAGTGGCTGCCACAAAAGATCCATAATAGATTTTGTCAACGTTACTATTTGCTGTAGAAAATACAATTATGAAGCAAAGAAAAATATAAAATGAAGAACATAAGATGTAAGAATGAGTTACCTGGCGCAATGTATCCGTAGGACCCCGCAACAGCTGACATGGACTCGGAGGCCCCACCATCCTGCAAGAACTTGGCGAGTCCAAAATCTGCCACGTGTGCCTCAAAATTCTCCCCCAGCAGAATATTATTTGACTTCACATCCCTGTGTACTATCATGGGACTGCAGTCATGGTGCAGGTAACATAGTCCTCTGGCCGCCTCTAGTGCAATCTTGTACCGGCGGTCCCATGCTAGAAACCGGCCTCCTTTTCCATGTAACACCTCGCCTAGGCTGCCGTTCGGCATGTACTCGTAAACGAGCACATTTGTCTCATGATTTGTGCAGAATGCCAGAAGTCGTACAATATTGCGGTGGCGGATGTTGCCTAGGGTCTTGATCTCGGCCTTAAACCCGTGGTCGTGTGCATGCATGGTATTGGACCCAAAACCCATTAACCGTTTAACAGCAATTACTGATGCGCTGCGGGTATGGCCCATGTAGACCACACCGGCCCCACCACGACCAACCACATTGCCATCCTTCATGCACTCTAGGACGTCTGCCATATCAAAGTCCACCTTGCGAAATGCGGTGAGGCGCCATGTGGCAGCATGTCCGGCTGCATGACGGCACGACCGAGCCCGTAAAACAGCTGCAATAGCAAAGACCACCGAGCAGACAAGGAGGCCCAATGCGAATACCAGCTTATAATCAGCTGGGGCTTGCTTGAGAACAACTGGTGCGGCAGTGTAATTACACGGGTTGCTGATGCTTGGACCACACAAATGGGGATTGCCGGCAAATGCCGAAGCATTTAGATAAATTAACTGACCTGTTTCTGGTACTGGGCCTGACAAGTCGTTGAAGGAGAAATCTGCTGATGTTAGGCTCCTTATTGCACCGATCGAGGCCGGAATTGATTCATTTAGATGATTTCTTGATAAATTCAGGTAATTCAAGATTTTTATTCCGGCAATTTCAGGCGGAATATGGCCGGAAAATTCGTTCTGGCTAAGGTCAAGATACGCAAGCTGAGTGCAATTCCCGATTTCGGGCGGAATGGGACCCGATAGCTTGTTAATACTCAAATCAAGTTTGACCAGGTTGTTTAACTGGCTGATTGAACCGGGTATCGGGCCACTGAGTCGGTTATCACTCACTAAAAGTGTTTGTAAAGAAGAAAGGTTTGCAATCGAGGTTGGAATCGGCCCCGAAAGAAAATTATTGGAAATATTCAACTGAGCTAGCTGGGTCTGATCTTGGTCTGGTCTGGGGTTTTCTAACAAAGGGCCAGTGAGAAAATTGCTTTGCAACTCTAACAGGTTTAAATTAGGCAAGTATATTAGGCCTTGAGGGATACTTCCATTTAGATAATTTTGGCCAAGTCTCACTCTGACAAGGCTCAAGCACCTTCCCAAACTCTCTGGAATCGGACCAAATAAAAAGTTTTTCAGCAAAATCAGAACTTTGAGGTTGTTAGAATGGCACAGGCTATTTGGGATTGTACCAGTTAACCTGTTCGTTGAAATGTCAAGCACGTGCAAGCGTCCCGTGGCCCCGAGACGGGCCGGTACTGGCCCCGTTAGGTTGTTCATAAATAATTGAAGTACTTCCAAATTTGGTAAATCGGCCAGAAACCCCGGCATGGGACCGTGTAACTGGTTCATGAAGAGGTTGAGTAGGGTTAGCTGGGATAGACTGGCTAGCTCACCGGGTATTTCACCTGTTAGCCCATTGTTTGATAAATCAAGAGAGAGGAGATTTGTCAAGTTACCAAGTGATGCCGGAATGCGACCTGATAAACGATTGGTATGCAGAAACAATGTATCGAGTGATTCCAAATTGCCGATTTCATGTGGGATTTCACCAGAAATGCCACAACTCGACATGTCAAGATGAACCAGATTATGTAACTTACCAAATTCAGCTGGGATTCTACCTTCAAAGGAATTGAAATAGCCCAGATACAGTTTCTTCATACTCGTAATGTTGCCTAGTTCAGGTGGAATAGGCCCTTGCAAGTCGTTGCCGTTTAGCGAAAGATACTCCAAAACCGGCATTTTACCATAACTCGCCGGGATTTTCCCGTAGAAATAGTTACCGCCGAGGTCTAGGTACTTCAGGTGCATCAAATTAGTAACACCAAGCGGCAGTGAGGCTGTAAAATTGTTATCGTAGGCATCAAGCACTTCAAGATTAGGCAAGGTTGCATAATCCCAGTCGAGATGACCGTTGAATTGATTTGAAGAAATGTTGAGGTACTTGAGGCTGTGCATATTGGAGATGCTTATCACCCCGTCGAGGTTGTTTCCAGCTATGGAGAGGTTCACAAGCGCATCGAGGCCGGTGATGTTTAGTGCTACCGAACTTGAGATGTTGAGGTTTGATATGTTGAGGGAGGTAACACGACCGTGGCCACACCTGATACCATACCATGAACAAACTGAGCCGGGTTTCGACTCATCCCATGTATTCAGTTGTGGAATGTTGCAATCAAGAGCACTTTTAAGGGATGTCAACACGAGTTCATCGCCGTGGAGAAGTGAAGTGGAGATGACGGTGTGTATTAGACAGGAGATGCCTATGGATAGTAGAAGGAGAGAAGTAGGTTTCATCATTTCTGTGGGTGAAACAAAATGTGTTTTAGCTGATTTGGAGAGGGGCTTATGAAATGGAAATGGGAGGGAATCTACGAAACTTCATAGGATAATCATGAAAAGATTGAAGCTTCACGTTTAAGAGATGAGGAATAGGTTCTCTGTACCTCTTTCCTCTCTTTCTCTTTTTGTTTGTGGGAGGGTATTTCTCTTTCTGTCAAGTGAGATTGAGATGCAGAGAAGCTGTGTGAGATTTGGAGCAGAGCCTTTGTTGGGCTTCTCTTTAGTAAAGGCAAAAAGAGACGGATGGGTGTGTATCAGAGAGAAAGATAAGAGGGAGATGGCATTTTTAAATTGTACTAGGATATGGCAATATGGCATAGTTGGATTTTTTTTTTTTTTTTTTATTGCGGATTAGATTGTTGTATCAATGAGTTTTTTGCTCATTTTTTGTCGGAACACAACGGTCAACCAATTTCTTTGTCATTTATTACTATAATATAAATGTTTCAATTAACATTCCTAGCTTAAAAAACTAATTCAAATACAATTTACTCTTTCTGGTAAATTCTTATTACAAATGAGTTCATGTGCTGTCATAAGCTTGGCTTGATCAAAATCATAAATAATGTTTCTCTCTCTTGCAAATGTCATCTAATGTGAACTTGTGACTACATAATTTTTTTATAAAATGCTGCGAAATTGTGAGTGGAGTTCGAACTCTCGACCTTTAAGTAACTATAATTCTAGAATCTTTTATTCTAGCCAACTGTGCTACAGTTCCATCTCGACTATATAACTGTACAAGTGATTTTTTTTTCATTATTTTTGAAATGATGAGAAAGAAAAATTGTATGAGGGTATGCCTGAAAAATTGTAAAGTGAAGTTAAAAACAAAGTGGGAGCTAAGTAAAGTAGATGTTTCAAAAGGTTGTGCTTGACTGTGTGGAGTGTGGGCTTGATTTTGGTTCCTCTAAGCCGAGTAATGGCACAGTTCCTACATCAGCATGCACCAAGAAAATTAAATTATAGTTAAACCTTTTTCATAAATTATTGTAAGCTTGTTGCACAAAATGTATTGCGCGACAGCTTTGAATTGTGGAAGAAACCAAAAAGAACACAGAGTTATGGACCAGAACAGGGGAGGGGGGAACCAGCATACCAGCATATAAAGGATAAGGTAGGTTAAAAATACTGATACGGAATATTTTTTAGAAGAGAAGGATAATTGTTCTGAAAACAAAACTACGTTTACAAGTTTTTTTTTTTTTGATAAATGTGAGATAATACCCACCGATTTCTTTTGAAACTATTAGAAATGTTTTTCTGGTACCAAACAAAAATACGTTTACAATTATACTTTATTCGAAGTATATTTTTACATACATATTCTTACAATTTTGTAGAGCAAGAGATAAATGCGTCACTTGTCATAACATGCTCTGCCTCTGGACGCGAAGTAACTAATTTTTGTATTAATTAATAAAATTATTATTATTATTATTAAATTAACAACAATGAATTACTTTAGTTTACCAATAAAGTATGGTGGCAATAATATTTATTATTTTACCAGTAGTTGACATCGTACTTATTCCTTCAGTTTAATTGATAGTAGCTGGACCAACAATAATAAAAAAAATTGAGGTAAAATTTGCGAAAGCAGAGTTTACTTTGTGTAGAGAATGTGCCACTTGGTCCGCACAACAGAAACATTTTCATAGGAGTTGTATCAAGTTAAAAAAAAAAATTCCTTAAATTTATTTCCGTGTACACCATTAGCTAAAGTGTTCTTATAATTAATTATTGGGTAATTATATCTTCCCATCTATTCATCCCTCATTTCATCCTCCAACTAACTAACTACATTTTCTAACTATAATTCAAAATTCTAACTACCTAATGGCCCTACAAATTAATTACTCAATTTTCTTCATTTATTTCTTTCCTCTTTCTCCCTCCCTCTCCCACCTCTCCCACTTCTCCCTCTCCACCTCCGCCTCCACCTCCGCCCACCTCTCCCACCTCTCCCTCTGCGCCTCCGCCCGCCTCTCTCACCTCCACCTCCGTCTCTCACCTCCCGCCTCCGCCTCCTCTCTCTCCCACCTCCGCCTCCGCCGGAGTAGATCCATCACTGTCGACCGCCGGGTCAAATCCGTCTCCGCCGGGTCAGATCCGAGTTATTTGCAAAGAACAAAACTTCATTAATGGTGAATTAGAACAGTGCGTACTAAGTACATATGGATGAATACTTAATGTTTTAGAGATGAATACTTCAACGTTTATGGATGAATAATTAATATCTTAGGCATAAATACTTTAACTTATATGTATGAATACTTGATATCTTATGGATGAATACTTTTTATTTGTTTGGTATGCACATATGTTTGTAATACTCTTGGTAAATTAACTATTTACACTTACACGATGAGGATGAATACTTGCTTAATACGGGATGAATACTTGTATGACGAGATGTGAATACTTGTGCAACGGACAACTCGAAAGTATGTCATCATGGATCTCATTTGAAAGAGAAAATTGTGTAGAAGACATTCGTGGTTTTAGATTTGCAATATTCCTCACAGATCGTCAGAAATATTGGTTAGATTGAACGGAGAAAAAAAAACTCATCTCTAAAAACGTGTAATACTCTTGGTACATTAACTATTTACACTTACACGATGAGGATGAATACTTGCTTAATGCGGGATAAATACTTGCATGACGAGGTGTGAATACTTGTGCAACGGACAACTCGAAAGTATGTCATCATGGATCTCATTTGAAAGAGAAAATTGTGTAGAAGACATTCATGGTTTTAGATTTGCAAAATTTCTCACAGATCGTCAGAAATATTGGTTAGATTGAACGGAGAAAAAACAACTCATATCTAAAAACGTGTAAAAGATGAGTGATTGATGTGTCCAAATATGCTTCTATTGCAAAGATGAATACATTTATATAGATGGATGAATGCTAGTTGTGTTACAGATGAATACTTTTTTTTGCAAATTTCTAAAATGAGCTGAAGGTAGTTAGAAGTCCCCCACTTAATTAATGCGCTGACGGTTATGCGGTCCCCCACTTAATTAATGCTCTGACAATTGTGCGGTCCCCCACACATGTTGTTTGTCCCATACTTTCTTGTTGTAATATATCCAAATATGTTTCTATTGCAAATGTGAATACCTTCATATAAATGGATGAATACTAGTTGTGCTACATATGAATACTTCTGCAAATTCCTAAAATACACTGACAGTTATAAATTCTAGCTAACTAACTACCTTAATTAATGCAACTGACGGGGATGAAACGGGAGATTGTTCACGGGGGAGAGCTAGGCGGACCCTTAATTATTATTCTAATATATCTCCTCGGAGACCATCTCCAAATATTTTTCATACTCTGTTTCCTGTAGGTGCGGATGTAGTTTAACTAGGGAAGGTGAAATATATTAAGCAAAGGAAAAGACTCAAAATATCAATCCACATCAGCAAATCTACCATGCGATCCTAAGGGAATTAATTAATCCAATCCTAAAGTTCAATTAAGTAAAGCAAAAATAGAACAGACAGACTAGACCATCATGCACAGTTTTTTTAACCATAAAAAGATCATGCGGAGTGGGCCCACCATCTAACTGGTAAACCGTATCCCGATGCATGTACTGATCTAGTGAACTGTAAGAGGTAGTAAAAAGCAAAATGTTATAATGGCTGAATCATGTTGTCCAGAGAGAGACAAATTAGAGAGAATTATGTAACTCATGAATGGGTCTCCTGGTATACTACAACTACCTGGCAAACTAATAATGATAAGCATAATTGATTACAAGTTTGATAGAAAGAAGCGCGAGAATTTTGTCTAGAAATGAATCATGAAGCCCGGTTTGCTTTATTTCATTCCCTCCAAAGAGGACATATATATATCGGACGATTAAAGGGGAGGAAAGGGATATATATTAATTAGATATATATACTTTTTGCAACAATGACAATTGATAAAAAAATAATAAAAATATGAATATTTTTCTTATAATTTAGATTTAAGTTATGTATTAATTTTTGAGGAGGGTTCAAATGCCTCAATTTTTCATGCCTCCACCATGCCTCTATTTTTTAAAACTTTAATAACTCAAAATTTAAAACTTAAAAGTCAAAATAAAACCATTGGATATGATCTATATCATTTTATCTATGCACGTGTAAAAAATTATGACATTTCAATTTTGTTTTGGTTGTCATCAAGAGCTTGTAAAAAACGTACTAATGTGGATAATTTCTAGACGTTGATTTTTCAACTTATTGATTCACATAAAAACAAAATCAAAATGTGATAATTTTTTATGAGCACATAGATAAAATGATGTAGATCATATCCAACGGTTTTATTTCATGAAAAATGGAGGCATTGGAACCCTCCTCTTAATTTTTATATACTTTGCAAATCATTTGGCCAAAGAAAAGATACTAACACGATGGATGACCAATTAATTTCTATTTGCATTATTTTTAACATACAATCCATCTAAACTTCAAAGAGTATATATGTGTAATGAGTCGAACTAGGGTGTTCTTAAGCTCACCAAGCTCTTTGGTAAGCTAGCTCCAAAATTTATTGGAATAATTTCAAACAATAAATTTAAATCGCATTCAATTCAAATCCTTGAATACGAAGTTATGAATGTTGCGCTTACATTTCAAATTTGGTATGCACAAAAAAAAATCAAAATGTAGAAATATTTTAGAGTGAGACTATGGAACTATGCATATTACGATTTGGTCTATAATACGGATTAATATTTTTGTTTTCAAAATCCAAACAGTTGATCCGAACCGTTCAAAATGATTTTCATATGAATATGTACTTGCAGACCAAAATTTTATATTTTTAATAATTTTTTTACTATTTTTTTAAAATAGGTAGAAAATCATTGTGTTTGGATGGTCCAGAATTTTCAGATCAAGTGATTTTCTACCTATCTTAAAAATAGTAAACAAATTATAAAAATTATAAAATTCGGTCTACAAGTAGATATTTATATGGGGATCATGTTGAACGGTTCGGATCGACCGTTAGAATTTTGAAAACAGAAATATTGACCTGTATTACAGACCAATCTGTGATATGCATAGTACCATAGACTCACTCAATATTTTAATATACAGATAAAAGATGCAGATTTATATATGTAGTTATCTGCATCCTTCATCTAGTGTAATATAAATCAACAGGACAGAATTTCCTTCCCTATTTGAAGACGGTTTGTCTTGAATAACATGTATATGTGACTATGTAAGTGAGCTTGAATAGCATATGTGGAGGTTATTTGGATGAATATATAGAGCAAAATCAGGGTGTGTTGTGCTCACTAAAGGATTTGGTGAGCATAATTTTAAAATTTATCGGATTTATTTCAAACGAGACGAATTGAAACCGTTAAAATCGATCTACTTCACGAATGATGCATGTACATACACAATTTTGAAACTTAAGAATTCATTTAGTACAAAGTCAAGCGATCAAAGATTGAAATAGATCACTCGTGAAAATTTGAAATTTTCAAAATTTTGCATGTACATACATCAGAAATAGATCAGTTTCAATGTTGAATTTGTCTCGTTTGAAATAAATCTGATAGATTTTGGTAATACACCCTGGCTTTGCTCGTATATAACTTATTAACTTATAAACAAGGCAGCTGCTTGTCTGGTAAACTGAAAATTTTGAACGTCCTACTCATTTAATCTCTAATTATTTGCGACATTGTTTGCCTTAATAGCCCCATGTTAACTCAAAAGCAAACTTTAAATTAGTATACTTAGGGCATGTTTGTTTGTCACGGGATTACACGGAATGAGATTTGATGGGAATGGGAATTCACTTTTGAAAAAGTGGAAACCCATGAATACAAGGAATAATTATAAAAATGTGTTGAAATAAGTGTTCGGTTGTACCGTAGAATTAATTATGAGAAATTGTATTTTTCTTTCTAAAATATTTAATATAATACAATAATCATTAATAATAAAATTAAACATAATTAAATAATAATATAACAATATTTAGTACTAGCTGTCCGGATCCGGATGTTATAGAGACATGATTTTTATCATTACTTAATACAATAGAAAATGAAACATTTTTAAATAGTGAATATCCAAAATAACTTTGCATCACAAATAAGTAAAGAGAAAAAGAAAACTATTTTATATTTATAAATATCTTTTAAAATCATAATTGCTAATTAAAAAAACAAAGGTGAATTCAAGAGTAGATCATGCTTAGTGGCAGACACTTCAATTACTTGTATGAAATTTAACTTAAATCAACGGAGAGAAAAAAAAAAAGGAACGAGAAGAATTCAAAGGAGAGAAAATTTAACTAAATCAGAAGGTATCTTCGTTTGATCTTAATTGAGAAATAATAAAATGTGCTGAAAAGAAACATTTACTTTCTAAAATAACAAGAAAATTGTTATATTATTTGTATGAAATTGAATCTGTTAAAATGGACTTTACAATGAAAATGAACAAAAGTGGGCTTCTAAATAAATATTTCTATTGTTATAATTAATAATGAAATAACATCCCAATTTAATTTGTAAAAAAAAAGGTGCTGTTGTTGTCCGGATTTTATGATCATCACTTAGTTCCATAAGTAGAAATTTAAATGAAAGAGAAGTATTTATTTATGTCTTTAGTTGTTAACTTGTTAAGACAATGGAGGAAAGAGAAGATAGAGGTACGGAATTAAAAATTCAACAGTTGGAAGATAGAGAAGGAGAAGGAGAGAGTGATTGGGGGAAAATCAAGTCTTAGGCAATGCCGAAATTTTTTTAGTTACCATCCATTCAATTATAATTAAACAAATGCCACTCCAATCAATTTATTTAAGCAAATACCACCCACGCAGACTGGGGAGTACACCAAATTAGAATGGTGCGTACTCTGGGGAAGGGTACTATTTGGTGCTCTAACTGGGGCGCGCACCAAGTGGTACCTTCCCCAGGGTGCGCACCAACTCTTTTTTTTTTGTTCTGTTTTTGTTTTGCAATTTTGAAATTATGAATTTTGTTTTGAATGCTGAATTTTATTTGCTTTATTATTTTATTTTCCTTAAAAAAACATAAATTTGAATTGTATTTTTGTGAATATCAAATGAATGCATAGTTAAAATTAAATTTACGCTGAAATTATTTTTTATATTGTATTATGTTGGAATTCCATTGGCAGGATATTTGAATTATAACTAATTTATTCTTACATGATGGTTAAAATTTAATTATATTTTAAATTAAGCAAAGTCTTTGGACCTTTTAAAACAAAACGAAGAAAAGGTCCGAAAAATCTCTTAATGTTTTATTACTAATCACAATGTCTAGTTTATATCCATAGACCGAGTACTGAGACAGAAAAGGAAGGAATAAGATTTAAAATTAAAAATATCAATTCAAGATAGCAAGCCAATTTCCAACTGTACTTGACATAGACTGCCAAAAAAAAAAAATTTGGCAAAATGATTTTTTTTTCTTTTTTAGAATTTGTCGTCCTTTATTTTTATTTTTCACTATTTTTTTCTTTTGTTTATTTTATATTTCAAAATGACATCTTTTATCCGTATTTATTTTTCTTTATTATTGTATTTTGTTTTTTGTTCAGAACAGAACAAAAAAAAAAGATTGGTGCGCACTCTGGAAAAGGATACCACTTGGTGCGCGCCATCAGTTAGAGCACCAAATGGTACTCTTCTCCAGGGTGTGCACCATTCTAATTTGGTGCGCTCTCCTAGTCCGCATGAGTGGTATCTATGGAAAAAAGTAAATTGGAGTGATATTTAATTAATTATAATTTAATGGAGTGGTAACTAAAAAAATTTCGGTAGGCAATGTGTTTTTTTTCCATCAAATTGAACTGGCGCAGGTTCCAAAACGGAAATCAAAATGACTAGAAATGGAAATAAATCTAACACACGAACGGTGATTTGAATTGTCTTTCCGATTGATTAGAAATCTCACTAATCTCAGTTGATTCCCAGTCAGCTGAACAGACCCTTACAGCCTCCTATTTTTACATACCAACATGTAGACTAATTCGAGTAATCACATTTGTTAAATACTCCAGCAATAATGTGCTTGCATTATCACTTGGTACTTTGGTAGCCTCTGCCAAGATTTAAAAAAAATAATGTGCTTGCATCAACAGCCACTTCTACCCATGCGCCAACTAATAAATTAATGCACTTAGAAAAGAACAAAAAGCATGTATACTACCTTTAAATTTAAATTAAAACACACATGCTACACTTAGCTTCTAACTAGTGACCGATCGACTATAAGTAAGATTGGCATCATAATCAAATTAAAATTTGCGAGTTATTAACAAATTATCTTTCAGAAGGAGCGAAAGTAACTCTCCTTCAAAGGTAGGTCCCACCTACCACATGGGAAAGAGCGCCTTTGTATTTTCTATAGACTTACACAGTACAGTGCCCCCTCTTTTTCCAAAGTGATCTTCTTTGGTGCGTTCTCCTTTTGTTTTGTTTCCTTCTTTTCTTTCGCTTTCCTTTTTCTCAAAGTATTCTTGGCTTCACACGAGAAAAAATGTGGGTAGTACATTTCGCCCAAAATCTGTTCCAAATTTGACAATCCGGCACGACGAAAATGACAGTGGAATTAATGCAAACATATTTCATGCTTTAGTTCCTGCTAAAAATTCAAGTGCAATTTGAATTAGAAAATTAAATTGTTAACTTTGTTTTATATCATGAATAATGCATGTGGGTCAAAACTAAAATTTAAATTTAAAATCTAACATTGTAATTACATGATGAACATATTATATATGTAGAAAATGATGAGATAAGTTATATAAAAAATTGTCAAATGATATGAAATTAGATTGTTAAACTATTTATATGTCCCGTAATATACTCATATTTTTATTTAATCTTATTTGATTTGATATGATTTTTTTTTGTTAAAAATTATCAAGGTAGCTTCTATATATGAAGAGATCTCCTAGTTGGTTGTAATTTGTGAACTTACTGTAATGAATTCGGAGTGGTATGAATGTACCAATTAAATGAACTCTAAATATTATATTTTTTAGTTAAAAAGTATTGATTGTATTTGTAACAAAGAACAACGTATATTAATTAATGTTCAGTATTAGTTTGTCATTTGAAATATGAAATTCAAATTATTAACGCACAAAAAAGAGTGCGCCTCTAATGTAATATCTTATTCCGGTCCTTTAATTCGAATACAACTTATTAGTTTGTCCGGTAAACTACTTGGAGCTCACATAGCTCATGCCGGATTAATTGTATTATGGGTCGGATTAACCGGATTAATTGTGTTGTTAAGCTCATCAAGTTCGTGATGAGCTTAACTTCAAAACTTATTGAATTGACTTCAGACAACTAATTCAAACTATTTGAACTTATGTATTTCACGAGTGATTTGTTTACGTACAAACTTTATAAAATTTTGAATTAATTTAGTATAAAATCAAGCGATTAAAAATAACTTGACTTTATACTAAATTTATTTGAAAATTTGTAAATTTTATTTGTAAATGTATCACTTGTTAAGTACATCAATTTCAATAGTTTGAATTAATTGTTTGAAGTTATTTCAATGAACTTTGCAGTTAAGCTTATTAAAAAACTCTGAGCTTAAGAACACTCTATAGTTGTACTCCTTTCTAATTCATATTCTCATTTCTTATTATGATCACTTTGAAATGTTACATGTTATGAGAGGCAAGGAACAAAAACCAGAGCGATAGTTTATAACGGTACCATTTTGTTTGATGATTCATCCATGCCAGCACAAAATCTGCACTGGTAAGTTAAAATTCCTCGGTGAGGCCTGGTTCCAATTCACATCTGCCTATATATAGAGAGAATCAAAATAACTTTGCAGAAGCACTTTGGTAGTGTCAATGTGGCACCTGACATTAACCTCTTTTTTTTTAAAGAGAGATGGTGCTTTTTTTTTGTTCTTTTTTTTTTGCATATAATGGTTCTTGTGTCACGGATAGAGGTGAAAACGGAGCGAATAGTGGTAAAATCATATTCGTATTATTTTTTAATTTTTCGGATACAGATACGAATCGGATATTAGACAGATACGAATACAAATTGAATTGAATATTTATTAAAAAAATATTAAAGTTCATAATATTTATCTAATTATAATAGTGAATATTATAATTTGTTCATAATATATATTAAAATGTATGGTATATATCTGCTATTTGAATACGGATAATTGAAATGTAAAATCATAAATTCAGATATTAAATATTCACATTTAATTTTTCGAATACGGATATTATCACAACGTTTTACCCCTAGTTACGGAGATTAGCAAATGGGTTGGGCTTTAATGGAGGAGTCACGATCCATCACGGTTCATGTTTTGATGGGGTCATATACTGACAAGAGCATAGTTACGATAATTTACACGTGGAACAATTATTTCTGGCAACGCATAATTTTACAATTATTTTGAATATTAAGTATATATTTTTTTTAATTCTGAGAAAAACATAGAATATTGAAGTAATATCACATTGTTTTTGTTCTCAACTTATCCGCAGAATATAAATATGTTAAAACTGACATCGCTATTCACCTAATTTGAAAAAGAGTACGATTAAAATGCACTATTGATTTTGAAAACTAGCTTTTGGTCTAGTGGCAAAGACAATGTTCTTTATATGGAAGGTCGCAGATTTGAAATTGAGATCTGCTCGGTCCTCCTCTTCTCTCTTTCTCTCTCCTTTTTCCACTCTCTTCTCTTTTTCTCTCTCTCTCTTCAATGAGAGAGATAGAGACAAAAAGAGAAGAGGAGGGTCCTCCTATTCTTTAAGAATTGGAGCAGATCTGAATTTGTAGGTCCGAAATCGAAAGGAGCAATTATTTGTGGATATTTAATAGTTGAGTGGCTTGATCTCTAACTTTTACTCAAAAAAAAAAACACATCATTGGTTTTGTGCTTCAATTATGCTCAATATTCTTATCCCTATTTTCAAAGTCTGAATAGTCGATCCGAACCGCTCAACATGATCTTCATATTAAAATGTGCTTATAGACTAAATTTTATATTTTTTGGAATTTATTTACTATATTTTTAGGTAGGTACAAAATCACTGTTGTTTTCAGATAATTCTAGATCATCCAAAACAATGATTTTGCAATTTAAAAAAATAGTAAAAGTGTTTACAAAAAATATAAAATTTGGTCTTAATGTACATTTTAATATGGAGATAATGTTGAGCAGTTGAGATTGACTGTACTACTCTTTAGAAAATGTATATTTTGGATGAGTACGGTTAGTATGCCTCATTATTTACGAACCAATTATGTCTCATATTCTTTTCTCCGTTTTCAAAGTCCAAGTACAGTCGATGTGAAACGGTCAACATGATATTCATATTAAAATGTGTTTGGAGACCAAATTTTATATATATATATTTTTTTACTTTTTACTATTGTTTTTAGATAGGTACAAAATCATTACTTTTTAATGGCCTAAAATCTTCTAAAATATAATAACTTTCTACCTATCTAAAAAAATAATAAATAATTTTCAAAAAATATAAAATTTGATCTTCAAGCACATTTTAATATGGAGATCATGTGTAGTGATTCGAATCGACTATTTGAATTTGTAATATGGAGATAAGAATGTGATGCATAATTAGAATATGAATAATAATATTGAGACATTTTAATCCTACTCATTTTGAAAATGTTACCACATTGTCAAATATGCTATATATTTCTTTTGCCTGCTCACGCGCAGTGCAAAGATGTTACCATGCGAAGAAAATTTTGTTAGTGCATGCATGGACGGATAAATACTTGCACTTTGGCAATTTTGCTTCTTTTCAAGCAGAATCAGTGCATGCAAACCTCAATTTAAGTTTCTAGATGGGTCAACTGGCGATCTCCTATGCGAAGCAAAATATGTTTTGCAAATGAAAATAATATGATGAGATTGAGGTACTGTTATTATATAACTTGTACTTAATTAAGGCTTCATATATAATTACATTTCAGAAATTGTTAACTGGTTATATTTTTAGTCATATTTCCTGACAGGTGCGCCTTTTGAAATAAGAAAATTCATCTACTTCACAAGGGCAATACCTCCATTTCCAAAGAGGTTATTTATCATGTGTCCTTGTATGCCTTGATAATAAAAACAGAGGGAGCAAGAGAGGCCAATAAAAGAAAACTCTCGATCTGAAAGTATGGTTTTCTTTCTCGAGATGCATGTTGCACTGTAAAAGGCAGTAAATGATAAATTAAGGGTGCTTTTACTTTTCAAAGTGTACTTCTTAATTTTGATCTGATCAATGTAATATTATTAGATGAATGAAGAAGATTAGCCGTGTGTGGCAAAGAAAAAGACAAAAAGTAAATATGAAATTTGGAGGAAGTACATAATTTATTTTTTGCAGACATGCCCCTCCAAATTATCATATGAAAAATTACTATCATTTTTCCACATGAGAAGGGGATAAAAATATCCTCAAACTATTCTCGATGAAATATTTTGAACTTACAATTTTTCATACACACAAAAAAAAATTTAGTCAGCTATAGTAATTAAATATGATTCTTTATAATAAATTAATTAGCACATTTATATATTAAGACACATATATAATTAAGATATATACTCCTAAAGAAAATTTAACTTTCAGGTACAACATAATTTAATGTAATTCATTTCTCAATAAATAAAAAAATTAGTTCGAGCGTACGTACGTACATCTATGTTTTATCTAGAAATTATTGTTAAATTAAAAAACAAATTAATTTTAGATGTGTTTTTTCTTTAAATAACATGTATATCAAATTTGGACCGATTTAAAAGCCATTTTATCTTCCATTAAATAATTAAATAAAATTAACAATGAACTTTTAGTGATTTTATGATAAATGACCATTCAATTGACTCAAATGTGATACATAGTTTATCTAAAAAATTGAGAACATCTAATATTTTGAACTTTAATTTCAACAATATTATTTTTCAAGATATAAAATGAACGTGTCATAAAAATTAGATGCACGCTAGAATTATAAAAAAAATGTTTTTCTTTATGTAATAAAAGAAAATAATCGCGTGAAGAATATGATTATCTATAGTATTTGGTTTCTTACGCAGCTCAAAATCGTTCAAATGGATTTTTGAATCTTGGACGTTAACATGAAGCAATCAGTGATTGATCATGATGTCTTAGTTATTTAGATTGTCGATTCAAACATCACCTAATTGTTTATATAAAGCAGTGTTGTAATAACGTATGCGTTTGTCGAACGAATGGGGTATCGTCAGAGCAGATTCAACATTTTTTTTGGGAGCTAAAAAATAACGAATTAGATTTAAATAGCTAATTAAATTTAAACTCGTTAGTTAATCGGATACTAGGTAAAAAAAATAATACTCAGACTTCTAATTTCCAATCCTCTAACTTCTAAATCTAATTACCAATCATAATTTAAGGAATTTTTCTAATTTTAACCCTAAATTTAATATTCATTACAAATCAAAATTCCAAAGTAGAGCAAATAAAATTCCGGAGGGGGAGCGGGGCAAAGTTGGTCCAGACCTAGATATACATAAAATTTCAAAATCCAGGGGCAGTTTTTCCCGGCTCTTACTGAACATGCTGAACCTTGCTTGCCCTCAAGCAATAATTTAAACCCGAGTATAAGTACGGTGCCTAAACCAACCAAAATTCCTAGTATGGTCCTAAATGAAAACGTTGGGGAAATATAAAACCTCAAGGAGTCACTTGAAATTCGTGAAAACATTTTGGTTTGTTTTAATCAAATTGTATTTTCTTGCACAAATTACTAATCGGTTCTCATTTTCGGAAATGTTTGTATCATTTGGATTTTACTCTATTGAAATTACCCGAGTTTTAAATTTATTTTGGGCAAACCACGTTATTTTTATCAAACTTTTGGTAATTTGAATCGGCATTCTATTTTTATCAAACTCATGGGTATCGCCAAGCAATTACTCAGTATGCGGCTGATTAATCAGAATTTTACGGACAATTAAAGTTATATGTGCATACTCATAATTTACTAATAATGATTAATTTAACTCATCAAACTTATTAGATAAACTTTTTTTTTTTAAGTATAGGTTGGAGGTCAAGCCATCCAACTATATAATATCCATAAAAGATTCTTCCATCTGGGTTTAAGAATATGTGATGAAATTGTCATTTAGAAAAGACCTAGATGAGACAAAACAAAGTATAGTGCAAATAACAAATATTGCAACAACAACAAAGTTTTTAGTCCCAAATAAGTTGGTGTATGCTAGAAATGAAACCTAACCGGATTTGGTTGTTTAAACAGTAAACATACGATTAATCGGTCTCATATGCAAATACTATTCCGACAAAGCTATTTGTGACGGTTTGGTCACCGCCACCGAATAATCAGATGATTAATCGGCTATTTACTACCATTTTTCACAACACTGATATAAAGTTAGTTAATAATGTTTCTTTTTTGGAGAACTTGATAGATGATGTCACGGGTAAGTTAATAATGTTTCAACATATACAAAGAAGTATATGAATTTGAAGATTTGTGAAGGGTGTTAGTGTCACAACTCAAAGGCACGCAACAATGCAATTTTCTTCAAATCTTTAGACCATGGAAAAGCTTCAGCTCTCAGACTTGTAGGACAAGGGAGCATCTTTGGAAGGTGCCATCACTCTCTCTTTCTTTTGAGAATACTTGGCAGCTCTCTCGGTCTCTCTCTCTCTCTCTAAGTTTGTGCTTTCTTTGAGGATGAATGACATGAAAAGAGAATCAATATGCCAGCAAGTTTGGTTTTGGTTGATAAAGGTAGTATTCTATCTTCTAAAGTATTCAATAACAAGTGAATGCACATCTCCCTAGTATGATGATGCCAGAAGGCTTTCTCTGAGAGTTGTTTGAATGCCAAAAAGCCTTTCCCTCAAGAAATTTAAATAAAAAAGATATACAAAATAATTAAAGCTAGTCTTCATGTACCAATTACTTTTTAACTTTGTTAACAGTATTTATTATATACTATGTATCTCTGTTTTGGGAAGTACCAACCAAAATGATGAGGTTGTCAGGAAATTCATTCGAAAATCATGAACAGAGCTCTTGGGTACCAAAACTGCATTAACGGTAACCTTTTTCCTTTAAAGAACCAGCCTTTTAAATTTGTTTTCACAACAAATAAAACATACTAGCTCTCAATTACCAGCACAGACCTTTAAATTATTTTATTATCAAAGAGCTCGGCTATTTTAACTATATATGTATTATTTGCACTCAAACCTTCCTGTAATGGATGTAACATCCGAAGAAAATTGAAGAAAATTGAAGATATAGAAAAATAAAGGCCTTTCATTTTTGAAAAAAAGCAGCATATTCCTCTCTGTTGTAGGACGCGTATCCTCCCAGGTACCTGACTCAACACAATTGAAACAGATGGCCCAGATTTACTCCCAGCTGGTGCCTACTCGGGATGATATAGGGGTCAGTATTATTTATGCTTTGAGATTCGTGCTAAGTGAAAATGAACAATTTTAGACTGTCCGATTCAATTGTGTTGAGTCAGGTAACCTGAGAGGATATGAATTCCTGTGTTGTAGGCACTTGAGTTCAAAGCTTTTAATTTCTTTTTAAAAGAAACGGCTCAATAGCTTCATCCATGACGCACCATCTATCTAATAAAAGTCTGTTTTGTTATCTTTCATATTGCAACCAAATTTAGTTGAAACTAGATTCCCCCTAAATTGCTCCTTATTTAAATTTCCTGTTAATACTTTCCCCAATAACTTGACGGAACTATAATTACAAAGATAGCAAGACCCCCTTTCGGTCCCTATATTATTGTCACACACGATCTTTTAGTGCCTTTTTTTGTTAAAAAGATATATATTTTACGAAACAATTGCAACGCTCTAGAAAGGACATAGCTAGGGGCGTAAACGGATCGGATAATATTCAATTTATTCGGATCCTAATCCAGAAAATAATAAGTTCGGATATTCGGATACATATATTTTCAGATTCGAATCTGAATAATTTTCTAACAGATACAGTTTGAATATGGAATCGGATACAGATAATTATCCGTATCGACATTTTCTTTAGTTCGGATATCCAAATTTTTTTACTATGAGTTTTCGATACATTTACTAGGGTTATCCGATAATATTACTGGGCCAAGCGGCCTGTTACATTAAACTTTTGGATATTAGTTCTTTATTCAGCTGGGCCCAGCGACATTAAACTTTCCAATAATTTTTCTTTGCGGATACTAATGATTAATGATAAGTGATAACCAATAAATGGTCAATTGAATAATTAATTATATTAAAAAAATATACTTTCTGCTGGTTCAAATCCGTATTATCCGTATTATCAATTGAATAATTAATTATATTAAAAGAATTATACTTAAATGTTATTTTTTGCTAGAATGTACATTCGTAGTTTATTTTTAATTATTCGAATTATATTCATATTAGTATTCGTATTCATCTGATATCTGATGCGAATCCATATCCGTTTAATATCTGATCCATATTCGTATTCAAGACTATATGTATTCGTATCCGAAAAATTATAACAGATAAAGATACAGTTTGATTACTATTCAATCCATATCCGACCGTTTACAACCCTAGACATAGCCTAGTTTCTCGCTTTCTTTTAATACATGATATTAGCCAAAATTTAGGATCCTTAGATTCAGCTCCATAACGGAGCTGTAAAAGAAAGAAAGGTGAGGCAGAGAGAGTCGGTAAAGAAGTCACATTCTCTACACTCCAATTTGAGAGTGAGAATCGGTAAAAAAAATCGCTCAAATTATACAAAGATCTCATTTCCGCTTTCTTACTCTTTTGTCTGTACCCCTTCCGATTTACTGTTGTGGAGCAACCAAGCGCAAACTGAGTTTGATCATATTAGTTTCTCCTCTCTTCATGAAGATTAATATTGTGTCTAACATTGTTGTTGACAATAGACGTAATATAACAATTATTTAACATCTACAATAACAAATTTAGCAAGAAAAACATATTGTAATTTAGTAATATTATCAGAGTTAGGTTATAGTGCTAAGCATACATAAACTATATAGATTTGCTGGTATTGTGGCTCCAAATATAAAATTTGAAGTTCTATGGATCCAAATAACTCAACGTGATTTACATATTAAAAATATTTGATCGAAATCAAATTCTAGTTTTTAAGATATTTTTGTTACATTTTATAGGAGAAAAGTAATGTTTTTTTAATTCCTCGACTGCATGTCCAGCAGCATTGTTTTCATTTATTCCTAAAAGTACAAAATAAATTAAGAAATATAAAATTTTATTTTTAACAATGTCATATTGAGCAAGCTCGAATTGGTTAATCCAAACTTTAAAATTTAGATATAGAGCAAAATAATCAATCGATTAGTGAAATTGAACCAAACACTGAATCTTTTAATTTAGATCAATTGAACCAAACGGTGAATCTAAAGGATCCTTATGATTTTTTGCATGCTTAATTTTTTATCGTCGTCATTAATTATTATTACAGTCATTGCAAAATGACTGAGCCATTAGCAAATAATGCATCTCCAGCTGGAAACAGAAACGGGCCAATGCGAAGCTCGACATTAACTGGTGCACCCAAATTAGATTAGTTTGAACATTAAAATTAGGCCTATTGTTTTTTGCTAAATTCTCCGCCCTTTGTTTGGGCTTGGCCGAAAGTTAAGTGGCGATGAAATGGCTTTATATTAATCGGATTCATCTTTCCAGGCTAAGGGCTCATTTCCAAGAAGAAGAAAGAAAAATGAATTCCCTTTTTATGCTGGCTTCACTCAAATTGATTTTAAACTACGAACTTTAAATTGTTTCACGTATGATATGTTTATACGCCAAAATTTATAAATTTTTGAATTAATTTAATAACAAGTCATAAACAATATCCGTAAATTTTAACTAAACGGATATCCGTTAGTATCGGTAATTTATTGTTTTCCACAGACACCGTTTGGACTTCTCACTTCTCTCATAGTTGGTTGGAAAGCGTGAATTGGAAATGGGAAGGTGCGTAATAAAATTTTCAAATAAGGTGCTGCATAATAAAGTTACCAAATTTAGAAAATTGGCTGAAACTTTTAGAAATCTGAAAAGGTTCTTTGGTTTTAATTAAACTTTCTTTCAAGAAAAGATAGAAGGAAATTAAATTTTATTTTCAGAATCTACATCAGTATCAGTATCTGATACCTAGTTGTCTATATTTGAATTTATGAGTGTTTATATTTGTATGTAAAGCATATAATTTTGAATTTACGAGTGTTTTTATTTCATATGTAAAGTATTTATTTTATAATGACATAACAAATTTAACATTAGAAAATTATTTTGTTGTCTAAATTATATTCGTATTTTATGTATTTTTTTCTAATGAGAAAAATAACAGTTGGAAAATATGTTAATTTTTTTACAATGTATAAATTAGATATCCGAATTATATCAGTTAATATCTAATCTGTATTCGTATCCGTTTTAATATTCGACCTGTATTCGTATTCATTTAATATCCGATCTGTATCCAAAAAATAAATACAGATACGAATATGGTTTCACTACTATCCGATTCGTTTGCACCCTTACTTTTGAGTCCCCCTCTGTTAAACTTTATAGGTTATCAAACAGTCTAAGGTTAGAATGACAAATCAAACGATATCACTAAAATTATGTTATTTGAATAATAAAGGTAGAATAGTGGATGCTCTTCTTTCTAAAAGGATCTAAAATATTGTTATTCTTATACTACTCAGTAGATCAGTCAATATACGGTTTGAAAATTTTAATTAAAATTAGCAGAATGATAATTGTAAGACGGTGATGATGATGATGATGCTGGTGGTACGTGGCGGCAGCGGTGGCGGTGGCGGCTTGTCTTCATAACAGATCGGTAATTACTCTTTAACTACAAATATCATATATAATTTTTACCTTAATAGATGAGTTATAGCAACTAATAGCAGCAGAAAAGTAACTCCTCAAAAAAGTGATTTCTGCTTTTTCAGCGCTGCATTTCTCATTTTCTCTCATAGACAAATAATATATTTGTTTAATACAGAAAAATGGGCCCTAAATTTGGTCTTCTTTTCTTTGGATAAAACCACACCTGCACACAACACTTTTTCTTTACTCTTCGTATCCTTTGATTTTTGAGGTTTCTAAATTGTAATTTTCCAAGCCCAATGCAATTTTAGAGTTATAATTTGGCAAATTCTTCTATGCACCTAAGGACCTATTTGTAAAATGAACATATTTTCATTTTCAAAGTTCAAACAGTCGATCCGACCGTTCAATATTTTCTCCATATTACAATGTACTTGGAGGTCAAATTTTACATTTTTTTGAATTTTTTTACTATTTATTAAGATGGGTACAAAATTCAATGGTCTGAATTTGACTAGTTTTGTAAAATACTTAATAAATAGTAAAAAAATTCAGAAAAATGTAAATTTTGGCCTCCAAGTACATTTTAATATGGAGATAATGTTGAACGGTCGGATCAACTGTTTGAACTTTGAAAATAAAAATATGTTCATTTTACAAATAGGTCCTTAGGTGCATAGAAGCATCCCTCTTATAATTTTTATGGTTTTGCAAAATTATGGAGTTGAATGGGCCCATAAGTGAGTTTATGCTAACCTCCCATCTAAGCTAAAATTTAGAAGGGTTTTGGTAATGTTTAATTAGGTAAAAATATGATAGACTTGTACGTTTTACGCAGACAACAATTATTTTTTCTTTTATTGCTCATAAATTAGTTTCTTTTACGTCGAATAATCATTTACCGTTGGTACATGTTGAAAAGAAAAGAAAAAGTAAATCTACATGACCGTTAAACAGAAGGTTTCCATTTCTAAAAGAAAGAAATCCGAGAGTGAAGCTATGGTATTATACATAGCATAGATTGGTCCATACTATAAATCAATATCTTTATTTTTAAATATTTTTATTTTTAAAGTTTAAATAGTCGATCTAAACCGTTCAATATAATCTCAATATGAAAATATATTTGCAGACCAAATTTTATATTAAAAAAATAACTATTTTTTTTTAGATAAAGTAGAAAATTACTACTTTTGAATGGTAAAGAATTTTTACATCAAGTGATTTTTATTATTTATAAAAATTATCAAACTTATAAAAAATATAAAATTTGATGTAGAATTACATTTTCATATGTGGATTATGTTGAATAGTTCAAATTAATTGTTTGAATCTTAAAAACAAAAAAAATTAATTCATAGTCTGAACCAATTCATGCTATGCATAGAGTCATAGCACCACTCAAAATCTCCATAAAAGGAAAAGGAAGAAGGCAGCCTCCGAGAGCGATTAAGTCTAGAATCACATCCTCTCCATTACATGAAAAGGAAACTTTTACAACTAGTGGATTCGGACTGTTCTTCTTAACTTGGCACAAATCTCAAAACCCAATAATATTGTTCCCCACGCTAGCCCGAATCTCAAACCGGCTGAGATTTAATCTCAAAATGTAAAGTGAGGAGAATCATCTATGATACCTGGGAGGAGCTGGATCCTTAAGTGTAGAGGTGTTAATGGCTACAATACAAGTAAGTTGGAAGTATTTTCATACTCATACCTACTAAGAATTAATCTTAGAGTGAGGCTACGGTGCTATGCATAGAACGGATTGGGTCCGTGCTACGGCTCAAAATTTGACTTTTTAAAATTCTAACGGTCGATCCGAACCATTCAACATGATTATAAAATGAATATGTACTTGCAAACCAAATTTTACATTTTTTCGAATTTTTTACTATTTTTTCGAAAATCACTTGATCTGAACATTCTGGACCATCCAAAAACAGCCTATTTAAAAAAATAGTAAAAAAATTCGAAAAAATGTAAAATTTGGTTTGCAAGTACATATTCATTTTATAATCATGTTGAACGGTTCGGATCGACCGTTAGGATTTTGAAAAGTCAAATTTTGAGCCGTAGCACGAACCCAATCCGTGCTATGCATAGCACCGTAGCCTCACTCTTATCTATACCCTACCTCAGTGCATTAAAATGCGGTCTATGCGGCCGCATATGCGTATTCAGTTTCAACCCACATAGAAAATCTCTATTCAGTCTAATATGTGGTTATGCATATGGGGCCGCATATTACCGCATACTTATAAAGATGGTGTTTTACTTCCTGCTTATAACTTCATTTTCAAAGTTCAAAAACTCGATTCGAACCTTCCAACATAATCTTCATATTAAAATGTGCTTGAAGACCAAATTTTACATTTTTTGAAATTTTGTACTATTTTTTTAGAATTTTTTAAAATCACAGCTTTTCATTAAATAAAATAATAATAAAAATTTGAGAAAACAATGATTTTCAAAAATTCTAAAAAAATTCTACACAATTTCCAAAAAAATATAATATTTAGTCTCTAAGCACATTTCAATACAAAGATCATGTTGAAAAGTTCAAATCGATATTTGAACTTTCTAAATAGAGATATAAGCATGAACTAAAACACCATCTTTACTTCCCAAAGCATCGTAGCATCACTCTCTCTCTTTCTATATATATATATATATATATATATGAATTCTCATTTTAAAATATGTATATATAAGTTCTCATGAACATCCGCATATGCGGTATGTGGTGGCCTTCCGCATACCATATGAAAACCGCATTTTAAAACATTGTTCAACCTTACCCATTAAGAATTGATCTTATCCTATCCTACCCTTACGGTTAAAATTATCGAGTAATGAAACGGTAGCAGGTGAATAAAGAATACTACTTGTTGGATTGTGTCAAATCTACTTGTATGTTTGACTAGATTTGCAAAATATATATTTGTTGAATTTTACAGTTTTGTGTCTTGAGATATTGTGTAGGTTCATGACGATATGAATTGTTAATGTACACATCAAGGATACATGATGAATTGCAATAATTAATCAAGGATGATTCATGAAGAATCAAGCATTGGACCTAGAAGCATCATCTCGAGATTAGATTTAGAAATCTGTAAAATTGGTAAAGTATGCTTGAGAATGTGGTAATTTACCTTAACCGTTGTAATGGTTAATTAGCCGTTGCAACAGAATAAATGAAACACAGTCAAATCGATTTATTCCGTTGTGACAGCCGTTGCAACAGTTACTTAGAATTTCCAAAGAATAACTGTTGGGACAACCGTTGCAATGGTTAATAGCCGTTAGGGTTTCTCAAGCAGCCAAACCTATGATTCGGAGTTAACCGTTGTAACAGTTATTCTACCGTGGCAACGGTTAACACCAAATATCTAATTTTGCACAGTTCTCTATAAATAGAAGCAAGATCTAGGTTTGAATTATCACTCTAGCCGCCCACAATTGCAATATTCCGAATTCTTTTCAGATCTAGAAAAAACCATTGTTGCTTGTGCTCACAACTTCAATATTCATATTACAATCTCAAGCATACTCAACCACAATCAATCTCTTATAAGAAGTAGAGTGATTCTTTGGTGATCTTCTTGTGTGATTTACACATTTGGCCTTTAGTGCTCGTGAGTCATTTCTGTGCTCGGGCCGTGTGACTTCCCAAGGTTTGTAAGGGCTCACTAGTTTCACCTTGTACTCCTTTCTTATTGGGTAAAGAAAGGCGCGCCATCTCAAAGGTCGGGAGCCCCGGAGACGTAGGCGTTAGTGCCGAACTCCGTAAACAACTCTCGTGTCAAATGTCTCTTAACTCTTCTATTTATTTTACGCACACTTGCTTAGTTTAAAGTTATTCTAGTTTCCGCCAAGAATAACTCATATACACATTAGCTAAAAGTACTTAGCTTTAAATTTTAAAAGACCCCGTATTCATCCCCTCTAGGTACCTTAGGGACCAACAATACTAATATAATAATTAATTTTATTATATTTTACAAATAGAACATGAAAATTCATTCATTTCACACATATACAATCACATTACTAATAAAAACAAATAATAATAAATGTGCAATCAATTCTATGTAAATTGTTTTTTTTTATAAAGCAAAAGAATTTAAAAACATGAATATATTTTCGGACAAATTAATTTTTTTGACTAAATAACAAAATATGCAGACAAAAGTAATATATTTAACATTTTTCTTATAGCAAAAAACATACATTAAATAATAAAAGTACATTAGTAATTATAGCTCAAATATTATCATATGAAATATTACACAAATAAATTTTTATCACACTAATTATTGCTAAACTTATAACATAAATTTATTTTATATAATTACTCTATAGATGAAATGGTACAAAATAGTCTTTATTCCTATCTTTATCTGTTTAGCTAATGAAAAAAGATCTTACACCATATATATACTGATAAATTAATAAAAATAAAACCTTGTTCATACTCGTTTTAGCAAATACGGTAGAAATAAAATAAACGGTTAGAATATATCATTGACACTCTTAAAGAAAATAAAACCTTGATTTTTTGAGCGAATGCCTGTCCATACGCCAACATGCGAAAAGAAACATCACATGGCACTTGGCACTTGGCACTTGGCGCATGGTAAATTGTGTTCCTTAATTAACTAAATCATATTTTTTCTTGGTTCCAAAGGATAAAGTGGCCCTTGATTTTTTGATCGGACAGTAATGGTCGGTTTGACGTACATGCATTCCTATACATAATTGATTGATATAACATTAAAATGACCGGACAATTTATGTATAGATAGAATGTGATGCATTTGTCCGCTTTGTAACAGAGGACAAGATTTGCATCTATTAACAGTTTGCTTTTTCAATGGGGGTCAAAAAAATCATGTACAATATGACGTCAATCTGAAATTATTGTAATAATTTTTAATAAATTCTTTCATTGTACATCAGTCACGTGAATATTTACTGTAGCTTAGTTCACATTTTTCTCTTCTTCTTTTTTTTTTTCTGAGGAAAATTTAGTTCGCTTCTAAAAGGAGACAACGAAATATGCATTTTTTAAATTATTTTCAAAAGATTTTCAACTCTGAATGAAAGCAACAATTCAAAAGTAGCTCATCTTTTTGTATTATATTTTCTAAAATTATTTCCAAAGAACTAATTAACATGCATTGGCCGGGACACTGTCAAGTCAGTTATCATGAAATAGGGAATATTCATGGAGAGGTGATAGAAGGAGAGAAGTATGATTTGGAACTAGAGTTTGCTTGCCGACCCAGAATTTTGAACATTACTGTGTTTGTTTGGAGTCATTTTTATAGGATAATGCCAAATTTATTCGGATTTTTTAGTAATTATATATCATGAACTGTTTCGCTATTATCAACGCAATCTTTTAGTGTATAATTAAGACATTGAAATAAAATTAAGGATGATATTTTTTTACTAAAAAATGATATATCTCTTTAGCATAATCATAAAAAAAATCAAGATCATCAAAACAGAGGCAGAATTAGAAAATTTTAATAGAAGTGGCTAAAAATTAAAATACACAATATGTGACGAGTGAGATTTAAATTCAAATCTTCTTAATCACAAAATAGAGTTTTAACTACTAGGTTACAAGTCTACAACTAAACATTTGTTATTTATTTAGAGAGAAGAATTATATAAACAAATAACAAAAATAAAATTCAATTAAATTTATGTATATAATAAAATTTTAAATCATAAAAGATAGCTTAGCCACTTTAACTAAACCTTCGATCCGCTCATGCATCAAAATCTATTTTACAATAGAGGATAAGACTGAACATATGAATGTTAGATAATGATCTAGATACTGAGTGAGAGGATATTAGCATGTGATCGGACACGTCATATATTGTGTTGAAAGCTTGAAACGTGTATGTTTTGAAGAAAGATAAACACGACATGTGATTTGCCAACGTGCCGACATGTAGACGCAAGTGCTAACATGTATCGTCTACATGGGAACAGACTTTGCTGCTCTTCCGAGAGAAGAGCAGGGTCCTGCTCTTCCAATCTCAACTATTTAAAATCATTGAGATCTGTGCATAAAAAAAGTTTTTTATCGAGATATGTGAATAAAAAATTTTGAATGGTTGAGATTGGAAGAGCAGGACTCTGCTCTTCTCTCGGAAAAGCAGCAGAGTCATATCCGTCTACATGTTAGCACTTGTCATGCAATATTTTTGATATATACTTATTTGTTGGGAAAAATCATAATAAATATTGAAAAATTATAAGAAATTACAATAAAAATGAATTTTCTTTTTACATGATTACCTGTAATATTGCAATAGTTTTTTCTTCTTCTGATTTTTATACATTTTTTTTAAGTCAGTGACGTATAGCCAGCTAATAATTTATATTAAGAAAAAATTTAAGATATTTACAACGCATCAGGGTACCTGGTTTACCATCACGAAAAACTAAACACTAAATATTACATAGCGCAACAATCAAAAATAAATCTGCTGTGATTCTCGGGGATCACAGGACCTGCGATCTGATCTCAACTGTTGGTCTTTCTCGAGATGCGTGCATGAAAATTTACTTTTGGAGAACGTTTCTGAAATCCCCGCACAGAAAAGTTTGAACCGTTGATCTCGAAATTTCAGGATCCTGCGATCCCGAGAGGAATCACAGCAGATTCGGACTCCAACAATCAGGGAGCTATACTCTCTCGAAAAGTCGCCTCTAATATTACATAGCGCAACAATTACTGGATTTCATATTAAATTAATTTATAAATTCATAAATGTGACATGTAAACACATCATCTATGAAGTTGATCAGTTTTAACAATTTTAATTCACTATTTAAAATTATTTTAATGAATTTTGAAGTTAACCTTCCAGTAAAATTGGTGAGCTTAAAAATACAATCTAATTCTACTCGTCACAAAATGTTGAAAATCAACAACAAGAGAAACACTAAAAAAAAAAGAGTAACGAAGCACAAATGAAGCCCAGCCGCTTGAAAAATAAAATTAGAGAAAGACAATAAAGCTCTGAACCCACCCAAGTCACCAACAAAATCATTAAATGGAAAGAAAAAAGAAAAGAAAAGAGAAAGTCCGGTTTCAAGAAAACAATTGCGTCTCGGTAGCTCCGTAACAGGGAATGAAGTTGCTCACTGCGTTATACTTTGTAGAATTATTTAGATGAAGGGGATGGGTTGGTGAGAATAGTGAGTTAATTTTAAAATTGAGAATAAACTAATTTGATATTTTGTTGAGTTAATAAAATAGTGCGCTAATTCACAAAAGACAAACAAAAATTAGTCTATATTTGTTAACTCAAACACATTCAAATGGAGAATAGTTCTTTGGAATAGTACTAACTCGGGTTAGTGGCTATTCTTCACCCATCCAAACGCACTTTTAAAAGAAGACTCTGGCCAAAAATAGTCTCTCGCGCAATCTCATTGTCAGATTGTTCAAACGGACAATTCAGTTGAAATCAAAATAAAATAGACAAATTAATTTGTTTTCAGTTTTTATAAACTGAACCCAACCAACCAAATTAAAATGACCAACTCAATAAGAACTGAACCGTTTAAACCTAATTAAAATTTTGTTTTGTTCGGTTTAACCGAATAAGAGAAATTATATTGTAAAAAGTCAAAAGTCAATACATAACCACTACATTAGTAATTTCATATTAAAATAAATATCAAGATAATATTACACACATTACTCGCGCAATCTCTCACTTCCAAATCAGAATGTAGCCAAGGTAAACTCCGCTCGATCTTCTTCCATCCCCTTTTGCGCAGCTGTTCTAGAGCACACCCTAATAAGTAGCAATGGACGACAGAATAAATTAGATGCATTTTGAACGTCCATAGGTGTTATAATGGAGATTTCTTATTTATAGAAAATATAATATAATAGAGTGAGGCTATGGTACTATGTATAGCACGGATTGGCATGTACTACGGATTAATATTTTTTTTTTCAAAATCTGAACGGTCGATCTGAATCGTTTAATATGGTCTTCATGTGAATATGTATTTGTAAACTAAATTTTATATTTTTTAGAATTTTTTACTATTTGTTTAGATGGATAGAAATCACTGTTTTTGGATGGTCCAGAATTTTCAGATCGAGTGATTTTCTACCCATCTAAATATATAGTAAAAAAAATTCTAAAAAAATATAAAATTTAGTTACAAGTACATATTCATACAGAGATCATGTTGAACGGTTCGAATCGATCATTAGGACTTTCAAGCCGAAGATTTGAGTCCATAGCGAGGGCCAATATAGCTATCCATAGTACCATATAGAGGTGCTATCGGGTCAGGTAGGGTCTGGATACTATTATATTTGGACCCGTACCCTAAAAATGTTCGGGTCCGAAATTCGATCCATATACTTATTAGTTTCAAATCGGGTCGCATCTGGATCCGGATACCAATTTACCCGTAGATATTTTGGGTCAAGTCTTTCAGTTCCGGGTAGATAGATACTTGTTTGTTGATTATCGGGTCTGGTTCGGATCCGGGACGGGTCCGCATCCGGAGCAGGTACATGTCGCAACTCACAAGCATTTGAGAAACCCTTTACGTTTAAATATAATTATAATTTCTTAAACATCTCACATAATATATCATTATAATATAAATTAAAATCTGCTTCAAAATATTGAATATGAGATAAATTTAGAAAGTAAAATATTAGAGATGGTGATTTTATTCTATGGTTCTAAAAATCCATGAATAGAATATTAATACTAATTTGTTTCAATCAGCGAAGAGAGCAATAAATTTCAATGATAGCAAATATATGGTAGACAAAGAGATCAAGAAAGGAATTAATTAGCTTCGAAAATTTATAGGCAAAAGGTGAACGTGACATTTGATTTCAATAATCTGTGCGAAAAAAGCAATAAATTTCATTCAAAAAATTAAAATATACTACAAATGATTGTCTTTTCATAGTTATTAATATATGCTTTTAGATTAAATAATTACAAAGAAATGGTATTATCATTTTATCAGGTATTTATATAGGTATCATATCGGGTTCGGTTATGGGTCAGATAATTAAATCAAACTCATATCCTATCCATTACAGTATCGGTTCCGGATCGGATATTAAATTATTAATTTTGTAACCGTACTCATAACTTAACCGGTTATATTTTGTAAACCATACCCTATCCAAATTAATTAGATCCGGCTCGGATCCAGTTCGGTTCCGGATCGGATTCGAATAATGGAGTAAAAGTAACACCTCTAGACTACCATAGCCTCACTCTATAAAATCATATAGGAAAAATAAGAAAGAGTAATTTTATTTTTGAATGCATAGAAGATAATTTTAATATAATCGGTAGAATTTTGTTAAATAATTCTGTCTAGGATCTTCTGTGACAATCAAGACAAAGAATTTTAAGGCAACTCTTTTTAAGACTCAAATTTGTCTGATCTGCAGAGGATCCAAGTCAATAGACCCAAAAAAAAAAAAAAATTGGATTGAAATTTTTTTACTGATCCAAAATTTGAATTGGGAAAATTTCTACATATTCTTTTATGCACTGAAAATTGAAGTAATCCTTCTTTTTTTATATTATTTTATAATATCTTTTATGAATACAAATTTCTCTTAGAATTTTGGACTACAGAGGTAAGAAAGTAAAACGCACGTGAGGAAATCGAAGAACAAATGATCAATGATTCACTGAATGGCATTCATATCGGTTGGTTTTGAAAACAAGTCCCTTTCTATTTATATTCTTTTTATCTTGTAGGCCCCAAGAATGCATAATGGGAATTGATATATCATAAATTTCCCAATGGCACTATCTCCTTAACAAACAAGTCCACTTAATTTAGGCCACTTGGCACTGATGACTGATGAGATTCGGCATAGACCATGGAGCAAGGATTTAATTAATATTCTTTTCTGGTAACCAAATGCCTATAATAATTCAACTAAAATAAGATGTTTCAAGTTCAATATTATCAAATCCTTTATGAAAAAGATCTCTGTTGGGGTTGATAAGCTCTTTATACAAAATTATCAAATTACAATGTCAAATTATTAACTGGGCACACAATATTCTACAATTTCTACCAACAATTTGCCATGGTACTGAAAAAAAGAGGGATATATACAATGACAAAAAAAGAGCAATAGAGGATCGAAGGCGGTTTCAGTATATTTTTATTTTATTTTTGAGAAAAATCTGTAGGCATGATTGATTAATAAACAAAGTTACAGTATAAGATTACATATATGAAAAGTACTATATAGCAGTAAAACTAACAACTACATACCAGCAAAACTAACAAAAGCTGCTACCTAAAACTAACAAACCAAATCGTACCAGTAAATTAACATACGACACAATTTGTTACAGCCAACAATGAAACTAAATTTGTAAACAGAAAAACAGTTTGGCTGGCTCATTTATCATTGCTCGTCTCCAGATCCATATTAAATTGGAACTTTGTCGATCCCGTTGATTGTTTCAGTATTGTTTTCCTTTAACATAGGGATGTCAGAGAAACTGGAAGACATATAAAACAAAATTTTAAATCGAAAAAAATATTTAATTCGAGAAAGATATTTTTGCGACAGAAAATAGCCGCTTAACTTTTGAAGTTACAATTCATGTGTATATAATTCTGTTAAGTCATCTACATTCGTGTTGTGGGTAAAATGTATTAAATGGTGTTTATAAAAATCTGACCTCTTTTTTAAACAAGCAGTTGGATTTTAAAAATTCCATCTTTCATGCTTTATTTTTTTTGTCAATGATTTTTCTTAAATCTGATTTTGAATTTTTCCAAAAAAAGGAAAAATTAGCCAAACCAAGAGATATGAAAGCTAGCAAATTTTAGCAATTAGTTAGTTACCTAATTAATCAACACGTACCCCTCGTATCAAAGGTACCAACTCTATCAAACCCTAATCTAATCCAAATCTAATCCTCCCCGGTCCCCACACACCCAAAAACAAGATGTCGGTGACGGCAGGTCAGGATCGCATGCCGGTGAACAACCGTATGTACATAAGCACGGCACTACAGACGCCCGGGATCTGGCAGAGCGCCATAGGTCGTATTACGCTCCCTCTGGCACGACCTGAGGCAGAATTGGGGCTAATTCGAGTCAATTTTTACTCAGTCAAACAAGACGCTAGAGAAGAAGGATATTCGGGCAGGACAGGAAGAGCGGAGGAAGCAACGGGTAGAATAATTAAATCAAATGAAACACTGACAGTGGGGCCAAAGACGACATGTTCAGAACTGGGGCCATTCTGTTAAGCCAACTCAGCGGAGTTCATCCAAGTGAGCGCTGAGATGACAAGCGGAGGTTCAATAAAGTAATCCAACCGAAGGATTGGATTGATTCCAAGTCAAAGAGCTTTGTCTATATAAAGGGAATTAGTCTAGGGATTCTGATTATGAAACATGTTGTCTGAACTTTACAATTTCTTAACTTTTACTCTATCGTTTCATTGTAACCAATTTACCAGTTTAATCATATTACAGTTCTTTCTTGGTTCTAATTTGTTTTCTTTGTTTCAATTGAGTATCTCTTGTCTTGATTGAGTGGAGGGTCGTCACAAGTGGTATCAGAGCAACAAAGATTGCATCTGGAAAGAACAAACGACGCCTCTGATAGGAAGATAGAACAACCATCAATTCCGATTTCAACACGCAGCAACGCAAGTAGCAACGAGACAACAATGGATTTAGCGACATTGACATCTAAGTTCTTGCACGCGGAACAATCGAGGTTACAATCAGAGACAGTGCAACAAGACCGTTTAATTCATTTGGAGAGTCAATTAGAAACACAGAGACAACAACTCAATGCCTGTACCTAAGTGACAAGCAACAATTCTCATGCAATTGTTACAATGGATATAAGAAGCTAGATGCCACCTCTAGGCAACTCATCGAATTGACTCAGGCCAATAATCAACAATTCAGAGAGTTACTGGCAGCAATTCAGGGAAGGAACAATAGTGCAATACTGAATGCTCCGGGAAGCAGTAATACAAAAGTAAGCGGCAATCTGGGAAGAGAAGAAATTTCTTCCAAGGTGTAATCTTGGAGCAAGAACCACCAAGAAGAGAGGAACTCCAACAAGAAAGAAGACAAATTAAACACAACCCTGCTAAATTTAACCTACCTCGAGTTGATTTTCCAGTTTTTGCAGGAATTAAGCCAAATTCATGGGTGGACTGCTACATTTTCTACTTCGACATGTATCAAGTACATGAAGAGTATAAATCAAGAATGGCAGCCATGCACTTCACAGGACCAGCTGATGATTGGTATAGATGTTTCAAGATATCCAATCCCCAACCTACATGACCAATTCTAGTAGAAGAAGTGATGAACTATTTTGCCTATAACACTGGAAGTGCAGTAGACGAATTCAAGAAAGTGCATTAGTCTAGAAATTTAGAGGAATACATTGCAAATTTTCTACAAGGGCCAGCCTCATTTTCAAAAGGAAAATCACCAGTGAAGATTTATATGTTAAAGGTTTTATTAGTGGATTAAAAGATGAATTGAGGCACACCATTGAACTGTTTAACAATAGTACTGTTAATGATGCAATTAGATTTGTTAGGCAAATAGAGTTATCCATAGATAGTACTATTAAGAAGATTAATGCATTGGTGAAACCTACTCAGTACCAGACTAGAAATCAGTACCAATCAAATGACAATAGGTGGAGAGGAAAAGGGCAAATGATACCAAGATTGAATGCCAAACTTGAGGTCCCTAGAATTATGAATAAACCAGCTAACAACATAAGTTTAGACCAAAAAAAGAATGTTAGGGTTGTGTTTTAAGTGTGATGTGAAATGGCACCAGGGGCATAAATGTCAACTAAAGGCTTTACATGCCATAAAAGCTGAGGAAGAGAATAACACTAATCCAAACCAAATGGAATAATTAGATGATAATTCTAAGGGGAATTTTGATGATTTTATTGAATTTGAAGAGGGGGAACAAGCTGTAGTGAATCTGTGCAATGGAGAGTACAACTCTTCAATGACATTTAAAGGAAAAAATGGTAATATTCGTATTTTGTGCACTAATGGACAGTGGGACTACTCACTCCTTCATCTATCCAAATATAGTGCATAACTTGAATTTAGAAGTAACTAAGTCAAACCCCTTGACAATAAGAGTTGCAAATGGGCATAAGATGCAAACTAGTGATGAATGCAACAATCTCAAGTTCTACTTACAAAATCATGAGTTTAGTGCAGATTTAAGAGTCCTGGATGTGCAAGGACATGATCTCCCATTAGGAATGAACTGGTTGACAAAACTAGGTCTCACACTAGTTGACTAGAATAGGGGTTCCATGAAATTAAAGAGGGATGGCAAATTCATCAAGTTAGAACATGGAGATATTGAATCTAAATTGAGGCTTCTCACTATCACTGAACAAGAGAAAGGAATACTGAAAGAGAAGCATGAAGATGGTCAAGTACTGATTTTCAACATTGATGAAAAGGTAGAAAAGCAGGTACATTCTTCTTTGTTACCAGCAGTAAATGAGTTTTCTGACTTATTTGCATAACCTACTATACTACCTCCAAAAAGGGATATAGACCACATAATTCATCTTAAACCAGATTCAAGAATTATTTTATTTAGCCTTCATGCAGCCCATACTCTTCTCATATTCTTGTAGTAAAAAAGAAAGACAATTTCTGGAGAATGTGTGTTGACTACAGGAAATTAAATTAAAACACCATTAAGAATAAATATCCAATTCCCATTATTGATGATTTACTTGATGAATTGAAACATGCAAGGGTATTTACCAAATTAGACTTAAGGTCAGGTTACTATCAGATTAGGATGACATTTATAAAACAACATTCCATACATATGAGGGCTTTATGAATTTACGGTTATGCCTTTTGGGCTCACTAATACACCAGCATCTTTTCAAGCACTAATGAACACGATTTTTAAGCCTTACTTGAGGAAATTCATTTTAGTGTTTTTTGATGACATTCTGATATATAGTACTGACCTTGAGGGGCATGTAGAGCATGTTAAACTGACATTTGAATTGTTGAGGGAGAACCAACTATTTTTAAAAAAGAGTAAGTGTGACATAGCAGTGGAGCAACTGAAGTACTTAGGTTATATTATTCAAAAAAATAGTGTAGCTACAAACTCAAAAAAGATAGAAGCCATGACAAATTGGCCAACACCAAAAACTGTTAAAGCTTTAAGGGGCTTTCTAGGATTGACTGGTTATTACAAAAAATTTATTAGGAATTATGGTGTAATTGCTAAGCCATTGACTGAATTATTAAAAAAAGATTATTGTCATTGGAATGAAGAAGAACAATCAGCATTTGATACACTTAAATTAGCCATGACACAAGCTCCAAGGCTTGCATTACCTAACTTTACTCAGACCTTTGTAGTTGAGACTGATGCTAGTAACAATGGTGTAGGTGCTGTATTAATCCAAAACAAAAGACCCATTGCCTTCTTAAGTAAGAAATTAGGTCCAAAAAATCAGCTACTTTCAACTTATGAGAATGAATTTCTAGCTTTGTTAACAATAATCATCAAATGGAGTCACTATTTTTCATTATCAAAACAGATCACATAAGTTTAAAATACTTGTTATAGCAAAAATTTAATACAGCAAGCCAACATAAAGGGTTAAGTTACTTGAATTAGATTATACCATTGAATATAAAAAGGGAAATAAGAATATTGTTGTCGATGCCCTCTCTAGACAAAAGGGGCAAAATGGGAACTCTTTGGTGTGTGCAGGAATAAACTCCTTGAGTGAGATTAGACCCCAGTGGGTTGATGACATTCAAACCATCTACTTGGAAGACAAATGGATTGATGAAATCAGAGAGAAGATGGTTGTGCAACAGAAGGGCAATACTGACAACCCATACAGTCAGTACTAGCAGCTACTTAGATACAAAAGCAGGATCTGTGTAGGGAATTCTGGAGCATAGAGACATACCATAATGATAGAATTTCATGCATCAAACATAGGTGGTCACTCTGGAATTACATCTACCTATTAGAGAATCAAGAAATCCTTCTACTGGCCAGGGTTGAAGGATGTGCATCGATTTATCAAAGAGTGTGATGTGTGCCAGATGAACAATCCAGAACACATACACCTCCTCCAGGTCTATTACAACTCATCCCCACACCAAAAGACGCTTGGTTAAGCGTTGGTCTTGACTTTATAACAGGTTTACCGAAATCTGATGGAAAGGATGTCATTATGGTAGCTAGAGACCGTTTCACCAAATATGACCACTTCATTGCCCTGTCACACCCTTACAAAGCAGTTGATGTGGACCAAGCCTACTTTGATTTCATATACAAGCATCATGGTATACCACAAGACATCATTTCTGACCGAGATCCTATCTTCACTAGCCAATTTTAGAAGGAATTGATGACAAGAATGGGAGTTAAGCTCAATCTCAGTATAGCATATCATCCTCAGACGGATGATCAGACGGAGCTTGTCAACCAATGCTTAGAGAATTACCTTCGCTGCATGATGTTTGATAAACAGAAACGATGGGCTAAGTACTTGACCCTTGCTGAGTGGTGGTATAACACTACTTACCATAGTGCAATAAAGATGATGCTTTTTGAGACACTGTTTGGTTATGCTCCACCACAATTAGGCTTAAGTAGCGCTCCCAGGAGTCAAGTTGTAGCAGTAGATACGATATTGAGAGATAAAAGGGCCACATTACAACAGTTGAAGTCGAATTTAGCCATGGCGCAAAATCGCATGAAATAGTATGTTGACGCAAAGCGAAGCAACAGGAAATTTGACCTTGGCGATTGGATTTATCTAAAATTGCAGCCTTATTGCCAGAAAATAGTTGCTGGTCTAAAGAATCAAAAGCTCAGCCCTCGATTCTATGGTCCTTATGAAGTGATAGGAAAAACGAGTGATAATGCTTATCGTCTAAATTTACCAGAAGGTTCAGCGATTCATCCTGTGTTTCATGTTTTACAGCTCAATAAACATATTAGGCAAAATCAAGCTACAACCCCTAACCTTCCAGTGATCGGACCTGATGGTAATTTGCAATTGGTTCCAATAGTGACATTAGCTCGAAGGATGGTCAAAAAATGCAATGTAGCGGAAGCTCTGATTCTAATCCAGTGGTCTAATCAAGAAATTGAAGACGCGACGTGGAATAGCTACCAGTTTATTGCTCGCAAATTCCCTGAGTTTATCCTCAAGGTCGAGAATGCTTTGTAGGAGGGGGAATGTCACAACCTGAGGCGAAATTGGGGCTAATTCGAGTCAATTTTGACTCAGTCAAACAAGACGCTAGAGAAGAAGGATATTCGGGCAGGACAGGAAGAGCGGAGGAATCAACTGGCAGAATAATTAAATCAAATGAAACACTGACAGTGGGGCCAGAGACAACACGTTCAGAACTGGGGCCATTATGTTAAGCCAACTCGGCGGAGTTCATCCAAGTGAGCGCTAAGATGGCAAGCAAAGGTTGAATCAAGTAATCCTACCGACGGATTAGATTGATTCCAACTCAAAGAGCTTCGTATATATAAAGGGAATTAGTCTAGGAATTCTGATTATGAAACCTGTTGTCTGAACTTTACAATTTCTTAACTTTTACTCTATCGTTTCCTTGTAACCAATTTACCAGTTTAATCAAATTACAGTTCTTTCTTTGTTCCAATTCGTTTTCTTTGTTTCAATTGAGTATCTCTTGTCTTGATTGAGTGGAGGGTCGTCACACCCTCCGCCAATTCATCCGACCCAATTCCGCCTCCGCCTCCTCCCAAACATCCTCCCCCTCCTCCACCGCCGGCAACCCCTACTAATTCTCCCAGGGTCTCCTCGTCCTCTCCCGCATCACCGGCACCATTCCGCTGACGACATCCGCGGCGCCTGCCTCAAGTGCGGCCGCGTCGGCCACCTCACCTTCCAATGCCTCAATTTCCTCAGCGTGATGGACGGCGTTAAGGACTCTGACAATATCGATGCCTCCATTCCTGATGCCGGTGACGAGGCTCTCCGCAAGATCAAGGAGGTTCTCCACAAGAGTAAAGAGTCTCTCCGCAAGATCAAGGAGGAGTTCAATTTCATAGACGTGGACTCTGACAGCGACAGCTCCAATTCATATGAGGATCCCGAGATTGAGAGGATCTTAGCCGAGAGATCCAGCAATAAATCTAAGAGGGAAGTTCCTGTCCAAACAGAACCATTGTCTAGAGCATCACCAAACTGGAATCCGTTGCATGAGAGACTGCAAGAATTAGCTAAAGGGAACAAAGGCTTATCCGACGAAACAATCGCCTCCTTCCGCATGTCAAAATATAAAGGTGGTTCATCATGCTCAAAGATGCCTAAGCCATCAGATAACTATGCATTATGCCAATCTGCAATCCGCAAGGGTGAATATCTAATTACTCTGCCATGCAAACATTATTTTCACAAGGAATGCATTACTCGTTGGCTTAAGATGAATACGGTTTGTTGCATGTGCAAATACGAAATTGAAGAAAATTTAGATAAGGAATAACAAAAGTATAACCCTACAGTGACAACGGATAATGGAAGAGATAATAATTAAGCAGCTAATATAGTAGTTTTTAAAAGTTTAATTAATTGATGGATTTTATTTGGTTTAGCACACACCTTTCAATAACAATTGTCGATTTGTTGCTTTTTAGTGACATGTTATTTTTAAGTTGTTTGTTAATTTTAAGTTGGTTGCTTAAAATCTTAAAAAAAAATAAACTCTTTCATGATTCGAGCTATTTTTCAGTTAACTATCCCGATTCGTGTCATTTTCTATTGAACTATTTTTCCATTGAAATCTCTCTAGACAGTGATTTGTGAGTATCAGTGTGCTAATTCTTTCTTTGGCTACCGTGCTTTTGAGCCATTTTTTTTCTCCTATGCGTTGGTGAGAATTTTTTGTCAATGGAAAATATTAAAAAGAAGAGAAACAAAAAGAGTACTAACATATTTTCATGAGTAGAATGATCGGTTGGAATTCTATTGATTCAGTTTGAATTAGTTTGGATCGATAAAATTCCTATTAATTCAAATCAGTTTTTGTTTCTTAATTTTCTCTATTAAAATATAAGAAGTTTTAGGAAAATAAATAGAGTCCTTCTAGTATATTTAAATTTTAAAATACTCTATCTATTTCTATAAAAAAAATCATATTTTAATAGAGAAAATTAAAAAAATTGGTTTAAATCGGTAGGAATTTTTTTAATCAGTAAAATTTCTTCCAATCCTTCTAGAAAATATATCTGATATAAATTCACATACGTGACGTACCAAATGTGACACATGACGCATCCGATTTTTAGATACTTATTTTTAGTCAGATATGGTTGCAGATGTGGCTGGATACATGCATTGAAGCACGTATATCGATATGCGCATAGTGAGTAGGAGTGTTCAACCAGTTCGGTTTGTTTGGTTTTCAGCTAAACAAAAAAAAATCGGTTTAAATGGTTTGGTTGTTCTGTTGTTCGGTTTAGACTTTTCAAAAGCAACTAAACCGAACCGATAGAATTATAATAGTTCATGTATAGTTTATATTTTGTTCGGATCAAACATCGTTCCCTTCATTCTATTTTGGTTTGTATATTTTAGAACATCTATATTTCATGTGAAATTGAATAATGTGTGTAATATTATCTTGATATTTATTTCAATGAAATTACTAATGTAGTGGGTATGTATTGACTTTTGACTTCTTACAATATAATTTCTCTTATTCGGTTAAACCGAACAAAATGATATTTTAATTCAGTTTAAACGGTTCAGTTCTTATTTAGTTGATCATTTTAATTTGGTTGGTTGGGTTCAGTTTATTTTAATTGAACCGTCTGTTTGAACAATCTGACAGTGAGATTGCGCGAGAGACCATTTTTGGCCAGAGTCTTCTTTTAAGGGTGCGTTTGGATGGGTGAAGAATAGCCACTAACCCGAGTTAGTACTATTCTCCATTTGAATGTGTTTGGATTAACAAATATGGACTAATTTTTGTTTGTCTTTTGCGAGTTAGCTCCCTATTTTATTAACTCAACAAAATATTAAATTAGCTCTATTCTCAATTTTAAAATTAGCTCACTATTCTCACTAACCCACTCCTTCAGCTAAATAATTGGGTAAATTTCGCTGGAGGTCACTAAACTTTGTCATTTGTCACGAATTGGTCATTCAAGTTTGATTTGTCCATTTTTAGTCACTCAACTTTGTCATTTGTCCCAATCAAGTTACTCTATACTTTTCCGTCCAAAATATTAACGGAATATGCTCATTCCGTTAGTATTTTGGACGGAATGGGAATATTCCGTTAAGATTTTAAACGGAAAAATATAGAGTGACTTGATTGGGACAAATGACAAAGTTGAGTGATTAGAAATGGACAAATCAAACTTGAGTGACCAATTCATGACAAATGACAAAGTTTAGTGACCTCTAGCGAAATTTACCATTTTTTCTGAAGGAGCCCTCTGTTTCTTGTAAAAGTAGAATTTGGATCACCCCAGGTATCTGACTTAAACAAATTACAAACGGATGGTCGATATTAATTATTTAACTTGACATGAATCTCAAAATGGACCCCATAGTTTCTATATACACTAGATTGACTTTGATCGATGGGATTAATATGGACCGTCTGTTTGTAATTTGCTTGAGTCAGATACCTGAGAGGATACATTCACTCCAAAATGCTTGGGAGTAACACGTGTCGTTCTCTGTTGATGAATGAAAAATGAGTGAATATTTTTTAAAAATAAAGAAAGCAGTAAAGATACATTGAAAAGAAAATTTCTAAATCCTCTCCAAATATTTATTTCTAGTCTTATTTCACTAAATCTTCCAATATTATTTTGACCTTGTTAACTTAGGAAAATGAAAATACTAATTCGACCTCTGTAATAAATGCAAGTCTCAATTCTCAATTTCTCATTGAGCCCTCTAACTCTCTTCTCCTTGTAAAAGCACCCCTATGTATTTTCAGCAAAGCAGGATAAAACTAATTCAAACCCTCAGACTGTTATGCATAATTTCATTTTAGAATGGGGAATTATGGGCACTTATTTTTGCTGAATGCCTGAATATAAGTATATAACAAACAACGAGAGGCCGGGACCGTGAAATTTAAATAATATAAGGTCTTGGGATATTTTCGCAAAATTCTCAGTTCTTAACTCACAATGAGACAATTACATTTTTAGGAGTTAGGATATAGGAAAAGAACCTTTATATTTATTTCTCGATCATTATATTCATGGCCTCAAATGAAACGACACCATCTGATTAGCAACGAAGGAGACTTCCACAAGCAAATATTTTATCTCTCCCCTCCTCAGCTCCTCTTTAATACCATTTCTGATTCTGATAAAAAGATCATACCACAACGCTTCGCAAACAACAACAACCACCCCCCCCCCCCCCCCCCCCCCCAAGAAAATAACTTCTTAAGTTTTAAAAGCAAGATATTCGGATGAAATCTCTCCATGAATGCATGAGCGAAGAGGTACTTGGGATGTAATAAAAGGAAGAAACTCAGTCGAGCGCTGTTTGTTGATTCTTGGAGGTAATCATGAAAACCCTATCTTAACGAAGAATGTGTATTTTTCTTGAAAAAAATTAATTGTCTTTAGAGTTCAGACAAGAAGCAGAGCAATTTTTCGATGCATGCTTTCAACTGTTTAGAATTTCAGATAGGGAAGATATTTTTTTGTTTCCTGTGGCAATGAGAACGTCATTTTTGGTCCTTTTCTGTAATGATCACAGTTATCTGAGCCTTGGTAAATTGGGACCATTTATTTTTCATGTTTGAATTCAGATTAAGATTTTATGGGTCAGAAATAAAATTTTAATTTGGAGAAGAATTTAACAATCCTCTGGTATCCATTTATTTTGGTTCCTTCAAAAGTGATTAGATTTACTAGAAACACAGTGTACATTTTTATTTCCGGAGAGGTCATTTGAATAATTCTCATTTTATGTAATTGTTAATAGATTACATGGCCTAAACGGTCTAGAGAACAAGCATTAAGCAATTATTCATAGAAAATGGGCACATTTTATTTTGAGAGCTCAATAAACTTTGTTCCATATCATGAATTAGTCACTAAATTTTGATTCGTTCATTGAAGTCATTTTACTTTATATTTGTTCTAATCAAATCATTGGAAAATTTGAAGCACCTATTAGTACAAAGTCTTGACGTCACCGCCTGTAGCATCAAAAAAGTATGTTTATATTGACATTTCAATAAAGAAAAATATACATCCATGCTTGCAAAAAATTGTCCAATTTAGTGATCAATTTGTGATATGCGGCAGAGGTTAATGATTCTTCGAAGAAATTTATCCAAAAAATATTTTTAAACTATGGTTATACAAAAAAAAAATTACTAAAAAAAATAATCATGTCGAAATGATGCGGATGCTCAAATACTTGTGATAGCAAGATGTCTAATTTTCGTATGAAATATATATATTCACATGGAAGCAAATACATTTTGCATGTCAAACAAAGAAGGCGCACACAAGCACACAAATTCTATAACACTGGTAGATAGAAATTCATATCCTCTGCATTAACTGGTAAATATAAATTCATATGCTCTCCATTAACCCACCGTTTGACTTTAGATCCGATCCATTCATTATATATTAGCACCAATTTTAAAGTGATATGTGTATTACAGACGTGGGTCGGATTGGTCCGGACTACGATCGAATGGCCCGAAGCTAAAACTCAAATGGTGCGTCAATGCAGAGAATGCTGACTCGGTAATTATTAAAAAATATATGCTTAAAAATTCACAAAGAGTAAGATATAGCCAACCGGCCTATCATTATTAGGCTCTAATTAGTGGCTAAGTTTTCACGAAGATAGAACATAAATATAATAAATAATTATGGGGAAAATTTTCTAATTAGTGGATAGTGGTTTTTTGTTTTGGGGGCAATATTGATGGATAGTGGTGTTGAGTGTAGAAAGGGGAGATAGTGTCCACTAGCTCAAACGATTGGGTTCTTTAGACCGGTCAAAATTGGGTTGAATGTCACGTGCACTTCGCTTCTCTCTCTTGACAGTGGGCCCGGCCTGGCCCAGGAGACAGAGTGCCATTAAATTGCATCATGAAAAGATAAATTTCTGGGTCACAGACTCACAGTCACAGGAGATGCATTTCACAATCTCCCCATCAAAGACTAGCACGTTTTTCTCCTCTTTTCTTTTTATGATGATTTATTATTTACGAGATCATTGATTTTGGATCCCTTTGTTTTTTAAGTGGGTTTTTCATGTGATGTCCTTTCTAGAATAAGTTGTTGAATCAGTTACTATCATTAATAAAGGATTAAACTATACAACAAATATGAAAGCAATAAATAACAAAAGACAAATATTATAGGGCTCCATGCGGCACCACTAAACATTTTATATATGATATTATCTCAACTTTAATATCCGTTGGCCTCCCTTTAATTTTACAATTGGGATTTGTAAATTAGTGCGATCTTACTCTGCTATCAAATCAGACCGCTAAATGAAAAAGCAGATTGGGATGGGATGGTGCTGCCGTGTCATCTTCTTACATCGCCATTACGCCCTACTTTGAGGTCCCATCTTAAATTATCACATTTGTCTCTTTGTGTTGGTTCCCTGATGCGTGAAGATTCACACTATTAGCTTGATTTATTTATATTTCTTTTTAGAAAAGAAGATTTGTCCCTCTTTGAAAGTAGAAAAGAAGATCCGTTTGGGTTTTAAATTTTGAAATAGAGACAAAGAAGTATGTTTCTGGAATAGTTTTCACGCCCTTCATTTTTTGTCATTGCTTAGTTCTATTATTAGACCTCTCCTGCTCTATTAGTCAACTATGTCAGTCACATAGGTGAAATGTTAAGTGATCACCACGTGGGACCTGAGATAATTTTTTTTATTACGATATACATTTTTTTTTTTAAATTTACATGAAGTACATAATTGGATGGGCTAGCTAATTATTGCATGAATGGCGAAATTCCCAATAAAGGACTAACGCATGATCCTAATTTTGAAATGAACAAAGTATGAACAGTTGTTCATGCCATTTTAGCTGCATATCACATACAATAGTGAGATAACAACTCACTGAAGATTATGCCCTCATAGAACAAAGCACACTAAACTTTTATTTCAAATATCTTACTTTCGGTAACCGGTATACATTTGCCACCAATTATACTTGAAATTTCAAATCTCTGGTAGTTTATGGTTTTGGAATTTTCCGCCAACCACTATCAAATTCAGATTCTCCCCCATACCGTAATAGGGAATTTTTTACAATTAGTGGATCTGGAACATTCTTTTTAACTTGACACGAATCTCAAATTCCAATAATACTGTCCTTGTGCTAGCCCGAATCTCAAAGCAGTTGGGAGTAAATCTCAAGCCGTAAACTGAGGGAATCTTTTACAGTTGGAGGATACTTGTCCAACCACTAACGGTGTCCTTACCGAGATCATTAAATGCAACTTGTAAGTAAACGGCTATATGTAGGGTTCGTTGTAAACTAACTAATTGTGCCAAATTATCAGAAAGTTAGGTCTTGACAAGTTTTCTATATGATATCAGATATGCATATTGCATATACATCCAGAGAAATAGTCTTATTATTATTATTTTTCTTATTTTGTTCTGTTTTGGTTTATTTTCCTCTTTTTTTCTTTTATTTTCTTTTTGAAGGTCCAGAGAGATGTAGCTTTTATTGTTAGTACTTCTCTGTTGTAATAAATTTAAAAACTAACAGGTTCATTTCCTGCTGAATTACAATAGGTACTCTAATTGAAGTCAAGATTTCAGTAATGGAGGGTTGATAATTCAAGGCAAGATCATCAACATTTGAATTTGCTTAAGAAATGACAAAAGTTTCCCTTTGCCTCCATTTCCTTTTCTCAATCCTTATCTCCTTTTTTAGCATGTCACTTTCCCAGCAAGTGGAGTTACAATCCCTCCTTCAGTTCAAAAACCGCCTGAAAGACCCACTGAACCATCTTGAAACCTGGAACACATCAAACTCACCCTGCCAATTTCTTGGAGTTACTTGCGACCCAACTAACATGCAAGTGATCTCAATTTCACTCTCCAACAAAAACCTCTCCGGGGAAATCTCTCCAGCTGTATGTGCACTTACCGGGCTCACTTCTCTGCTACTTGATACCAACTCCATTGCTGGTAACATCCCTCCTGGGTTGAAAAATTGCACAAATCTTAAAGTTCTCAACTTGTCATCAAACAGCCTGACTGGCCAGGTGCCTGATTTTTCGGCTTTATCTGAGTTGCAAGTACTTGATCTTTCCACAAATTATCTTACCGGGAATTTCTCTTCATGGGTCGGTAAACTACAAAATCTGGTTTCCCTTGGGCTTGGTGAAAATAATTTTGATGCAGGAGAGATTCCACCGAGTATCGGTAATTTAAAAAATTTAACATGGTTATACATGGGTGCCTGTAACTTGATTGGTGAAATACCAGAATCCATTTTCCAGCTAGATTTGTTAGAAACTCTGGATTTCTCTCAGAATCAGATTTCGGGCGACTTCCCAAGAGCAATTTCAAGTCTCCGCAATTTGGTAAAAATTGAATTGTACCAGAACAATCTTACTGGTCAGATTACCCCTGAGCTCGCAAACTTGACAAAATTGCGCGAGTTTGACATTTCAAAAAATAAAATGCATGGAGAAATCCCTCCAGAGCTCGGGAAGCTGAGAAATTTTACCGTTCTACAATTGTACCAGAACAACTTCTCGGGTGAATTGCCAAATGAATGGGGAGAACTGGAGTATCTGAAAGCACTTTCAATTTATGGGAATAGTTTTTCAGGGCATTTCCCGCCAAATCTGGGAAAGTACTCCCCACTACAAAGCATTGACATTTCAGAAAATAATTTCTCCGGTGAATTTCCCCAATTTCTGTGCCAAAATAAACAACTTAAGTTCCTTCTAGCATTAGATAACAATTTCTCTGGTGATTTTCCTGACTCCTATGTGGATTGCAAATATCTAAACCGATTCAGAATCAGCCAGAACCAGTTCACAGGAAATTTTCCTGCTGGGTTGTGGGGCCTGCCAAATGCAAACATCATTGATGTATCTGATAACGGGTTCACTGGAGAGATCTCGAGTGAAATTGCTGCTTCGACATCCCTCAATCAGCTTTCCATTCAAAACAATCGGTTTTCGGGTAGAATCCCGAAAGAAATTGGAAATCTTACCCAGCTACAAAAATTGTATGCCTCTAATAATACCTTTTCAGGAAGTATACCGCCTGAAATTGGACATTTGAACCAGTTGACCTCACTTCATTTGGAGGGAAATGTACTAACAGGATCCCTACCTACCGAACTTGGCATGTGCAGCAGGCTAGTAGAGTTAGATGTGGCACAGAATATGATTACTGGTACAATACCGGCTTCCTTTTCAGATATGGATTCTCTCAACTTGATAAACATTTCATACAATCTGATAGCAGGTTCTATACCGGAAGGGCTCCAATTGCTAGAGCTGAGTTCATTGGATTTCTCTGATAACCAGCTAACAGGAAGTGTACCACCAGGACTTCTCATGATTGCTGGGGAGGAGGCTTTTGCGGGGAATCCAGGTTTGTGTATTGAAGGCCAGTTAGAAGGCCAGTCAAAGCCCGTTTTGGGCATTTGCAAGATTGACAACAATCACAAGGGTATATTCGGAAAAAAAATCGTGCTGTTGCCATTGATAATTTCGGCTATTCTCTTTTTTATGGTTGGTTTGGCTGTCATAAGTTACCGGAACTTCAAGCTTGAAGAGGCTATAAGAAAGAAAGATCTAGAAAGTGGATTTGAAAAAGAAAACTGGAAAGTGGAGTTGTTCCATCAGCCAGAAATTGATATTCAGGATATATCCAACTTAGAGGAGGAGAATTTGATTGGAAGTGGCAGTACTGGAAAAGTATATCGGCTCGAGCTGAAAAATAAGGGCATTGTTGCAGTCAAGCAACTCTGGAAGGGCACTGGTGCAAAAGTGTTGATGGTTGAGATGGGAATTTTGGGAAATATACGCCATAGAAACATACTGAAGCTTCATGCATGCATGAGTAGAGGGGAATTTAATTTCATAGTGTATGAGTACATGCCGAATGGAGACCTCCACCAAGCACTAAGGAGGGAGAATAAATGTGGTATTCCGGAATTGGATTGGAAGAAGCGGTACAACATTGCCTTAGGTGCCGCTAAGGGGATAATGTATTTGCATCATGACTGTTCCCCAGCTATTATTCACAGGGATATAAAGTCACGAAACATATTAATCGATGAGGAGTTTGAGGCAAAAATTGCTGATTTTGGAATAGCAAAGTTAGCAGAGGCATCCCAGTTGAGCTGCTTCGCCGGCACTCATGGCTATATTGCCCCAGGTACACTATCTCTCTTTTTTACTAATATAGTAATATTATACATTTTGTATCAACCAAATCTTGTTTCCAATTCTTTTATTTCATATTTTATCATCTACAATATAGCTTTGCACTTTTGCTTTGTGTGTGTGTGTGATTTGTTAGAGAAGCGTTTTTACGTTTGCACTTTTGATTCCAAATATACAAAGTTTTATGTATATTAGTACACCCAATATTTTGTACCAGCAACCAACTGGTAATGTTGATGCCTTCTGAAATGTATAGGCAGCAAAAGAACAAGTTAAATAACCTTGTGTTCATCATTTTTTGAAGGCCTCTTGTTCTTGTTTAATATTTTTCTTTATCTGAACTTATTGTATTGTTCTGCTCAGAACTGGCCTACTCGCTTGTGGTAACCAAAAAGACAGATGTATATAGTTTTGGAGTTGTCCTTCTGGAGCTTCTTACCGGCCTCAGTCCGATTGAGCCACAGTTTGGAGATGGGAAGGATATTGTGTTTTGGGTTTCGACCCACCTCAATGCTCAAAATTATGCAGAGGTACTCGACCCGAGGATTTCTGCTCAGTCAAAGGAAGGCATCCTGAAGGTTTTGAAGATTGCGGTACTTTGTACTGCAGCCACACCAACCGCTCGACCCACAATGAGAGAGGTTGTGAAGATGCTTGCCGATGCTGATCCCGGCAGCAGCAGTTTTAAAACGAAGAGCTTCAAATAAAATCATGACCTGCTGGCTTTTTTAGCAGGGAAACTTTTGTAAATTTTCTATGCTTCTAAGTCGTTTTACTCAACGGCCATGTTTATTGGGCCCTCTTAGTTTAATTAGTCGTTACCATATCTCTAGCACTAAAAATGTAGACCCTAATCTTGTCACTTTTTTTTTTGGTAATAAATGTACGGAGTATTAAGTTGTCTTAAGCCATCTGTTTTTATCTGCTTAATATTGCTGAGCCTTCTATATCAGTGAATTGATATTAATTAATCGAGGCTTACTGGGTTCCTTCTCTGCACAGTGCAGAAAAATTAACACATCAACTAATTCATCCTTGAGAAAGTCTTCTGAACCAACTTCAACAAAAAATGTAGGCCCAAAAAGCTACTGCAATTATTGATTAATTATTGTTTTCCATTACAAGTGCAGCTAACTCTCTCTCATTCACAGATTTGCAACATTTAGCTCTTACACACTATTAGTACACACTAAAAATTATTGAACTAATACACTGTCTTAAAAAGAGCAGCAGTTTTCAAATTGTGCACAATATCTTGCACGGACCCAACACTAGCTGCTAGAGAAATCAAAAGACAAATGAAACTTAAACCTTGCAACCAAAACCATTTAGGCTCCCCTCTCCTAATCTTCTTTTGAGATATATGCATGTTCACTGGAAAATATACTGATAGAGGCCAGAATCCAACGGCCCCGATTAACCCAAGAACAGCATTGAAGAACGGTACCAGCATTGCGACTAAGGTCGTGAACATGATCAAAATTGTTCGGAGTACTAAACTCAGAATAGAGACATTTAAGGTCGCAATGTAGTATGTTTTGTGCAGGAATTTAGCCTCTGGCCATTGGCCTTCTATGAAGCTCTCTAGCCTTGCAAATATTGGTTGCGCATATACCTATATAATTGATTAAAAACTGCAGTTAGTAACAGGAGCTTCAAATTCTTGTTTAAGCCTAATTTTATAGTACATTTAACATTGCATTTAAGAAAAAAAAAAATTACCCTGCCACATTTTGCATACTACAGAACTATTTACTGATCAGTACATTCTCATACCAGTTATGGGTATGACATATATATTCTGATCAACATAGTGCAAAAGGATTACATTCTCCTAATAAGGTTGAATGATTACAACAACAAATTCTTGAAAGCACAATGAGCACCTATTGGTACATATCATTATTATTTTAGTATTACCGCTACCTATGTTGAAAGAATAAAACAAAACCTGACCTTATACTCTTAAAAAAATCAAATAACAGAAAAAGAAATTGACCTGGTATGCTCCTAAGAGATGGACGATAACACAAACGTTGGCCATGTCGACAAGCCAAAATGGCTCATAGAACCCGAACCCGGTGAGGATATTTCCTGGTGCACTATTTCCGAATGCTGCATATCCAATGCAACCGAGGAGAAGGTAGAATATAGTGGTGAGCCCCAGACCATAAAATGTGGCCTTCTTCATCGTTTTGTTCTCCGCTGGGGGTGACTTTAGTGTGCTCTAAAATAAGATGGGAAAGAGTATATTAATTTTGAAGAAAGAACATTGACCAACATACAGGATTTTCCAGTACCAGTATTGGTATCAATGTACCAGTAAGACTCAAAATTTGCTTTCTACTTTTTGGTGCATTGCTTGGCTCGGTTATATGAGGGGCAAATTTTGTCCATTAAATTGTATATTTTTTGTATGCATCAGTCCTCCTTATAAAATGAAATTACACTATATTAAATTTTTCAGTCCCCAATCTCAATTTGCTAGTTTCACCTCTGATTGTCATTGATACAGTGACCAAAAATATTTTTTTCTATTGAACCAATATATTTTATTTTTCTGATTGTTGTGCAATATCTAGTCATAAATAAATTTCTACTACTATAGAAAAGTATATTGTTTGATTAAAAACAAAAAGAACTAAGCACAATACAAAATATCAGAATAAAGAAAAAAAGAACATAAAAATACCTGGATCTCTATAAGAACATCAGCAAATGTATATGCAAAGGCCATGTTTCCTAGAGCCAAAAGCACATTAAACGCCTTGTCACCAGGTTTCGCGCTGCTGGTACCAGTAAGCGTTCCTCTAAACTCACCATGCGAAACCAACTTCCCGGCACACAAACCCAGACTGATAAAGGAGTAGCCAAAGGATGTTGCAACAGCCACAACTGAGAGCCATGTTATATTCTCCAGGCTCGGCAGCTGAGACAGCACCAGCTGGAACAGCCCGAAAATGACCATAAATGTGCTCCCTGACGAGGTGCAGCTAGTATCGTGGCCGTAGCGGTGGAAGCAATTTGCACGCTTCACTGCACTGTGGAAAGCAATTTGATTTGTTTGTCAGTCAAGAATTTTAAACTAAGCATAATTGATTGTTTAACCGGTTAAGAAAAATAGGAGGACAGACTGGACAAGATATTATTATTAATATTATTATTATTATTAATATTATTATTATTATTATTATTATTATTATTATTATGTTTTTTTTTCCTAAGTAGTCACTGTTGGTTCATGGATATTTGTAAAGTTTTAAATTTTTGCATATTTAATAAGTTCTCTTTGCTATTTTTTCCTTCCAATCTTCGTGCACAATTTTTACTGCCAAGAAGCCATCTGGTCAACAATAAAATATCATTTTTTTTTTCCTTTCTTTTGTTTTATTTTTGTTTTTCTTTTACTCTTTGAAGACATGACAATATATAGGCAGTCGCTAAATGCATAACGCATCAGATGGCTATGCACAGCGTATGCAACCATATGTTTCGAGTCTTCAAAACATGCTAATTAATTATAACTTTTTTAGTGAACTTTATTTGTGTTGAATATTAGAGTATGGAGACAATATGATAAGATATATGTGAATCTTTACAAGTCGAACATAATAATATCCATTTAAGACATTACTATAAGTTTAGAATTATTATATAATAGAGCCGGATCTGTAATTTTATAGGCCTAAATCAGATAAAATATTTGAAAGACTAAAGTCATTTATAGAAATCCGGTGCATACTCTAATACATACAATTTTCTACCAAAATATATATATGCGAACCGCGCAAGTAATATACGGATCAGCATATAAATAGTTATCACAAAAGTAATATAAATTAATTGTGAAAAATTAACAGAGACTAATGATCAGAAACTGAATTACTTGATAGTTTTAATAATGAAAAGGTGGTCAGAAAGGCTCACATCATGCTAGTGCTAGCAGTAATAGTATAACCAACTAGAGTGCCCCATAGATTGACATACTGAGCACATCCACAAAAGATCTCACTCTTCCGCCCTTCAAAAATATTCAAAACAGCAGATACATATGAGACATCCAACCAAAACATATACCAAGTTAAGTTAATTAAGCACAAAGTTTTACAACATCATACCTAGATAGCACCGCACTGCATCAATGTACTCATGGTTGATCGTGCCGGTGACTGGGTCGGGGTACCGGTAGCAATCAGCGAGCATGGCTGAGGTGTAATACGTGACGCAAGAGAAACCAAACAAGGCAATAGGGCCAATGACCCAGCCCAATTGGGCCACGGTCCATGCAAGCGCCAGCACACCGGAGCCGACAACTGCCGCCACTATGTGCGCTGAGGCAGACCACACAGTTCCTGTTCATGAGTTGACAAATTTTAATTTAAACTATAACTTTCTTAGAATTTTTAATTTCATAATAATCGGTTTGCATGAAGTTGCCAATCTTGAAATTTTAATTTAAACTATAACTTTCTTAGAATTTTTAATTTCATAATTGTTCTTTTGCACCTGCTAATTTCATTTAATAATTTTATCTTTTTCTAATCTTGGTAGTCACTACCAAGTTTTCAAAAAAATTATCTTTTCTGCAATAATTGAGAAAATTCCTTTTTACTGTTTATGTGCTATTTTTAGATTTAGAACAATTTGAACGAATACTTGTTATTCCTATTATAAATTAATTATTAATTTAATATAAAAAATTCAATGAAAATAAAAATATCAAGGTGATTATAGAAATTTCTAAGATTATCAACATTTTCAATTGAATTAACATAATTTAAATAAAAATCTTGATTGAATGTTCTCGGATGATCATTGAAATTTGAAAATTAAAAGTCGTAAATTGAATTAACATATAATTATAGTAAAAGGCATCATTTGGTTTCGAACTTGCAAATTTGTGGTGTGCAGAAATGAAATACATCAAGTAAAAGTACGATGGGAATAATTTCCAAAGTGCTCCTTACAAAATATCATAATATCGTACAGTGGCTCTGAAATAGAAATTTTATACTCTGTATGTCAGTAAAAAAGAAAATATAAAATGTTCACCTACCTTATTTTCTTACAAAAAATCTTCTTATTTATTCTTCAGAAACCTAATTCGAGGATATTTTTTATATTTATATTTTGTGAAATTCAATATAAATTATGAAGTCACATATTGACATCATATATTTATAATCATTTTTGCAATTACGAAGTTCAAAAAAGTCAATCCGAACCTTTCAAAATGATTTCCATATTAAAATGTGCTTGGTGACCAAATTTTACATTTTTTTGAACTTTTTTAAAATGATCTCCATATTAAAAATGTGCTTGGTGATCAAATTTTATATTTTTTGGAACTTTTTTAATATTTATTAAGATGCGTACAAATTAAGTTGTTGTTTTCAGACAATTATGGACCATTGAAAACAATATTTTTTAAAAATTCTAAAAATGTAGTAAAGAATTTCCAAAAAATGAAAATTTTGGTCTCCAAGCACATTTTAATATGGAGATCATGTTGAATGGTTCGGATCGATTGTTTAAATTTTAAAATCGCAAAAAAAATTATAAATATATAATGTTAAGATATATCACCATTATTAATTGAATTCCTCCCCCATAATTTATATGTGATATTATAAATGAAACTATATATCCCAATAAATACGTGCATGGAGCAGCAACTAGTACTCACTTTAAAACAGCTGACAAATTAATGAATGTAAAGGTCGTTGGTCAATCAATATGCCAATTTCTTTTGTGTTTTTATTATGACTTTTGCGTAGACACCCACTAATCTTCCTTTCTTTATTCTTTGGTTCCCCATTTTTGTAGTGCACTTGACTTAGTGCTTAATTAATTATCGAGACTGACTACTACAAGACTGTGTGTGCTCAACTTTTTACATGATTAAATGGCTAATCCAAAATCAAATTCGCTCGCCTTTTAATTATATAATACTGTCCTAGCTAGTAAATAATAATATATAACTATGAAAAAGATAAACAAATAAAAGGAAACCATTGATTTAAAAAAATTATCCTACTCCAATTAACAATCACATAAGTAGTGAATTAGAAAAGGTCTCATTATATTAGGATTATATTTTCGAAGCTGATAATTGCAATTAATGTTATGTGCAACTAATTAATTATGGGATGAATTACACACGCCACTTTACTTATTCACTTGATAACAGCAATTAATGTCCCCTGTTTAATTAGTTAGTGGATGACTAGATTGCACAAAAAAATAATTGTAGATGGAAATGGATATATCAAAAAACCAACTTTGTGTGACAATCCTCCAATCAACATCAAAATTGGTAAAAATGTTATTAAGTTATATATATGTTCTATGTATACATGGACTATTCATCATATTTTCAATACAATTTGAGAATTGTATGATCAATCAAATACAGGTAAAAAATAAAAATTAGAAGAGAGTAGAGGGTCAAGCCACCCAACTCTCTAATGTTCGCTTCACTCTAATTTAGAACGTGCGATCACTCATAAGGAAAGCATTATCTTTTGTCATTAGACCAAAGATTGGTTTTTAAATATCAATATAATTATATAATTAACTTTTCAATTGCTTAATGCACGTCATTAAACAATTTAAGTTCATCAAATTTGTTACATAATCTACCGAAATTATGGACGTACTATCTACTATTTTTAATTTTAGTATAACTAACATTATGTTGGTAATTATGGTTCTTTTAAAAAAAAATTCAATATAATTTATTCATTCTCATTTTCAAATAACAATTTCATTAATTATCTTTCCCCCTGTCCGTAAATGATCTAAATAACAATAATGACTCGAGCGTTAAAAATATAAAGGCGTAAGCCAATTAATGCAATGCTCCTCTTGTGACAAAAGGTAGAGAAATAAAACATACTTCTAAAAAATTGGGGTGATTCACACAATACGCATGTCAAGCTGATTGAGCATCTACAATTTTTAACAAATGATACATTCCTACAGGCTAATTAGTATGTCATTTGAATCTGCACCGCAAAATTAAAGAATTTTAATTTGGCTTTCAAACCCCTCTACAATGAATGCATGGAGGAACGAGTTCAATTGAATAAGTTTGTACTAATTACAAATATTATAAATTATTAAACTAAGTACCTTGTTTTTCTTGATCACCATTGGCGCCACCCTCAACATCTTTCCCAATTCTTCTTTCCATCTCCATTGTTCTTCCTCTCTCTAACACACTTCTTTCTCTAAGCACAAATAGTGTGTGAAGAGATGAATTAGTAAGGATGAGAGGCTGGAGTTCCACGCCAAGAGGCAAGGTGCAGCAGGAAGTGGTTTGTGGTTTTATAGCATGTAAAAGCTACGAGTGCTTCGGCTACAACGTCGTAATATTTCTAATTTGATATCAAAGTAAGCATTTTTTTTTAAAAAAAATGTTTAATCCGGATCTTCTGTGGCAGGTAACGGTGCTGGACTGTGTAGCTATACAATTATATTACATTTAGGAATTTTTTTTAATTCATCTGAATTTGATTACAGTGATAGAGTTTAATTATGCTAGCTCACCATACCCGAAATTTGTATTAATACTTTCGGTTAAAACAAAAAACAAAAAAAATCACTAATTTATCATAATTTCATATTTACCCGGACCGCCATTTCACGTTGTGGCTCCCAAAACTGGAGCCGTCATTTGTCGTTGCGGCTCCAATCTTGGAGCCACCATTTCACGTTGTGGCTCCTATTTTCCTATAAATTCATTTTCAGATGCAACATTTCATTTCTCACATTTACACATTCTCTCTCCTCGGACAGCTCTCTCTTCTCTTTTGATTTGTAAGATTTTTTTATTTATCTTTTCAATTTTATTTATATTTTCAGTAGATTAATAATTAATTTAGTTAATTTATAATTTTAGGTTTGTGTGTAATTGGTTCAAAATGAGTCTTATGATATCCATTTACACCGGTGGTGAGGTTTTACAAGGCTCTAATGAGGTTTATTATAGTCTCGGGTCTATTAATGTGATCCCGGTAATGCCTGATACTGATTATTTGAGAATGAAGATTGTTATTTGTCAGAATTTGGGATTGGATCAGGGTCAGTATGACCTTAATATTCAAGCCAAAATTAGCATGCCCACTGGTTCAGCACAAACCTGGTTTCAACTATTTCCAGTTCAGAATGATGAAGTCTGGCAAGTACTGTACAACCAAACAAGGAGTTTTTCTGGTGGTGGGTACAAGGTAATTGACCTATATGTGGAAATTACCCCAGTCCTATATACCAACCCAGCTCTGAGGTTAATCCAGGGTCGTAGTCGGGTTAACTCACCTGTCTCAAGACGGGCTCCTTTCCAAATTAACCAACTGTCTAGTAGTCATGCTCCATCTCAGAGGGACTGACCGTCTAGTAGTTGGACCCTCCATCGGGCCCCACTCCAGATTGACCAGCCGTCTAATATTCGGGTCTAAAGTCAAGCCCAATCTTGTGATCCGGATGCTACTGATGATACAATGGATCCGAAATTACGTGAGGCAGAGGAAAATTAGGGTGATGTCGACCCTGAGGATATGAGCGATCAGAGTGACCAGAAAGATATCCGGCCTATGCTTCGACAGAGGTTTGTAATAATTGGTTGCAAGTTAGAGCACCCGGTTAGAGCTTTCAATGACACATCTAGATTTCCAAAAGCTAATGTGAGTTTTTTTGGAAGGGCAACAGAGTTTGAGGATGAATTGTCGGAGGGACAGTGTTATGACTCAAAAGAGCACAATTGCCAAGTTTCACATTCAGTGCAACAAAGAGATTAAGAATACACACGGTGACAAGACCAGAATGAGGTTCAAGTGCAAGGACAATAGATATGGCTGGTATATATATGTTGTTGTCAATGGTTACGGTGAACAATGGCGTGTCTCTATATGCCCAACAAAACATGTATGTCACGCTGATGCGACAATAATAGATCATGCACAGTTGTCGCCTGCTATGGTCGCAGATTGCATATCAGCTCACATGAGGAATGGTGTTGATTTGAGTATCCAAGCTGTTAGGATCGCTATTGCTGAAAGGTACAACGGTCAGATACCCGCGTACAACAAACTGTGGCCTGGACGGGAGTTGTCAATTGTCTGCCAATTTGGTAGTTATTATAACTCTGTTGTTGCAAGCAATCCAGAGAAAAAACCACGATACTATATGGTAAAAAAATAAACAATTTCACTTATTATTTTTTAATTAATCATAGGTACAATGTTTGATATGACCTCATTTCTCACTGGTAAGGGCGGACCATACAAGTATTTTCATAGGGCGGCTTGGGCATTTGGATCGTGCATAGCTGTCATGCCATACCTCAGACCAGTCATCACCGTTGATGCTTGTTTCCTGTCAGGCCGATACAAAGGTAATTTCTTTAATTTCTTTAATTAATTTAATTTAATTTGTTTAATTTATTTGATTGATTTAATTTAATTTTATTGATTGATTATTGAATACAGATAAGTTGTTGATTGCAACCGGGTATGATGCAGAAAACCAACTTTTCCCATTGGCTTTTGTACTCGTTGAGACAGAGAACTTCGAAGATTGTGGGTGGTTCATGCAATGTAATTCGCTCCAAATTCGTGTGTGTCATCACTGATAGGGGAAAGGGTATCAAGAAGGTGTTCAGACAAGATGATCTTGGTTGGAACGAGGAGAATGATGATGAATGTGTTCACCGTCTTTATGCTACTCACATAGCCGAGAACATCATGAAAAACCATTGCAGTGATAAGGCCTTCAAGTTCTTCAGGATATATGTGGCTAAGAGGAAGATGAGGAGATACGAGGAATGAATGGAAGCAATAAGGAGGTCATGTGATCATGCTCTCAATTGGTTGTATGGTGTGTGTAAGTATTTAAATCAAGATGAGAGCGAGTATCCAAAGCAATGAAAGATATTCCAAGTGCTCGACGGGAGTTACCATTGGGAGATTATGACTACAAACGGTTCCGAGTCGCTAAATAATGTTTTCAGGTCATCTCATAAGTTACCGGTGGCCGTAATAATTGAGGACACATTTTACAAATGTGTCTCATGGTTTGCACAAAGGAGGACCAAAGTGGAACATGAAGCATTGCAAGGTTAACTGTTTTTGTATTGAGTTCATAAGGTATTTTTAGTTTTAGTTTTTTTCATTTATTTTTAATAACTTCATTTAAATAAATTTATTTCTTCATTTATTTTTAATTGTTCATAGCTTATTAACAAACAATTCGAGAGGTTAAATACTTTGAAGGCGCTTGGGGGTTTGGCAACTTTAACGAGTTCGAGATAACCGCGACAGAAGAGAAAGTTCACGCTTACATGCCTGACGGTTCTCGCCAGTTTGCCAAGACCAATTTCAAATACAAGGTTGTCATCAACATGACAAGACGGTGGAATGCACATGCCAGAAGACTCAATTAGATAGAATACCGTGTTTTCATGTTATGTCTGTGTGTCGTCTCCGAGGCATCGACCCTGGTAGTTTTGTAAGTCACTACCACCACATCCAAACACTGATCAACACATTGAGAGGTGAATGACATGTGTATAAAAATCAGTCAGAATGGCCTGAACACGATGGCCCTGTCTGTTGGGTTATGGTACTTAGGGCAACGAAATTTCAAAGTTTTGACAAGAAAAGTACCAAAAGAACATCATGTGCAACTAAAATCAAACCAAAAATTTATTTCCAAATCAATAAGCATTATGCATGTAGTTTCTTGTCTCCAAAGCATTATGCATTTCAGAGTTTGTGGGTTATCAACACATGAGAGATGAAACAAGAGAGAGAGTTTTGGTATAACTTCAACTCTCTAAAAATTTCTTTTAACTTTCCATTCATATGTAGTACTCCCAAAACGAACATTGTATGAGGGCGTTATGGTCTAAATACGAAACATGCGTAGCAGTTTTTAGATTTTCTCCAGAGAAAAAAAGTTCTAGATATTTTTTTTACCTTTCCATCAATATATAGAACGCTAAAAACAGATGTCTATTGAGGGAGATATGGTCAAAATAAGAAATGTTGCGCATCAATTTTCAGAAACCATGGTAAATTATTTTGGGCAAACTTTTAATTATGAAAATAATTCTTAAAATAAACATGGGCCATAATTAACAACAGCCATTAGGCTTTTTTTATTGGGTCAAGTTCTATTTTTTCTTATTTGAATTAATCAAATATAATTGATCTAATTAATTATAGTATCATATATAATTATTTCAAATAATTATATTTCTCATGTTTTGGTGGAGAAACTAATTTATTTGTCATGTCATACATGTCAAATAAATTAAGGAGCATTTCTAATTACTTTCTTATTGGTGTGGCCATGTGAGATCTATGTCATTCGATAATGGAATCTGAAACTCTTTTCGATTCCATAAATTACAAGCAACACCTAGCAATATGCATTGTAATTACCCAAATGACACAGATGATAAGTATCATACTGTATCACGACCTCTAACCAACAATTGCCTCATGTCAATTCCATGTCTCATGATATCATGAATAGATCCAAGGAATGTGTCATCCTTGCAAATCTACTGCAAATCTACTCGTTTCTTGATTCTAAAATAATTAAGTAATTATGATTAAATCCTTAATCATATGTGCATATACTTGTATTATTTCATCAAGGAGCTCAGTGATATCATCACTCATTTACATGAGGGACTTTGGTATTCTTGATAATTACTATATCTCCACATGAGAGACACATACTGAGATAAAATCTGTATAACTGTCAGTTACGGACAGCGTTGGATAATACCAACGAATACGTATTCTCATGTGAGAGAAACAATCATCTCATACCTTAGAATTTCAGACACAAATAAAACATTAATGACACAAACACCATCCATATTGAATGTTTTACGTTGGTCACATTCAATCTCCAGATCTCCATCAGGTATTCATTTGATTAGATTGACAACTCCTTGTCATATGATCTGCAGAACATGATAATCATCTAATCTAAATGCTAATATTATACCGGTAATTAAAGTTCCTTATTAATTACCAAGACTAGGAACACTTTAGAGTATTTATTAACTCATTTATAGAGTTCAACAATTCCAAGTCCTCAACTTGAATGATCAATAAGTAATAAAATATTCAAAAAATAAAATGATAAACAAAATCATTCAATTACATGAACAAAACTTAGAATACAATCATCATATGATTGGCTTCTAGATCATAACACTAATACCTGTCTTTGTTTTATAACATAGGCTAGCTATTTTGGGTAGAAAACGGCACAACAGAATTCCGATGTGGTTGGACTTACTAAAGAGGAGGAGAAGAGGACACCAAGTCAACCGAGATACACAAGAAAGACACAACAGAGCTGCCCGGGATGCTCGAGGTTGATACAATGTTTATTTTATTTTATTCAATTTCAACTTTAAAAAAATTATTGAAACAATTTATATTTAACAATCATTTTTGTTTGTAAATTTGCAGGTTGAAAAGCAATCAATGGATTGAATGTTTATCTAGGAGTTAAATTTATGTTTTTAATGTATGAATGTTTTTATTATATATTTTTATTGTATTGGTAAGAACATTGTTTATTTTAGGTTTATTAGCTGTGTTTTTATTGTATTTATGATAACATATGCGGTTTCTATTTTTCTATTGATTATTTTAGATTTATTGTTATTATTATCTGATGAAACAAAAATACACATTGCTTGTCTATATTTTTATGAAAATGAAACAAATAAATAAACTGACATCTATTATTTTTGAAAATAAACTATAACAAAATAATTTATATTTTATTTTCTTAAAAAAAAAACAGAATGGGGCCGCAACGACAAATGGCGGCCTGAGTAAATATCGAATTCTTAGACTAGGACCGCCATTTCACGTTGCGGCCGAAGTAAATATCGAATTTTGAGAATTTAGTGGTTTTTTTGTTTATTTTTTTTGGCCAAGGATATTTTTAAAAATTTCGGCTCACCATACATCTAGGGAGTAAAATTTCTTCACTCGTCTTACAAAAATAATTGCAGATACCTCCGATTGCTAATATAAGCTATGAGTAATACTCAAGAAGACTAGTTAGGGACTACTACAGTAATACCCAAAACAGCAGTTACATAGGAATGCCTACGGGCTTCAAATAAAAAAAAAACAGTTACACAGGATAAATATATTGACAGAGCTGATTTGACTTCATGCAGCACATGGCTAACACAGACAAAATATAACAATATATAATTGATGTGTTGGATGAAGTCAAATCAGCTCTGTCAACATCTTTACATATGGCAAAACTTGATTTAACTCGAAAAACTTATCCGACTCAGATCTGAAGCCGATTCAATATTCTTCCTTATTATTTTTTTTTACGGAACTTGATCCAAAATTTGTAACCTCAAACAATCAAGTCAAATGATCCGAAACTCAAGAAAGTCCGAATTTTATATTGTTCCGAACCTGAATGACCGTAACCTGAGAGGCTGAGACAACCCAAAAGTTACGCGACATCACAATCCGACATGATTCAACCCATCTGGGGAATTATTAGAAGTAACCAGTAAGATGACCCAATTTATGACGATCCCAGATCCAACAATAATTCAAAATCAAACTAAGTCGAGCTTGATCCACTTCACTCGATTGCCATCTCTAATACCAGTATTCAATAAATTTATATGCGCTCAAATAAATTATTATAATAGTTAAACAAAAGCGCCTCAAATGCCAAAAACGATGGGAATTTTTTTTAAAGAAAAGAAGATGTATTTTAAGATCATGAGCTAATTAAAGTGCATGTCCTTTGTCGGAAGCCTACATTGCGTGAAGAAAAGTTACACAACTAAAACTTGGCTTTAGCCAGGGGCGGACCAAGTGTATTCCGGGGTAGTCCTCCTGGATTTTGAGTTTTAGTGGAGATTTATCGATTCTGACTGATTTTGTTCTCTCTGAAATTTTTTTGCCCCCTTCTGGACGTTTAATTTGTAATTCGAGTTAAATGTAGGATTTATAATTGAAATAAATCTATTGAATTTTGATTAGTAATTAGAATTATAAGTCAGAGCATTAGAAATTACAAGTCAAAGCATTAGAAAGTATAAGTCGAAGCATTGTTTTTTGTCAAGTACCCAATTGGTTAATGAATTTAAATCCAATTAGGTATTTAAATTCGATTCGAAATTTCACCTCCCGACGAAAATTCTGGATCCACTCCTGGCTTTAGCACATAGATAACAGTATGACACACATGTTTTTTTTTTTTGTTTGAAAACTTGGTAGTGATTATGACACACATGTCTAGTGCTATTTTTATTACAACGTTAACAAATATGAGTGTCAATATATACACCTGTCCAAGTTTTGAAGAAAGAAAGTAGCAATTTTATTTTCACAAATTAAAGAATTGCTGTACTATATATCCTATTGCCGTCGTCACATCCTGATATCACCTGGAAGCACTGCTAGAGTGTAAAGAGGGATACTGATGAGGAGATAAAAAAAAAAAAAAAATTTTAAGGTTGTTGGCTATTAGCTATCCAACAATTTCATTAATTAAGAAAATTATTTACAAGTGACCAGGAGTACCTGGCCCTTGCAGTCTGGATCTTGGAATTAAATTTGCTGTTATTTTTGAAAATAACAGGAACCTGTTATTTTGATCTCAATCATTCAATTTTTTCTATACACAGATCTTAATGAAGAAACTTTTTCATGTGCGAATCTCAACAAAAATCAACTGTTGAGATCGAAATAACAGCAGATTTGTTCCCATCACACATTTTTGGGAATACGTATCCTCTGCATTAACGCACCGTTTGAGTTAATTTATGAACCGTACGATCAGAACTCGGACCAATCCTGTCCACTCCTATAAATGCACGTGCACTTTAATATTAGTGCGGATCTCAATAAGACGGTTCAAATCTTAACTCAAAATTTGAGTTAATGCAGAGGATACGAATTCCATTTTTGGCCTGCTGCCTCGTTGTTGACGGTGAAACAGTGTTGAAGTGAGCAAGGAGTCCATATGAGAACGGAGTAGATCCGATGCCCATCGGACCTACTTTTAGGTTCAACGAGCATGAAGACCGTCCGATCTAATTTAAAATTTACGCGCACGAAATTGAAACAACACGCACAGAAGTTTAAAAGCGTTCCGCACGAATCTTAAAGCAAATAAACGGTGATTAAACTCATCGAACCAAAGTAGGTCCGATGCCCATGGAACCTACTCTCACGTGAGTCCATATATACCAAAATGACTTTTGAGTAGGAGCATTCACACAGGAGGTGGTCCAGGGTTTCAACAGATGCTAGAAGTTAACTGAATAATAATCATTTGTGTAGAATACTAGAAGAATATTTCGCTGGATATCACGTAGTATTTTGAACAGATGCTAGATCGAAGTACTGGCAAGTTCTCCTGTTTTGGTTTTATGATATTGTCTCGTTTCATCCCACATTTAGCTGGTGTTAAAATCCGTCTTTGGCTAGAATATATTGAAGTTAATTACTTCATCAAGCTATTAATAAATATATTAAACATTTCATTCGTGCGTTCATCAAGTTTTATTTGCACTTTACTTGAGGATATATATATTAAACAAATCATTCGTGTGTTCCATCGATGTGGACAATTTTTAAACATTATTTTTCCATGTTATTAGTTTCCATAAAAAAAATGTTCAAATTAAAGTCGAAACTTTTATGACCTTGCAAATAATTGTCCATAATGGAGTACTAAGTATTAATTTTAAATTCTGTTACTCTAAGTATTAATATTTTTGTTATTAGAGATTTATAAAATAAATGCATGATGAAACAACTGGAGTACTTTTTAGTATGCTATGAAGATAAAAACCTCATAAATAACAGTCTCATAACCAATTATATTATTAATTGTTATTTTAAATCATAATTTAATGCTCCTCTACTTTCGCTTAATGAAAAAATCTAATATGATTTGACATGTCAGGACCATCCATTTTTCTTACCCAAAGTAGATGGTGCTCGCCATGTCGACTTATTCGAAAATAAAAATGTGGATAGTAGCATCTTCTCTCACAAAGCTGAATGCTTGTATACAAATATTCCGTGCCAATTGTACTGGTTCTCGGTTATTCACAAAATGATAATTTAATTTTCAATCAAGCATTTATTTATTGTATATTTGTATTTAAAGATAATTTGTAAAACAGATATGAAGGCCACATCAATGTATTATGTATCTATATATGTATGCACGCATGCAAGCAGGCATGTACATACTCGTGTTTTTTTTTTTTTGTTGAGGCCGTTCGGAAACATTTCTTTTAGCCTCCTTATGTCTATATTAGTTTATTTAGTTAGTTCTTTTGAACAACTGCTCCTTAACGATAATTAAGATCATTTTTTTAGTCTTATTTTAAGTCAAAATCTTAACCCATATTCAGATCTTAAGGCACCTCTATTCCGGAATCAAGTCTCCTTGATATATATAAATTAAGACAATCAAACAATGAGCCTTTTAAGGCAGATTAAAATCTAATTCTACTTTTGTTACATGACGGTCCTTGTGATTAAACTAAGGGAACCAATGTGAGTCTGATGGATATCGGACCCAAATCGGTCTAATATCCGCTCGGAACCGTCCGATTCCCTTCATAATTTGTGCGCGTCTCTTCAATATTAGTGCACACCGATTTAATATTTGTGCACACTTGTTACAGAGTAATAAGTATGCACAAATCAAACAGATTCAAACGAACATTGAACTAATTTGGTACGATGTGCATCAGACGCGCCCCACCTCCTAAAATGACAAGTCTATTTACAGCGAAGGTAGCGGGGATCAAAATCATTTCCTTTGTCTCGTCATATGGTACGTATACTTTTGAAAAATCTTTTAGCCCAATGCTTTCCCGCGAATAACTTTATATGTGCATTATATGTTGTCGGACAGTAATATCTTGCTATGCGAAAAATGGAAAATGAACTTGCGAGAAAATGAAAAAAAAAAAAATGCCAAAACTCAATTATATAGGCATGCCTGGGAATTGGAATATATACCGCGTTATAGTATATAATCATGATTTCCATTATATAAAATGTCAATTGGAATAAATTAAGTCAAGTGCCAACCAAATCCACATGAACAATTACAGTGTTTTTCTAGTATAAATGAATATGGATATTTTATAATTTCGAAGTACCAAATAATATTTTTACGACCGGACCAAAAATAATATTATGAATGTGCTATTTATCGCTTTAGATAAATATTGATTAAACTGCACTTAGCTAGTAAACTTTTTCCAACTTGCTCGATGTATGAAAATTTAATTTTAAACATAGAGAACACATTATTTTTACACAGATATGTTTAATATTGAATAGGACAATTATTAAATATATTTTTCATCAATACATTGTCCGTCTATAAAGTTCAGATTGTCGATCCGTGCTATGAATCTATGTCTTCGTTTTTAAAATTCAAACAGTCGATCTGAACCATTCAACATGATTTCAATATAAAAATGTATTTTGAGATCAAATTTTATATTTTTTAAAATTTTTCTACTATTTATTAAATAAGTAGAAAATCATTACTTTTGGATGGTTCAAAAATCTTTAAATAAGGTGATTTTCTACCTATGTAAAAAAGAGTAAAAAATTCTGATAAATGTAAAATTTGATTTCCAAGTATATTTTTTATATGAAGATCATGGTGAATGTTTTGGATCAATTTCTTAAATTTTGTAAATGAAAATATTGATCCATAGCATGAATCGTTCTTCGCTTTGCAAAGTACCATAGCCTCACTTAAAACTGTCAGCATTATGTTTTAAAAAAAACTTTTGACCAGTCAGGCAGACCCAAAATTAAGAAGAAAAAAAAATAAAAGTTACTCCAAGAGGGACTGATATATCATTCCTGACTGAGAAGCAGGGGACCTCATGCAAAAAAATTAGATGATTTTTTTTTTAAATAAACAAGGATCAAGCCCTTATTTTATATAAACCATTATCAGTTATATGCTTAGAGTTTCCGAGTAGAAACCCTGTTAAAATTTTCAGATGATAAAAGACATTATACCCTTGGGATAAGAATGGACTATTACTGTCTCTGTGCTAATTCATTCAGGGAAGCGTATAGGAAACAAACTAACAAAGCAGAGTACAAAATTAATATGCTCGTCTAAAAGAGTTGATACTTTTTTAGTAAAGTTTGAGATCAAGTTACCTAACTGTTTTAACTTTTAATATTCACAGAGAATCTCTCATTTGAATTTGAACTAACTTTTTACACGGAGGGTAAAGGTAGGATTAATAAACATTAAAAGATAGATGCTTCTAATTTTGTAGAAGCGCAGATTCCAAAACCAATAACATAATAAGGGTGTATTCCACGTCGGAAGCAAACATTTTTCTAAAAAAAAATAAGGTGGCCTCTCCACTTAACAAATTTTATAGTGATATTTAAAAGTTTTGCACGTAACTGTATTCGTACTTGTTAATAGTATTTAATTCATGCTATGATCATGATTATGAGCTGGTTTCCTTTTCTTCTTAAATATTTATTTCTGTACTCAGTCGATTAATTCTTTTTCATTGATATCAATGTTTGTTGTTCCCTTATCAAAATATTGATGGTTAAGTTGGCCTTTCTAAGAAATGAAGCAGTGCCTTTGTCTCACAGTCACTTGTAAATAAATCAATAGAGAAGCGCATCACAGCACCAGACTGTTAATCAATGAGGGCCTGATTCAACATTTTTTTTTTTAAACTAACTTTTGATATAGTGGTAAAAACAATGTTTTCATTGTAAGAGGTTACGAGTTCAAAATTCTAATGAAGATTTCTTGTAAATATTATAAATAGTTGGATAGCTTGACTTGTAGGGCTGCACAAAAAATTCGTAGTTCGTAATTCGATTCGAGTTTGATTCGAAAAAGTTCGTAAAATGTTCGATTCGAAATTGAGTTCATTCGAAATTAATTCAAATCAAACTTGGTTCGAAATTAATTCAAACCAAACTCAAACTGGATCTAGTTCTTTCGAAATAGGTTCGCAAACCAAACTTAGTTCGAAATTAACTCAAACATGAACCGTCAATTTCCGCTGATAATGAACTTTAATGTTTTATTTAGGATCATATTTAGGTTTGTAATAATTATAAGACTTTGGTGATTGTTTTGTACTTCTATTGATATTTAAATTGTACTTTGGATACTTTGGATACTTTAGATATTTGAAAACTTTGATGATGTTGTTCTTGTTGGCTATTTGGAAAACTTTGGATTCTGTAATTGTACTGAACTTTGATTGATTGTACTAAACTTTGGTGTTTGATATAAATTTTGATATTTGTAATGAACTTTGATATAAACTTTGGTGTCCTGTGTAATTAGAATTCAGAATGCCTGAGTTTTTATTGAAGTGCTGTAATTTCGAACTATGGACCAGCCATAAGTCATAACTCGTAAGTTGTAACAAAGTTCGTAAAAGTTTGAAATTGAGTTCGTTCGAAATTAATTCAAACCAAACTCAAATTGGAAGTAAGTTCGATTCGGTTCGGTTCGTTTGCAGCCCTAATGACTTGCAACCTTTATTCAAAAAAAAAAATTAGGAGTTATCTCATACTAGTATGTAATTCATTAATAACTTGAAGCAACAGATATTTGCTTCTCTTTCATCAGTTTGTCAAATTAATTATAATAATGCGAGACATGGCCAGTACAACAAAAGGTTTCCAAGAGCGTAACAAATAAATGAAACATAAATTAACCTGACATCAAACATATATGTTGATATATGTTCATTTTTAAGGAGATAAATAGCAAGTAAGAATCTCGCCAAACTAAAGCTCTAAAAGAGAAATAAAGCAACAAGCCAACAAGAACCGACATTTTTATTAATATCCAAAGTTTATTACAAATTAATTAATATACCGAGTTTCGCTGGGATTTAATAAAAATATCCCTACCGGTCAGAAAATGACCGGTACCTATTTAATCAACTACCGGCTATTTTCTGGCCAGTACCCTATTTAATGCACTACCGGCCATTTTCTGGCTAGTACCTGTGCTATATATATGTGTGTAGGGTTAGTCGAATTTCTCATAATTCATTCTATCAAATTTCACACTATCTCTCCTCGGTTGAGCTTTTTCTCCTAGATTTCTCCACCTCTTCCCAGATTTGCAAGTAAGTCCTTATAATTTTTTAAAAATTCATTTTTAGTGCAAAATGGTTGTAAAATGTTATGATTTGTTGGAATATATTAAAATTAGAATAATTTAGTTGTAATTAGTGTTAAATCCGTTGTAGTTAGTTGTAATTATTAAATTTAGTATAATTTAGAGTAATTAGCCAAATTTAGGGTTTAGGGTAATTTATTGTAATTTAGTATAATTAGCATAGTTCACCATATTTTAGCGTATTTTAGCCTTTTTTACCGTAATTAGGATAATTAAACGTAGTGCAAATTAGCATAATTAGGGTTTAGAGTTTAGGGTAAAATACTCTAATTTAGTATAATTTAGAGTAATTAGTCGAATATATGGTTTAGTGTATTTTAACCTATTATAGCATATTTTAGGGTTATTTTTACCGCAATTGGTCTATTTTAGCATGTTTTAGCATAATTAAGCCTATTTTGGCTATTTTTAGCATATTTTACCAAAATTAGGGTTTAGGGTATTTTAGCTTATTATAACATATTTTAGGTTATTTTTACTGTAATTGGCCTATTTTAGCATGTTTTAGCATAATTAAGCATATTTTGGCCATTTTTAGCATATTTTACTGAAATTAAGGTATTTTAGCCTATCATAGCATATTTTAGCATAATTAAATTTATTTTGGTCATTTTTAACATATTTTACCGAAATTAGAGTATTTTAGCCTATTATAGCATATTTTAGGTTATTTTTACCGCAATTGATCTATTTTAGCATGTTTTAGCATATTTAAGCCTATTTTGGCCCATTTTAGCATATTTTACCGAAATTAGAGTATTTTAGTCTATTATAGCATATTTTAGCATAATTTATTAATTTGTAATTAACTTTGGATATTAATAGAAATGTCGGCAAGAATGCGCCGTGTAAATCAATTAATTGTTCGTTTCTTGCGTCAGAAACGATGCATCAAAATCCGAAAGGAGCCATCATCACGCATATTTCAACAACAAACAGTACCTTACTTTAGGATGATTGAACCTTTGGATTATTTGCATCGGGGCCCACCACTAGCGCAAAACGGGCTCCTTTTACTGACAAGGGAATGTTGGGCCTCTCTTTCATCCGTTTTATTTTATTAAATACAATTGGGAAGTTTTGTTACTTTATGTGGGCTAGGTACCTCTCCAATAATAATCTCACTTCTAATTATTCATCTTTATCACTTAAATAAAAAGATGAGTGCTAACAATCGCTGGACTGCTGGAGCGTTTTTTCATTGGATGGTTGACTTACTAAAGCTCGACTGGTCGTCGTACAAAATGTATATGAGTTTCAATTATGTACAAATTCAAATTTATATAGATTGATCCTTTAGAAAATTTGTACAGAGTTGACATTCAGTTAATTTGGTCACTGTGCTTTGAATCTCAAGTCTCAATCTTTCTCTTATATATCTATTGTTCAATTTTGTGAAGAAACACGGAGATCTATAGGCAATTTTGTTAGGGTCATAAAGAGACCCACATGAAGTCCCGGGTCAAGCCCTGTCATTATGATAATTTGATTGAAATAAGATGGTATAAGTTGGACGGCACTCAACTTAGACAAATCAATTTGAGTACTTGATTGAAATAAGACCATATATAGTACAAGCATTAAGAGTGATGCTACGGTGCTTTGGGAAGTAAAGGGAGTGTTTCACTTCCCGCTCATATTTCTATTTTCAAAGTTCAAATAGTTGATCTGAATTTCTCAACATGATCTTCATATTAATATGTGCTTGGAGACCAAATTTTACATTTTTTGAAAACTTTTTACTATTTTTTAAAAATTTTGAAAATCAGTGTTTTTTGAATTTTTTATTATTTTTTATTTAATGAACAAAAATTGTAAACAAATAGTAAAAAATTTCCAAAAAATGTCCAAGCACATATCAATAGGAAGATTATGTTGAGAAGTTCGGATCGATTATTTGAACTTTGAAAATGGAGATATGAGCGGGAAGTAAAACACCCTCTTTACTTCCCAAAGCACCGTAGCATCACTCCAAGCATTAATTACTAGAAGTCCAGGAAAGGATGGTGGTGAATCTGCAGGGTTAAGTGCATGAAAGGCAATGTGATCATCTTTGTAAATAAATCGATTACAATAATTAATTTGCGTACAATAAAATGAAAAGAAGTTGCAATTGGCAAAAGGAATGGAGAACACAATCCAGCAAAAAGGGAAAATTAAATTATGCGTCCTGATTAGGTAACTTTTGCCTCGTGTGGGGCAGATTAAAAGTTGGTGCATGCAATAATAGTTTGCTTTAAAGGGCCAGTACTACCGTTTTTCACGCAACTCTGATTCATCAGTCATCACCCTCTTTACCTGGACTAAATTCTAGTCATGGTTGCTTTCAAAATATCAAGTGACTCTACAAATTACGAATGGCTGCTTTTATAACTGAGTTCTTATCATCTCGGGTACGTTATTACGTAACTAATCCCGACCGTTTGTCTACAACGAGTTCTGTCCGTGTAAATCTTGTTGAATACTAACGGTTGGATTTATAAGTGTAGGAATTTCGGGTAGGTTATATGTGCAACAATTCGAATCAGTTCATGATTTGTTCACTATCCGAAAACTAGAATTCATGTATAAAATTAATTCCAAGATAAATAGAGTTTACCACTAGACGCGCAACGGAAACTTCAAGTCCTAGCAGTAACCTTCTTCACTTCTTACACCTTGTGTCGGATCCACGCAACAGCAACCGCAGCCACGTCTCTACTGGTATCCACACGAACAGGTTGACAAACTACTGTAAGTCGGTATACTAGTACTGAACTAACAGACCCTTCTTATCTCTCTTTCACTCTCTTAGTTTTCTGAAGAATAAAGTGAACAGTATTTTTCTAACCGAAAAATGAACTCTGCATGTATATTTATAATAATACTATGCACCAATTAAGATCGCACCACTTCATTGCACCTAATCATAAAACTTATCCTAATCTGATCAAATCAGATCAGATCAGAGAGTAGCAGGTCCATTACTGAAATAGCCCAATAAGAATAATCCCATATTTAATCTATTAATTTGACCCAAATCATTTGACATGTATGACATTTCTTACAATAAGGTCGTTAAGCTGCTTTCAAGTTTGAATCTTTTAAAGCAAAAATTTGAAAATGAGTCTCCATACCAGTCCACTGGTTAACTGAACTTTCCATGAGCTCTTGCACCAATTAACACAATTCATGAATGTACTTTATGCTGACAAGAGTTCTTATTATCCACTCAACGATTGCTCAAATCAACATTCTTACTATATTTCTTTGTGGATACCTGTTGAGGTAACTTGAAAGAAAACATTGGCACAAAATAGTTTAGTTCTCCTTCGTTCCAATAATTGTAACAGTATTAGGAAAAAGGAAAGGTAAAATTGGAAAACACACAGAAGAATGAATTGTACATTGCAAAGTCTGGGTTCTACGGGCTTGTGAAAGTAACTTGTCATTATCTTGAAGGGCCTTTATATTTTCTCACAGAGGTTCAGTAAATGGGCTTTCATTGGGCCTAGATGTATTTCGGGAGGCCTATAACAAAAATTGCGTCGCTAAACATATTCAGACCCAGTTCTTCTCATATGGTATAATCTAATACAAGAAATATTACAAAAATTACAGCACTCTGCGCTTACTCAAAACCTAATTAGTATTTACTTGGTATGCCAAAATGATACATGATTAGTGCTAGATCCTGAAGCACAAATCGGCCACTTCAGTAAATGGAGCAATTAGTTAAGTAGTTGCTTCTTCTTTGTTGGTATCCTTGGTGTCTTCGCTAGCTGCAAAATTTCATAAAGTTTTCAGTTCCATTGGTGGTAAATAATATTGAAATTATGGAGTTTGATTCGTGGGAAAGTTTTCAGTTCCAGAAGTTAGTGTAATTTTCAAAGAATAAGAGCACATAAAATTGGAAAAACTAAGCTACCTTTTTCTTGTGCAGACGAACGGCGAGCAATATATAACCTTTTAACAGATGTTAAGAACAACCTGCGCAATAAATATATATAATTATATATATGAAAGTATAAAGAAAAGAGAGAACGAAGTTTAATTTGTAATATTACATTTTTTTTCCTTTGTTTTTCTTTCCCTTTTCATTTTTTTTCTTCTTTTTTAGAACATTGTGTTTTCATGCAAGAAGGACTAAAAATTATTATATTAACAAAAGATTTATAATTATGTTATGCATTTACACTTACTCCCATGGAACATCACCCACAAGTATTTTATCATCTTCATGATCCTCATATAGAAGAATGAATTCAGAATCATCTACATTGCTATCCTTGGTGATCAATTTATCTGTTGAAATAGTTCAGAGAAAACCAAAAGAAGGAAAGAAAAGAAGGAAAAACTTTAGAACGTACACCGTTAAATCTAACATAATAATTTTCTTATACATTGTTCGGAACACTTTTGCTTTGTTATTATTTTTTTGAAATAAGAGTTGGGGGTCAAGTCACCCAACATATTTCAAACTCCTATGTATTAATATAGAAAATTTCCCCACTTTATGAGTTTCGAACTCATGACCTCTCATATAGAAGTTATGTGTCTTTGCCACTAGACCAAAGACAAGTTTTTTGCTTTGTTATTATTATATAATGACTCCCTTGCTTTTGTTCTGAAAAAATGAATTTATCTTATCTTTTATATATTTTACCATGTAACTCGTTCAAGTTCTTACAACTCTTCGCCAAGGCGCATAAATTCTATGAAGTACTAATAAATTGATAATTACAAACCATTTTATTTTAGTTGTATATACCATCAATTAACTAAAATGAAATTATTAGAGATGGATGAATGAATTAGTTAGATAAAAACTAACTTGAGAGAAAATTGTAGAACATATTTTGCAGTGTCCGAGAGAGCGACTCGTAACTATCATGAGCACTCAAATCAATCTTTCTTCCTACAGAAAAGCCTTCCATGTTAACCTTGACATACATTGTAGGCCTCAGTTTCAGTCTGATTGCACCATCTTTAGTCTCGCGAAGCATCTCGCTCTTTAAACTTGAATCCTTCTCAACATATATAGTTGAAAATTTAGTTGAGTTTTGGCTAATTAAGTTCCTCCTAGATGAGCAAATCGGCGGCCAACCAACTGCAACAGGCGCTGTCTCAGGATTTGTACCACTGAGTACATATAGATAAACAAATTTATGAGAATTATATGTTAGGAATTAAACTGTATATTGTTAAATAGGAATTAAGTATAGTTAGACTTGCCAACAAGCTTTTTGTATTTATCCTTATTAAAAGGTTTATAAGTGTATTTATTTGAGAATAAATGTAACCAACCTTATTTTTATATATTAAAGTTTTTAATTGATCATACGGACTTTCCGTGCTCTTGTTACATATATAAGAATGCACAGAGGCACAACTTTTGTACTTTTTATCAATTTATTTTGTTCAAAATATGGTAAAAATAATTTAGATTGATGATTTATATAATATATATTGTCTTGTATATATTAATGTCTTATTATACACGAGTAGTCAGGCCAAATGCACAAAAAAGATGCACTGAAAAGGACTTTCAAAAAAGGTTAATAGATGCATGTCTACAAGCATTGACTTTTAATTATGATATCACTATGGTTCATTATTACTCCCTCAACTATATATCTAGATTGTAATTCATAGTCCAATCTGCTTAGATTACTCATTATTGCTATCACCTCAACCCCACTTCATTATGTTTTCTCCTCTTTATTTATTATGTCTTTCTTTTTCCTTTTATGGCTTGGAATCCCATAATTAAATCTCTTGCTCTAAGAAAGTAATCATTAGTAGGTGCACATTTCATTTTATCATGATAACCGGCTATATCAACCTATGCACCCCAAATCATTGCTACATGGACAATTATAAGCAATATGCAAAACATTATATTACAGAATCAACTAGATTCAAGCGATCAATTGGGGTCCTTACATAACAAAAGAATTTATTTTTTTTTTTAGCATGAAAATTGATCAGGGCACGTCAAAGCCCTCAAAATCACCTCAGTGACAAACACTGAGTTTCAAGAGTAAAGTTAGTGTGTGTTGTGCTCACCAAGAGAATTTTGTGAGTACATCTCCAAAATCTCTTGGATCGGTTTCAAATGACGAATCCAAACTATTGAAACTGATCTACTTCACGAGTGATGCATATACATGCAATATTTTAGAAATTTGAATTCATTTAGTACAAAATCAAGCGGTAAAAAAGGATGAAAAATGAATGCATACATTACATATAAAATAACTTATAAAGGTTCATTTTTTTTACCGCTTGACTTTGTATTAAATGAATTCAAAACTTTCAAAATTTAATTTGCATGTGCACGCATCACACGTGAAGTAGATTGATTTCAACGGTTTGGATTTATCGTTTGAAACCAATCCGATAGATTTTTGGAGTTATGCTCACCAAACCCTTTTGGTGAGCATAACACAAGCTAGCTTTGCTAGAGTTTTAAATATATAACTTTTCACATGGAGAGTGGCCTGGTGACTCAATTAGTTAGCCGACCGTATTAAATATATATGATTCTCACATAATTAAAGGAATTAATTTGAATCTTGATTTTTAATACGTAATTGCAATTGCAGTACTCTTTTAATTTTAAGTTACCCTTTATAATTAATGTCAGCATTATAAAAGCTATGAACCAGAAACATGAGTATAATTTCAATGAAAATGTAAAATTAAATTGCTGTATGATGAGTATATATGATACCCTAAGAAAATAAAGTTGCAGTATGATAGGTAGAGTAACTCAGGTACTAACAAGCAAATTAAAACAAAACTATACTAACATCCACAAAACTTCAGAACCGATAAATATCTAACGAGTATGGAAATTATCCCGTTAATATAAAGACAACTAAAATAATTAATCATCTAATTAAGATATCTATTAAATAGTAAGCATGTAATGATCTTACATATTGGAGGAAGAAGAATTAGGGTTAGCCTTCAAGTGAGCCTGTTCGACAGCTGCTTTCTGCTGGCGGGCCGCCAAGCTCCACGGGTCAACAAAACCAGTGGGGCAGTGAGAAAACAGATAACTGTAATCAAATGCCGATCGACTACTTAAAGAAACACTTTTCTTATATGCTGGTGACGCCTCAATGTCTTCAGGTTGGAAACTAACCATTCTCTTGCCGGTTGTCGGTGCATTCTTGTAATCATGAGGGTCATTTGGTGAGGATATGCCAAGGCTCAAATCTAGATGGCTAACAGACTTGTGCACCATTGATGCATTCTCTTCTCTAGCAGGAGCTTGAAACTGTATGGTTTTCATGTTGCTTAATTAGCTAGGATTGTTTGCGGAAAGAGAGAGAGGGTGATAGAGAGTTGGTTTGTGAGTGTGTTAAATGGTGGGCGGAGGCTAGGGTAGGTGGTGGACAAAAAGAGAAGAGGTGTTTGTGGGGCTGGCTAGTTGCGAGTAATTATTAAGTTTAGATGCATTAATTTGTTTGGTTGTTTGAGTCGCTATCTTTGAGTTGCCAGAAAGTGGATTTGGTACATGTGGAGTTGCATGAAAATATGTTATATATGCATACGATCATGGGTTAATTATATATGTGCATGATGATCTAGGTTCCAAGCTGAAAAATGTATATATGATGTGGATGCGAAAAATTGAAAACAAGATTTAACCGATAAATGATGTTAAGCAGGGAACTTTATCCAGTTTAACAATTAATATATATTCAGATCAGTAAACAATAAATTGAATACTAAAATCAATAAAGTAAACTATATATTAAATACAATATAACCTAAATTAATCTTATAATCTAGTCTTAAAACGAATAAACTAGTTAAAATATTAAACTAAAAATTAAATTAGCACATTAGTTGAATACTAATAAAAGCACATGCTTCAGTTTAAACTAATTAGTAATAAAGTCAACAAACTAAATGTTAAAAAAATAATGCAACCTATGACAACTTAATAAACTAAATACACGTAAGACAAAAAAGCTAAATATTAAAGTCAATAGTAATACTAAGACCAATAAAATATAAATTTAATTTTGAAGGCCAATAAACTGAAAAATATTAAAGCACGCACATCTTAAAATTTGTCAAACCACCGTAGGAAGTTCACCAACGATCACCGATCGACGAGTTCGTCGAAACACCACCGCAAGTTCCATCACCAAAAATTATGCAAGATAAAAATGATAATTGTTCACAGTACTATTGACTAGTTAAAATAAGTGTTGACTAGTCAAACTGTTTTATATTTATGATAACAGCAGTAATTTTTGGTGAACAAAAAACGATGTATACATGCAAACATAAATTTACTTATAGTTGGTTTGTTTTGTTAACCGAATATATCTGTTTAAAATAGATGCAAAGCTGTACTAAGAACCAATTAAATAGCTCCCTTCCGAACCTATAGGCAACAACTCATGAACTACATTCCCAATATTACTTTTTTGTAAGAGATCGATATATCTCTCTCCATATCAAGATACACTTTGCATGGATTCTCGGCATCTCGTGGAAATAATATATATTATCGTATGCATGTCATCGTCTCTTTTCTTGCCGTAATCCATCAAGAAATGATGCCAACATGTTTAATTAATTATAGCTTGCTTCCTAACTTTACACTTCACACTAGAAAAGGCAGGGAGTTTTATGATAGATCTACAATTATATAGGGAAGTGTAGCTTATATATATTCGATTCTGATGAATTATATATGATCTACCTGTCTTCAATCTCTTTATAAAATACAGATTTTTTACATATCCTCTTACTCGTTTTCAATTTCTGATTCGCTGGTTTCTGACATGACTCAGAAACAACCAACCATTTAAACAAAAGCAGGTCAAATTAATATGATTGATCTAATTATAAACAATTGTTAGTGTTGATTTAATTAAAAAATTTATAACGATTTATATTTTATTATTAAGACTAACAGCTAGCTAGCGGGTAATTAAGTGCGTACCGCTGAGTATTTTCCATTGCTAAATTAATTATTAATTTGCATGCAACTTTTTTAAATATTAATTAAAATCGTATACTTAATTAAATACTTATTACTTTATACGTATGAATAATGTGCAAAAATTAATTTTCCACAAAATATAGAAATCAAACTGGTTTAATTATTTTGTTGATGCATTCCATCAGCAAATTTTACAATGGAATTAAGTCGAAATTAAATTCATTGTTTACACATATAATTAAATCCTCTCCCCTGTTCATACATTAAAACAAACCTAATTCAAACGTGCACTTTCTCTTGTAACTAGTGGATAATATACTTTAGAGATCTATAAAAAAAATTATTTATAGAAAATATTATAAAATAATAGAGAGAAAGAGAAAGAGTACGTATCTTAAAATTTAGATGCATAGATGGACTCGAAAATAGGGAATTAAATCTGTTGCGGATTTCAGGACCCTGAAATTCAAAATCCAACCGTCTAAGTTTTTTCATACACAAATTTCAAAGCTGACAGTTTTTTATGCACGAATCTCGAAACATAGACTGTTGAATTGAGAATTTCAGAGTCCTGAAATCCCCGAGGATTTCAACAGATTTGTTTCCCAAAAATAGAACCCACTGTTTGTATAGAAAAAGTACGTATCTTAAAATTTCTCTCAAAAGTATAGAGGCCACAAAGGGTCTGAAATAACTTGAAAACAAAAAAAAAATACACTTTGGATCTAGAGAAATTTTCCGGTCCAAATTAATTAAGTTTGAAGCGATAAAAAACAATCAGTTCATTTATGCATCTAAATTTCAAGGTACTTTTTTTTTTCTTTCCCTCTATTATTTTATAAAAACTTCTCATATATCTAACTATCAACAAAAGTGTATAATATAATTCTCGGCTTCTCATGCTTACATTAAATCAAAGTCTGATCAGACACTTTTGGATAAGATATACCTCGAACTTTTTTCAAAAAAGAAATAAGAAATAATTTGAAAAAAAAAAATTTTTTTTGGAGAATGAAAAGAACTAAGGAATGTGCTATTCACCGAATGAGTGAGATTAGAGTTTTTGGTTTTGAATTACCTACTTAACTCAGGGGTTAAAATATAGCTTTCATAGGTAATAGTCTTTGATTCCAATTCAATTATAGATAATAGGTAGAAGTTTTAGATACTACTTTATTGATTTTAATATCTAAAAACTCCATACCTATAAATTTTTTCCTTTTATTCTATTCAAATTTATTGTCATTAGTTAGAGAATTTTTGAAATATTGTTTTACTTAGACATGTCTAGCTAGTTCTTGTGCACAAATTATTTCTTGATCATAATCCACTAAAAAGGATCAGTACTTTTTGAATTTGTAGTTTTCGTATCCAACAATGATTCGGGAGAGGTGAGATTCTCCTCCGCGTGATATAGTTTTTTTTATCCTAGTATGTGAATTTGAATCATAATCACTGATTTCGCTCAGCACTCTATCCTATACAGTACCACACGTATACTATTTCGATGCATAAGATAACCCAAAATGATTTTGACTATTATGATCTGAATACATGATTGCAGTGGCAGAGCCACATACACTCAAGTTTAGGCAATTGTCTATCTCTGAATTTTAAAAAACAGTACCAAGTTCATATATAGGTTGCTTGGATTTGAGTTTTCCTGACTAAGTCAAAGCTCTAGTTCGATCAGTGAAATCGGCCAAATCGCTGCAATTTTGGTAGAATTTTTCATCAAATTATTATAACGACAAGAGGAGGGTGATTAAGAATGGTCAAATAGTGGGATCACAATAAACTTGTTACTTTTTTTTCAAAGAAACGTGCTAAATTATTTTACAAAGTAATATGCTGAAATTTTAAAAGAAGAGTCTTGTGAATTATGCTTCAAAGTAAAATTTAATACTTCAATATTTTAGATTAATTTTTATCTTAATAAATTAAAAAAAAATCGAGATTTTGATCTTATTCGGCCGATTCCTACTAATTTTCTCGATTTTGATTTATGGTCATTACTAATTCAGCGTCCAATGAAAATTATTTAATAATATTTCAATAAATAATTAAATAATTAAATAAATTAATAATAATTTCTTTTGCCTATCCTACCTCCGACGAAAATTCTGACTATGTGAAACAATTCTCACACATGTATATATTATAATCAGTATTCCTCGCAAAGACACAAGTATAAACTAATTTAATGTAGCATATGTATACTTAGATGCTTTGTCACGTCAGTTGGATAATTAATACAAATAACAAAAACATTCATTCTCATACCGAAGTTCCCATCAATCCCAAATTCCGAGTATAATATATTAGATCTCCTCTATTGGGTTGTTGCCGACATTTTTATTATATCCAAAGTTAATTACAAATTAATAAATATATCCATAATTTCTTGGTTTTTCGAAAAATATCCAAACCAGCTAGATCTGACCGGTTTCCTCCTCTCCCAGAAACTAGCCAGAATCTGGCCAGTTTCTCCCTTTTTTTTTTTTAGAGACACTATGAAAAGCAAGATAATGAAATCTAACACTGAAAATTCGAATTTTTTGTTTAAATTATTTGTTAGATTACTTCCCGAAATTTTTATTTCTACCATTTAAAAAAAAAAAAAAACCAAATAGCCACGGTTTTCTGACAATTCTAAAACTAGCACGGCCGCAGAATGCCGGAGCGGACCCATATGAGGGAGACCGCATAATGCCGGAGCGGACCCTCATATGGGTCCGCTATATGCCGTAGAGGTCCCTGGGGCCGCTATATGCCGTAGAGGACCCTTTATTTTTTTATTTTAAAAATACAAAATTGTAATTTGTTAAGAGTTATTTATTTAATTTCGAATGTGGTTTAAATTGATTTTTGGTCGTATCGTATTCGTTTGGAATATTTTTGATATTTTAGATATGTGGTTTCTTTGAAATTCTTTTGTGTGCTCTGAGATAATGCAATCAACAAAATAAATAAATAACAACAAAATCAAACAAACAAGAAACTAATCAACGAAATAAATAAGTATCTCACAAAACATCTACCAATACTACAAATAAGAATCTAACAAAACATCTAACAGTACAACAAATGAAAATCTACGGCTCTGGACTAAACACCGTCCTCGCCTTCTTCTTCCTAAACCCCCGACCCCGCCTGCAGAGTGGCGTCTCGTCAGTATCTGCGGAGGATGCAGAGTCGTCTGCCTGGACATCCGTAGACTGAACCGGCTCCTGGCGAACCTCCTCAATCTCGGATGTCTGCTGGACCCCAGGACCAAAAACTGTGGTCTGTCCAGACTCAGCCTGCGTGAATAAAAACGCATGTCTAGCAATGGGGTCATCGTGGAGGGAAGGGTGAGGTACCTGCTGTGAGGACTGGCCAGGGAACGGTGGGATGGGCTTTGTCTGAACATACCCTGGCTGATAGGCAGGAGGTGCTGTCTGAGTGGGACTGTAACCCGGGGAATACAGTCCATCTCCCTCTGTGCCATACTCAATGGAGATATTGAAGCTCAGGTCCTCCTCGTGTCCACCCTGTAATAACTTACAAATTAGATAATGTATTGAATAAGAAAAAAATCACAGTTATGTATTTTAATTTAAATTATACCTCGGTAGGCATCCTAGCCTGGGATCCCATGGCCTCATGTGCGGCTCGGCACATCAACTCGGCACCTCGGTCGAACGCCTGACCGACCGTCTCAGCATCATGGACGGGTGCAAACATGTCCTCATCACCAGTGTAGGGAACATAGACATCGGGCTCGTCAGATATGTCGTCGACCGCATCAACACCGCCCAAGCCAGCGCACCTCAATAGAGAGTCGAGGCGCGCCCTATACCCACACTGGTACACCGCGGGTAAGTTGTGCTTGAGGATGACCTTCCCGAGCCTCTTCCATCCCCTGGTGACGGCCATCGTAGCTCCTATGACGCAACTCTTGACAAGATATAATGCCTGAAAATTGAAAAAATTATGTACAATTGTAAATATTAATAGTTTTGAATTTGAAACTTCAAATTAAAAATACCGTGGCTGCGAGAGGTGCGCCGGCAGGGATAATACCGTGGATCTGTCCTCTACGATCCCTTGGCTTCGGTACCTGCTCGTGCGGGTTGTCGGTGATGTATCCCTCAAGAAATATGGTGTACGCGCCGTGATCCTGGTACCAATCTCTGTAAGGTCTGTACAAATTACAACAAATGTTAGATATTCCAATCAAAAAGCTATAGTTGAAGTTTTGAATTAATAAAAAAAAATGCTTACACTAGCGCGACATCCATCTGACGGTCGGGCTCGGCCAATGGGGGATCTGCAGCTCCTGCCTCTAACACGTAATCGGCACGGGAAATCCCCCAGTCCTTGCCTGCAGTGGTATCCCTGGGATGATGCAGCCCTCGCCAGAGGTCCTTGCTGATCGGTGCTGGGGGCGAAGCAAGCTGGCGCATCCCGAACTGTCTCATGACCCGTCCGGGGTAATGGTGCTCGATGATCTATATATTTTAATACGTTAGACTGTTTTTATTAAATTAAGTCGCTCGTGTAAATAACTAGCATAAAGAAATTACGATACCTGAAAACATATGAGCGGCACCTCTGTACGCCAGAAACGCTCCTGCTGACGACATCGCTCAGGCAATATCTCAAGATATGACCGATGTGCGTCATCCACCGAGACCTGAAAGTATAGATTTAATATCATATATCAATTCGAACTGGAAAAAATTTAAATAAAAATAAAAATAAAAGTAAACTTACATAATCTCTGTAGGGCTCCCAAGTCACAAACTCGGAATCATCTCTGAGATGCTTGATCTCCTGTCTCTAGAATGTGATGCCGAGAGACGAGCCATGCCCTGTACCCACAGAAATCTTGGGATAGCAGTACTTGGCGGCAAATGCAGGGCAGTTGTCCGGCTCAGGCTTGCCCCACTCCGGCACATCTGTCTTGTTGGCCAGGACTGGACGGCCAACAATCAGTTGTGCGTAGGACCAGTGCTGTAGTAACATGCACGGTCCAATGAAGGTCTTGTTCTTCTTCAAGCAGGCTGTGTTAAGACCCCTTTACAATTTACAAAGTCAGTGTTACTACACTACGATATATAATATTTGAAAAAATTTATAAAAATGTGTTTCTTACCTATATAGACATGCCAGCGTGGCACCTCCCCAGTGGAACCTGCACGCAGTGGACAGGTCGCGCAGAAGCTCGAGGTAGCACAGTCGTACCTGATCTCCATGCGAATTCGGAAACAACCGACATGTGATCATCTCCAAAATGTAAGCGCGCAGGTGTCGGTCAACAACCACCTGTTATAGATTTAAATTAGAACATTATTTACAAGAAAATAAATCTAATATTATTTAAACTAAATCTTGTACAAGCAAATACCTGATCTGGTCGATCCAGAAAATCCTTGAATCTCACCCGCAGCTTTGCCAAGCTGATGCAGCTGGGTGAGACCACGGTCTTCTCATCTCTCTTCTTCTCTTTCTGGAGCTCCTCGTGCGAGATGCCCAATAGCTCCAAGCACAATGCATGAAAGTCTCCGTACTCGACGCCCGTGACCGGCTCCCCAATAATAGTCATACCCCACAGGCAATTGACGTCTTGTAGGGTGACTGTTATCTCAGCATGGAGGAGATAAAAGCTGTGTCTCGGGACGCCATCGTTCGACGAGGCCGGAAGATAAACCCTCGGCCATCTGGGATAGCTGGTACAATCCCATCTAGCGTAAAACCCCCCCGTACGTCGGCTGGTAACGTAGATGAGTGCGGTTGTGACGAACCGTAACCGCATCCAAACCCTGCATTTAATTAAATAATCAGATCAAGTTCATTCATAAAAAAAATTCGGGATGACAAATTTACTTACCCAAGTGGCAGCCTCTAAAATCCGATGCTCCGTATTCGGGTACCACAAGAAGTCGCTGACCCTGTCGGTGCGACTCCGGATACCCGAAACATCTGCTAATGCTGTCTCGATGTACTGAGACATCTCGTACGGCGTGGCTGTAGGGCCATGTTGTGTACCCCTACTGGAGGATGGTCTATCTCTACTGGATGTCATGCTGTATTGGATAATTTTTGGTCAAATATGAGAGTTTGGTATAAGTCCGGTTTAAATTTTGGTACAATTAAATTTGGTAGAATTAAACCTACTTTAATTTTGGTACAATTAAATTTTGGTACAATTCTATTTAAATTTGGGTACAATTCTAATTCTAAATCCTAAATTAATATCTAATTCTAAATCCTAAATCTAAACCCTAAACCTAAATCCTAACCCTAAACCCTAAACCTAAACCTAATTACTACTCTACACTAAAAATTAAAACTAGAGAAGAAGAAGAAAACTTACCCTAGGTCGAAGGGATTGAAACTTCTTAAAAATGAAATGAAAACCGAAACCAGCGGCCCCTTATATAGGCTCTTGTAGGGGACCTCTACGGCATATAGCGGCCCCATATGAGGGTCCGCTTCGGCATTCTGCGGTACCCCTCATATGGGTCTGCTCCGGCATTCTGCGGCCGTGCTAGTTTTAGAATTGTCAGAAAACCGTGGTTATTTGATTTATTTATTTTTTTAAAATGGTAGAAATAAAAATTTCGGGATTACTTCTTTTGATGTATAATTAGCATATTTATACTAAAATACGCTAAATTACTTGAAATTATGTTGATTACACTATATTACATTAAATTACGCTAAATTATGTCAAATTAAGCTAAAATATGGTAAATTACGCTAAATTACATATGAATATGGATGATATCTTTACTGAGAAGGCGAAAAACGACGACGAAACTTCAAACGGCCATAAAACGGCGCTCGAGTGTTCGATTTCAGCAAATTATCACTTTTCGGAAAGCTTGCGAAAATACGCATGCGTCAGTGCCCGCGATGCCGATTTTCAAAAGTTCAGAATTGCCAAAAAACAAAGGGAATAGCCTCAAAACTTGAGTTGAAGTTTCCGATTAAGATTTCCAGTTTTATTATTCAATCTAAGTAGCTCAGTAAATTAGTTATATAATGAACTTGTAGAATACCAATTTTTACTATTTTTGGAATTTTTTTACTATTTTTATGATTTATGAAAGATGGCACAAAATCGGCCTAATTTTGCGTAATTTTCCGTAGTTTAGCGTAATTTACCGTATTTCATTATAATTAGTGAAATTAGTGTAATTTAGCGTAATTTAATGTAATTTAGTATAATTCAACATAATTTCAAGTAATTTAGCGTAATTTAATGTAATTCAACATAATTTCAAGTAATTTAGCGTAGTTTAGTATAAATATGCTAATTATACATCAAAAGAAGTAATCTAACAAAAAATTTAAACAAAAAATTCAAATTTTCAGTGTTAGATTTCATTATCTTGCTCTTCATAGTGTCTCTAAAAAAAAGGAGAAACCAACCAGATTTTGGCCGGTTTCTGAGAGAGGAGGAAACGGACTAAAATCTGGCCGGTTTGGACATTTTTGGAAAAACCAAAAAATTCTGAATATATTTATTAATTTGTAATTAACTTTGGATATTAATAAAAATGTCGGAGTTGTTGTGGGAGCAGCCAATCGAATTCGCATCCTCTGCATTTACTCAAAAGTTGAGTTAATACAAAATGAATTCGGACCGTTCAATCTGTGTTGGCATAAATATTAAAGATTTTCCATGTGTTTTATCTGAGACCGAATCGGTCCAGATTCTAATTAGAAGACCAAAATGCATTATGTAACTAATTTACTGAGCTACTTGGATTGAATGATAGAAATGAAAATCTTAATCGGAAACTTCAACTCAAGTTTTGAGGCTCTTCCCTTTGTTTTTTGGAGATTCTAAATTTCGAAATCCGGCGTAGCGGGCACGGACGCATGCGCATTTTCGCAAGCTTTCCGAAAAGTGGTCATTTGCTGAAATCGAACACTCGAGCGCCGTTTTATTACCGTTTGAAGTTTCATCGTCGTTTTTCGTCTTTTCAGTTTGATACCTCACATATTTAGTCTATTTTAGGCCTGTTTTAGTACCAGATTCGTGCCCTAATTCACCAGAATCATGTGCATTTCATCGATATATCTTTAGAATTTGGTACTGCTGAGTATTTGTTTGTTTTCTGCAGGCTTGGAGCAAAACACACGAAGAAACGACGATTTGGGATGATCTGGTACGGCCCTTACCAGGTTTGGTACGGGTCTTACCGGACTTAGCCGATTTCAGCTCATCACGCCTAGTACGGCCAGGCCGTACCACTTTGGTACGGGCCGTACCGAAAGGCGGCCTGACAGATTCAAATTTTGGCAGAGGCTATTTAAAGCGGGGAACTCTCCAATTTCGAAATTCATTCCATTCCAGATCTAATTGAGAGCACAGTAGAGAGAGAAAGAGAGCTAAGGAGCTAGGAGCAAGAAGGAAGGAAGAGGAAAGAGGCGAAACTCGACGGATCAAGCTTCCTCCTCTCGATCCCTTCGATCCATGGCTTTCTCTATCCCTTTTATTGTATTTTTAGATCAGATCATGTGCTGTGAGTAGTTATTTCAGTTTCTAGGGTTTAGAGATGGATTCTTGATTTGCTTTGACTTTCTTTGACTTGTATCTTGTATGAACTCTTTTGATTGATTGATTGTGATTTTCTTTGCCATCTCTTGCTTTGATTGCTGTGATTGCGTATGATGAACCTCTAGGTCTAGATCAAACCTATCAAGGTCATGTGATCATCTCAATCTCTCAACCAAATCAATTGTTTAGGGTAGACTTGTTCGAATTGAAGCCGAGAGGTTGAATTCTCCTCTAATCGACAGATTAAAGGGTGCCTTAGGTCTCCAATCAACCAGCTATGGTAGATCTGTACCAACACATGAGAATTGAGGTGTAGAAATCCCTAAAAGGCAATCAATTGCATTCCAACCTAAATCTTGATCCAACACACGACGGTTGAGGCTTAGGAACCTTAGGTATGGTCAATTGAACCTTTCTAAAGAGTTTAGCACAAGGTACCAGCAAGGAATGCATCAACTCGAACTGGTAAGCTCTGTTCTGGCAAGCCAGTACGGGTCTTACCAGAGTGGTGCGGCCTTGCCTTACCAAGTGGAGTACGGCCTAGCCGTACCAACTTGGTACGGGCCGTACCACTAGAGGCAGATCACAGATGAAATCTGAAACCCTGGAAACGTCTTTTATCCATAATCAAAACACAATTTACATTTCTTCTAGCATTTTATTACATTGTTTGAATTGCTTGAATTGACCTTTTTAGGAACTTAAATACCAAACCAAAACCTTCTCACTTCTAGTTTTTAATTGAGTTTGGTAGATTCTAACCTAGTAATTGCCCGTCCCTGTGGATCGATACCCGATTATACTACTCGATAGGGGTTGTGCACTTGCAACCCTTACTCGTGAAGTGTAAACGCGGTTTTAAAAGGTACGCCCTCAAGCGTACCGAAACTTGCGTTGCGCTTCTGCGCGAACACAGTTCATTTGTAATTTAGCGTATTTTACTGTATTTTAGCGTAATTTAATGTAATTTAGCGTAATTTAACATAATTTAGTGTTATTCAACATAATTTCAATTAATCTATCGTATTTTAGTATAAATATGCTAATTATACATCAAAAGAAGTAATATAACAAATAATTTAAACAAAAATTTCAAATTTTCAGAGTTAGATTTCAATATTTGATCTTCATAGTGTCTCTCTCTAAAAAAAAAAAAAAATGGAGTAAGCCGGCCAGAAAATGGCCGGTTTACTCTGGCACTTAAGCCGGTCATTTTCTGGCCGGCTTGGACATTTTTCAATATTGAATCGAAGGGCATAATTAATAATTTGTATTAAACTTTGGATATTAATAAAAATGTCGGCCAGCCAAGCAGATCTGCAGATATATATGTATATCTCATAATTAATAAATAAGTCCAAGGAATATGATTGCATTCCGCACATGCTTTTCAGGATTTCATGTGTCGTATTATTAGATGTTTAATATTCTCATTACTGGAAAAAAAATATTCGAATTACAATTTGCCACCGGGCTATATATGCTATGTAGCAAGGTAGAGACTGGAGTGGCATCAAATGACTCTTGAGATGGTTTCAAATTTCAATCAAAAAAATCACATCATATCTGTCTTGAAAAAAAAAAAAGAATGGTCCTGAGCCCTTTACCAAAGCAAATTATATCTACCTTTCATTTGAAATGTAACACAAAATTTATTGAAAACAAGACTCGTCTGAATGGAATGTCAAATCTTTCCAGAAGGCCCAGAACTACCCAAAAGTTAAAGAGGACTCAGACCTAACTAAGTTACATTTTGCAACTACGCAAATATACATGCCATGTTCCGACTGCAATTAAAAACACATCATAATAACCCGTTCTACAAAATGCAACATCTTGGGTTGAGCCTTTTGTAAACTGTCCTACAAGACAATGATGCTATTCCAACATTGTTGCTTTTTGTTAAGCACACATCCATTGCAATCCTACTAAAATTGAAACTTTAAACCTCAGACTGGTCCCAATGCCATGTTTCCTTTAACTAGCCAACCAGGAATATATGCTTTTCACTCTTAAGATTGGAACTATGTGGGGGGGATTTTTCCTGACAATTTTATATTAACAAAATTCAAAGTATGTGAAATACATATCCAGCTTTAAACTTTTTTTTTCTCCTTCAAGCTAGGAATTTTCCCCTTTCATAGACGATTGAAAGAATTTGCATTGTGTTGCACCGAGTTTGAAAATGTCAAATTGAAATTAATTAGTTGCATAATTGATATGTTTAATATATTGATCTCCTTGACATAATATTTATTCGGAACACAGGAACATAATTAATGTTTGGTACAATTGAGTAATTGAAGTGCAGAATATGTACTTAGATATTGTTTAATTTGTTGGTTATTCGATTTTGTGAATAATGATTGTGTAAAATGACAATCTCATTTTTTACCTTTTTTACTCTCGATAATTTATAAATGACAACCCATTCATTAAAAAAAAACTAAATTAAGTAAAAAAATATTCCTTTTTATATCATACTTCATTATTAATATGTACAACTGCAACACCAAGTGTCCAACTCTGTTGTTATTTCAATGGAAAAGCAGGGTCCTGTTTTTTCGATTCCAACCATAAAATTCATTGAGATTCGTACATGAAAAAAGTTTCTTTATCGAGATACGCAAATGAAAAATTTTGAATAGTTGAGATCGGAAAAACAGGACTCTACTTTTCTATTAGAATAACAGTAGAGTTCATTCCAGTGCGGAGACGAACACTCTTGGAACATTTGTATGCATGGAACAATGTGCACTGCAATATTGTAACTTTTTGTGTAGCTAGACTCAATATGAACTACATGAAAAAAAGGAAGAAAGAACATCAGCTATTTGCTCATCAGCAAATCACACAATAAAATTCTAACAAAAAAATGGGCCTCTTCAAAGCCGAATTGATTTTCGACGGGAGCAAATGATAACTCGCTGCACCTGCGCAGCAACTCTTCCTGCCGCAGAATTTTTACTCCATGAAAGGACACGCGGTGGCCTATGGAGGCGTCAGATCAATCAATCCACCTACAGTGCCCAAAAATTCAAAAGAAAAAAGGGTTGAAAGGCAAGGGGAAAGGAATTCACATCATCCCGGTACCGTAATAGGGAATCTTTTACAATTACTGGATCTGGACCGTTTTTTTTAACTGGGCACAAATCTCAAAGCCCAATAATACTGCACCTGCGCTTGCCCGAATCTCAAAGGGTCTGAGTGTTAATCTCAAACCGTAAAGTGAAGGGAATCTTTTACAGTAATGGAGAGGATACTTGTGCAGGGGAAAGGGCCTCACAGTCACAGAGCTTTATGCTCGTGCAGTATCTTTTTCGAAAGAGAGCATTACGGCTTGTTATTATTTGTAGGAGAGAGCAAATGGCGGGCGTCTCATGCCTCCCTTGACTCGTTCTCGTTGCTTTGTTTTTGAGCGCTCCACCTTTTGTTGCTTTCTTTGCTTTTCTGTTTTGTCATCATGGCTGTTTTCTGTCAGAAGAATTATTATGTGCAGCGAATAAATTGCAAAACCAACCTTCCGTACCAACGGTAATTTTAATATTCCCCCATAATTATCGCGATACGATATATTCATGAGAAAGGCTTGGGTCCGATGCCCATCAGACTCAAATTTGGGTTCGATGGGTTTCGTCCGATCCACTTTATGATTCGTGCGCACGAATTTTAAAACAGCTGCGAAAGTTGCTGGTGCGAATTCCAAAGCAGATCAGACGGTGAGCAAACCCGTCGGGCATCGGACCCAAATTTCTCCCTATATTCGTGCGCACCGGGCAGTCGACACCCCCAGAAAGTTCGCAAAACAGGGTTATCCTTCCGGCCCGGCTCGGCCCAGTCCAATTAACGCAATTCATGCATGTATCTCTTTGTACATGCTGATCAGTTGATGGATCTCTTGCGCACAAGATACATTGAATTAATATAAGTGATTGCCTCTTGTACGGAGAGCTTACTTTTTTTATTTTTTTATCTTGAAGGGCATGATGCAATACCAATTCTATATTTCATTACGAAAAAGTAGGTAATAAATGGCCCAGCCCAAACTTGTTTTTTTTTTTCTCTCTCATAAGCAGCCAGCCTACTTATTGACCCTCGGCCCCCCCGGCCCGGCGAGAGCACATCTTCTTTCTTTTATTTTCTTTTTTCATTTTATTCACCAAAACACACTTCCCGCCATCACCACAACATCTCTTCCGATCATCAATCAATCACATCCACCTTTGCCTCTGCGAGTAAAAAAAACAGTAACAAAGTTGAATATGAAGAATCAGTCAGTCACAAACGAACTAGAAGGAAGAATCGGCGTAACCCCGACGGTGAGTCTCTTCCGATCCAAGTGTTCTTCCTCCCAAAACGTGGTCAGTAGGTTTGGAAAATCGCTCAATAATCGGATCTGTGCTGATAGATTTTCCAAATCATCATAGCAACAATGGACAATTGCTTTCTATAGTAGAAGATTTTAATTTTAAGTAAGGTGCTTCAAGACAATGGAATATGAGGGGCCTGCGCCCCGCTGGCCACACTTCTCTTCGTCTCTGCTGCTCGTGAACTGTTTGATTAAATTCTTCATATATTCTGGCTAGCGTTCGTGCAACAAGTAATAGCCTTACTGATATAGTATGCATCCTCTTATTTTGGAGAAACATTAATAAAATTAAGTGTTATTGTGCAGGTTTTCTGTAAATAAGTCCGTGAAATGGGATCATTTAATGATCCTTACGCTTTGAGATCGGTCTTAGAGTTGCCTGCAGTCTTTCGTCCTGTCTTTAATTTCAGGTGATTACATGCTGATACAATATTTATTACTATAATTATTATTATTTCTGAATCTGCAAGAACTGCTGTTCACACTGTAAGGGTTTTTTAAGACAAAACATTATACACAATACAAGTATCCCACATATAACTTCTATGTTGGATCTCACAAAATATCTGAAGTGCAACAAGCATGCAAAACGTACCTCCTACTTTTCAGGGACACTTTGAAAGGGCTATATGATATATTTCTAATTTAGCAGGGGTTACAGATAGAAAAGCTCTTAACAAGTCTAATCTGATATTATTTTACAATTGTACCCAGATATTTCAACTCTTTACAGAGCGAGTGCTTCTCAGTATGCTTCCTTTGTGACAAAAACATGGTTATATCAGCACCAACTGGGAGTGGTAAAACAGTTTTATTTGAGCTCTCTATTCTGAGGCTTCTTTCGAGATTCTTCTCTCCAGATGGAAGGTTTAATCATGTAAAAGGTGTTCTGAAAACGGTATGCTTCATGATACTTTGGTACCTCTAGTACAATAGCATCAGTTCAAATTGTACCTGACTCACTGATGAACTCCAGATTAACAATTTAACATGCTGGATTAACAATTTGGTGCATTCCATAGTACTTACACTGATCTATAACAAATTATATGCCTTTTCGGTTGGCTCAAGTACTTATAATTGCCACTTGCTAGAAACACACAGACAGACACCCAAAAATGAAATAAAACAAGCAAACAAATAAAAACAACATTAAGATTTTAAACAAGGTTTGGAAATTGAAGCATATTTCTGTAGTAGGTAACAAGTTCTATTAATGCCTAACCTTCAAAAAGGTTTATAAATCTCAGCATATATCTGCGCTGGTCATTGTGATACACCTTTACCTTGCCTTATTTATTTATGTACTATTTATTAATTTATTTATTGTCTTTAAAGGGTTTTACTTGAAGCTTAACTATTTGAATTCTCTTGAAATAGATATATATAGCCCCTTCAAAGGCTTTGGTGCAAGAAAAAGTGCGTGATTGGAAGCAAAAATTCGGTTCATTAGGGATTAACTGCTTGGAGATGACGGGTGACAACGAGTTCTTCAACTTCAAGAGCATACAGGATTCTGATATAATTCTTACTACCCCTGAAGTAAACAATACCCTCTTTCTTATTTTTCTTTGCCTGAAGGTAAGGCACCAGTTTAGTACTATCTAGGAGAGGTGGCGAATGCCCAGGTCAAGTTGGGTTTGAGTTAGGTAATCTTGTTCAGGGTTGTTATGAGTTCAGATCTAGTTAGGTTCCGGGTCACTTGGGTTGCTGAAAAATGAACAATCCGAGATAGACATCAATTTGCGGGGAGGAATTGCAAAATTTATTCTGGACGCCAAAATTTTCCAATGTTCATACTGATGCTATAGATTTACGCTGTCCATTTTTACTAAGAGGACACAACCATTATACAGCATCCATTGATTTGTACGTACTGCCTAGGTTTAGCATCCTTGGTGGACACTGCTAATTTAGAGTGTCCCTGATCTTCTTTTTCCTTTCCTGCTATTTTCTCAAGTCAAATAAAAGGGGCAGGCAAGGTATTGTTCATTTCCATGTTGGCCAATCCATGTTTGTTTCCCCAGCACACCCTTTCCCCTATCTTTACACCATATAATTTTTCTTTTTTTTACAAAGAGAGTGGGAGAAACCATAGGAGAGAGCTTAAGTGCATAATATTTTGTGAATGCTACAAAATCTGCACATCCATAAAGACATCTGGACGCCAGCTTCTTTCGAAATCCCTTCCCACTTGGCTCAGATAAATTAATCAGACTGTCGTTGGCCCTAAAAAAAATTGGCTGGGGATGGGGCACTTACAGTTTGTGTCATATGGGATGGTGGTTTAATAATGATTTTGTAGTTTGTGGTCTGGATTCAGGATCACAGGCTTTGTGATTTGGTTCATTTCAGTTTAGTGCCCCAAAATGATTGAAGTTGCATTTAGGCCTTTCTTGAGTCAGATCTAGTCTTTCTGTCCGATTGTAGGCTTTGGATTTTTGGTTTCAAAGTACTCCATCAGATTGGGCTTGGATTGGGCTTGTGTTTGGGCTTGGATTAGGCTTGGATTTTTATGTTCTTTTGTGTTTGGTCTGGAAAGTTCTTTTTGGTTTCAAAGTACTCCATCAGATTGGGCTTGAATTGGGCTTGGATTAGGCTTGGATTAGGCTGGTCTGAGAACAGGTTAAAGAGAAACATAAAAAAAGAGTTATACAAGTGTAGAAACCTTACAAAAAAAAAATAACCCACATAAACATGAATGAGAAACATGAGTTAAGCTGAAAAAAGGACCACTTCTGGTGGGCTACTATCATATCCCACTGTGCTAGTTATTGCCATTGCGGTACAATAATAGCACATGCCGTAATCAGGGTAAATTTAGATTTTTACCCCAGCAACTATAATTGAAGGCTTTACAACAACAGAATATCATTAATTGAACGCTTCTGTTCTTTTGTTTGACAGAAATTTGATGCTGTAACGAGGCATGGAGTGAGAGGAGGTGGTTTAAGTTTCTTTGGTGACATTGCGCTAGTGCTAATTGATGAGGTGCATTTGCTAAGCGACCCTCGAGGGGCTGCACTCGAGGCTGTTGTCAGTAGAATAAAGATGCTTTCTAGAGTTCCTGGCATGTCCTCAGATCCCATCTCCACCGTTCGGTTCATTGCTGTTTCTGCCACTATTCCTAATATTGGTGACATAGGTATTATCAAGCAAGAAAATTGGTCTTGTGCAACAACTGCCAAATTCTTTTTTTTTCAATATATTTTGGGAAACATCATCAGTTGTATTCATCTAATGGAAAACGCATATTTCATGAATAATTGCAATTCTGCTCCGTGACTGCAATGAGCTCGTTTTGTTTGTAGTTCTGTAAAATAAAAGCAGAATGATGAATTTTTAAATGTTTAAGTACAAAATTCATGACATATGCTCAGATGGTTTAGACAAGTTAATATGAAAAATGTTAGGCGAAACTTTGTGTACTTTTGCATGCTCATCCTGGGGATTTAACAGTTATCTGGTACTTTCGCAATGACTAACATCTAACTTGGTAATAAATACATAAAAAATGTTGGTTTTTTTTAATTAAAAATGTTGATTGGTTATGGGAATTTCTGGGGAAATATTGTGGCATACTATGCAAAGAAAACAAGATATGATTAACTTCCATATTTAGATGTTATGCAAATTCTATTTGGACACTATTGTAGGGGAATGGCTTCAAGTTCCCCAAGAAGGAATTAAAAGGTACATTTGGAAACTCTTGTAAGGAAAGTGTATTTTGTTGCTTTTTGTACCTTTCTCTCCAATGTGGTCTTTTCTTTTTTTTGTTACTTTCTCCACAGATTTGGAGAAGAGATGAGACCGGTGAAGCTGACCACAAAGGTTTTCGGTACGCTCTATGTACCTTATCCATTCAAGATTTCTAGAAGTATCTATTTGCCCAACTTACAGCAGAATAACAGTATTGGACCAGATCTGATTAGAAACACAAAATAACAAAAGGAGGGTGGGAATGGCAATGATCTGCAGGGGGTATGATATTCTAATACCCAGCCCAGTAGCGAGCCTCTTAGTTATGATCTTTCAATGCAAATCCTTTCACTTGTTTTATTAATATTTATTTTGTTTGTTTATTTATATTTTTATTGGTCCAGGTTATGCTCCAGCAAAAAATGACTTCTTGTTTGAGAAGGTTTTATTTTTTTTATGGCTTCTAAACTTAGAGTTAAGTTTAACTGAGTTTTATTTTGGTAGTTTGGCTACTTCTGACATCTACCTATTCTTTTTCAAAAACATTATGCAGAGGCTTCAGCATTTTGTTTTCGGTAAGCACGTCTCGTCTACGAACTCAACATTCCTAGTCTAGTATATTTTATATGTACAAGTGTTCATCCATGTCAATGTCTACTCACCTTCACTAATGATTAGGCATTATTTTCATCATCATTTCATCATTTACTAGGTTTGTATTGACTTGATTTCCACTTCTTGTGCGTAGTTAAATGTGTACGTTGAACATGCCCATATGTGACCACTTAAGCAAACGCCTGCAATGTAGCAGACTTCTATTGGTGTCTAAATATTTCTAATTAATGTGTATTTTGAAGACTGCACATAAATGACCACTTAACAAAATGTCTGGCACATGGCAGACTTTTATTTATTTCTTATTATTTTCTAAGGTAGATACATTTTGAGGATTATCAGTAATAATATAGATGCAATTTGAATAGAACAACAGGAATGTACCCCGTGTTAGGGCAATTTTCTTTAATGTCTTAACACTGACCAAATGCGGAAATTGCAGATTTATTGATGCAAAATTCAAGAGGAAAATCAGCACTTGTTTTCTGTTCTACAAGAAAAGGGGCTCAGGAAGCGGCACAGTGTCTCTCGAAAAATGCAGCATCTCTTGCCTATTCAAACCCATTTATCAAATCAATGCAACAGAGAGAGAGTCTCAAGGAGGCCTCTCTCTCATGCTCTGACAAACAACTCCAATCTTGCATTGTTAATGGCGGTATGTACTAAAAACCCTGTAGGAAAATTTCCTTGCACCTGTTACAGTCATCTATCATCTGCAAAATAACATACATGCCTATGCCTCCTTCAAAGAATGGAAAAATATGACATATTCCCACCTCTCCTAAGTCCTAACTTCTATAGAAGTACCATGCTTGGCCCCTAAAATTTAAGTTGAGCATTTTCTTTAAAAGTAAATCTGAGTCAGATGCAACCTGCTGGCAGGACAAAAAACTCTGACATGTTCATATTGTAAAAGTTCAATAAAGCAATTAAATTGCTGGTCTTGAATAGACCTTGAACTTTCTATATATTTCGGGATAGAAGCATGTAGCTTTGCATCTTGGGTTTCTCAAAAAGGCCCCTAAATTCTGTAATCTGTTAGATGAACTTATGTTAATGACAATTGCAAAGGATTCCCTTGTTTGCAAGTTGAAAATAAGTTCCTACCTAGGTTGTAATGTCCTTAATAATGTATAATAATTTGAAGGATTATGAATAATATAATGACAAGCTAACAATGGTAATTACATTTAATCTATTATTTATTGATTACTATTAAACAATAATTCGCCACAAATATTTGAATAAAGGTTACAGAATTTCATAAAAATATTTAGTTTACCATTATTCCATGATTAAGATATGAAGTCCAAAATTATCAGATGTTGAGTAACTTTAGAACCTACAAATTTTCTCCAACAATACAAGGGCTATTTTCAATTATTGAGAATTTAGGGCCTTATATGAAAGGTATGTCATGACGAGTTTCAGATCTCCCTAAAGTAACCCAGTTTTTTAGTTTAGATCCGGACCGTCAGATTCGAATCGGGCCGTCAGATTAAAGGGGTCCCGTGCGCTCCACCTAGGGCTGGATTGGCCTGGATTTGAATCGGATGGTCCAGATCTAAACTCAAAAATTGGGTTACTTTAGGGGATCCAGACCCTGTTATGACCCCCTAGCCCATACCCAATCTGACCTGGCCATTCATGAATTCCAGACTGGACCCATCCTACCTGACACATCAGTCTAAATAGGTAGGGTAAGTATTAAAAGGAAAGCATCAATAGATTCTCTTATGAGGAAGCTACCAATTGACTTGTATATATGTCAGTTGGTTATCACAGTGGGGGCCTAGGTTTGAAGGACAGAAGTTTGGTTGAGCAATTGTTTCTCAAGGGTGATCTCGTACTTCTTTGTACCACGAATACCCTTGCAATGGGAATCAATTTACCAGCACATACCGTAATCATCAAGTCTACTCAATACTTGTAAGTCATACTGTCTCATGTTACGTTGGTATTGTTCATCTACCTTCTTCTAGGTGTTGGTTGTAAGAACCAGACCAGATGTAATAAATTTCATCACAAACAAAAGAGAAAATACGTACATGTAAACTCAATCGTCCTGTTGGGGAGAACACAAACTTAATTAGTTGTGCCAGTGCAGTACTGCACCATGTACTGTTCTTGATATGCAGCATGCTTATTCGCATTGTTTGAAGTAATAAATAACATCAGTATTTCAATTGATATGGGGCAACTGTGAATGCGCAGCAACAAAGAAAAGGGTCTTTACTTGGAATACGAGAGGTCCATGATACTTCAGGTATGTTAAATTGGCTTCCTTATATTGTATTTTGCATAATAGTAACACAATGCATTATAAATGCTGTTATTTCTCATTTTAAGACAAAACTTTGAAAAAGCAGTATCATATGCTAATCTTTTGCAAGTGATTGTAGCTTTCAGTATTCTTCAAAGCATGATAGTATGATACTGAACCAATGCATTTAAATGTATCACAGATGTGCGGGAGGGCTGGTCGACCACCATTTGATGACACTGGGACAGTTATTATAATGACCAGAAAAGAGACGGTACTGAAAGTAGTTTTCATTCTTAGTCTCTTTTAAATGAGTTAAATGTTAAAGAGAGAATTTGTTTAACTTTAAATACATTTCATAATTTTGTTTTCAGTTGGCAGCTTGAAATGAATCACTCAACCTTTTTGAAGAACAATCCTGAGAAAAAAATAAAAATTGGAGCAATATTATAATATTTTGCCTTTTTTTTGTAATATCCGGCATTTACTAAGCAATATCTCAGTTACTTTTTACGCTCTTTCTTCTTTTGGTGTTAATAGGTTCACTTGTACGAGAACTTGCTAAGTGGATGTGAAATGGTGGAGTCTCAGTATGTATTTGGCTTGAACCTGACCCCTTTTTTAAAGCTGAAGTATCAAGTACTTCTAAGATTTATGTATAGCATTCTATGGCTGATCAGTAAATTTGCCAATCCCAGTTGAGATCTAATCTTTTATAAATAGTTATAGCTCGCCTAGTCTGTCTCAAAAGAATCCCTCAAAGTTTAACGGTGGGATGATAAGAGCACTACATTAGAATGTTAATTGGTGAACTACTGATGATTCCCTACCAAATATAGTTGAAAAAATATATCCCCGCCATAAGTTGGATCCACCGTTAAAAGTTGGCCTCACTGTTGAATTGTTTTTCTTTCAAGAAAAAGAGTTTGGCTTAGGTGCTATGGATAGCATAAGGCTTTCCGTGCTATTGCCTCATAACCTATCGTATAAACTTCAAATGACAAATCCAAACCGTTAAAACCGATGTACTTCGTTATTGATGCATTTACATGTCAAATTTATAAAAAATTTAGTTCATTTGGTATAAAGTCGAGCGGTAAAAATATGATGAATTTTAAGTTAATTTTAATACATTCATTTTCATCATTTTTTGACCGCTTGACTTTATACCAAATGAACTAAATTTTTTATAAATTTGACATGTAATCGCATCAATAACGAAGTACATCGATTTTAACGCTTTGGATTCGTCGTTTGAAGTTTATACGATAGGTTTTTGAGGCAATAGCACGGGATGTCTTATGCTATCCATAGCACCTTAGCCAAACTCCAAGAAAAATACAAGATAAATCCTTCTAACTATTTTTTTCAGGTTGCTTTCATGTGCAGTCGAGCATCTGAATGCTGAGATAGTTCAAATGACAGTCTCTGACATAAGCTTGGCTATAGAGTGGTTGAAGTGCTCTTACCTTCATATAAGAATTAAGAAGGCATGTCACTAATCTATTGCTCTTTTATACTGAGAAAATTATCATCAATAACATAATTTAATCATGAGCAGAATCCAGAGAATTATGGTATCAAAAAAGGGACGCCTCGTGACCACTTAGAGAAGCACCTACGAGGTAACTCAATACTCGTAATTATTTATATACACACATGAAAATTAACTTTGTATTTGGTTAAACCTATTGCTTTTTTTTTCAGAAATATGCGTGCAAAAGATACATGAGCTATCAGACTTTGGGCTGGTATGGACTGATGAGGATGGGTTTCTTCTTAAACCATTAGGTACCTGAACTGTAAAAATATGTGACTTCATAGTGCCTTTTAATGTGTATACAATTTTGCATGGAATTCATCTGCTTCATTAACGTTGCACAATGCATCCCTCTTAAGGGGTGCCTTCTGGTGCTAGGTTGCCTTTGAGGTAAAAAGGGCTGAAAAGGAAAAGGTATAAGTACTACTCTCAAAATAAACAACCGACAAGCCTCAACTCACAAATCAATCATGATTATGAAAAAAAAAAAATACCCTTGTTTTTCGAAGGTTACTGATAGTAATCAAAGGAAGTGACCCTTTATTCAAATAATATCATCATAAACAGTTCCTATAATACTTTGCATTACAGACCCAGGGAAAATGATGACAAAATATTACCTGAAATTTGACACGATGAAGCTGATTGTAAAAGCACCTGGCAGTAGCAGCTTGGAAGATGTGCTTCGTGTCATCTGCCACTCAGCTGAGATTTCTTGTATGCCCTTTTAAAATTCTGGACTTACTTACCTCGTTACCTTTTACCTGTCTGGAACCAGACATTTCAGTTCCAAATATAAATTCCTCAAATGAAACCCCAATTAACAGGAATTTTTAATCAACACTGAAGATAATTCAAGTTTGATGTATTTTCTTCGTATAATTTTTGGTTTATACATAGGGATCCAACTGAGAAGAAACGACAAAAAGATTTTAAATGATATACACACCGACAAAGAAGGCAGACTTCGCTTTCATGTACTTGCTGAAAATGGCAAAAGAAAGAAGCGCATTATGACAAGAGAGGAGAAAATTTTTGTCCTTGCAAATGACTGCTTGACTGGAGACCCATTAATTCAGGATCTATCACTATCGCAGGTTAATTTTTCATTCTAATAATAACAAAAACATTGAATTGTTGAAATCCTAAAAGAGATTGGCTTCAGTCTAGGGGTTATGGCTAAGAGGTGGAAGAAAAAAGAGGAAAAAAGGGCTAGTGTGAAATAGCATTTTTCTGTTTCAGAATGAAATACCTAGTAGGCAATGAAAAAGGCAATAAACAGAAGAGCAAAAATTAGAATTAATCACAGACCCCAAAAACATTAAAAGATGAATAAACTATACAATAATAGAGGTAATAAGAATCTGTACTGGTACAGAGTGTGTTTCTGTTTATTGCTATAGCCACTTGTTCTGCAAGCAGGAGGCAGGCTCACTGTGCGCAAATGGATGCCGCATAGCAAAATGCATGAAAGAATACTTCATATACAGAAAGAGCTACAAGGCAGCTATGAATTCAATGCTTCTTGCTAAGTGTCTTTACCAGAAGCTGTGGGATAACAGCCCATTCTTACTTAAGCAACTACCTGGCATTGGAATAATTACTGCTAAGGTTTGTCTGCTCTTGATCTTACTCTGTTTTGAGATAATATCTAGGTGAAAAATTAATGAAACCTTCTTGACCAAACCAGCATTATATGAATGAATGTCCTGGCTGGCATATATGTCAAGTTTGGTATGGTGTTCTCTAGAAAATCAGGTGAAGATAAGCTTTTGTAAAGGAGAAGTGATACAAAATAATGAATAAAAAAAGCATGCTAACTAAAACAAAACAGATTATAAGCCAATTGTAACAACAAAATACATATTGCCCCATTCAATAGCACTTGTCCAAAAACAGTAAGCTGAAGATGGGTCTGTTGGTCTGATTTGTCAGAATCTAATTTTTGGAGATAAGAAAATATATAAATTAAAAATAATTACCTCCTATTTCAGGCACTACAGTCAGCCGGAATTTCTAACTTTGAAAGCTTAGAAGCAGCTGATCCAAGAAAAATAGAAATTTTAACTGGACGTAACTACCCTTTTGGGAACCATATAAAGGAGTCATTGCTCTCACTACCTCCGAAGATTGCAATTCATGTAGAAGAGGTTGCGATTAAACGAGGGGGTATACCTAAAGTGGCTGTTACATTGACCCGCTTGGAAAGGGTGTACAAGTCCAACAAGTATCATTATGCAGACATGGTAACCCCTCCCCCCATGTCAAGTTGTAGACTATTTATCTTTGAGTTTCGCTTGATCTTTTCTATATTTTTCCTTTTTGTATTTTGTAGGTGGTTGGTTCTGAGGAAGATAATACAATCCTTTTTCATGAAAAAATTAGGTAGGTCTCCAGGTTCTGACTTGTTGATAACTGTGATAAGTTTTCCATGATGAAATTTTGTTTTCTTCATACTGACATGGTTACTCTACTTCTTTTGTTATTTTGTTTGAAGGGCTGAAGAATTTTCCAGGTATTCTCAACATCTGAAACTTTTATTGGAGCACGACTTTTACAGGTTCTTTGAAAACTCTAAATTGCATTCAATTTGTTTTGCAGTCCCTATTCCTTCATTGTTTCAGTGCCATGCCCCCGGAATGCAAGGGTGACTTTGAAGATTCACCTAGTCTACGAAGAATATGGTAGCTTTCATGTCAAGAGTTACCATTTTATATTATTTATGGCATACATGTCATGTTCAGCACTGATATACTGGATCCATACTGGTTAGATCTCAGTTTCATTTCTGGCTTGCTCCTTTTGTGGGCTTAAAATGGATTCCATTCGAGATTATTTATCTTCATTTAATTTTGGAAAGAAAGCTTGATTAAGTCTTAAAGCGCATCTTCCTTGTCATACGCACTGCTCCAATCAATAAAAGAAAGAAAAAATGAAAATAAATGTTCGAATGGGCAGCATGCTAGATGTTGGTTGTACTGATGGTGCTTATATTTGTGTTTTGAGACTTGAGACATTTGAATTTTGCCCCTCTATATTGTAGTTGGTCTCGATGTGCACACAAAGCACACAATAAGTTGCAAACCGTACTTGGCATATGGAGTTCAGAAATTTGAAGAAACCACAGCCTTCGACACTCTCTCAAAGGATATCTGTGCAGTGAGCCCCCAGGCAACTCGAATTACTGCAACTGCAGTTGCTTCAAAACCCAATCCTCTTTCCAAGGAAGTTTTTGTCATAGAGGATGATGAATTCACTAACCCACAAGACAAAGCTTGCAAGGTGGAGCTACCTGTAAAACTAACCTACAATCTGGCAGAAATGTAAGCATTCTAATGGTTACTGTAATGTATCGTTTATTTCTAAATTTCTTGGGGCCATAATCAGGTATACTCTTAAAGACTGGGATAAATAGAGCATGTCAAATGTACTAAAATAAAATATAAGTTTGGTTTCATTCAACAGCTATGGGATTCACCTTTTTGTGAAACAGATTGCCCGATATTGAGAGATAATGTTGGTGGAGTACACAGGTCACAGACAGGTTTTGGATCTAAATTGGTACAGGGTAGAAGTAACACGTACCTTCTTTTATGGGGATATTTTGTTTTCTCATATTAGAGGGTTTTTCCATGTGCATATTTGCAATTTTTTATAGAGCAAGCATTAAATCTTTATCATTTCTATGTTATTCTCTTTCATACTTAATTTTGAAATTGTATAAATGTTGCTGATAGGGAGGGTCCCAGCTTTGATCTGATACTGGACGAACCGACTGAAGGTAATTAAAACATTATGCTATCTCGTGCCTTATTTTTGTTCCAGTTGCAATTGTAATTACAATCCACCTACTAAAACTTCTTTTGCTGATTCTTTTCAAATTGTAGAGGGTTGTAAGAAAAGTAAATAACAAAACTTGGCAAATTAATGCGAAACCTACCGGCCCTATCCCCCACCCTCACAAAAGAAAAAAAAGAAAGAGATTGTTCTGTTATGCAAATCTCTCTCTAATGTCAGAGGATAATCATCTCTCCTTTTTTGTGATAGATATCACTGAGACTGATCCACAAGAGGAGCATCCTGAAACAACAGAAGGCAAAAGCACCACAGAAGAAACAATATTTGATCACATTCGCAAAAAATCTCTTAATTTCCCCACTCTAACCCTCTCCAAATCCATGGATTGCTCTTATGAACCATTACTCCTTAAAAGGAGAAAGATCGAACAAAACCCAATTGAATTGTATGCTAAAACTAAAACACAACTAGATCCAGAACCTTCCAAGGTGCAACCAGAGAAATTCAACAAGTGGCTAATGGACAGTTCTGAAAAGCATATAGATTGTAAAGTTGCCAGCAAGTCAAGTTTCTGCGAGTCAGGTAGAAGGAGTGCTTGGGATGATATTATTGGATATTTTCAAGGGATGGACCCCTCCAAAGGTGTGATTTCACCACCACCCGACGTCAGTTCTCGACTGAAAGATTACTGTCGGCATATCTCAGTCGATGAACAAGGTCAAGAGTGCTTTAAGAGTGTATTTTCATTGCTCTTTGAGTAAAAGGCATCTTTTTTCCCAAAATTTCTCGCTCATTGGCTTAGAAATCACACAACTGATTAGAATGCCGTTTATAATACTAATGCAGGACCCCTCAAAGAAAAAAAATAAAAATACTAATGCAGGACATGTTTTTATCAAATTGTATACATGTATGGAATAGAGCTTCAGCGATTGAATAGAGCTTTCAAATTGTATACATGTACGGAAATAATTGTATATACTGCAGACATTGGATGCTGTTGGATTTCTTAGTTGTCAAATAATACAATTCAAATTGTCGTTTATAACACAATTCGAATTGTATACATGTATTGCATTTATTCCACTGGGATGTGAATTACTTAGTTGTCAAATAAAATGAGAATCGTGTTATAGTTGATTGATTTAGGTTCTGTATAAAAAGAGAACAGGCACATAGCATAGTACAAGATTTGCGAGTATAAATGATTCAGATTATAGCACTGAATGAATGAATAGGCGTATAATTCAGGGATTTGTAAATTATTTATGAAATGAATTTAACATACAATAAGCACTTTTGTGCTGACTAATTCACAGCTTCCCGCGACGTCGGTCTGAAAGTGGATCGATTCATGACCTTTAACCATAATCTTTTTTGTATATTTACTAATATCATGTAGAATGCACAAGGTCCCAAAACAGAATGGGAATCAGTCAATGACTTAAATCCTTGTTCCGTTTTATCCACAAGAAAACTATACAATTTTCACATACGTGCCCTGATAGTACAAGTATTTGGTCGTTGCCACATAAGCGGTCAGGTTGTTACCTGCATTACAGTACCTAACTAGTCCTTTCTTCTCCAATCCAAGCTAGTTACTGCTATAAGCAAAAGCAAGAGATACTGGTAAGCTCATTAATGCAAGTAGGAAGAGAACTTTGAGATAGAGACTACTAAGAAGCGAGGTTACGGAAGATGAAACACTAACCAAAGCAAGAAGAGTCATTACAAACCAAGTTCATAGAAAGTGGAAGTCCTTTTAGTCGTCTCGAGGTTGACGAGATGATGGATAAAAACCGGATCAAAGGAATGGATAGGAAAGCATCAGAGATAGATTGATGTCTTTCACTACATTGCAAGCGCTAAGAGACTGTAAGGGAGCGTTAGCGAGCACAGTTCATTATACGTAGTATTTCCAATAAGAAAGGACTATTCAAGCACTCGCCAGAAGAGTCTTCCAACTATTCAAGTGCCAAAAATATTGTTCTCCAACCTCGTCCACCGCACGAAGACACCGCTACGGATGGAGTTCCCCCTGACAATTCAAGTACTTCAACACCAAGTGAACATATTTCATTCATTTCCAGTAAAGGTTCACCGTCGCATGTGCTTCAAAATCCTCATTCTTTTGTTTCAGCCAAAAAAGAATCCCCTAACCCCATACCAACATCTCAGCTGCCAAGTCCAGGTGCACTTCTTTTTACTGGATGCTTCTACTAATTACTTTTAATATCTTCCTTTTATTTAAATTCAACCATAATCAGCTCACGTTTTATATGATATTTCACTCTCGTTTTGGTCCATCATCATTTTTGTTTTGTTGACTCCTTTTTAGAGTAGCTTCCATTGGCATTTTGGTAAGAAATTTTAAATTTAATGCGTTTTGTACGGGATTTTACTCGTAAAATTAAAAATATTTTCGCATACAATTTATAGAAAATAAATTATTCACAAATTTTACTCCTATTATATTCTAATCGGACACCTTACTGAGTTATTTCAAAATTCAAACTAGTCACTATGACAGCCTGGGTAGTTCTGAAGTTATGCCTTTATGTTTCATCCAAAACCTAATTCGACTGTCACCCAAATACACAAGAAATTTATTTTCCACAAGCCCAACGCCAAGAGATTCTCAACTATGTTTCTTTTGAAACGAATCTATCGTTAGTTCATTACTCTGTATTTGCTGTACTCGCGTGTACAAAAACAAAAAACAAAAATAACAGTTTTTACAATTTAAATTGCTGTATATAATTGGAGAATCTCACCCACTGGAAACGTAACTACATACCCATAAGCCTTCATAAGAAACAAAAATAGGATAGTATAATGAAATCTGCAGGAGCTAGGTAAACTAGAAGAACTTTATGACCGATATAATAAGACCTAACTACAATGAAAAATTGTTTTCAGATACAAAAAGATAATGAAACACTAAACTCCAAATATGGAGAATTTAAGAATAAAATTCAGTAAGCTACAGTTGAATTGATAGAAAAGATCATGGTAAATCATATTTGACATTTCCAAGATAAAGCCCACATCCCGGTGCCATAGGACTTGCAACTGTTACTGTTTTTGCATCAAGTATCCTCTCCACTGCAATTTTTAACAATCCTATTAAGCTCATTCTTATCGCCACATAAAGGACAAGAAACAATACACATCAACACAAATAAAACAAAGAGAAACCAAAAGAGAGAAATATCAAACCATCGCTAACTGTTAGGTCACCAGTTCCAACAGATTTCAGAACTCCAACCATCAGCCTCACCTAGATGAACCGAGATTAAAATGTCAAAGAAAGGACAAACATAAAGAACCAGCCAACGCTGAATATATGTGAGGATGATACGGATACCAAGGCAACTGTGAGTACAATATTATCTGGAATAAACACAAGCAACAGTCAGATAAGTAGCATGACATATCAGTAGTACCTGCCATTTAAATGCACTTTTTGCCCTTCTTTTTTCTTTTCGGTAATTTAAAATAACAGATTTAAAGGAAATGATAACAGAAAAAAAAAATTCAAATAGTAAGACTGAAGCATTGCTTCAGTTCGGACAAACATGAGCAATGGTACAGTACACGTCATTTTCCCAGCAAATCAACCAGACCCCATTCAGTCGTGAAAACTCCTTTATCCAAACAGTAACCAACAGTATTTGCTTGAAGAAGATTTGCAAGATAACAACAGCATTATACAACTATTCAGGTAGGGCATTATTTTCTAATTTATGAATTGAAGTGATCCCAGCTGTAGCAGCTAATTTATGGAAAAAAGGGAACCAAATGGCACCATTGTTTTCCTTTGAAACGATCTGATTTATGAATTGAAGTGGGTTCAGCTGTGGCAGCTAATTCAGGAGTAAAAGACAAGCAAATGGTACTATTGCTTCCATTTAAAGCAGTTTGATTTATGAATTTAAGAATGCTTAGCAGTGGCATCTGAATGGCACCATTGCTTCCATTGGAAATCCAACTTATGAATTGAAAATGGGCCCAGCTGAGGCAGCTGATTAGGGAAACGGGCAACCAAATGACACCAAATCTTATTTAAAAGCGTCTGATTTATGAATTGCGTGGGCCCAGCTGTGGCAGCTGATTTGAAAAAGACAACCGAATGGTGCCATTCATTTGAAACAGTGACTATTAAGCAATGCTCTCACTCTTACGGCTATTTGAAAAAATTTCCTACCATTACCAGTTGCAGAATTCTCATTTTCTGGTCAAAACATACAGCACAATTAAGATAATTAAGTAAGCCATAAACTAATCAGGAAAGATAAAAATAAAAATAATAAAACAATAACAATAAATAAAATCAGAGGGTATGGCATTGAGATGGTGACAAACACCTGATGGTAAAGGAAGGACCGAGAACGTGCAGTTACTACAAAGCAGCGGTGCCTCAGTCGGTGGCCAAATTCCCGCCCATTCTCACTCTTTACAGTCTTCGCATCAGAAGCATCAGAAGAGGTAGAGATCCTTCTAGAAGTATCCAGATCCAGTAATTCTGTGGCTGACCGCTCCATAATAGACGGGAAATATAGGGCTGGGAAAATTTCAGTGACAGCAAGTTCCACTAGTGTTCTCATTGGAGAGTTTGCCTGCATAGATTTAAAGTTTAAATTGTACTTCCAAATACAACCAAAAAATTTACTATTTTTCAGATTTCAATTTAAAACACAACAAGGCATACTACTTTGCATATAACACCCAACCTAGTTATTATGTAATGCTATAGGTAACTTCCATAATTAAATAATAATACTTTGCCCTTTCCTCGCATTTACAAACCTATTCGTACAAAACAAAGGACTATTACTTAAATGGATCTGGATCTCTAGACCCTGCCAATGGCAGAAGGCGTTGGCCCTTCTTCTATCTTCCTTCGAAACCTTCAACCACTCCTTCCCTTTCTCTCCATTTCTCTCTCTTTCTCTGTTATAAACGGCCAAACCACCCTTTTTTGCAAGCGCACGTGGGTTCATCAACTCCCACTTTCCTCACTATTCCAGTTGCTTTCTGCCTCTCCTACTCCTAGCACACTTAGAGTACTATGTGCTGATCAACAGACAGTGACTACTACACCACGACCACCTATGCCGTTCTCTCTAAGAAGGCCCGCCTCATCGTTAGGATTTTCTTTGGAAAAGACATTGCTGATGTGTGTAATCCAATATTTGTATTAAACTTTTTATTTCTTTTGCTTTTTGATTTCTAGTTTTGCAGATTTACCTCAGCGGCTTACACAAATGACTTATTAAGTTGGAAGTAAGTTGGTGTTAAACACAAACACGAGAAATACTGCTGTCATTTGACATGGTATAATAACGTAGCATGATGTTTGCAGAGAAGTTCCATAATCTCTAGTTAAAGAGCTATTTTAATTGTTTGTCCAGTTTCCACTATATTTTTCTTGCTTTTATTCTGGGAAAGCAGTTTAATTCATTCAATGTATTGTCTAAACGAAGGTTTCTACAGTCTCTACTCTCATACAAAGTTTTGCCACCGCGTCCTGTACCGCCATGTCACATGAAATAGGTACAGACAACAAGTGCAGCATGTGCTGAATGGAACAGACTTTTGTAGCACAATATGGTATACAATTTCTGTTTTTCTCAAGCTTAGAATCTCAACCAATTTATCAAATGAACTTTCCAAATTTTTTAGAAGTGTTAATTGTTCAGGGGATCAAAACTTCAAAAATATAGGTAAAAAAAAAAACGCAACCTGGCACCCAGCTGCTCTGAAGGAGCTAAAATCATGATGCCCAACAAGTATGCTGCTTGCTCTCTGCACCAAAACTATTATCAAATAATAAGGGAAACCAGGGAAGCTTTTAAAATACCCTACAATGTCAACATAATGCGAAAAACCCTTCTTTTGCAGTGTTTTCAAAACACCCCCAAAATCACATTATCCCATGTCAAAACTTGAGCCTCTATTTTCTGGGACAAAAGAGACCTAAAATTCACAAATTGATACTCCAATCTAAAACTTCCCTTCCAGCCTATACCACGCTCACAGCATCCACTAAGTCTTGCTTGTTTGTGTCCTTAATGTTACATTAATTCTCAAAATTAACAACATCAAAAAAATATAATGTAACACTGTTTGCATCATTACAAAACGAATTAGGTTAATGTGGCTTTAGTTTGGCTACTGTGAACCCGAAGTCACAAGCTTTTGTGAACTCACTTTTGTTTACATAATTACTTGTCATAAATTAAAAATCAGAATTCCAAAAGACAAATCCAAACCATTGATATTGTTCAACATAACAAGTCACACATGTCATAACTTTTAGATTTAGGAGTTCATTTTGTACTAGATCAAGAACCCAAAATTAGACACTTTCACTGCGTTAAATTCGGTACCTTGATCTAAACTTTCTGGATTTCAAGGTGCATGCATCGGTTCTGATAAAGAACCAGATCAATGGTATAGATTTGTCATTTGATAATCCAAATTAAAATTAATAAATATAACAAAGTCCAAAACAGTTTGTAACCTAAGTTTGCATTACAGAAAATTTCAAACTATGTAGAATTTTTCAGAAAGAGCTGTAAATAAATGAGAAAAATGGTAACCAAGAAGAAGAAATGAACCTTCATAGCTGTGATATCTAGATCCTCAAGTACATGCCAAGCACGATTCTTTTCAAATGCCGATAAAGGCTCTGGACCAGAAAGAATCCGATAGTGGTACCTTAAGAAAAATAGAATAATTTTAAGGGTGAAATATTTTTTGCCAATTAATTCTTTTTTGTTGTAGATGCACTGTTTGTGGTCAGTTAGGGGGTTTAGTTGGGATGCTTATAAATGAGAAATGTGAAGGGATAGAATTTAAATTTTGCGTTAGCAAGAAAATTTGGCAAAATGCACAATTCTCCGTATATATTTTCTTAGTTCAAATTGGCCCTTGAACATAGTTCCTTCAAAATGTTCCTAAAATATATAGAAGACAATGAGCAATACCATATTTATGAACTATAGGGCCAACTAAAGCAATAGAAGTACAGGACAAGCAATGAGCATGAATATGTTGAACTTATAAAGGAAGAAGGAAAAAAAAGGTGTAGATGCACTAGTTTGTTTACCTCCATCTTTTTAAAAGTAAAGGTTAAATATTAAACCAAAATGAATAAGAAAATAAGGCCTCCAAAAAAGAGTGTTTCACTTAAATTTTGTCTGTATGTTAAAAGTGGTACCTACGTGCGCTCCAGAGCCTTGTAACGAGCATGAAAATCGGGTGGAACACATCTCACATCCGTCACCGTTATGTCACCTTCATTTTTCTACAATTAAGCAAAAGGAACCTTCAATGGAGGTAGAACGAAGCATTTGTTCAGAAAAAATAATAACAACTGAAAGTTATTAACAGAACGCCGGATTGCAACAGCAGTTATTATTACTTCCAGACTAGTTAGATCTCAACTGAGATAAAGTCTGCACAGAAGAGCTCCTCACATTTCAGTACAAAGCCTCAAAATATGAAGTATACCTCTACAAAAATGAAAACAAGATATCCTCTAACAGAAAATAGACCCACATATACCCCTCCAACTGTCTTTAAAAAATTTCCGTGTTTGCATAGGAATAAACAGTGAGGAGCTATGATAAGTATGGACATTTTCCAATTACGGGGCAAAAAGAGGAGTACCAAAACTGTTCCATGTTGACAGGAGGTATATGTTGATTTCCTTGTATTTTTCTGACAGAAAAAAAAATGCTTCTTGTTTTGAGGGAAGGCATTCAAGTCATATTTTAAATTTGGAAAGGATCAACATGGAAGTTTTCAAAAGTACTAGAGCAGAGCAAATTTTAAACCAACAGTACCAGCATAGTGTGGATCTGGTATCAACTGACACGTACCAGTACATTTACATGGATTGTGATCCTTGTTTATGCGGATGTATTTTTATAGATTTGAAATGCGGACAGAAGCAACAGTGACACTCAAACTTCAGGATAGAAAGAATAGATAAACTGGTCTATACTACTCCAAAAAAGTAGAAAATCACCTGCAAGAAATGATTGACAGCTCGTCTTACTACTCCTGGTTCATGAGGCGGTAACTACACAAGTAGATAGCTCACTTAACATTGAAAATAATAATAAGGCAATATGTAAAGAAAAAATTAATACCAAAACCCTTCAATTCCAGCCTCCTACGTGATTAGAGTTTTACTCCTTGGAATAAAACTTACATTAAACACTTAACAGGACATGAAAAAGTTAAAGGAAAAACAAAGAAAAAAGATTGTGAAAACTACTACCAACCACATAAGCATATTTGACATAATATTGTGCCTAGAGAAGCATCTGGGGTATTTTTTATTTGTAAAGGTAAGCATATCCAAAGTTAAGCCGAGGGGCATAAATAATTAAAAAACTGTCATAATTGTATAATAGCGGACAAATGAATTATTAGATAAAAGGAAAAAATATCATAATAGTACCACTTCACCGGGCTTTCTTTTGCTGATTCGCTCCACATCAATGTGGCATACATTTGACAAAGCATGAACTCCCGCATCCTAAATGTAGGTTCATAACACATGAATGTCATGTTTTTCTAATCAATACAATTCACAGATAGTAGAAAGGTAAGTCCTGACTTGAAGTAAGAGCTGAGTACTTACTGTCCGGCTAGAGCAAACAACAGAAACTGCCTGCCCAATAAACTTCTGAAATGCCTCCTAAGTAGACCAGAAAATTAATAGAAAAAAAACATCAGCCTAATTATCCGATTTGATAGCTTTATACGAATTAACAGTTTTTTATCCCTCTCATCCTATTCTTATGAGCTGAGTACTTAGGGTATGTTTGTTGTACCCTTCACGGCTCATTTAGGAGTAACCCTTCAAAATGCTATGCTGATTCCCGTTTCTACAGCTGCCAGACAAAGGTAAATTGCTCTTCTAGTTTTCTATTATCATCACCCACTTTAAATATTCTCAGAAGTAATTAAATCTGTCAACTAATTGTACATTCTAGACAAAATATTCACGCACAGCAGCTGTGAATGTCTTTCTTGTGAACCATGAGAACTAATTAGGCGAATCTGTTAAAAAGTTACTTAAATGGTTCAGTCTTTTATCCATGAGAATTGTGCCCCACAAGTCCACAACAGGTGCATACCTCAAGAACACCAACGACTGTGCGAAAAGCGGGTTGTTTCTGTGACCCTGAAAAGAGGGTCCCAATGTACTCCACCGCCACGAGGTATCTCTGCAATCCAGGGTTTCTCTGGCCCATTGCAATCTCCGACTGTTCGTCTGGAAGACGCGGTTCTGATTTGGGTAGCTTTGAGGACCTCGAGGTGTCAGGAGAGAGGCTCAGCTGTCGCTTAGGCGGAGAGAGGTGGCGATCCGCTTCCCCTTCGTTGCTCATAGTGGCATTACAAAGGTTGCCAGAAGAGGGTTTTAGCTGACTAGGGTTTAGGGATATTACGACTTAATAGAGTGAGACTGGCTCGACGAACTTCCGTATACGACGATGAAAAGTCGGGTCCGTTTGATCACAGGATGTAAAGAAACTGCCGAAATTTTTATTAATAGGAATATAATTAAAACAATCTCGTTAATGAGAAAGGATTTCGCAAGAATTTGACATATACAAAAAAATTTCATAGTCCATAATGAACTATTACGGTCAACTTAGCCAAAAAATTATTCCTTATCTAAACAGTGAAAACAAAAAAAAACATAATTCCTGAATGTTTTTGTCCATCATAGTCAGAGAGACAGAAAAAAAAAATAATAAAATTTTAAACTTCATAGTTCACCATGGCCAGAGAGCTGGAAAAAAAAAACTCTGGATTATGAAGTCCCAAGTTTTGTTATAAATTGCTACGCCTGTTAATGTGAAATAAGAGAAAGAAGTCAAAAGCTACGTCTGTTAATGTGAATATAATTTTCTAACCTTTAGCATAGTGACAAGATTCGCGAGAAATTCACGTTCTATTCGCGTATTATTTGTTTTTCAACGTTGTCGAACCAAACTCCGAATAAAACACAGAAAAACGTATAATACGTTTTATTTGCGAATAAAATGCATATAAAATGCGAGTTGACGAATTATTCGCAATAAAAACGCAAAAAAAAAAATTTGAATTTTGTTTCAAATTTTTTTTTTTACGGTTTTTTTGAAATTTTTTTTTTTTGCTTCCTTGTTGTACCGAATCATTCCCGAATTATACCCGAATCACGAATTTTTGACCTCGCCGAACCGAACCCGAACTCTTGATTTGTCACTATGACCTTTAGTGTAGCGGACAGAAATAACTGTACATATACTTCATCTACACAGAAGCCGCACAGAACATTTAACAGCATTTTCCGACCCTTCTGCTATAGTTTTATTTCACTTGAGAGTAAGTCCGATGGACATCGGTCCATCCGACCTACTCTGGTTCGATGCGTTTAATCACCATCGATTTACTTTGAGATTCGTGCGGAACACTTTAAATTTCGTGTGTGTCTGTTTCAATTTTCGTGTGCACAAATTTCAAATTAGATAGGACGGTCATCATGCTTGTTGAACCTAAAAGTAGATCTGATGGACATCGGACCTACTCCGTTCTCGTTTTATTTACGAAACTCGAAACGAGTTGTTTTAACCCAGTACACTATTTTCATTGACTTGCCATACTAACGTGTATAAAGTTTCCATTGCTAAAGATACAAAATAAAATTGGGACGAAAATGTCCACGTTTTTTTTTCAGCTCACTGGCCGTGATGGACTTTGAAGTCCAGAGTTTTATTTTTTTATTTTTTCTATCTCTCTGGCCGTGATGGACAAAGATGTTGAGAGATTATATTTTTTTCGTTGTTTAGGTAAGAAATAATCTTTTGATTAAGCTGGCTGTGATAGTCCATAATATCTAGGAACATTATGGACTATAAAGTTTTTTCTATATGTCGAATTTTCACAAAATCCTTCCTCATTCAGTCATTCTCGATATTTTTTTTATCTTTTTTGCTATTAATAAAAATTTCGGAAGAAACTGCCCTCTGATACAAAAAGGTACATGTTCGCGCGAAAGCGCAACGCAAGTTTCGGTACGCTTGAGGGCGTACCTTTTAAAACCGCGCTTACACTTCACGAGTAAGGGTTGCAAGTGCACAACCCCTATCGAGTAGTATAATCGAGTATCGATCCACAGGGACGGGCAATTGCTGGGTTAGAATCCACCGAACTCAATTAAAAACTAGAAGTGAGAAAGATTGGGTTTGGTATTTAAGTTCCTAAAAGATCAATTCAAACAAATCGAACAATGCAAACGGATGTAATAAAGTGCTAGAAGAAATGTAAACTGTGTTTTGATTATGGATAAAAGGCGTTTCCAGGGTTTCAGACTTCATCTGTGATCTGCCTCTAGTGGTACGGCACGTACCAAGTTGGTACGGCTAGACCGTACTCCACTTGGTAAGGCAAGGCCGCACCACTCTGGTAAGACCCGTACTGGCTTGCCAGAACAGAGCTTACCAGTTCGAGTTGATGCATTTCTTGCTGGTACCTTGTGCTAAACTCTTTAGAAAGGTTCAATTGACCATGCCTAAGGTTCTTAAGCCTCAACTCTCGTGTATTGGATCAAGATCTAGGTTGGAATGCAATTGATTGCCTTTTAGGGATTTCTACACCTCAATTTTCATATGTTGGTACAGATCTACCCTAGCTGGTTGATTGGAGACCTAAGGTACCCTCTAATCTGTCAATTAGAGGGGAACTCAACCTCTCGGCTTCAATTCGAACAAGTCTACCCTAAGCACTTGATTTGGTTGAGAGATTGAGATGATCACATGACCTTGATAGGTTTGATCTAGACCTAGAGGTTCATCATACACAATCATAGCAAACAAAGCAAGAGATAGCAAAGAAATCACAATCAATCAATCAAAAGAGTTCATACAAGATACAAGTCAAAGAAAGTCAAAGAAAATCAAGAATCCATCTCAAAACCCTAGAAACTAAAGTAACTACTCACAGCACATGATCTGATCTAAAAATACAATAAGAGAAGTAAAGAAAGCCATGGATTGAAGGGATCGAGTGGAGGAAGCTTGATCCGTCGAGTCTCGCCTCTTTCCTCTTCCTTCCTTCTTGCTCCTAGCTCCTCAGCTCTCTTTCTCTTTCTTACTGTGCTCTCAAATGTCTCTGGAATGAAAAGCTCTCGAAATTGGAGAGCTCCCCGCCTTAAATAGCCTCTGCCAAGATTTGAATCTGTCAGGCCGCCTTTAGGTACGGCCCGTACCAAAGTGGTACGGCCTGGCCGTACCAGGCGTGATGAGCTGAAATCGGCTAAGTCCGGTAAGACCCGTACCAAACCTGGTAAGGGCCGTACCAGATCATCCCAAATCGCCGTTTCTTCGTGTGTTTTGCTCCAAACCTGCAGAAAACAAACAAACACTCAGCAGTACCAAATTCTAAAGATATATCGATGAAATGCCCATGATTATGGTGAATTAGGGCACGAATCTGGTACTAAAACAGGCCTAAAATAGACTAAATATGCGAGGTATCAGTACACTGGGACCGTGTGATGTGTGACCGGAGTGGCCAAAACGATTGTCAGTCACATGATATGATTTGTGTATTGTATGTTATCAGTCACGTGATATGATTTGTATACTGTATATTGTAACTATTTGCATACCTTTAGTCATTTTCAAAATAAAATGATGAAGTACGACACAACATGCAAATTGATCTAATCACAGTACGATACATAATCAAACATAATCAAAATAACATAAAATATATGTTATTATTTATCTCATATAACAATTTATATTTCTAAACAATAAATTTAAAACTTGTATATAATAACATTATATCTTTATTTTTACAGTTATTTAGGGTACGTTTGGATGAGATAAAAAATAGTGCTAATTATGATTAGTGACTATCCCGAAATATTATTTTATATTTGGATGCATTTGAGTTAGCAAAAAAAAACTATTCTTTGTTTGTCTTTTATAGATTAACATGTTATTCTACTAATCCAATCAAAAGTTGAGTTAGCTCATTATCTCAAATTTGAATTAGCCCACTATTCTCACTAACTCAAACCTTCATCCAAACGCACCCTAAGTTTTTCCTTATTTTTTTTTCTGATATTTTTCTTACTTGAACTAACTTAAAGTTTGAAGAAAAAAAATTACACATGACTAACGTGATATAACATGATCAAATGCATCACATTTTGTCACAGTGTGACTAACGTGTCCTGATTATCTCCATGATTTTGATCATAGCACAACATGTTAAAATTTGACTTAATGACGACACGACACGACCGTGATGCGACATAACTGGTGTATCGTGACTATTCCTCGTGATTTTGATCATAGCATGGCACGTGAAAACTAGATTTAATCATAATCCGACACGACACGCGACCAGGGGTGGATCGAGGATTTCCGCCAGGATAAGGCACTAATCGGATTCAAATTGTTAATCGGGTTCAAACCCATTAACTAATCATACTCAAACCTATTAACTAACCGGGTACTAAATAAGAAACAATCAACATGATAACAATAATTCAACCCGTAATTTTACATACTTTCAACTTCAACCCACAATTCATCTATTATTAACATTTAATAGAGCAATTCACACATTAAAAAAAATTAAAATTAGTTCTTACCACTATGCTATATTCTACTAGGATAATAAGAAATAAATTTTGGGTTTAATTGAATAAACTGGAGAGAAGAGATATTTGGGGAAGTAAGAGTGATTTTTAAGTTCATATCAGATTACAAGACAGACCAAAATGCGCTCGAAATTTTTATTAATAGAAAATAAAATAAATTAATATCGACATTGAAGAACGATTTGGCAGAATTTCGAAATAACAAAGACGTTATGGTCCGTAACGTCCATGGGACGTTAGGGACCATAACGGCCAGAATAACAACGCAGCTTAACCACCGAAAAGGAAAAACATGGGCCGTTATGGTCCAGAATGGCCAGAGAGGCAAAGAAAAAAAAAAACGGGCCGTTCGGAACCATGACGGCCAGGAGAAGAAAAGCAAAAAAAAATATTTCGAGCCTAATACCATACCTGGAGGTAGATCCCATCATCATGTCGTTTTGTCTAGTAGAATGCAAAATTGTATTTTTAATTTTCACATGCGAATGAGTTCAAATTGTCAATGAGTCAATGAGTCGTGGCCTGATGCCCTGATGCCAAAAAAATTGTAAAAAGGAAGGCTACGGATAGAGACAGAGAGAAAAAGAGACGGAGGGTTTGCTGGTGAATAAAAAAAATTCTGGCCGTCATGATTTCGAACGGCCTGTTTTTTTTTTTTTTTTTCTTCGCCTCCCTGGCCGTTCAGGACCATAACGGTCCGTGTTTTTCTTTTTTGGTGGTTAAGCTGTGTTGTTAATCTAGCCATTATGGTCCATAACGTCCCATGGACGTTACAGACCATAACGTCTTTGTTATATTTTTAAATTCCGTCAAATCGTTCTTCAATGTCGATATTAATTTATTTTATTTTCTATTAATAAAAAGAAAATAAGAAAATTGTTAATTGGTGAGCTGTCCTCTGAGAGATTCCTGCTGCTTAACGACTTAGCCTCTATTTTACCTCTTCTCCAGCAGGGGAGCAGCTTGGGTCCGATGCCCATCGGACCCAAAGTGGGTTCGATGGGCTCGAAGACTGTCCGATCTGCTTTAAGATTCGTGCGCACGTAAATTAAAGCAGACGCGAAAGTTCTGGCGTGAATTTTAAAGCAGATCGGACGGTCGTCAAGCCCATCGAACCCACTTTGGGTCCGATGGGCATCGGACCCAAGCTGCTCCCCTCCAGCAGCTCGACCATCTCTCGTCCGACATTTTTATTAATATCCAAAGTTTAATACAAATTATTAATTATGCCTAGATTTTCAAACTTTCGCTAAAAATACCCAAGCTGGCCAGAAAATGGCCGGCTTAGGTCCCTCCCTAAGCCGGCCATTTTCTGGCCGGCTTGGTACTTTTTTTTTTTTACCCGCATTTCACCCTATATATACCCCCATTTTCTCTCTCCTTTTCACAACTCTCTCATCTCACAACCGGATTTGAGCTCTTCTTTGAGGTAATTTTTTTTTATCTAATTTAATTTGTAATTTATTTATTTTAGGATTTAGGGTTTAGGGTTTAGGTGTTAGAATTTAGATTATATTGTTGTAATTTAGTGTAATTAGCTAAGTTGACCAATATTTAGTGTATTTTGGTCATTTTGACATAATTAGGCTGATTAAAAGTAATTTTACCGAAATTAGCACAGATGACCAATATTTAGGGTATTATGGCCTTTTTTATCATAATTAGGATCATTAAGCGTAATTTCACCGAAATTAGCACAGATAACCAATATTTAGAGTATTTTGGCTTTTTTTACCATAATTAGGCTAATTAAGCGTAATTTAGATTAATTAGCACAGTTGACCAATATTTAGGGTATTTTGGCCTTTTTTACCATAATTAGTCTAATTAAGCGTAATTTAGTGTAATTAGCACAGTTGACCAATATTTAGGGTATTTTTGGCCTTTTTTACCATAATTAGGCTAATTAAGCGTAATTTAGTGTAATTAGCACATATGACCAATATTTAGTGTGTTTTGGTTATTTCTAACCAAAAATAGGCTAATTAAGCGTAATTTAGTGTAATTAGCATAGTTGACCAATATTTAGGGTATTTTGGCCTTTTTTACCATAATTAGGCTAATTAAGCGTAATTTAGTGTAATTAGCACATATGACCAATATTTAGTGTGTTTTGGTTATTTTGACCATAATTAGGCTGATTAAGCGTAATTTTACCGAAATTAGCACAGATGACCAATATTTAGGGTATTTTGGCCCTTTTATCATAATTAGGCTCATTAAGCGTAATTTCACCGAAATTATGTTATTTTAGACATCAGGATGCCTAGAGCACGGTCTACCCCGCTTCCAGTAGTGGACGAGCTGATCAGTACCAGCAGCACGGAGCACATCAGTCCTCTTCTGTGGATTCCCCACAGCGAGCACCGAGTCTCACTGCCCATCTCCGCGACAGGATCAAAACTGATGATGGTTACCATCCCAACGGCCGTTCATGGGCTCGCCAGGTAAAGCACCTAAAACCACATAGTTTTGGTCTAACTTAGTAGTTCATCAACGTTTGATCTCACATGCCAAATTTTTTTTAGCTTCTGGCCGCGATCAAGGAGTGCGGACATGGGATTGCCATTCTGGGAAAGAAGAACTGGAGACGGCTTGGGTACCGTGTCCTCAAGAAGAATGCGAATGTGGTTGAGGATGCCGGACACGGTGGAAAGATCATCGGTATGCTGCGAGATGCCGGAGAGAACATCAACTGGCGTGAGATAATTCCGACCGAGCCCGACCCGAGCCCGGTTATGCTAGATGATATGCCATCTTCCCCCGATTCACATCCAGAGTGGGACTACCATCGTTGGGTATTGTCCAACATTGGGTGGACGGCATGGTACGACGAGCATGGACGTCCGGTGCAACCTCATGTATGTTATACTTCAGTATCTGTCAGGTTTTAATAAATTTCTTTATTCAGATCAAATTTAATAATTTATGTGTATGATTGCAGGGTCCAGCAGAGATGCCACCACAGCCACCACCTGCGGAGACCGATACTTCTGAGTACGAGTCCCTCTCGTGCAGTCTCCAGGACTTCGGGGTATTCGATGAGGATTTCATTACGGCATCGGCATGGTCCCGATATGGCACAGAGATGCCGCATGATAGAGAGGCTAGTGGTAGTGGGTCTCATACTCAGCCTGCATTTGGGACTGAGTTCGCCGCATCTATCTTCAGTACACCTCCGCCAGTACCACCAGTCTCCACAGGCGATGCCAGATGGGATACCGCCGAGCAGATACTCAGGTCTGCCAATGCCCCAGATGAGCCCGAGAGAGACGGAGCCTGGCCGCGCTGGCGCCGGGCGAACGCCGGAGTACCGCCTCAGCGATATTCCCCCTCTCCGTTTTAGTTGTATTTTTACTAGTTTTGTAGTATTTATATTTGATATACTATTTATGTTTGGTATATTTGGATTATCTTATATTTCGGTTCCTGTGTATGTGTGCTTTTATGGTACTATTTTTATATTTTACAGATCAAAATAAATTATCATGATAATGCTAAACAAAAAATATTACAACATTAAAATAGAAGCACAACATAAAAAATAATATAGCGTGTTGTAATGTAATGTAATGTAATTTAGCGTAATTTAACATAATATAGTGTTATTCAATATAATTTCAATTAATATAGCGTATTTTAGTATAAATATGCTAATTATATATCAAAAGAAGTAATATAACAAAAAATTTAAACAAAAAATTTCAAATTTTCAGTGTTAAATTTCAATATTTTGATCTTCATAGTGTTTCTCTCTATAAAAAAAAAAAAGTACCAAGCCGGCCATTTTCTGGCCGGCTTGAGTATTTTTAGCGAAAGTTTGAAAATCTGAGCATAATTAATAATTTGTATAAACTTTGGATATTAATAAAAATGTCGGATCTCTCCTTCTCCAGTCCATTTGATCTCTGGTGCGATATCTCATGTATCAAATGAAATGGAGAGTCCGAGTCTTTTTTTTATTTCCTCCGCGCAATCCAAACCAAACAAATAAAGGAGTCGCTGGGTCGTTTTTTTTTTTGGGATCGACTAACACTCCCCCCATTCAGTCCCCTAAACATTTTCCCGCTAACTAACGCACAAAGTACAACGGGGGACCACTAACTAACGCGCTAATTACAGTTAATGCCAACACAAGTTGACTATTTCAAAATTTATCAAACATTTATTCATCACTAAAATTGAAAGTATTCATACCTACGCAATAAAGTCGGCATATTGATGTTGAATAATATTTGAAACAAAGTAACTGGAGGGGATCATAACATTTGGGGACCACTATATAAATGGGGACCATTACTTTTCGGGGCCAGTAACGACCAGCTTGGATTGGGGACCACAACCAAAAAGTCACATGGATCACACCACCAGTGCTACATTCATTGATTAAATTAATTCACATACAAAATGGAAAGTATTCATACCTAAGATATCAAATATTCATATATAATTCATCAAGTATTCATACCTAAGATATCAAGTATTTAAATAAAAAAATGGACACATCACTTACTCATCTTTTACACGTTTTTAGAGGTGGTTTTTTTTTCTCCGTTCAATCTAACCAATATTTCTGACGATCTATGAGAAATTTTGCAAATCTAAAGCCACGAACGTCTTCTACACAATTTTCTCTTTCAAATGAGATCCATGATGACATACTTTCGAGTTGTCTGTCGCACAAGTATTCATACCTAATCGAGCAAGTATTCATAATAGTAGTCCCGCCAGTAGGTATTTACAGTTAGATGGGGACCACTAACTGTTGGTTAAAGTCTTTAATTAATGATTAACATAGTTAGTTAGAATGGAGGAACGTTTAGAGGACTGGAGAGCGGGAGACAAAAAAATTACTCTTTTTTTTTCTCTCGCTGGCCATGTTTATATTTTTTTGCTGGGTCAGGGTAGGCCTCAAATTTAGTGTAGGAACTTGCTTACTCCTGAGTCTCTTTAGATCCGCCCATGCACGCGACTCACATTTAATTACAACACAGCTCGACACAAATTTGTCACGAATTTGTTTGACTAAACTGTGCTTACAAAACTTTGTTCAAAACTAAACATGATTCATTGTCGTGACGCAACGGTCCCGGCATGCTACATGACACTAAATTTAATGGTTTGTTACTGTTAGAATTACGAGTTTCAAAAAAGAGGTCTTTGTGGATTGAAGTGTCCGCGGGTCATTACATGCATTGTTCTTTTTAGAAAATTCCATCTCTTACAATTCGTGTTCGCACAAGCACAAATTGAAACTAATAAAAAAAAGATAACTTTGTTGTTGAATACATAACAATAATAAATTATATCTTGTAGTACTTTATATATGGGTTGCACTTTGCTTGCACTCTATTTTGTAGCAAACCAGACACGGGGACGAAGCCAAGTCAGGTTGGAGTGCGTATCCTCTGAGATATCTCATACTTATAATTCAAATCCAACTCAAATCCTATGAGATATCTCATATTTTGCTTGACTTTTTGGAAAATCTAAACCATTAAAAATACGTTATGCACGAATCTCAAAGTTCAAATAATACTGGCCTTGTGCTATTCCCGAATAGGCATCGGACACGTTGGTCACGCAAAATATGAGATATCTCAGAGGATACGCTTTCTCAACTTTTGCGTGACCGACATGTACGGTGCCTATTCGGGGATAGTGCAGGGTAGTATTATTTGTGCTTTGAGATTCATGCAGAATGAATTTGAACGGCTGAGATTTGATGCATCTAATTTTTTTTTTCTTTTTACCTTTTGTTGTGAATAATGGACTAACATACAAATTAGGCAATTACACAAGGGTATGTTTGGTTGGATTGAGAATATGCTATTTTTAAAATTAGACTATTCGGTATTTGATTGGTTTAAAATAGCTTGAATAGTGAATCCAAACTTTTTGTCTTTTTAAAATAGACTATTCCTAGAAGTTTTGAGATTTGACTATTCTAATAAGACAAACAATAGCTATTCTTAATTTGACTATTCTAGCTATTCTTATTTTGCAAACCAAACATACCCTGCCTGAATGTTTGGAGGGAGTCATAAAATTTGGTCATAATTACTCCGCCGTTGCTCTGCATTTGCACAAACGGTGAATGTTCTTTCCATCTCCTTTCTCTGCACAATTTGTCTTTTCTCCTTTCCTCAAAGTTTGCAGTCTCGCAGATATGTAAACAGATGGAGTTAGGTCAAGATTCGTGAAGATCATGTCACAATGCATATTGAATGGCTCCGACTAGATATCGCCAGATACGAATACACAAGTTTGGTAGATGAGACGCAGACGATAAAACATGGTATGAGCGAACGAATTTACCAATCGAAAAATTACCATGTCAACTTATCCTAGCCCGCTATCGATAAAGATACCACAGGATGTGCAAATACATCCTCAGACAACTAAAAAATGTCTTAATTGTCCTCAAAAAAAAAGAGTTTTGTCTTAATGGCACGCAGTACCATGCATTAGAAGGTGGTGCAGGAAAACGCAACTAGCAATTTGCACAAATTTTTCTAATACCCTAAATAACAGATTTAAAACTTCCATACTATATTTTTATATCATACAAGTAGAAGGCAACCCGTGTATTCCATCCAACCCTGATAAATAAAACATAATATACACTAGCAAATAGGCAGTACCTACAAATAAAGAACATGGTTAAAACTTCTATTGTATTACTACAGCCAATAGAAAGAGGATAATATTAGACCAAAATTGGGGGAAAAGTAACAAAAACGAAAACTGGAAGACTATCCAAGATGGCTCCAAGACATCTGAAGAATCTTTTCAAATACTTTCATATATCTCTGACTGAAGTGGCATCCACCAGCCTCCTGAACTGGATGGCAAGGTTTTGGTAGAACTTGAGATCTGACGGCGGAACATTACTAACAGCCTTCTTGAAATGACGCATTGATACCTCATTTATATCAAAACTTTCCTGTTCGAGTACGGGTATTTTAAGTTAGCAAACAAAAGTACTTTGGTGTTCATTTCGAAGTAAAGGAAAAAAAAAAACATAAAGCAAAAGGCATTCCCCAAACAATCCACAAGTCGAACAAGGATTGCAGTACTAATCTATACTATACCAATATATAGGACGGGAAAAAGGTTGGAAGATATCAATTGGGCAGGTCAGTAACCAAAAATTATAATCCTACGCATTACTTCAAACAGACAAATGAGCACAGCATGAAATGGTGAACAAAAGTAAAGCAATGCACATATCACCTCAAGTGCTGATATAGCAGCTTCTCTGCAAACTAGCTTTATGTCAGCCCCAGTATAACCTTCAGTTAGAACAGCAAGCTCCCTCAGTCTTACATCAGGCCCGCATGGTATCTTTTTTGTGTGCACCCGGAAAATTTCTTCACGATCTGCCTCATCCGGAGGTTGCACATCCAAGAGCCTGTCAAAACGGCCTGAACACAGAATGCATTTTTAGTGTTAATTCATTTTCAAAACAAACATAAAGCAGATCCAAATCCTTGCAGTGAAATCAAAATGGTAAGCTCTAAGCGCATACGACACCTGCCCCATAACTTAAAAATGGGGCTCCCAGACTATATGACCAAATCAACCTCAAATCTGTCTCAAACAAAATCGATTAACGAAAAGCACGAAAACTAATTTGAGAAGATTCCTAGTTAAATTATGCACCCTCAAAGTATTGCAGAACAAGAAGTATCTACCCCTTAAAAAAAATAATTCAGCAGATATGCAGCTTCCTCTCCTCGTTTCACTTATAATAGTGTAATACACAAATTACCTGTTTTATTCTCATTTTAAATTACAGTGGATCATTTTGTAGGAGAAACTGTGTTATTTCCTAATTATTTTTAGTTTTTCATAATGTCACTGCATGGCATTTGAATTTTGAGGGGACACACAAAATTGTACATAATAATATTATAACATAGTAAAGTTTAGAACTTCAAAGTTCAACTTCCAACCTGGTCTCAGAAGGGCAGGATCAATCTTGTCGGGGCGGTTTGTGGCAGCAATAACTGTCACGCCAGTCCTCAAATCCAGACCTGATTTATTCATAGTATCCGATAAAACGTTATGAGATGAAACATGTTAAAAATCAAAATAAAATTGTATCACTACCATTTACCATCTAATACTGCAAGTTAGTTACATATAGCAAAAATAAAGCTGGTACCAAACAAATATTATACTCTCTCTTCCCAAATAATTACATCAAACTGTCATTTTTATCAGCTAAACAGGTTCGTCAAGAATTTAACTTTCTTAATCCATGTTCAGCCCAGGTCACCTCTGACCATATTTTATAGTAAAAACAGATTGCCCACCTGATGACAGTGAAACCAACAAAACACGCCATGAGTTAGGACTCACCATCCATTTCCACAAGGAGCTGGCTCAGAACCCGGTCCGCCACAGACACACCATCATTCTCACCACCTCGTGTTACCGCGAGCCCATCAATCTCATCAAAGAATATAATAGCAGGCTTATTGGCTCTGGCCTTGGCGAACAGTGCCTTCACGGCCTTCTCTGACTCACCAACCCATTTGCTGAATAGTTCAGGCCCCTTAACAGCTAAAAAGTTCAGTTTGGCCTCTGATGCCACTGCACGAGCCATAAGGGTTTTGCTACAACCAGGTGGGCCTATCATGAGCAGGCCACGGGGAGGACTGATTCCAATCCGATCAAATGCCTCTGGGCACAATTGTGGCCACTGGACGGCCTCAATCAGTTGTTCCTTTATCTTGGATTGACCACCAACATCTTCCCATCGCACTTTTGGCAGTTCCAACATAACCTAATAATAAAAAACAAAAAAATTAAGGGAAACTACTTTTCAGTTATCCTAAACTACATTCAAACTTAAATGAAGAAAATCTTTTTGGCACAATGTACATTATTACCTCACGCATGGCACTGGGGCGAACTTTTAGTTTGGCCTTCTCAAAATCTTCAAATCTAACTATAAGGTCTTCGTCTCCATTCATTCCCATTACATCTTCTGATGAAACAGTAAGCTTAGACAGAGAATTAGACAAGGAGCCAATGAAATCAGAGGGTTTTTCTCCTTTTAACTTGATGTGCTGCCGAAGTGAGTTTAGTGCAGCCTCATTACAGAGTGCTGCTAGGTCAGCACCCACAAAGCCATGAGTCTCAGAAGCCAATAGGTGTAGCTCAGCTTGGGAGAGAGAGTGGTCCATGTAGCTTAGTATGGCGGTAAGTATACCCAGCCTTTGGTCTGGTGATGGAACCCCTGCAATCATGCCGGTTAATATTTTTAAAGCTGATTACACAACAATTTCATAGGCCATATAAGCCATCACCTGAATTCCAATCACCAAATTTTCTTTGAGGATGCTCAAACTTAACCAAGATATTTTTTCATAAAAATAGAAATAAATCATACGTAAACAATAACTGTTTCCTTCAAAGTTTTTAGATCACCATGAAGGTTCTTAAAATGTCTCAAACAATCATTATAAATGTTTTTTAAGCTTAACAACAGTTACTGAAGAAGCTAAAAGCAATTTCAAAAACAAAAATTGGGTAAAACTAACCCTTTAAGTACCTATCTCAATTTCTCGGTCAAGTCTCCCAGGCCGTCGCAAGGCAGGGTCAATACTGTCAGGTCGGTTGGTGGCAGCTATCACAATTACACGATCAGTTTGGCCAATCTCATCCATCAGCTTCAATAAGGTCGCGACCATCCTCAGAGACAAGTTCTCAGTCCCGTCCCCCCTTGCTGGCGCAATTGCATCCAGTTCATCAATAAACACCTTTAATGATACAAAAAGGTCATGTACATTTATATAAGGTCACATTGCAAACAATAGGCAGCTCTTTACTGTCCGATAGTAATACTGTGATTTAGTTGAGTTCATGTTAAGGGCAATTCAGTTGTTTTGGCAAAGATGCTGTCTGCATATAATTCAGAAAATGTTCGGTGCTACTTAGGATATAAATTGGTCCAGTAATCTTCAAAACTTCGGCTTGATTTGCAAATTTCAATTAGAGAACATACAACAATTCAACTTGTGATAAGGTTACATATTAAAGGTTTTCTACAGTCAGCTTTTTGAAATAGTAAACAGTACTAATAGGTCCTTTCAACAGAAACTCATTAGACCATATATGTACAACCTAACAAGCATGAACTTCAAAATTACACACAAAGGTGATTATATGCATATTAAGAATCGAAATCCAAGACTTGGCAGCTTCTGCGAAGATTTTCAAAAAAAAAAAGAATGGAAATCCAAAAAAGCCCAAGTAAATGACAAGAGCAGATAGAAGAAACAAGAATAGCAAAAAAAGAAAAGAAAACAAAAGGAATGATAACAGTAGCAAAATGGGTTTTTACCACAGACGGGGCGGCTTTCTTGGCCGAAGTAAACAAATCATGCAGTGCTTGTTCGCTCTCACCATAGTACTGGCTAATTATTTCAGGCCCATTAATAGTAAAGAGTTGGGCACTGGCAATTTTGGCACACATACAAGCGAGAGATGTCTTTCCAGTGCCAGGCGGGCCATAAAGAAGCACACCTTTATACCTAGTAAGGTAAGGGAAGAACATAATAAACTGACAATGATAGATCACTAGCCTGCTAAAATAGGCAAGATATGAAACAAATAAGCATTGTATATAAGAAATTACCGTACACTATTGGTACACAATGAACAGGCCCACCCAACCGGTCTAGTAACCCAGTGGTTTAAACTCATTCCTATATTTTTTTTTTCTTGGTACCTTAACTTTACACGTTACAGCCTCAGTTCTAGATCCTACAACAACAATGACTGTGAAAGGAACAAAAATTCCAAAAAAGACGGCTTGAGATCCGGCTATTAGGAACTGGTACTCCATTAGTAATTGACCCATACTACTATTATATTAGATAAAAAGTAAAATCAAAATAAATAGAATTTAAATTCAAGAAAAGAATAAGAATTGTCAAAACCTTGGCAATGTTTCATCTTTAGCCAATGAAAAGGAAATTATCTCCTTCAAATCCTCAAACTCCTTAGACAGACCACCTAATCTTGGCAAGTCTGAACCCCATTCATCCCCTACCTGATACTCTGGCAAAGCCCCACCTTTACTGGTTTCATCATCATTACCATCCAATACTGCATCATCTGATAACAGCTCAACTCTGGTTGTACTATGCACCAAAAACACATCACTTTCCAAACCAGAAACTCTTACACGGAATGTGCATACATTTCCACATACAGGGATACCCACAAGATTACCCTTCAATAAATGCCGGCCATATAGCCACCGAGAAGCAAGAATCTGCACGAGTTCCTTGACTTTTTCATCTCCAAGTGCCAGCTCAGCAGTTGAACAGGTATTAGGAGCCTCAATTAAGCTTAGGTGAAGCAGTTCACACTTGTCTATGTGCAAAGTTGTGGAGAGAGGAGATATAAATATGCCCTGGCCAGTAGTAGGGAAACCCATTGTACAAGAAAGGCCCCAAGACAGCCTCACTCCATCTTTTATAACCTAAAGATTCAGATCATGGTCACAATTTTGCTCAAAATTCACTCCTGAGAAGGAAGTCTCACATTAATTAAAAGATTTCACAAACTGCAACATTCTGTTTCAACTTGCTTGCAAATGATAACAACGTTCTCCAGACATCTTAAATTAACACCCATTATGTTTTCAGGGAAAACAAAGACACTGCTAAAAAAGGGTAGCTAAACAAAATCATGACAAACTTACCAACCTATCAAACCAATGAAAGCAAATGAAAATCCAACCCAACGTGGAGGGATGGGTTATTCTCCTCTTTAAAAGACACCAAAAAAGCTGGTGTTACTGCAAGAACCAAGCTGACTAAACAACAAAAAGTAACCTTACGAGAAGGGAAAACAGTCGCTATAGAAAACTGCCTTCCTGCATCAGCATCAACTGTGCAAACATCACTGTCATCAGTATCAGAGGGAACAAGAGATACCTAATATAGAGTAGGCAAAAGCTTCCAATTAGAATTTTTTTTTCATTTTTTCATATTAGTGTTAATTCGTTATTGAAAATTGCATTGATACATAGTATTAGAAACTTAAATAAGAGGTCAACTTTATATCCGATGGAAGTGATCAACAACGAGACAGATCTTTATCATTCCTGACCAATCAATCATATCATTATACTAAAGGAATGTATGGTAAAACTTTGAAACAAATGGTATTAACAAAATATTTCCAATAATCAAATAACACTCTATTTGCATATGAACCCTCGTAAAGATTATGCTTTATGGTTAGAGACAGACAGATTTCAACTGTAGAGTGCTATGCATTGAGTTACAAAGGAGAGGGGAACAGAGAGGTAGTGCTGAGGAGATTAAATTGGGTACACCCAAAATGAGGGTGAGTTCTACTTGGAGGAATGTAGTTAATGATTCACAACATTCTTCTTCATTAACATTCATTCATCTTATTAAATAAGAACCCCAGAATCAGTAGAACTAAGGAACAGTATTAACAAGGTTTTTCACCTCTCTTCCTTACCTTCCCCTCCATTTCCAACCCCTATCACTTAACCATGGAGCACGGGAGCAAATTTATAACTTCCAAACGTTATTCCACAAACAACAGGAAATAGTATAAGAACAGTAAATTAGTACAGAGACAAGGGAGCCGGGGTGGAAAGCGGAGGAGACAACAGCAGTCTCTGATAGATAAACAACCGCGCGGTTGCCTTTAGAGAGAGATGCTTCAATTTCGACGATGGTTCCAGAGAAGGCAGAGGAGGCGCTGGGGAGGAGGGACGGGTGAGCAGAGGACAGGGCGGATAGGAGGTGGCGGTGGTGGAGAGTATCTTCGCCGGCGGACGAGGCGGAGAGCGGTGTTGAAGGTGTTCGTGGAGACTGGGAAGGAGAACAAGAGTATTTTTGGTTTTTCTTCCCTTTCGAGGGCATCTCTCTGCGCCGGAGGAACTCCGCGAGAGAAAGAGAGGGGATAGTCGGAGGAAACGGAGGAAATGGAGGAACAGAGGGGTTTAGGGTTTATGGCTCGCCGGACGATGACTGAGCTGGTGAATCAAGGAACAACGATAAACTGTCCAAACGGTCGGTTCGGATCAAAACCGATCCAAACTTAAAACCAACATTTATTCGATTATGTAAACACAACCGAACCAGGAGTCCGGCTAGTATAACATTGGTGTCATTTCGGCCTATATAACACCAACTCCAAAATCTATCGTATCGACTTCAAACGGTTAATCCAACCGTTCAAACTCTTCTACTTTATGAGTTGTGCGTTTACATGCAAAATTTTATAATTTTTTAAATTTTTTTAGTATCAAATCAAGCGGTCAAAAATCTTGAAAAATGAATGTATTAAAATTAACTTAAAAACTCACACATTTGACCGCTTGATTTGATACTAAAAAAATTCAAAAAATTATAGAACTTTCATAATCTTCAAACAACCGAGTACCGACCCGTATGCTTAGATAAAACAAGTATTTAGCAAAAGGAAATAAGTAGTAATAATTCGCATTCATAATTCATACATATGAATGAACATCATTTAACAAATTAGTTGTATTGCCATCTTAGTTATTTTTCCAAGATTTTTATTAATATAAAAAAAATATATTAAATTTCAAAATCTACACTCTCGTTTGCCGACATTTTTATTAATATCCAAAGTTAATTACAAATTAATAATTATACCCAAAACCGCTAGATATTTCGAAAAATGCCCAAACCGGCCAGAATCTGACCGGTTTCTTCCCTTTTCTTTTTTTTTTCTCAAAGACACTATGAAGAACAAGATAATGAAATCTCACACTGAAAATTCGAATTTTTTGTTTAAATTATTTGTTAAATTACTTTTTTTAATGTATAATTAGCATATTTATACTAAAATACGCTAAATTACTTGAAATTATGTTGAAACACTATATTACATTAAATTACATTAAATTATGTTAAATTACGCTAAAATACGGTAAATTACGGTAAATTACATATGAATATGGATGATATCTTTATTGAGAAGGCGACAAACGACGACTAAACTTTAAACGGCCATAAAACGGCGCTCGAGTGTCTGATTTTAGCAAATGACCACTTTTCGGAAAGCTTGCGAAAATACGCATGCATCAATGCCCATGATGCCAAATTTCAAAATTTAGAATTGCCAAAAAACAAAGGGAAGAGCCTCAAAACTTGAGTTGAAGTTTCTGATTAAGATTTTCATTTCTATTATTCAATCTAAGTAGCTCAGTAAATTAGTTATATAATGAACTTGTAGAATACTAATTTTTACTATTTTGGAAATTTTTTTACTATTTTTTATGATTTATGAAAGATGGCACAAAATCGACCTAATTTTGCGTAATTTTGCGTAGTTTACCGCATTTCATTATAATTAGCAAAATTAGTGTAATTTTAGCGTAATTTAATGCAATTTAGTGTAATTCAACATAATTTCAAGTAATTTAGCGTAATTTAATGTAATTCAACATAATTTCAAGTAATTTAGCGTATTTTAGTATAAATATGCTAATTATACATCAAAAGAAGTAATCTAACAAAAAATTTAAACAAAAAATTCGAATTTTCAGTGTTAGATTTCATTATCTTGCTCTCCATTGTGTCTCTAAAAAAAGAAAGGAGAAACCGGCCAGATTCTGGCCGGTTTGGGCATTTTTCGAAATACCCGGCGGTTCTGGGTATATTTATTAATTTGTAATTAACTTTGGATATTAATAAAAATGTCGGCCCTGTTTGACAAGATTTTGAAAATTGTCCAAACCGTAAATTTATTTTCCGATTTTCGAATTCCAGAACCGGAAAATAAATTTTCGGTTTTGGTTTTGAAATTCCAAAACCGGAAATTATATTCCCGGTTCTATGTTTTTTAAAACATAAAATTTTATAATTTATTTATTTTTTAATATTTTATATATTTTTTTGAAAATAGATGGAATACTATATAATTTGATTTATTAGAAAGACTGCGACAAATAACCGGATCAATATTTTTCAGACCAGATTTTTCGCGACTGTAAAAGAAATTAAAATATTTTTTTGTGTGTTATTGAAAAAAAATAAAAAAATTTGAATTTGAGTTATTGATCCCGGTTCAAAAGTCACTTCTAGATAAATACAAAAAATATTGTGATTCTTCGACTTTTATTTTAAAACAAAAAAATATCCGACACTCGGACAAAGATATTATTTAATAACTTAATGAAATATGAGAGTTTTTGTTTTTTTAAAATAGAAGGATTACAATATTTTTTGGATTTACTTAGAACTTTAGAAGTGATTTTTGAACCGGGATCAATAACTCAAATTCAAAATATTTATTTTTTTCAATAACACACAAAGAAATATTTTAATTTTTCTTACAACAGCGAAAAATCCGGCCTGAAAAATATTGATCCGGATTATTTGTCGCAGTCTTTCTAATAAATTAAATTATATAGTATTTCATCTTTTTTTAAAGAAATATATGTAATATTTCAATACAAAAATAAATTAATTATAATATTTTATGTTTAAAAAAACAAAAAAAACATAGAACCGGAAATATAATTTCCGTTACCTCAAACCGAATTTTTTTTTCCTGTTTCGGAATGCCTAGAACCATTTTTATGGTTGGCTATTGATATAAAAAAGTTATTTATACAAATTCTAATTTTAAAAATAATTTACAAACTCATAAAATTTACTCTGTTGTTCTAAAAGGAGCTCATCCACTGATATATCTCAAGTGTTGTATTATTGATCAAGTGATGCACCACTCTATGCTTGTCCGAAAAAACCCTCCTGTTCCGCTCCCACCATAGAGCCCAAGCCCCTGCTGCCCAAATTATGTTCCACCGTGCCCTATCATTTGTTGGTCGCCCATATAGTCCTCGAAGTCATATATCTATTATGCTACTTCCCCTTCTTTGTAAGGACACATTATGATGAGCCAGTAGTCCTGCCCAGAATCTACGTGCGTAAGGGCAGTCCCACATGATGTGGTCACGTATTTCTGTCAAGCTGGTCGTGCACAGAAAATAAATTGACCATACACCTAGTTACAAGTGCTTAATTTTTTTCAGTAGGTTCAGTGATCTCTGTTTGTAAAAATATAAATCGAACCAAAAACCAAAAATTAAAAACTTTTGTGTTCTAAATCAAACCGAACCAATTAACCAAGAAAATCGTACTTTTTCATTGTAATTTTACTAGTTCGGTTCAAAACTAAATACACCGAACCATTTGGACTTGCAGGGAATTCTTTAATCTACTGTTATTGATCAAGTAACATCAAACATAACCCGCACTTTAAGACAAACTACGCGCTTGTACAACAGTACAAGTATATAAAATCGGACGGCCCCAGATTGCGGGCTGCTCAAATTCACAAACTACGGAGTCAGTAACACAAACGAATTCAGATCCCCAGGCACCTGAGATGTAATTAGTAAATCTGCACCGTCTTTTAACCTGGCACAAAAATTCAAAACGGACCCTGTAGTTTTCACACACCGGATTGATTTTAGCTCGGCTGAATTAATCAGAACCGTCAGTTTGTATAAATTGAACTAACTGGGGATACGGGCTCAAACAAGCGAAACATACACTTCTCGCTCTGGGCCCACTCAGAGCCCCAGCCAATGAATAAAGCATTTACTAGCAGATGCACACAAGTGAAAAGATAAGAGTATCCTGATTCCTATATTCTCATTTCTCTCGTTGAATAATACTTTTCTTTTATTCCTCTACGAGAGAAACTCAGCTTTGCTTTAATATTTGTCTCGTTTACAGAAAAAAAAAATCCTTTCATGGCTATTGTGACTAGCTCAGCCATGCCAAGATGGAAGATGATAAGACCTGTTAATTTCTTCAACTGGGGAAAAAACAATAGAAGAGTAGAAGAGAAGAAGCAATTCAAATACCATGAAATTGAGCTTCCGTTCTGTCTTTCCCTGGTTTCTGATACACACTTGAGAGGCAATCCATTCATTACTAAAATTCATTACCTTTTCTTTTATCGCCACAGTGATCAGACTTATTGACCGTTTCACACTAACAAAGGAGCTAATTTGTCTTAGTCTGTCAATTAATAGGGAGGGAGTTGAAATGCTGCTACAGAGCCTCAATAGATGGCTTTGGTGCGAATGATTTTCACCGTTGTAGCGACTTCAAGGGGCCATGTGTTATCATAGGATACACCGGAAACAACTTCAAATTTGGGGCATTTAATCCCGAAGGGTACAGGAGCACCGACGACTATTATGACACCTTCGATGCATTCCTGTTTTACTGGAAAGAGACCAATACTGGTAGGATCTATTTTTTAGTCCTACATTATTGAATTTATGTAACCCTTTGATTGAATTCTTTCATTAAAATGAAAACAAAATTACCTGCAAATATTAAGCAGAAACAATATAAAATCTTTTTTTTTTATTTTGACCTGATATATTTTTTTATCTAACAATATCCTTCATATACTTTCTCCATGGAAATTACATCATTCTACTACAAAACACTCTAGCAACGGTGATAAACTTATAATGCCAAATGTTTACACAACTTGTACTGTGCAAACTTTCCTCTTTTGTATGCAGGAGGTGCAGAGAATGATGAAGATCCCATAATTCTACCCAAGGTAGGTGGAAGTGGTGCTGCATTATTCGACTATGCACGTGGCGGGCCCCAATTTGGGGCAGACGGGCTACTTATAGGACCCCCGCTCACCCCAGTGATGGGTGTATTCACGGGTCCCGATGCAAGTACGGGTATCGGGGACCTTCGGCAAGCCAAGTCGAGATTGGGTCTGTCATATGCTAAAAGACATGATGGAAAAGAGTCTCTGTTTGGCGATGAAAATAGAGCTGCTCTTGTTGAAATGCAAGTGTTTTGCAGCCCCCAAATAGCTAGCTTGTATTGAGACAACTATATAGGCTTTTGTTTTTCTTTGCATTATACTGAATTGTGGTGTGAACAACATTTTGTTGGTGGATATATAGGTCTTGATGCAAAAGTTTGTCAGGTTGTATATGTAAATTTCGTAGAATTAATGGATGCATGAAAGGCTTCATTTTTTTTTTCTTTTTCCCTTATTGTAATTAACTTACTCTAGTTGCGATTGATTAGATTCTTTTTACATGGTCTGACTGTGCTGACTTTCGGCCATGGAATGCATTACTGTTGGAAATCATTTAGGCCCAGTTCCTGTTTATAGATTTGTATGGTTTTATAAATCTGTTGATACGGAGGCATGCATGATTTTATTACTAGAAAACCATAGCTTGAGAAAAATCATATAAACCATGATTGCAAAAACCCACAGAAAATCATAAGATGTTATAAGGATGCTATGAATTGATTTATAGACAAATATTTATTCTACATATTAATCAGATTTTTAAGGTAAAAATGCATTATGTATTATGTCTACTTAATTGATTAACATCCAATAAAATACGCACATTCATAGTTCATCGCAATATATATAGAGAGGTTGGCTAAGATCAAAGTGGTATGACCAAGACTTTGACATTGGTCCAATTTGTTTTTGTGATTTTCAAAGTTCAAATAGTCGATCTGAAGTATTCAACGTGTTCTCCATATTAAAATGTATTCGGAGACCAAATTTTATATTTTTTTACTATTTTTTATGAATTTTTGAAAATCACTGTATTTCAGATTTTATTTATTTATTTATTATTATGAAAAATAGTGATATTCAAAAATCCATAAAAAATAGTAAAAAAATTCAAAAAAATGTAAAATTTGGTCTACAAGTACTTTTTATTATGGAGAACACGTTGAGCACTAGAGATCAACTATTTGAATTTTAAAATAACGAAAACGAATTGGTAGCACCAAGGTCTTGGTCATACCACTTTGATCTTAACCAACATCTCTCTCTCTCTCTCTCTCTCTCTCTCTCTATATATATATATATATATATATATTTATGGAGAACGGAGTAGGTCCGATGCCCATCGGACCTACTTTAGGTTCAACGAGCACAATGACCGTCCGATCTAATTTAAGATTTGTGCCCACGAACATTGAAACAAATGCGCACATATTTTAAAGCATTTCACACGAATCGTAAAGCAAATTGACGGTGATTAAACCCATCGAACCAGAGTAGGTCCGATGCTCTCAAGTGATATATATGATGAGGGTTCAAATGCACCATGATTTTGTGCTCCAATATGCTCCACATCCTTTATCTCCGTTTTTAAAGTCCGACAGTCAATCCGAACCGCTCAACATTATCTTCATAATAAAATATAATCGTAGACCAAATTTTAGCATACCGGATCAGCGATTTTCAAAGTGGCTTAATAAATAGTAAAAAAATTCCAAAAAATATAAAATTTAGTCTCTAAGAACATTTCAATATTTAGAACATGTTGAACGGTTCGGATCGGTTGTTTGGATTTTCAAAATGAAAAATATGACCCGAAATAAAGAGGGTGTTTTACTTTGCAAAGCACAATAGCCCATCTCTCTCTCTCTCTCTCTCTCTCTATATATATATATATATATATATGGTTTGGCTATGGTGAGTTGCGAAGTAAGATTCTTGTTTTACTTCACGCTTATATTTCCATTTCCAAAGTCCAAACAACTGATTCGAACAGCTCAACATAATCTCCATATCGTAATGTGCTTGGAGATTAAATTTTACATTTTTTGGGATTTTTTTACTATTTTTTTAGATGGGTAGAAAATCGTTGCTTTTGGGTAGATTATGGACCATAAAAAAATAGTGATTTAAAAAATTCTAAACAAATAGTAATAAATTTCCAAAAAATGTAAATTTTGGTCTCCTAAGACATTTCAATATGTAGATCATGTTGAGCGATTCGGATCGACTTTTTAAACTTCAAAATTAGAAAATATGAGCGTGAAGTAAAACAAGACTCTTACTTTGCAACTCACCATAGCACAACTCTCTCTTGTTTGACGTGCATATCATGTTGAGCTCTAAGCACATTTCAGCGTGGATATCATGTTGAGCGGTTTAGATCTTTTGTTTGAACTTTGAAATTGAAGATAAATATATTGGGGTACGATTGGGGCATGAAACAATGGAGCATTTGAGCCCTCCTATATATATATATATATATATATATATATATATATGCGCACATTCTTTTGAGGAAAAGATGCACATTTTTTTAACCATAATGATATCCCATACAACAAGAATGTGAAAGAATCAAAAGAAGTAAGGGTGTTCATCGGTTCGGGTAAGTTAGAATTGAAATAAAATAGGTAAGCTATAATATCATTCATGTTTTTCAAAATTATAACCGAATTGGTCAAAATAAATTTATCTGAACTAAAATCTCCAAATAAACCGAACTAAATTTTGATTTATTCAGTTAAATCGAAATAAGAAGATTTATTAAAAATATATACAGTTTTTGTTATTTTTGTTATTTTTTTATTGGCTCATAAGAATTATTGTTGTTAATACACATATTGAAATAAGGTTTAGTGGTTTTCATACTAAGGAGAAAGAAAATATTCATAATTAATTTTTTATAGGCTCAAAACTCAAAAGAATTATACTTCTCTTTTTTTCGATTGGTTTGATCTAACTGATTTACAAAAAATTAAATTGAATTGAACTAAATAATTAAAATGATTTAAAAAAAATAAATCAAACCAATTTATTTAATCGGAAAAATCGAACGATTTAACCGATGAACGTCCGAGAATAGTTTGTCAAACAATGCTCTAAAACCGAAATTTTTATTAATAACATTTTCAAAAAAAATAATAAACCAAATAACCACCGTTTTTGGTCAATTTCAAATCTAACACGGCCGCAGAACACCGGAGCGGACCCATTTGAGGGCCGCCGCAGAATGCCGAAACGGACCCCATATGGGGCCGCACTATGTCGGAGCGGACCCGGGTCCGCACTATGCCGGAGCGGCCCCTGTTATTTTTTTTAATCTGAATATGAAGTTGATTATGATTTTGTTTTGGAAATTTTTATCAAAAATGTAAAGTTTGTACTGGAAGTTGTGTGTAATTACTTCTGTTTGAAATGTCGTTTAATCTGAAATTATTGTTCGTCGTTTGTTTGATCAAAAGAAACATTACAATAGAACAAGGAGTCATATAAAGAAGCATACAATAGAACAATGCTAATGTTATCAGAAATTACAAATAAGTCTAATTAACCAAAAATAAACAATATTTTTACGAGTACAATTAAAAAAGCAACATTAACTCTCAATCTCGTGCAGCTCGAGCAGCTCTGTTTTGTCTTTCTTGTGTATCTCGGCTGGCTTGGTGTCCTCTTCTCCTATTATTTAGAACGTCCATCCACATCAAAATTCTGTTGTGCTGTCTTCTGCCCACAGAAATATTTTTATCCTCTGGAACAAGGACCGAGCCATCGTGTTGAGGCCATTCCGACTGATTTCCATACACATGCCATTGAGCGCTCCATGTGTTGATCAGTGTATGAATGTGATAGTAGTGACTTACAAAGACGCCAGGGTCGATGCCTCGGAGACGACACACGGACAGAACATGAGAGCACAATATTCTCTCCAAATGAGGCTTCTTGCACGTGCAAGTTACTGTGTGATCATCCCCGATTATCACCGTATATTTGTAATTGGCCTTGGTAAACCGGTCAGAATCGTCAGGTATGAAAGCGTGAACTCTCTCCTGTGTGGAGGTTACCTGGAACTCGTTGTTGTTTCCAAAGCCCCCCAGCGTCTTCATTTTATCGGACCTCTCAAACCGTTTGTTGATCAGCTACGAAAAATTAAAAAATAATGAAGAAGTCAGATTTTTTTAACAAAGTTCATTAAAAATTATGAAGAAAGAACTACAAATAAAAGTACATGATGCACACGACACGAGAATTATTGACCTTGACTAGCTTCCCATTCCGCTTTGGCCCTCCTTTGCGCAAACCATGTCATGCATTTGTAAAATGTGTCTTCAATTATTGCTGCAACCGGTAACTTACGAGAGGACCTGAAGACATTATTAAGCGACTCGGACCCGTTTGTAGTCATAATGCCTCAACGGTAATCACCGTCCAGTGCTTGGAATATCTTCCATGGTTTAGGGCACTCGTTCTCATCTTGATCCAAATATTTACCCACACCGTCTAGCCAATTGAGGGCAATGTCACATGCCTGCCCCATTACTTGCATTCCTTGCTCGTATCTCATCATCTTCCTCTTAGCCACACATATTCTAAAAAAACGGATTGCCTTATCACTGCAACCGTTCTTCTTCATGTTCTCGGCTATGTGAGTAGCACAAAGACGGTGAACACATTGATCCTCATTCTCCTCGTTCCACCCCATATCATCTTGTCTGAACACCTTCTTGATACCCTTTCCCCTATCAGTGATGACACACATGAATCTGGAGCGGATTACATTACGGCGCAACCATTTCATGAACCACGCACAATCGTCATAACTCTCTGATTCTACCAGTGAAAAAGCCAACGGGAGGAGCTGGTTTTCAGCATCGTAGCCGGTTGCAATCAACAGCTTGCCTGTGGTAAAACAATCAAATTAATTTCGTAAGAGCCGAAATCAACTAAAATAAATAAAGTAAAAACAATCAAATTAGTTACCTTTATACCGGCCTGACAGGAAACATGCATCAACGGTGATGACCGGTTTGATATGTTGAAAAGCAGCTATGCACGGTCCAAATGCCCAAGCCGCCTTATGAAAATACTTCCATGGTCCAGGTTTACCAGTGGAATATGAGGTCACCTCAAACAATGTTTCTGTCAATAAATTTAAAAAAATAAGTTCAATTTTTGATTGATAATGAAATGACGTAAAAAATAAAGGAACAATGTAATACTTGGGTTGCTTCTTTTGATTGCCTCCAACAATGGAACTACAAGAGAGTATGACCCCTCCTAACTGCCAAATTGACGGGCTATTGCCAACTCACGGCCACGCCACAGTTTGTTGTACGCTGGTATCTGACCGTTGTACCTTTCAGCAACAGCAATTCGGACAGCTTGAATACTCAAGTCGACATCGTTCCTCATGTGAGCGGATATACACTCGGCAACCATAGTAGCTGACAACTGGGCGTGATCTGTTCTTGTCGCATCCGCGTGGCATGAATGTTGTATTGGGCACTTGGAGACACGCCATTGTGTTCCATAACTAGTGGCCTTTGCGAGTATGTACCACCCACAGTAACTGTCCTTGCACTTGAACCTAATTCTTGTGCGGTCACTGTGCGTATTCCTTATCTCTTTGTTGCAAAGGATGTGAAACCTGGCAATTGCGCTCTTCATTGCCTCTTTTGAGTCATATATTTGTCCCTCAGACAATTCATTATCACACTCTGCCTTCCTTCCAAACAAACCCGAATTGGCTTCCATAAACCCTGATGTGTCGTTGAAAGCATGAATCGGGTGCTGAAACCCGCGATCCATTATCCTAAACCCGCGATCCATCTTGAAAGTCCTTGGTAGTCCTGCACAGGCCCGGTATCTTCCTGGTCAGACTGATCGCTCATACCCTCCGGATCACTATCAACCCAATTTTCCTCTGCCTCTAGTATTTCCGGATCCACTTCTTCATCGGTTTCTTCCGGATCACAAGTTTGACCCCAATGAGCGGTTCGACTAGATGAAGGCTGGTCAGTCTGGGATGGGGCCCAACTACTGGACGGTTGGTCAATTTGGACAGGGGACGGACTAGAGCTGGATGAGTTACCCCGACTACGACCCTGGATTAACCTCATAACTGGGTTCGAACGCCGGGCTCTGGTAACCTCCACATATATGTCAATTATTTTGTATGCACCCTCAGAAAAACTCATGGTTTGGTTGTACAATACCTGCCAGACTCCCTCATTTTGAATTGGAAATAGTTGGAACCAGGTTTGCGATGAACTAGTCGGCATGCTAATTTTGGCATCAATTTTAAGGTCATACTGACCCTGATCCAACCCCAAATTCTGACATATACTTGATTTAAGTCCCAAATAATCAGTACCCGGCAATACCGGAATCACAGTAACATGTCCAATACTATAGTAAACCCCATTAGGACCTATTAAAACATCTCCACCAGTGTAGATGGATACCATAAGAGCCATTTTTTCAATCCAATACAGAAGAAACCTACAATTAAAAATTAACTAAATTAATTATTCTAAATTAATTATTCTAATTAAATTATTCTAATTTAATTATTCTAAATTAATTATTCTAATTAAATTATTAATCTACTGAAATAAAAATAAAAAATTTAAAAGAAGAGAGAAAAAACTTACAGATCAGAGAGCTAACTCAGGAGAGAGAAGGTGTGAGAGTGTGGAATGAAGTTTCGCTGTCATTTTCGGGCTATAAAGAACATGGTCCGCTCCGGCATAGTGCTGCCCCATATGGGGGTCCGCTCCGGTAATCTACGGCGGCCCTCAAATGGGTCCGCTCCGGTGTTTTGCGGCCGTGTTAGATTTCGAATTGACCAGAAACGGTGGTTATTTGATTTATTATTTTTTTGAAAATGTTATTAATAAAAATTTCGGACTCTAAAATGAATAAATGATAAAGTTCTGAGTTGCGCTTGAAACTTAAGGCCCTGTTTGAGTGAATTTGTTTTTTTCCATCCTCTCTCTCCTCTCTTCTTCTCTCTCCGAAAATTGAAACACAATTAATACTCAACATTCTTGTCTCTGTCCTCCAGTGCTTTGTATCTGTTTGGTAAGGGGTATTATATAAGCACCCTCTCTCTTCTATAGTTTAATTGTGAGACTAAGACAAACTGATCCGGACACAAATGCTAAACTAATAAGAAGAAACCAAGTATTATACTCATTAAATACACCTTATTTAATTATAAAAAATAATATTTTTATTTTATAAAATAATAAAATAATAATGATTATATGTTATAATCCAATTTAATTAATTATATGTAATAATTTTTATTAATTATAATAATTATATAATATCAAACATTTTAAAAAGAAAAATGTGATTTGTTTTCATTAAAATAATGTTTGTTCGGTTCTATTTCAGACCAAAGTAATTATGACAAAGGTTTTTTTTTATTTGAGATATGATTTAAGCATCATATAAGATACAAGATCTTTTAACAATTTCATCCAACTTATTAATAAATGCAACAACTATAAAAATCCAGTTTATAAATACGCGATTAGATTATATCTCTCTCATTTATTTAATTATAAAATAAATACTTATTTTTTATGAAATAATAATTAATAAATATTATTATGTTATTATTTAATCTACTTTATTTAATTATATTATTATTATTAATAATAAGTATGAAAGAAAAATAGAATTTTCCACAAATAATCTCACGGTACAACCAAATACTCATTTCACCATATTCTCATAATTAATTCCGTGTGTAACTCTATTTATGGGTTCTCACATTTTCAAAAATAAATTCCCATCCCGTCAAATCTCATTCCAGGTAATCCCATGACGAACAGGCTCTAATTTTCCTATTCTGTGTGGTCGTTTGGGAGAGCCCAAAAAATGAGCTTAGTTGGTATGTTGTATTTCTTACAAATCCAGCCCGCATCTGTTGCCTCCGTGAAGTCGTGAACTCTCGGAAGTCGGATCCTCTCTTATTTATTTATCAATTCCCTACCGCACCATCTTCGAAAACCCTAAACCCCTCTTTTCATGTAAGTTAAACTTTCTATATGAAAGAATCATAAATTTTCTCTTGTTTTTAATCCCGCAACTGTTGTTTGTTGATAATTTTCTTTTTGGGTGTGCTTAGAAATGGAGCACGGTTCATTGACAGATGAGAGCTCGTCGACGTTTTCTCTAATTGACGAGGATCACACTTTGGCGAATTCTGTCAGATTTGTGCTTAATCAAGAGTAAATATTAGTTACTTCTAATTCTTTGTATATACCATAATACCAAGCACAATTAGTTTACCTTGTATATCTCCCTGATAGAACCACCAACCAGAATTGTGAACTAGTTTTATGTATTTCCTTTTCTCTAGGTATGAATTGTTTTCTCTAATTTGAAACCGCTTCCGCAGAACAGCAGGAACACATAACGTGTCTTTCACCATTAAATAGCATAACGTTAGTACACATATTATATGTCATGGTCACCTAAGTCGTGCCCTCCTCAATTCTTTTGCTGTAAATAATAAATGTTGAACAGGGAAGTAGTTTCATGATTGCTGATTTAAATCTGGTTTAGTTGAGTTATTAATTCATTCGCCTTTATTCTGGTGTGCAATTCTTTTCAATTTACAATTATGCTTATCAATTAACTCCAACTGAATTTCAATTTCTTCTATTTCCCTGTAACACTTAACAGCCCAAGAGTGTCGTTTTGCGGATATAGCATACCACATCCGTCAGATAACAATGTCAACATTAGAGTTCAGACTACAGGTGTTCTTTTTTATCCTTTACATGCCTGTATAATTTCTCCACTGTTTTAGATTTCCAAAGTATTTACAAGTGCAATTTCTTCAATTTGCTTGCGTCCATGAAGTTGCTGCTTCATGTTTCAGAAACCATATGAGAAACTGCTTTTGGTACTCTACCTCGCCACAGATGTGGAGTTGATCTGGTGTGGAAGTGGTTTTTCATTGGGTTAGGTTTTTAAGTATAACTCATCCCTTAAGCAGTACCTAAATAAACAAAAATCTATTAATCAGGATCAGAGGAGTGCAAATGTTTGCAATAATTTGACCATTATAATACATTATTACTTATGCCCAAAATGTTGTGTGCCATCCTGTAATGAAGTGCAAATTTCATAATTGTTGAATGTGACTTTTTTTATTCGCGTCTATTTGTTTTTTGTTTATTTCCTTCTGTAATTATTGAATAATGCCGGATCTTATCTGTACAATTTTTGGATAGGGGACTCGGCAAAGGATGTCTTAAAGGATGCACTCAATGACCTAGCGGGAAGGTGCAAGCATGTCCAAGTTACATTTGATAAGTCTGTTACTGGCTTCAAGGCAACACAATCAACCAATGAAATGAAAGTCGATGAATAGTTGCTTGTTTTAATCTTTATTTATTTTCTGTTTTATATACATGTATTTGTATTTTCTGGCAATTATTTAACCTTTCCAGTCGTCTTTCCTGCCCACAAATATATGTGTTTCTAGGTGATTTATGATGAGTGGAACTTTTTGCTATTACATTTCTTAGATGAGTTTGGCATGCATGTTCAATTTGTATGGTAATGTTGGTTGCTCTCCAGTATTTTCCACATCTAAAATAACTCTGGCCAAAAGATAGTTTACTTTTCCCTTTGCTTCAAATATTTTACTTAATTTTTTTTATTCACAATTCACAAAGATGAAATTCTTTAGAACCTTCTGTGATGGTCAAATCCCTCACAAATATTAGCCTAGAGTAAAGCAGCACTTGTTATTTTCAAGAAGGAAGTTGGATTGATGATTAGAAATAATTTTAGTCAGCAGCTAATTTTTATCCAATTCTCAGTTTTAATCGGTTGCATGTTTTTGTCTTCCTCTTTTTTATTTGTTCTGAATTGTTGGTAAGCTCTGGTCGCTGATACTACAGTCGTCAATGATACCAATTCCCATATGAAGTAGGGGTTAATTCTGGTAGGTAATTCATTTCACTCACTTGGTCATCTCTGTATGAAGAGCTGCTTCTAATCAATTGTCAATCGTATTTGATCTTTAGCCAATCACGCCTTTATTATCCCAACAAGTGGTTTTGATTGTTTTTGCATCAATCCACTAATACCCATAGCAAGCAATGTATCAGAGTAAAAACTCGACAAATCAACAGATTCGTGCCAGCTAAATTAGTCGAGAACTAAATGTACAAATTAGATATACAGTAATTAATCTGAAAGTACTTCTAGGTAGAGTTGTTTTCTTGTTAGATGTATCATTTCTAAGTAACAGTACTCTCGTGATGAAAGTATGAAACAAGAATTTCGCATGGACCAAACAAGAAAAATTAATAAATAAAGATTAGATAACGGCACAACGAGGCAAGTCCCAGACTCCCAGCTGCTTTTAATAAAAAATGCCAATACAAAAACGCACAGACCCACTTCACGGATCATCAAGTTACTTTTTTTGTTCCTTTTTCATAGACATTTCCTGGAACAAAATACAACTCATTTCCTACTCAAGGACCATGCCCAAGTCTATCAAAAATGAGTTATATAAAAAATGTAAAATTTTGGTCACCAAGTACGTTTCATATGAAAATCATGCTAATTATTAAGTGGTTCCGATCGAACGGTTTACACTTTGAAGATGGAGTTATAAATTCATAATGAAGACCGAAACTGTAGTATGCATAGTAATATAGCCGAGTCCGGCTAGTATGACATCAGTGTCATTTCAGCCTATAAAACACTAACTCCAAAACTTATCGAATCGACTTCAAACGGTGAATTTAAACCGTTCAAACTGTTCAAACCGATCTATTTCATTAGTTGTGTGTTTACATGCAAAATTTATAATTTTTCGAATTTATTTAGTATCAAGTTAAGCGGTCATATGTGTGAGTTTTTAAGTTCATTTTTCAACATTTTTGACCGCTTGATTTGATACTAAAATAACTAAAAAATATAATTTTTTTGTATGTAAATGCATCACTCATAAAATAAATAGATTTGAACGGTTTGAATTAGTCATTTGAAGTCTATTAAATCAATTTGTAATTGGTGTCATATGACACCGATGTCATACTAGCCTCACTATAGCCTCACTCAATTAATATTTTTTTTAGAAAAATAATGTTTAACTAATATATTTAGATATATTTATAAATTAAATATTTAGATTATACAAGTTATTAATTAAATAAATAATTACATATTATTAATTTATTATCTGTTGATAAAGATAAATCTTAAATAATACTAATACTTACAAAATAAGTAAAAATAATTTAAGATTGCGAGAATACCTTCCTCTGATTTAACGTAGCTATTAACACCTTATCAGAGTCTGTTCGGACCACCAATTACTTGTGAGAATACAATAAAATTTCAACCCAAAAGAATTTAATTCTAAAGAGTTTGGTGTCATAAAAAGAAATTGAGTTCCTTTATCCATGTCACCTGAGCAATCCTATAAAAAAATTAAAATTCAGGACAACTCATCCTTTTATGGAATTGACAAAAGATATTAATCACGATTTTTTTGTGACACCTTATTATATAGCAACTTTTATAAGTTCATTCGAAGAAATGGTTGAAAAGATAATATATTTAGCACAATAACATATTAACAATTGTCAATAAAGATGTAAAAATATTGATCTCTATATAATAACATATAGAGATTTAGTGAATCAAAAGATGTCATATTTAATATATTTGACAATTATAACGTCAGAATGAAAATGTAATATACAAAAGTTACAGTCTCGAATTTCTTATAATACTTATCACAGTATAATCCAACAATTCATTCGTATATATTTTTACATGTTTTTTTTTATCGTGAGATTAAAAAAAAATTGAATTCTAACATATATTTTGATAACATGATCTCATATTCTCATCTCTTATATTATTCTACGCTTAGTAGTCGAACGGGCCCTTAGTTTTCGTCTCAGCGGGACTGTTCGGCAACAAGAGATTAAGCCTCCTTAAGACTTAATCCGCTTTCTTTAGCTTTCTTAACCGCTTAATCATGCTGAACACTGGTTCCTTAACACGAATTAAAAACACCTCATTTTATATCTTTTTGCCCGGATCTTAATCTTCTGTCCGAACCTTAAAGCACCTCTACCTCTTCCTTTAACTTCATTAGCTTTTATTCATGTATTAAGACAATCAAATATTAATTCCTTAGCGCTCTTTAAACTTAGTTCTTCACTCTTAGTGCTTTTCTTAATGCTTTGTTGACGAACGGTCCCAGCAGCATTATTTCCTCTCTGCTCTTGACCTGACCCCAATCAGCCAATCAGGCGCGACCATTTTGCTAATATTACTCCATGCTTCCATCTTATCTCCCGCCTTTTTCAGAACTATTTTTAGCCACTAACATCTAGTACTTCTTCTCTTTCTCCACAAACTTTTTAGGTGAACAAGGATTTCTTCAATGAGACACGGAGTCATCGGAGCACTATCTCTGGCTGGCTCTTCCTTCTGTAGCCATTCTTCCCTCGCATCAAATCCTAAACCGGGATACCGTCTTTCAAATGAAGGCGCATCTCTCCACTTCCCCAATTTCATCCCAGCTCACCACCGATTGAGGAGCTACTGTACAACAAATCGAGTTCCTTCTGTTGAGCTTCCGCTCTTACCTTTTGGGCTGGACGAGGTAATTTAATTTTGGAAATAATCAATTACGCGTAATTTTAGATGAATTTGCGAAACCTTTTTTATCCCAATTTAATTGAAGGTCATGCTTGAAAAGTTCAAATAGTTACAGAAAGTAGAAAATTTCGCATTATATAATGATTGTGCTGGTATCTTAATTACCTTATCGTCTGTATTCTCATGAAAATAACCACTTTACACTCCTTGTTTTTAATCCAGGTTTTAGTCCCATCGGAGGCAAAAACATTGCATTTGTATGAAGCCAGATTTCTAGCTTTGTTGGAGGAGGTAATTGTTTATTTTTCTACATCCCTTATTTTTCAATGAACTTAGTGTTATAGGTTCAACTAAAGAGTAGAAAGACTAATGCTTTGTTATTTTACATGATTACTCTTTGATTTTAAAAATCTTTGAATTCTAATTAGAGCTTACTCCTTTTGATATTTTTCTATTCCAGGCAGTGTCTGAAAGGAACAAAACTTTTGTTCACTTTGTTTTGGATCCGGTTTCAAATAGTCGATCCTCCTTTGCAAGCTATTGCTGTTTGATCCATATAGAACAAGTGAGCCTCTATTTGCAATAAGTGGTTGTGGTAAATTTCTGTCTGAACGAAAACCTACTAAGTTCTTTATTGACCTTTTTCACATGTATTTCTTATTTTCCTTTTTCAGATTGAGAAGGTGCCTATAGGAGCATTGGTATCTATAAGAGGCATAAGTCGCGTAAATGTTGTTGAACTGGTACAGGTATATGCCAGACAGTACAAAACCCATTTCTCTTTTTATGTTTTGCATTTTCTCGTCTTTTTTATTCTTAAGTCTCTGACTGAAGGTTGATGAGAAGTCTACTATAATTTGGATGTAATTACAGCATTTTTCTATCTGGCTTAAATAGCCCCAGTAAATTTCTCATTAATTATTGTATTGGTTTTTCATTTCATTTTAGAGTGGTGATACTCTTCATTGATCTCAGATGGAACCCTACTTGCGAGGAGTTGTCGTACCGCTGTTAGATAATGTATCCAATGAAGCAATCAAATTGGACTCAAAAATCTTGGAGCTTAGGAATTCTATTTCAAGTTTGCACGACTTGCAAATTAAACTCAAGGTTACTTTATCTAGGGATACAAGTTACTTCATTCTTTGTTAAACTTGAACGTGTTGTGGTTAAAGGAATCAAAGTATAGCTAAGCAAATAGTGTAAGCTCATCTTAATGTTTTACATATGATTGCATCTAATTCCTCTCCTAATATATTTTCCCACGTTAGGTACCAAAAAGAGAACAATTGCAAACTCAGACCAAAAGCTCTTTACTGTGGGCTGAAAATGGAACCTATATATTCTTGCCTGAAGATTTTGTCCCGACACTAGCTGAACGGATCTCCTTCTCAGCATTCCAACCAGTATCCTGTGAGGAAACTTCTTTACCTTATGTTAATTTACAATTCCAGAGGCTCCTTGCCATCTTAGCACTATCATTTCATACTTGGAAATACTACTTTATGTCTTATTTATCATCATGGATGTTAATTGAGAATCAAAATTCAATACGTGAAAATAAAATTCAATCTTATGCATTTATGTTGTTGTAGTTCACCCCAAAATTCAAATGCAGGGATGGCAGACTCGGAACTTTTGACCTTGCAAAGGGAGAAATGGAAGGCAATGGAAATTAGAGATAGTTTGGAAAGAGTCGAAAGGGGAATAGAGTTTGTTGGACAATGCATGAAAATGGTTGCAGCCCGGCTTGCCATTCAATCCCTTTGATTTTTTTTCAACATTAAAGTTCAAACTACAGGTACTATTTTTTATCTTTACATATCTGCATAACTTTTTTCACTACTTATTAGATTTAAATTTCCAGAGTACTTTCAAGTGTAGTTTCTTCAATTTGCTTGCATCCATAGAGTTGCTATATCATGTTTCAGAAGTCATATCATCAAATGAGAAACTGCTTTTGTGACTGTACCTCGCCACCGGTCTGGAGTTGGTCTGGTGGGGAGGTAGTTTCTGGTTGTGTTAGATGTTTGAGTATATATCATCCCTTAATTAGCTTAATCAGTACCTGATTAAAAAAATGTATTAATTAGAATCAGCAAGAGTACAAGTAGTGTCAGCCACAAGTTTTAGCCACTTTACAACCTATACCTTAAACCTCATATGCTGTCGTTGTACTGATTTGGAAATGCAAATTCCACATATGTCTAATGTAAATTATGGATTTGAGCTATTTGTTTTTGGTTTCATTCCTTTTATAAACATTGAATAATACTGGGTCTTTTCTGTACAATTATTGAATGCATAGGTTACTGCATAGGTTACTCGGCAAAGGATGTCTTAAAGAGATGCTGACCTAGTGGCAATGCGCCAGCATGTCCGATCTACATTTGTCATGGCTGTTATTAATTTCATTGCAACACTGCCGATTGTAAAAATTCATGTCATTGAATAGTTGCTTGTTTAATATTTATTTATATTTCTTTAAAATATATGTACTTGTATTTGCTGGCAATTACTTGTTTAATATTTATTTATATGTATTTGCTAGCAATTACTTGTAGTTGCTTGTTTAAGATGTCTAGACTTTGTTTGCTATTACATTTCTTAGGTGAGTTTGGCGTGCAATCCGTGCATGTTCAATTTGTATGGTAATTTGGCTCTCTTAAGTTTTCCATATCTAAAATCACCTTGGACAAAAAAAAAGAGTGAGTCTATGGTACTATGCATAGCACTGATTAGTTCGTACTACGAAGCCATATTTTCATTTTGAAAACTCTAATGGTCGATCCGAACCGTTCAACGTGATCTCCATATGAATATGTACTTGCAGACTAAATTTTATATTTTTTTTTTATTTTTTTTACTATATTTTAAGATAGGTAGAAAATCACTTGATCTGAAAATTTTGGACCATCCAAAAACAGTGATTTTCTATCTATCTAAAAAAATAGTAAAAAAAATTCTAAAAAATAAAAAATTTAGCTCACAAGTATATTCTCATATGGAAATCATGTAGAACGGTTTGGATCAACTGTTAGGATTTTGAAAAAGAAAATATTAATCCGTAGTACGGACCAATCCGTGCTATGCATAGTACCATAGACTCACTCAAAAAAAAATAGTTTACTTTTCCCTTTTGCTCCAAATATATTTTATTTATTTATTTTGTAAACTTCGCTGATGAATTTCCTTGGCACCCGTGATCTTCATATCCAGTATTTTTAATTTATTAGAAGTTAGCTGGATTAATGATTAATAAGATAATATTAATTTTACTAAAATTGCTGTATATGTGCTTCAGTTACCATGTTTTTCTCCAATTCTGAGAATTGGAGTTAAGTTGGTTTCCTCTTATTATTTTTAGATATAGCAGATGGTATCTTAGAACAGCTATATCTCGTGGTGCCTCCCCACTAATTTGAGAAAACATGATTAGGATCTGCTGTTATGCTTTGGTCGCTGATTTTTGAGAATCATCCATAATACCAATTTAGTAGGGCAAAATTAGTTACGGTAATCATTTCACTTGATTGTTTATATATAGAGTTGTAAAGCCGAAGAAATTTTTGAAATATTTAATTTGCTTGATATGGACAGTTTGTACAATCTTATCAATTGTATTGATCTTTAGGCAATGAGTCCTTTCAATATCACATCAAGTAGTGTGATTGATTGTTTGTGCATAAATCCACCTATACCTACGACAAAGTATCAAAGTTTGAACTTGGCAAATCAACAATTTCGTGGCAACTGACATGGAAAGAAAACTGAATTCACTAATCACAGATACAGTCATTAGTCTGAAAAGTTCTAAGCAGAAACTTGTTTTTTTGCCTGATGTATCTTTTCTACCTAACAGTGCTAACCTAAAATGAAAGTATGAAACAAGAAATTAATTGCATGGACCAAACAAGAAGAAAAATAAAACATTAGATAATGACACAACAAGTCTAGTCCCAGTTGCTTTTTATCAAAAGTGCCAATACAAACACACACAGACCCACTCCATGGATCGTGGAGTTCTTTTTATAGTCCCTTTTGCATAGCAATATTACCCGGAACAAAATACAACTCATTTCCCACACACGGACCATGCCCAGATCGTTTATACACTAACCAGCTCTAGTACAAATGTTACAAGAAGTCGAAAAAAATAGAAATAATGGAGAGAAAAAAACGTAAAAGAAAAATTAATCCATGAAAATACAGGGAGATGCGATGAAGCATCATGCTAAGGTAAAGAAATCCCTAAAAACACCTCAGACTGGTCGAGCATCAACAAATATACGGTGAGCTCCGCATGACAGTCAGGTGCAGAAAAAAATTATAAAACCCAAAATATCAGAACACCCCCCAAAGTTGTTGATTAATTAACTAATCAATCACCTTTCTGTGGTGTTAATTTCATCCTCAGGTTTGAAATTCCAATGGTAAACACAGCTCTCACTTCTCTCTAAATCAGATTTTTTAGCACCGCAACACAAGATGCCAAGCCCGCAAGGGGATTATTCTAGATGCGAAGTGGGCCGCTAACGGGTTCACGCCCAGAGTTAGTAGGGGGTTCTTTGTGCTTGAGGGAGAGGCTTGCAAACTGGGAATCAAGGTCTCTACTGCTACTTCGGCTGTGCATGCCAACAGTTTGTTGTTGTTGTTGTTGCATCTGCTGCTGCTGTTGGTATATGTTTCTCAGTCGTGCGACTTCTCTCTCAAACATCTCTTGTTGGACTGCATGATAAAAAAAAGGAAATGACAATCAAATTAGTAAATGTAAATCAAAGTACAACTAAATTAAGAATAAACCTACAAAAATTGTTCCTGTCGCTGTTGCATCTGCTGCTGCTGTTGGTATATATTTCATGGTGAGAACAATAGATTGCAGCCAGACACAATTTATCGAGCAAAAAATGTAAGTTCTGCTAATCTCATGAATTTTGATAGGTAAAGCTGGTAAAGAATGGCTATCAGCCCAGCACAGTGTTGGTTAGGTGGCCCAATTAAGACAATTCTACAATTAGGTATCCATTTAATCCACTAGACTTTCCTATCCTCGGTTGGAACATTAGACTAAAAAAAAGGCCAATAAAAAGGAAAAAAAATAGCTTACATCTTTTGATGAGTTGCTCTTGATTCAAGCTTTCAAGCCGCTGTTTAAGTGCCTTATTCTCCAAATCCAACATTATGTTTTGTTGGCTCAGAAACTCCATCTCTGCTGACACCTCCATTCCTTCTGCCTGCAGAATAAACCCTTTTACGTAAATACACCTCAAAAGGAAAGAGAAGCTTGCTTTTGAACTATAGATTATATCTTTTTTTAAATGATCTAACCTGAAGTGTTTGAACCTTTCTCTCCAGCTCCGCAATGTACTGGAGCTTCCTCACACGTGACCGTTGTGCGTATTGCCTATATCATTATAAAATAAAATCATATTTCAATTACACTCATATAATTAGGTTTCAAGGCAATGAACTTTACATTCTAATTAAATTTGTTAAAAGTTCTAATATGTTATGAGCTATTTGAGTACAGAACTGCTAAATTTCTATACAATGAGACATTTAGCATTCAGATCAGGTGCCGTGCGGCACAAAGGATGTCATGTTTGGCTCCACAAAACATAAATATCATCTACAAACCTGAGAAATTTGAACTAGAACACAGGCCCTTCTAAACATGACCTATATTCCTCCTCTAATTTTTCAAAAAGAAATAAGGAAAAGGATCATCACTCCATTTTTGTACAGAGACAAACCATGATAAAAGAATTGTAGTTACATGTCCTTTTGAATTATTTTTTTTCAGGGACAGATACAAAGGATCCTAATATATAACGCATTTCGGAGATGTTTATTACACTAATTTTGAAGTGGTTTACACATGAACACTTTATAAGAAGTTCTTACTGTTTAGCCCGCTTGGTATCAGCCTCTGACTGCATGTGCTTCGCATGTGGGTTTTCCTTTCTCTCAACAGCACTGTTTCCTCTCTGCTCTTGACCTGGCTCCTCTTTCTCCTTTTTAACCGAAGAATCAGGTGCAAGCACATCAGCATCCCGTGGGACCACTTTCTCCTTGCCATTATTTTGCCGGTGGAACCCAGTTGAGGCCACAGGGCCCTCCCAGACCCGGCCATGGGTCCGGCCTGCCAAATTCAGATCCGGGTACCTCAAATTATTGGATTCAACTGTTCCTCCCCATGTTGACCCAGTAAGGTCTGAACTGTAAATACTGGCACCATCAAAGAATGTAAAGGAGTCACTAGATGACCTTCTGTGCCCCCCACGCCTGACAGGGGTATCAGGCTCGTTCAGCAAGTCGTCAAGCCAGGAAGGTTGCTCTTCTAGAAAGCTTTCGGATGCATTTCGGTGGTGAAATGGGTGGCGCTGACCTAACTTAGTGTTAGTGTTTGGTTTGGAGCCGATTGTACCAGGGTCAATGTAATTTTGAGCAATTGGGGAAGGAAAGGGGCTTCTTGGAGGCAGAAATGATTGCTTTGTTGAAGAGGAATTGTTGTTTCGCAAATTGATCCCTTGTGTACTGGCCATAGTTCGACCTGTAAACCAAATTTATAGTAAATCAATGAATTTCTAGTGGCTTGGAAACCTGATTCGACACAAGTTTTTTACTATCAAAATAAAACACAAGTAAAAGAGAGGAAGCTTCTCTGAATCAAGTGTTCGTAAAACACTGAACACCTGCAAAATTTGGCCTTTCTGTTTTTTTATCACTCAACAGTAAAAAGTAAGATTATAACGTATCCAACAAATCCAATGCCAGTGCTCGCGATTCCAATTTAAAACTAGTATTGCCACAGGGAAAAGATCCGTATCAAGAAAAACACAACAGATCAACTATTTTAGATGGAAGTTCAGCTCAGCTCCAATCAAATAAACTCATATACATCTATAGTATGTATCAACTGGAGGAGAACAGAATCCCAAAATGAGGTCCTTTATGCATCTCAATCTTATCAGCATACGTTGACAGATAAAGATCATTAACAATTCTATTGGAATACAGTCATCTGAACCTGGCAATTGAACTCAAAAAGTACGGATCAGACAAAAACAGAGCTCGTAATTCTTTTGAGTAGCAAAGATCAAAATAATTAATAAAAATATTTAAAAAAAAAAAAAGAGAATCAGATAATCACTCACGATTTCCCACCTTGGAGGCAATCCGAATCGAACTACAAGAAAAAAATCTCCCAAATTTACACCTGTGATCTTTTTCACACAAAATAAAAGGATGGGGAAGAGAGGAACGGGGAACACAGAACGGAGGAGAGAGAGGAGCGGCCAAGAGCAGGATAGGTGGACTCGTCAAAGAATCGGGTTATAACTGCGATTTTTTTTTTTTTTTGTTATTTGTTTTGTTGTCGTAACAAGCCCACTTAACGGTAAACGAATAATTTTTGTGTCGTATTTTTAATAAAACCCCCATTAAAAGAAAATTAAACATATATTGTTTTTAATATTTACACGCATTTTGTTCTCTCTTTCGGAAAATGGTAAACCGAAAATTACAATTTCCAATTATTTTGACATCAGGTCATATATCTATTAGTTTCTCCGTTTAAAATGTTTACTTCACAATACAATGATTGAAAAAAAATGATAGAATTAAAACCTATAAAATTTTATGATTTTTTATATTTTATTTATTGTGGAATATAATAAAGAAAGTTTATAAAATAGACTGACCACATTCTTACAGACATAAACAAGCGTATAATTTAAGATGAGAAATAATTGCTTTAGATCTATTATTAATATTTGTTACATTCATTTCATTATTGTCAAGACGGCTTTAATGTATTATTACAAATTGAATTATTACGAGCAATTTAATTAAATAAAAGCTTGTTGCCGGATAAAATTTGTTAACGAATTGCTACAAAAGTAAGAAAATATCAATGAATAAACATAGTAACAAAAGTAGAGGACCAAACCACAATTTCCTGATTGAATAAATAAATGTTATAATAACAGGGTTAGATCTGTAAAAGTGAAGATATTAATGTGAAAAAAAGATGAAGGTGGGTGGGGGTGTGGGGAAAACGGGGAAATGACAACAAGGAGACAGCTAATGAGAGAGTTGGGATTTGGTAATTGGGTACTGCGCACAGCTGCTAGGATTTTTTTTAAAAACCGTAAATCAAAAAATTAATTCTACCAAACCAGCATGATGGCCTCTGTTTTTACAAAAACCATCAGAACCGAGATGCCAATTCGGTCCCAACGATTTTTTTTTCTCCGGACCGAATTGGCAATTCGGTCTTGCTGTTTTTCACCGATTGTAGAAAAAGCGTCACAGAAAATCAAAAAACAAGCCAGACCGAACTGCCAATTCGGTCCAGAGGTTTTTTTTAGCCTGGACCGAATTGGCAATTCGGTCCAGTTTTTTTTTTTTTTTTTTTTTTTTTTTTTTTTTTTTTTAGAGATGAGCAAAATTTGACATATATTAGCATATTCATACTAAAGTTACAACAACAATTTTTTTCATTTTCAAAGTCCAAATCGTCGATCCAAACCGTTCAACATGATCTCCACAATAAAATGTGCTTGCAGATCAAATTTTACATTTTTTGGAATTTGTTTACTATTTATTAAGTATTTTACAAAAAATAGTCATATTCAGACCATTGAATTTTGTACCCATCTTAATAAATAGTAAAAAAATTCAAAAAAATGTAAAATTTGATTTGCAATCACATTTTATTTAGATAATCATGTTGAATGGTTTGGATCGACGATTTGTCTCTTAAAAATTTAATTTTCAGTGTTAGATTTGTCTCTTAAAAAAAAAAAAAAAAAAAAAAAAAAAAAAAAAAAAAAAAAAAACTGGACCGAATTGCCAATTCGGTCCGGAGAAAAAAAAATCCTTCGGACCGAATTGGCAATTCGGTCCAGGCCTGTTCGGAGCCACACGATCTAATATTGATTTGTTGTGAAAAAGAGGGGGACCGAATTGCCAATTCGGTCCGGAGAAAAAAAAATCGTTGGGACCGAATTGGCATCTCGGTTCTGATGGTTTTTGTAAAAACAGAGGCCATCATGCTGGTTTGGTAGAATTAATTTTTTGATTTACGGTTTTTAAAAAAAATCCCAGCTGCTATATGCCTACAGATCCAATGCCCCTGCTCTTTTTTTATCTGGCTCACTGTTTTTCAATTTTTTTAGAGCATGTTTTGTGCTGTCTTAATGCTCTCTCAAACAGACAAATAGCGGTTCATGTTTTTCCAGCCACGGATCCCCACCATATTCCTCATTGGGCCATAAATGTTGCTGTTTTAGTTTTTTTTTTTTATTTCTAGAAATTATAATTTCGCTTTTGTTACGAATTTAATTCAAAATAGAATGTAGGTGAAATCCAGTTCCAATCTGATGACTGATAGGGAGTTGCGAGAACCAATTTTAGCGGTCGTGTGAAAAAACATTAGTGAGCAAAATTTGAAATGGATGAGTATTTGTAGAATGAGGGTATGGTACTTGATAATGTGCATATTCATATGTACTACGAATTATATTTTTGTTTTTAAAGTTTAAACAGTCATTTCAAACTGCTCAACATGATCTCTATTTGAAATGATCTTCATATAAATATGTATTTAGAGATCAAATTGTACATTTTTTTGAATATTTTACTAATTTTTTTAGATAGATAAAAAATCTCTAATTTTGAATGGTTTAGAATCTTTAGATAAGGTAATTTTCCATCTATTTAAAAAATAGTAAAATAATTCAAAAAATTATAAAATTTGATCTCGAACTACATTTTCATATGGAGATTATGTTAAGTGGTTTGAATTGGCTGTTTGGACTTTTAAAACAAAAAAAATATAGATTTGTAATACGGATTGATATGCTCCTTGCAAAGAACCATAGCCTCATTACGTATTTGTATTTCATTGATGGGGTACAGAGAGACTTGATAGCCTGTCCATGTTTATAGATCCGTCTCTCCTCAGATATTAGAGGGGGTGCAATGCATAATAGACAGTCTGAATTAATCTCAGCCAGATTAAATTCAATTCGGTGCCTATAGAAGACATAGGGGATACGAATTCCATGTTTACTGTAGTCTATTTTTCCTCAAACATGTCCAGAATAGATCCATTGCAAATTTTTGCATTGCATGAAACATTGAAAAGTGCTAGTGTAACATTCTTAAACATTATTAATTATACAAAAAAATGAGGTACTAGAACTCAATATGTCAACAGTTAAGAATTTTTGTGTTTTTAATATTACTTTATTTTGAAAATCAATTTTTAGTCTAGTGACAAATGCAATGCTCTTTGTGTGAGAGGTTGCGGGTTCGAAACTCAAATAGAAATTTTTTTTATAGATATTAAATAGTTGAGTGACTTGATTTCTAACTTTTATTAAGATAAAATATTACAAATATTACTTTATTTCTGAGATGCGTTAACTTTGTTCTGCTTTATTTTACCTTAAATAATTGATGTATTAAAGACTAAAACATATTAAAATATTTGAATCATCACTACTTCATTCGTCATATAAACACACTCCAATAAACACTCAGTTGTTTGAAAACATTTAATTCAGCTGAAACACTATAGGTAAAGAAAAATTAACGAGAGCTTGAGCGGTTTAAAATTATTTCATTTTCAGAACAATATGCCGAAAACTCATTACAATGGCAGTGACGGAACATAAATTTTACTATAGCGAGAACTGAATTTAATAAAAAAATAATATTCAATAGGACATATTTTAAAATAAGAAAATGTTTTATTAATTTAGAAGAACAAACTATATAATTTTATTAAAAATAACAGAAATTACACATAAAATTTAACTATAGGTGGACTTAGCCACCACTGATAAAATCCCCTTTTTTTTTTTGAGGAAGAAACGAGGGTCAAGCCCTCATTTGATTCATAAAAGTCTGATACAAAAGTTCTGTACAAAGTGGTAGGAAAGACAATTTGCTCAAAACATTTGAGCTAAAATACCCTTGTCCCAGTACCTAGTTAATAACAGAAAAAGTCTACCCGTATAAAGCAAGAAAAATGATAAAAAATAAAAATAAAAATAAAACAAAACCAGAATGAGTAGGAATTGAAGAGCACTGTCTGATGCAGTACTATGAGAAAATTTAGAATGTTCATATTCTCCTTCTTGCTGCTTCAATCAACCTGCACTGTTCCTCTATCTCCAACATGAGTTCTTCTACCTCTTTGGTTTCTTCTGTGAATATTCGTCTACACCGTTCTCTCCAGATTACAAACTGTGTTATCACCAGCAGTGTCTTTTCTCTCGGCTCCCCATTCTTGCTGATTTATAACTGTTGCTAATTATACAATTGTACATGAACAGATTTAAAGGGGAAATTTAAAGGGGAAATTAAGATCAAACTAAATGCACTTTTGCAACTTGCAGTGGAACTGCCTTGTGGTTTTGGGAAAAAAAACACTTTACAGTTGATGAGAAGTTTTTATGTCACAAACTGATACAATAATATTATTTTTATTTTAAAATTTGAAATCTAAATATTGAGTTCAAACTGTTAATAATGATGTATATTTCATGAAAATATATCCAAGCAATATTTTTTGGGTTTTCGTATTCACTTTATAGTAAATCAACTGGCAAAAAAAAAAAACAAAAAAAAAAGTTAATCTAGTTGTTACGTCTCTCGTTGAAACAAAAAATAAATAAATAACAATTTGAATGTGATATTTGAACAATAACAATTTTAAGTTCAATCATGCATCAAAAAGAGGTGCATAGGTCAATCATGCATGCACGATAACAAAAAGAAAGGATGCGGTATTCTAAAAAAAATATATAATCAAACTATGCCAAAAAAAAAATTATTTCACGCGTGAACCAAAATAAAAGTCGGGACATAAAGAAGCAATTTTTTAGGTTTGGGCTAACTATCTTGCATTCATGTAAAAGTACATTAAAAAATTATTTTACCACTTGCTTGCAATTCCATAATATAAAAAAAAGAAAAAAAAAGCAAAAGGAACATAAAATTGAATGGTTGTTTTTGGACCTTTTGTCATAAACCATCACGGTTTCAGTCGATATCATCCCAATTAAATCCTGATTTATATTTAGCATATATATTCATGATTCAATCCGATCGCAAACAATCATGAACGCGTTATGGACACATCTTCTCATTTTAAATCTAAAAAAAATAATAGAATAAATCTCGATGAAACACATTTTTTTTTTTAAATGGTAGCTTTCAACAGCCACCGGCTTTGATTAACAAAACCATTTACAAAGTTAATAAGTACACAAATTAAATCCACAGCGACTCAAAATCCCACCAAGTTGGATTTCTGTAACGAAAAATGAGCTAAATAAATAATTGAGGGGTAGTATTAAAATGACAGTTGTATAAGAGCGAGGCTATAATTGAGGAGTATAGTTCATAATACTCCATATTATAGATTAATATTTTAATTTTTTTAAATTCAAACAATTAATTTGAACTGTTTAACACGATCTTTGTATGAATATCTACATGTAGATTAAATTTTACATTGATTATTTGTAAGTAAGTAGAAAATCACTTGATGTTAGGTGTAAACGGATTGGATATTATCCGATTTGGTCAGGATCTGCATCCGGAATATTACTTAAATTATCCGATCCATATTTGTATCTGAGACAATCCATATCCGTATCTGTATCCGAAAAATTATAACGAATAAAGATTCGGTAAGATTTTTTACTATCCGTATCTGACCGTTTACACCCCTAAACCACAACAAATGTACTATATGTTTTTAAATTGATTTATTAAATTGCATATACATACCAATGATTTATTAAACTGCATATACATATATATATTCTGATGAACAATATAACACTATGACATAATTAGTGACTAATGTTTTGATAATATGATATATGTTTTGTAACCAACAAATGTATTATGAAAAATATTAGATCTAATTTATTAATGAAAAAATTATATTTCGATGTTATTCTTTACTATAATGTACATTAGTAATTTATTTTAATTATCCGAATTATATTCATATATGTATTCGTATTCGTATCCGTTTGATATCCGATCCGTATCCGTATCCGTTTAATATCAATCCGTATTTGTATCCGAAACTACCCGTATTCGTATTCATATCCGAAAAATTATAACGGATAATGATACGGTTTGACCACTATCCGATCCGATCCGTATATGACTGTTTACACTATGTAAAGATTCTAGACCATTCAAAGACAATGATTTTCTATCTATATTAAAAAATAGTAACAAGATTTAATAAATGTAAAATTTAGTCTTCAAGTACATTTCCATATAAAAATCATGTTAAATTGTTCAAATCGACTATTTAAATTTTGAAAACGAATATGTTTCGCTCCTTTCTGACCCTGTTTCAATAGAGAGTCAAGAAAATAAAAACGCAATCGCCTTAAAATGTGAACTATAAATTAAGTTCGATTTTCGCTAAAATTTGTCGAGCAATGTCAATATTATGAGTTCATGAAGCAACTCCTCAGATAAAGGCCCGAAATTTAAATGGGCGGTCCAGATTGGATTTGTTTTCTCAATTCATATCATCTAAGGTAATTTATACTTTTGAGTTTGAATTCTGTCAGTTTGTTGTATATTGACACAAAATTTAACGGGACCTCGTACATTACAGATTTGGATTAGATTGGTCCGATTTCCAGTTGAACAGTCTGAATTTAAACTCAAAAGGGGTGAGATAATGCAGAGAATATATCCAGACTAATTTTTCTTGGTCTCCATTGCTCAAGTAATCGACACACAAACGGATTTAAAATTGATAAGAAAAGGTATTCATTCAAATCCTTTTCAATTCGATGAGAATGCAATACTGTCTCTGTCTCTGTCTCAATCATCCCCTTCAGCAGTCACAAGTTGTCATTTATTAAACACAAGTATATCCTTTTCTTTATAGGGGTATCCTGTACTTCTTTGCTTAATTTTCGTAAGAATTTTTTTTTTTAAATCAGAGAGATACATCTATTTTTGTAAGCAATACTTTAGTGCTTTATTTGATTAATTTGTAAAACATATAATTATTAAATTTAATAATTTTTTTGAGTTGAAATATTTGAAGGTTCATAAGACAACATGGACCATTGAGGCTCTTCCCTTTTTCTTTTTGCAATTTTGAAATTTGGATAATCACTATGTGGTCAAAATCGATATATTCTTCTCGCAAACTTTCCGAAAAGTAGTTATTTGCTGAAATCGGACACTCAAGCGCCGAAATATGCTCGTTTGAAGATTTGTAAATTCAAAGAAAATTAGTAAAAAAATTTGAGGTTGAGCTGACAGGGAACAACCGTTCACAACGGTTAAATTAAATTATTGAATTGTAAGAATTAATTCCCTTGACGTTTTCAACAGAAATCATCAAAGGCCAACCGTTGGTCACAGTTGGCCAATCATTACAACGTTTGATCAATTGATTCAGCTAATTTTGCTGCAACTGTTGTGACGGTTGAGGGTAAAACCCTAATTTCGTTTCTTTTTGTATAAATAGAAATATTGGATTCGTTTCTATTGAATTATTGTCTCTTCCATCCGCCACAAATTGCAAAACATGTTTTTCTCTTCTGAGACCAAGCCACCATTGATTAGGTGTGCAAAAACAATTAATCTCTCGACTCAACATAAAATCCACTTCACTAATTTCTCAATATATTAGGTTAGAGTGATTATTCTTGAGTGTTCTTAGTGAGAGCCTTTTGTGTGTTCATTTATTCATAGTCGTGTGACTTCCCGCTTGTTCTATAAGGGCTCACCGGTTGGAGCTTTTGTACTCACTTTTCACGAGTTGTCCGTGTGACTTCTCGTTGGTTGTAAGGGCTCACCGGTTCACAAGTTGTACTCCTTTTCATTATAATAGAAAGACGCACTGAGAAGCGGTTGTGACGCCCCGGAGACATAGACGTTTTGCCGAACTCCGTTAACATCTCATGTCAATTTCTCTAACTCTTCTATTTATGTTTTTTTACACTTTGAGATTGTTAATACATGTCATAACTTGAATAATTGTACCAAAGTGTTTGAAATTTTAAAAGTCTCCATATTTACCCCTCTAGATGCAGTTAGAGACATAAAAAAAACTATTTATATAGTTATTCCAAAATACATTTAGAGTGTATTGTTTGTATTTGTTGATATTTTTAATAAAGTATGGTTACATTTATATTTCAAATATCGTCAGATAACATTTAATGTATGTCCTTTATAGACCCATAAATTTATATTAAAAAAAACCAAAGAAATACATTAGAAATTACTTATATAATTCCTCTAATATACCTTTACAACGTATTGTGTTTGTTTGTTTATGTTTTTAATGAATTAGATGACATTAATGATTAAAATATCAAAAAATTGTCAAATAAATCCAATGTATGTCCTCGACATGCCTATAAAAGAGATAAATTAGAAATTAATTGCAAATTATACATAATCTTCAAGGGTTCCTTAATAAGATATAATCGGCTTAAAATTATTTTCTTGTAGTTAAGCATGCCAAAATAATTTGCTTAAAGAATGAGTTCTTAAGTCAATGAAGATTATTAGTACTGTTTTCAGAAATTGATGACCAGGATAATTTTGTTTGGATGATCAATTTAAACATTACACCTCATCAAGCATATGTAACAGTATTGCTTTTAGCATTAATTTTTGCTTTAATTTTGAGCCTGATAATGACCGTATAGCATGGTATGTAACAATATTGCTTTGGTGTCTCATCTTGGTGCAAAGTATTCTAGGTCACGTACACATCAACCACTAAGGCGTTGCAAGACATCAACCACCATTAGCATCAACAAGGAGGTGGATGCTATAACTCTACATCTCAAGGACCTTCCTTTCTTGTTTGAAGACAAGAAATTGAAGGTATGATGTTAATGATTTGAAAATTGATTTTGGTTTGATTTCAGTCGCAAATGATGATATCTTTCGGTACTTTTCTTGTCAAAATTTTTGAAATTCCGTTGCTAATGAAGATTATTATTACTGTTTTCAGAAATTGATGATCAGGATAATTTTGTTTGGATCATCAATTTTAACATTACACCTCATCAAGCATATGTAACAGTATTGCTTTTAGCATTAATTTTTGCTTTAATTTTGAGCCTGATAATAACCGCATAACATGGTAATATCACAGCAATATTAAGCCGAAATTTTTATTTATACCATTTTTTTAAAAATAAATTAATAAAATAACCATCGTTTTTGGTCAATTCTAAATCTAACACGGCCGCAGAATGCCGGCGCGGACCCAAATGGGGGGGCCGCAGAATGGCAGAGCGGACCCCCATATGGGTCCGCTCCGGCATTCTGCGGACCCTCTTTTTTTTTTTTTACCAAGGCATAGGCCGCACAGCTACTTGTTGGTTCTGCGGACCCATATGGTTTGTTTAGTATTTGTTGGTTTAGGGATGCGTGCCAAGGTTTGAATATGGAATGAAAGTCAAAGCTGTAAACGAGATAAAAAAAAAATATATATATGGGTCCGCAGAATGCCGGAGCGGACCCATATGGGGGTCCGCTCTGGCATTCTGCGGCCCCCCCCATATGGGTCCGCTCCGGCATTCTGTGGCCGCGTTAGATTTAGAATTGACCAGAAACGATGGTTATTTTATTAATTTATTTTGTTAAAATGGTATAAATAAAAATTTCGGAATATTAAGACCTAGTAAGGTGGAGAAATAAAATTTACCAATGCATTAAATAGAAAGCGACTATTCGAACTATACTATGTTAAGTAAGAAATTATTGTTTTTTTTTTCTGTAGTTCGGATATTTAATAAAACAATTCCAATATGGATATTTGAGTATCCTCTCCGTAGCTTTCATAAAAAAATACAGTACGCTTGAAAGATCTTTTCTCCTGCTTATCTTCAACTATTTTAATTAAAATAAAAATAAAATCAAACCGTCTAATGTTTAAATATTCACAAAATATCTCAATGAGATTTTGCCCCTACATCCTTCCCCACGAAAAATATTATTTAACTACTATTATTTAACTACTATGTCAAAGACTAGTTCACGTTTATCTTCAATTTTATTTGTACAAATTTGTTCTATAACAAGGATTAACAAATCAAGAATTAAAAAAAGTATTTTTTTTGTTAAGAAAGACATATTTCACGATAAAAATGTAAACACGTATTAAGAGCATTTTAAAAAAAAAATAGATCTAACCGTCACCTTTTTTTGTTAATCTTTCAAAAATAAGAAAGGAAGAGAATTAGCTTGAGAGTTGAGAAACTGAATAAAAATAGTCTTGAGTTCTTAATAAAGGAATCAATTTGTGTCCGATGTCTATTGAATTCAAATTTGAGTCCGATGAATTTAGCGTTCGTCCGATCCGCTTTACAATTTGTGTGAATATTAAAGTGAACACACAATTTTGAAATAATACACAAGAATTTTGAAACAGTACACACGAATTTTGAAACGAATTGGACGGACGCCGAACCTATTGAACTCAATTTGAGTCCGATAAACATCAGACCCAAATTACTTCCCTTAATAGATATATGGTAGGTTCTTTCTTTAGTACCAATTTCTTTTTTAGTAGTTAGGATGACACCAAAAAGGCAAAAACAATGGCGCACTGTACAATTCGTTCGATTCGAAGCAAATATGCCAAATTTGATGTACTTTTTAAAAGGGAATATTTGAGATTTGAAGCTAATTTGTATCATATCTCTATTCTTATAAAAAGCACGTTGATGTCCTTATTTGTTAATGACTGTGATTAAAATATGAAATTTCAAATTTAATATTAGTCCTCTAATCAAATAGTATGTCTTTTTTTTATTCTATGTATTTTTTTTTATGTCTTTCTACGTGTAGAAGTCTAAATTTATTTAGACACGTACTCGTCACATGTAGATGTCATGATCTCTTCATTTTTTTTCGAAAACTTTCCTGAACCCCTCTTATTTGATTGTAGATACTCGATTTTCTTATTAGTTCTGATTTATTTTCATTTTTTTCAAATTAGTTGTGGATTGAAAAACAAAGTTGAAATGTTGTAATATTTTATATGAGCATATAAAAAATGATATAGATAAAATCTAAAGGTTTTATTTTAATATTTAAATTTTATATTTTAAGTTTTTAACATTTAAAAAATAGAAACATTTAAACCCTCTTCACAAAAATTTTGTATTCATCTGAAAAGCCAAGTCTTTTCTCCAAATTTTTTTTCTGTATTTAGTGCTCATATATATATATATATATATATATATATATATATATATATATATATATATATATATATATATACCCCTCTACATTCGTCACTATGTTTCTGGTATTTGAATTGCAATTGATTTTGTATTCTAGTAAAAACTATATGAACTTATAGTTAATGAATGGATAATAAGTATCAAAAAGTAATATTTTTGGAACGCTCAACATGGAACTCTATGGGCATCTGTAATTTTCATCGAAAAAATAGGGCAAACAAAATAAAATTAGGCTACAATGTTTCATAAAAGTAAACTACAACGACAAATTAGAAAAAAGAAAGCAACAAATAAAAAATGGAGAAGTCGATCTCGCTCACACTGTCCATATGACGAAGGCAATTAGTTCAATCTCCTCGGCCATATAAAAAATGCAACGAAGAAACCATCTTTATTTTTAAAATTTGGCGGTGAAGGCAAACTTTGCCGAGTGTCTTAATTATTTCTTAAAAGAAAATATTATAATGAATAATTCTTTTTCTGTGGGCTGCACTTAGAGTGGGAAAAATGGCACGCCGGAGCCGGCTCCGTCACGGAACGGCACGGTAACGGCACGGAACGGCACGGCACGCGTGTCATTCGCGTGCCGTGACTCGCGTGTCCCGTGCCGTGACCATTCGCGTGCCGTGACCATCTTTTGAAACTTTGGCACGGCACGGCACGGCACGTGAAAAATTTAGTCACGGCACGGCACGACACGTAATGACGCGAGTCACGTGTAATTAGGACCATTAGATATTGATTTAATGGTGAATCTTGAATAAATTAATTTAAAGTATGAATAAATGGCCACGCGAGTCACGCGAGTCACGCGGGTCACGGCACGTTTAGGCACGGCGTGACTCACGTGGCGTGACCATTCGCGTGCCGTGACCACCCCTTGACATTTTAGTCACGGCACGGCACGTGAAAAATTAACTTGGTCACGGCACGGCACGGCACGAGACCAAAGTCACGGCGTGTTAGTCACGGCACGGCACGGCACGGCACGTTTTTCCCTCTCTGCCTGCACTTAAAAGAAGATCGATGATAATCAATTAAATTTTTTTTTTTAGGAAATAATTTGATAATTTCGATGATATACTTCTACATTTATATTTTTTTTTAAACATATAAATTTTTTATAGACATATTGTTGAACTTTTTGAGTATCAAGTTTCGTATAATTTTAATGTTATTTGATATGACTGTTGTAATTTTTAAGTCATTTAATGAATGATAATACTTCCACCAAGTTTCATTATTCTTCATGTTAATCATATAAATATAATGTATATAACATATTAAAGGAAGGAATCAAAATTACATATTATTTTTTTTTGTCAACATTATCAAGTTAATCTTTTGTTAATAAATCCCTGTCCATATTGTTTTAATAATTGGAGATATATTAACATCAATTTACCTTAATAATCTTGATAACACTTTTTCAAATAAAAAAATAAAAAAATTATAAACTCTTTGTTTATTTTAAATTGCTTGTATATTCAATTTCATATAATTTAAATATCATTTGATAATTCATCAAATACTTAAGAAAGTTAGTTATTTCACCCATAAAAGCATCATCACTACACATCAAGATTGGAATTACCGTTTGCGCAAATGAAATTATCAAGAAAAGTACATGCCTCATCCTATACTATCCTATATGCTAGCGAACTTAGATCCAATAAGGTAACTGATCTCATAAAATGAGATCAGGATCGTTTATTTTGACCTGATACAACTTTTCAAGATTCCGTGCATTTATGGCAGTCCCAAAAACTATCACTCCGCTAGCTGAGATATTTTAAGATACCGGTACACGAGGAATACTCACTCTATGCTAGCTCTCCTGTTCGAAAACCAACACGAATCTTAACTCTATTGTTTTGACGACTCATGTTAAACAAGAGGGGTGCGAATCTGCTGCGATTCTGAGAGATCGCAGGATCCTGCGATTCTAATCTCAACCATTCAAACAATTAAATTCAGAATTCTTTGGAGAAGTCAGTTTTTGTGCACGAATCTCAAAACATCTGAACGGTTGGGATTGGAATCGCAGGGACCTGCGATCCAAACAAGAGTTCCGCACTCTCTAGTCTTTTTAATCCATTTGCACGCCAAACATTTTTCTTATCTCAACAATCTTATTGATTGTAAGATTTTTTTTTTTTTTTAAATTGAAGGTGGAGCATTCATCTCTGAGATAGAGATTCGTGCGCTATCATCATATTATTTTGTTAAGATAAAGATGGAAAGCAAGCCTCGATCTTTAAATATTTTAGTAGTATAAAATTGAACTCAATTGTACAAAAAAATTGAACTCAACTGTAGTATATTATACATATCCAAAGGGAAGGTTGAGGCCTTGAGGGAGAAGAGATATTAATGGCGTCCCCTAGCATTGCAAAAGTATTGATGGAAGAAAGCACACAGGTGAGAATCTTCCATTCGAGCAAAAGGATTTAAATATATGGCGCTTTTTATTGAGAGTATATATGTGATGTGCCTATGATCCCTTCACATGGCGCGCAAGTCATCTATGTAGCTAATCTGGTTGTGTAAATAGGCTCTGTTTTAGATGGTCTGACGAACAGAGAAGAGATAGTTTCATTTAAGAAAAAGATTAGGAACAGATGCCTTGTAAGGAGGGCAATTAAAGTAATCATGTGGGCATTAAATTCTGTACCGATAACTAGAAGATAGAAGATAGAAGATAAATGTATAGAGACAGATATTTCTATCCAGAATTGAAAAAAGACATCTCTCCCATCTGTTGCTCTTCGAAAGGCGAAAACAAGGGCGACATTGAAGGCCATCACCAACCTCCAAGCCAACCACCCAAAACCTACCTATGCCCAGGTTACAATAGGAACACTGCCCCAGAAACCATGCCAAGGAACTCCTTCACTCTCTTTCCGTCAGTTCTCCCAGCAAGCAACATTGAAGGCCATAGATGAATACCACCAACTGGAGACCACTCAACAAAAGGAAACCAAGAGTTGAAGGAACAGCCAAAAGCAGCCAGCAAGGACGACGAGATGGTGAATCAATTTCTACAAGGACATACTGCAGAACAATCTTTTACAGCACCGATATTCACTCCTCAACCATCATCAGAGGAAGAATGGAAAACAGTAAACAGAAGGTGCAAGACTCAAAACAAAGCACAACAGAGTAAGCACATCAACCCCATGCTTCAAAAGCGTTTACAGGAACTCAAGGAAAATGGAAAATGCTTTAAATGCATGGAGAAGGGACACACTCAAGCTTTGTGCAGAAATGCCATTAAATGCTACAAATGCAGTAAATATGGCCATATTTCAGCAAGGTGTAGAGTTATCAGGGCACAAACAAAAGACACTACAAATAGAGGCAACACGTTTCAACCCAAACACATTTACACTTCCCAGTCTCAGCAATTTCACCATCAGCAGCCACCAAAGAAACAATCTTTGCCTCAGCCACAATCTGACCCAATGGAAAATTGGCAAACAATGCCGATGATGCACCCTGACCGCATACCGCACCGTCGCACCGACCTCATGAGGGTGTTTGTTGCCAACCGAGAAGGTCTTCACCCAACAAATAGAGGTTTAGAGAGGGCAGCAGTAGCGCACTTCGGCCCGAATGTAAACGAGCGCAGCGCACAACACCGTCTTGCCAACACCTTAGCCGCTCATTTAAACTGTCACCCGAAAGATTTCCTTATTGGCAAAGCCGATCCGGGTGAAGGAGACATGATGGTCGTCTTCCCAACTGAAACAATGCGAAACCATGCAGTTCATGTGGGAGTCTTTGCAATAGACCACGACTCGCACGTGCAACTTGCAAAATGGAAACAAAGTGAACGAATGGTTTACGACCCGACTACGCACAAGGCACGTCTCACACTTGAAAATGTCCCATACAACAACTGGAACATGGAGAACCTAGAACAACTTCTCTCAGGAGTTGGGCATGTCCTTAAGATGGCCCCGGTCATGGTGAATGGCAATTTCGACACCCTTCGGGTACTCGTCGCATGCCACAACCCGGTCTTCATCCCACCGACTCTACTAATGACTACTCATCCCTTCTCAACAACAGTTTACATTAACCTTGAGGGATGGCTACACGTGCCATCCGGGACCTTACCACCACCTAGAGGAGATCAAATATTTCGTAATACCCCGCGGCGAGACGACCGGCCACCGTCACCTAGAGCAAGAAGACAGCCTTCGGAGTCAAGTGACTACAGCAGAGCAATAACAGATGAATATCAGATGGGAGCAAGCTCGACATACTCAAGAAGAACACGTCAGCTGCAACAAGAATTACCAATGGCAGCACTGGACACTCCATTAAAGGGAACAAATGGAGATCACTTGACAGAGACCAAAACGAGGAGTGTAATCCTCGTACAGAGGGATGGAACGGCACATCTGCCTTTACCTAAACAAGTACCAAAGGTACTGGTCAAAGAGACCTCGGACAGTGTTATTCTCCACGCGCAAAAAGGTCAGCTTGAAATAAACATCTTATTTCAAAAACTTGTACCAACTCCAAACAGAGAGGGATACAGCTGGTCAGCACTAGCCTACAGCAAATTTGGACAAAAGCCCAAAAGGGACAATACTTGATGTATTACTGAGTTAGCTGAAAAGGGCGGCCCAATAAGCCTCATAGAGGCTGAAAGCCCAATAGTAAGCTGGGATTTACCAAGAGAAGAGCAGCCCATTCTCCCTATACACACCATCAGCGATAATTCAAATCCAGCCACGGCTCAACAAGAGGACGGGCCCCCACCAGGCTTTGAGAGGCGCATATTATTAAAGGAGGTTAGGCGCAGCCCGAGATTAATGAGGAAAAATGAAGGCAAATACATTTCACCAGAAAATAAAGCAAGAAGAGTGTTGGGATACGAAGAGATGCCGACTAGACCAAAATCGGCCAAAAGAAAGACGGCGGGACTAGAAGAAACAAAACTCACCTACATGCAAGATTTCGAACCCCTATCTATTTTTCAAGCTGAAGCTGTTATTGGAGCAGCAGGAGTGGAGTTAGATCAGCAGATGCAGGAAGGGTTGCACAACATTATCACCATCCCAAGCACCGCCATGGAGTCGGTACCGCAACAGAGCTAGAGACCACGCAAGCATCAAAGTTCCAAGTTGTAATGCACTGTTTTAATGTTAATTAGGGCTAATTTTATGCTTTGGGGGAAGAGGATTGCAATAAGTGAAATTGGGTTAGCAGGAAGGTGGAGCATTTTTAGAAGTCAGTATGCACTTGGAACTATGTACCGATTAGGATTTTCAATTGGAAAAAGCTGGAGTTTTTGTTCTTAATGAATCAAACCATCAAATTAAAGTTTATTTCATGGAATGTTCGCGGATTAAATATGAGACAAAAAAGAGTGGCCGTTAGACAAACCTTCCTAATTGAGAAGCCAGATTTGATTTGTTTGCAAGAAACAAAAATGGAACACATAAACGCTACGGAAGTTCGAGAAATCTGCGGTACAAATTTAAAAGAATTTGTGATGTTGCCGGCACAACACACAAGAGGGGGGGTTTTAGTGGCATGGTCATCTCGAAAATTCACCTTGCTACAGACCCAAATAAGGACATATAGTGTCAACGTGTTACTCCAAAAAAAGACAGATACAACAACATTCTGGTTTTCGGGTATTTATGGACCAGCAACACAACAGGGTAGACGGGAATATAAGGAAGAATTAAGGTCAATTAAGCCAACGGATGGAACTCCTTGGCTGTTGGGAGGAGACCTCAATGTTACTTTATCATCAGAAGACAGAATGGAGAGCAACCAAAGGGAGTGGAGAACAACTGTAGATTTCGCCAATTTAATTTCCTCTTTGGAATTAATCAACATCCCCCTGAGTGGACGCCGATTCACCTGGTCAAATGAGCGTGAACAACCACATCTTGCTAGACTTGACAGATTTTTAATATCGGACGAGTGGAACAGGACATACCCGATATCAGACCAAAAAGCGCTACCGAACACTTCATCCGATCATTGTCCGATTTTATTCACTGCCACCACAAGAATCAAGAAGTCGAGACTCTTTCGTTTCGAGAATTGTTGGCTGCGTTTTGAAAGCTTCAGGGAACACATCTCATACACATGGCAACAACTAGGGGTAGCAAGCACACCCATCCAACTACACAACAAGTTACTCAAAATTCAGCAGACAATCAAAGAATGGACAAAAGACAAAACAAGTAAGGTCAAAATTCAGCTCATCATTTGTAGAGAATTTTTTGGTTGGCTAGACCAAGTCAAAGAGAGAAGGACACCAATGCCACTAGAGAAATATATAACAGCCATATTAAAAAGAAGATATGTGATACTCTCAACAATTGAAGAAGACTTTTGGAGGCAGAGAGCACGCACCAAATGGGAAATTCAAGGGGATAGAAGCACAAAATATTTTCACAACCTTGCCTCAGCATCAAATAAGGTAAATACAATTCAGCAACTTGAACACAATGGAGTATCATGTACTGACCCGAAATCCAAAGCACAAGCATTTTTTCAGTTTTACACGGGATTGATAGGAACCCACTCACAACCGACACCACCACTCTGCTGGCCGAACCTTTATCCAAGTGGCATAGAGAGTTCGGACTCTGTTGAATTGATAGAAATGTGCACAGTGCAAGAAATCAAAGAAGTTATCAAACAATGGCCTAGAAATAAAAGTCCCGGACCAGATGGCTTTTCGGGAGAATTTTACAACCAATTCTGTGATTTGATAGCCGTAGATTTACACAAGGTTTTCACATATGCCATTGAAAATAAGATCTCTTTGGAACCATTGAACACATCATACATCGCCCTCTTACCGAAAAAGGAAGCCCCTCTTACAGTCCAAGACTTTCGACCGATTAGCCTACTTCACGGGGTGCAAAAAATCTTCTCCAAGTTATTAGCTAATAGGTTGCAACAGAAAATCCCGAAATTACTTCATAATGCCCAGACTGGCTTCTTGAAGAATAGACAAATATGTGAGTGTTACCTATATGCACAACATGTTCTCCACAGAGCGTATCCTGCGGAGTAAGGCAGGGGGACCCACTATCCCCACTATTGTTCATCATGGCTATCGATTTCTTAGCAAGATACGCTCAAAAACTAGCAAACATACAAGCAATTCGGCTACCTTTTGAAGGAATGTCACCATGCCTATTATACGCGGACGACGCATTGTTCTTTGTCAAACCCGAAACACAGCAGCTTCAAGTCCTTCAAATCATGCTCAAGGCATTTCAGCACATCTCAGGCCTTTCGGTTAATCTTTCTAAGTCGGAATTGATAATAACAACAGGTACGCAACACATGTAACAGGACTTGGCAAATGTGATCGGTTGCCATCTAGGAAGCTTTCCATTTACATATCTAGGGCTCCCGTTATCGAACAAGAAACTGCCAAGACAAGCCTTTATGCCATTGCTACAGAGAATGAATAAAAGGCTAGCCGGATGGGCAGCCAAGAACCTCACTATTGCGGGACGAATAGTATTGTTAAATGCTGTCCTTTCATCTCTACCCACCTATTTCATGTCTTGCATGCGACTACCGGATTGGGTGGTCAAGGATATCGATAAAATAAGGTGCAACTTCTTATGGCATGGAGTTTCCAATCAACCGAAGAAAATGTCTTTAGCAAATTGGGAGCTCGTGTGCAAACCGAAAAATCATGGGGGTTTAGGAATAATGGACCTAACAAAGTTTAATCAAGCATTGCTTATTAAATGGTACTTTCAATGGGAAAAACCGACCAAAGCTCTTTGGAAAACCCTGTTCATGAATTCACTGCATCCAAATCAACTACTTCCAGATTCACCTTTGTTCAACAGGATCTCCAAAACAACAAAGCATTTTTGTCAAATGTCCTTCATACATGACCCGGGGAACGGCAAGCGAATCTCACTTTGGAATCACAATTGGGGTCACGGAATATTGTGTAAGGAATTGCCGGATCTCTACTCACATGCCTTAGTTTCTGACATCACATTACAAGGGGCAAAACAGTCAACTACATTATCATCATTGTTCAGACACACTTTAACAAATGATGCACAGGAAGAATTACGAAAGCTAACATGGATGCTACAACAAACACACCTCAAGGAACAGGAAAACGATGATGTCAAATGGAGATGGACGGAATCAGGAGATTATACGGTGAAGACGGGCTATCGCATGTACAAGGAAGAACCAAGGTTACAATCTCACATTCATAGGATTTGGAAGTTACAAACCCCACCGCGCATGAAGGTCTTCGCATGGCTAGCACTACTCAATAGACTACCGACCATCGACAATCTAAATAAACGAGGATGACCAATTGTCAATCGATGCCCACTGTGTAAAAATGCACTCGAATCAGTCAAACATTTGTTCAAGGACTGCACATTTTCAAAAGAACTATATAGGGCAGTTGCAACCACAGTACCTATCACTCAGCTACGGTTCATGCTCAAATCTCGGATACCAAAGAAGCAAAGATCGACTGCATTAATCACTCAATTCATATTATGGCGTGAGCGTTGTGCTAGAACCTTTACAGAAGTGAGCAAAGATATACTGGATCTCAAGGAAGAAGTATCTTGGCAATTGAAGTTTTATTCAATAGAACCAAACTAGAAGAAGAAGGCCACCAGGCGATTCACATCCCAGACTTGTTTCTTTTATTTACATTTCATCTTTCTTATTTTCCTTTATTTCCTTTAGTCACTTTACTTAGGCTCAATTGTATTGAGCACATTGTTCTTTATTTTACTGTTACATAACTTATGTAATGGACAAAATCTTGAATGAAATAGGGGCTAGACCCATATTTTTCTTCAAAAAAAAAAAATGTATAGAGACAAACATTCATCTATTCTGGGACTGTCCATACTCTGCGGCCTTATGGCGGATCACGATGCGTACATCTCGGATGCCTTTAACCATCACGGGATACGATTCTCATGTGGCGTTTTGGTTAGCACAATCCAGACCCTTAGATAAGGCGCAACTAAAAGTGTGGGACATATGCTGGGCGGCGACTCTGTGATCCATATGGCGAGAGAAGAACAACAGAATTTTCTCCCAGAAGACAAAGCCAATTAGCATACTCTCAGATGAGATTATAAGAGAAATACAACAATAGCGGATCTGCTGCTAACATCGCGACGAGAAAGAGTTATACAGTTTTACACTATTTAGTTAAAGAGACAGAGTTATGTAAATAGTTTTCATTTTCTTTAAAGTCCGTGACGACCAGTGTAAATATTTTTTTATCAATGAAAACCCATAAGATGACAACTTGCCACCTTACCCTCAAAAAAGAAGAAGATAGAAGATAGAAGATAAAGCAATTTAATGCCTTAAATTTTGTATATTATTTTTCATCAGTTCATTATAATTAGTAGATCAATTAATCATCTGGAATGCCAATTAAGGAGCATTTGATACATACACCTTAGTGAGAATCCATTTCATGAAATAACTAGAACCTATACCTCTCCTTGATAATATTCAGAATTTAATGATACTTTGGCGATTTTTTTATCTATCTAATTGTGTTCACATGCTTATCAGATTCTAGAGGCAATTAAGCAATGCTCATATAAAAACAATCACGCTCAACAAGCCTCAGAAATTCAATGCCTTCACACATAAAAGTTAATTAACTTTTAAATCTAATTTGATATTATATTTATTTAATAATAATCTCATATTTAAATTAATATTATATTACATTTAATATTTAAACTAACATTTTTTAATACTAATCTAATAATATTATATATTTATATTTAATACTAATCTAATATTTAAACTAATATTATATTACAATTAACATTTAAACTAATATTATATTACATTTAATATATTTAAACTAATATTATATTATATTAATCTACTATTTAATTTAATACTAATCTAATCTAATATTATATTTATTTAATACTAATTAAATATTTTATTTAATACTAATTTAATATTTAAACTAACTCCAATTGAGAGGAATGAAATATTTTATTAATATCACTAACCCCACTAGTTCTATTCTCGCTAACTCACTATTTCTAGAGGTATGTTTGGTTGGATTGAGAATAAGCTATTTTTGGGTTAGGCTATTTTTGGAGTTAGGCTATTTGGAATAGCTTATTCGGTATTTAGTTGGGTTAGAATAGCTAAAATAGTGAATTCAATTTTTTTGTCTTATTAGAATAGATTATTCCTAAGAGTTTTGAGATTTAACTATTCTAATAAGACAAACAATAGTTATTCTTGATTTGGCTATTAAGCTATTATTATTTTGCAATCAAACATACCTATGAGTTAGTAGAATAGAGTTATTCTTGAGCTAATCCAATTTGCTAATTGTGTTTGGATCATCAAGATTTGATAATAGTGGGTTAACTCTATTATTAGATGATCTAAACGCACCTGGTATAGTTTGTGAGACTACATTCGTGCTAGTTGTAAACTTGTCATGCTAGAAAATAATGTTGCGAACTTGCGAAAGATGAAAATATCTTCTTTTCGGTGGATGCATGTAGGACCAATTTGGTACGAAATTGAAAATTTAAATGACCAAATAATAAATCAGCAATGTCTAAATTACTATTTTCTTTTTGTTTGATCATGAAAAATAATCATAAACTTTTTACATTTACTTCAATAAGAAATCATGTTTTTTAAAGAATTATATTCAAAATTAGATACGTCGAAGTTGTTATTTCTAACTATTTAAATAACTTTGTTAAGAAAAAAATTTCCTAAAAAATCAACATTAAAAATTCAGTTAAAAACACAAAAATTGTTCATCAGACTAATTACATTTTTCTCTTGTTTAATCTCATTCATTTTTTAATTTAATTATTGTTCGTAGCTAATTACTACTCAAAAACAATAATGATAAGGTAGCCCGTAGTTGGCATTATACAAGTCCAGTACTGGCAACTGGTAAATTCCCTTTTTTTTTTATTTTTTGCTTAAACCCAAATTCGCCATTTGACTATTTGTGACCCTTATAGAGGACGAATCAGACTCGTTTTCTTCAGAGATTCACTCCGTAAGGACCGTCATGAACGGATAAAACAAATTATTTACCAAAATTGTATTATGAAATAAAAACCAATTAAATGCATGGAACGTGGGTTCCTTTGAGGCCTACCTTGGCGAACTTCTCTTTTTCCAAAAAAAATAAAATAATTGCATAGCAGAATTCAATGAAGAAACATATCAATTTGAAATTTAATTCGCATCAGCAGTCAGAGCATAATTTCAATGAAGAAACAAATCTATTGGAGGATTTCTGCATTTTGCGCATAGAGGAGATGCCCCCACATGGCCTTGCTCGAATGTGGGCCCACCGTAACAGGTGCAATTCCCGTTTGGGCTGATACTGCCAGCGGGCCACCGACATGCTGCTCACGTGTCCATGTGTGGTCAACTCCAAAAAACCATTGGATACCCACTGTCGATTGTCAGACTTCGTTTTTTTTTTTTTTGTGATATAATAGACTTCGTTTCCTTCCAAACCGGGTTCGCACGTTTTAAATACCTTTTTTTTTTTCCTGTATCTCTCTTTTTTTTTCCATCTCAAATGGAAATGATATGCAATTACAGTTGTAGCTACCGTGAACCAGACAGGTTCAGGTTCAGTGTCAGGTCAGATATCTTTTAAGTCTTTACATTCAGTCATTTTATTATTTACCTTAGTTGTGCAAGACCTGAACACATTCTACCTTTTAATTGATATTCTTGAATTATTTTGTTTCTTGGATAAGATCTCAGAAAATTTCCCAAGTAGAAATTTGAGCCAATTTATCGGCGATTTTGAACTCCAAATTTGATGTTGGCAATTATCAACATCCATTAATGACTCGTGAGAAAAATGACTATAATTGACACTAGCAATGGACAGTGTCAATTATATTCTGTGAATTTATATAATTGACAACATCCCGATTAAATTTTTAAATCGCCCACTTTACTGCTAATTTCTTTGCCTTGCTTAGATAGAGACCAAAAAAGAAAAAGAACGATGTACATTTCACCGTGAGTTGCGTGTTTGTCCAACATAATTGCTAAAATCTTTTTGTAGGTGGCTAGAAGATGCTAAATATAATCATATTTGGATTTTAGATTAAGATGGAAAGGTCTTAATATAATCATATTCCTTACAATTAAATTTACATAGTATTAAGATTTAAATTATCAGATCACACCCCGTCTTAAGTTCTTCAATTAACGAGAGTTTGGCTTTCTAATTAACACAGGCATCAATATTGTATGTTTGACTTGACTACATATCCATTTATCTTAAAATAGACCCCTTCGTTTTAATATGTTTACCTTTTACAATTTAAGTTAACAGCTCACTTAACGTGGTTCCTTAGTTCGAGCCTTCCAGGGTGTACAATTTGATTTTTTTAGGGAGCGTCTTTTAACTGTTCTTGTAACAATTTTTTATTATTTTCCTAAGACATAATTTGATAATGAAGCCTCAATTGATTCTAGCACGCAGAATGATTAAACGCAATAACGCAGCAGTACCGCCACTCTTAATCAAGTGGTCAAACCTTAAAGAGGAAGATGCATCCTGGGAGGTAAACTAAAAGCAAACCGAAACCAACACACTAGTTGAACTTCGCCACTAACTACTTGAGAACCACTTAATATTTGAAAAATTTTACAATTGACGTGTGCAAATATGAATACATATGCGCATAAGTATTAATATATAACGAGTGAGGCTACGGTGCTATGCATAGCACGGATTGGGTCCGTGCTACGGCTCAAAATTTGACTTTTCAAAATCCTAACGGTCGATCCGAACCGTTCAACATGATTATAAAATGAATATGTACTTGCAAACCAAATTTTATATTTTTTCGAATTTTTTTTAGATAGGCAATTTTTGGATGATCCAGAATGTTCAGATCAAGTGATTTTCGAAAAAATAGTAAAAAAATTCGAAAAAATATAAAATTTGGTTTGCAAGTACATATTCATTTTATAATCATGTTGAACGGTTCGGATCGACCATTAAAATTTTAAAAAGTCAAATTTTGAGCCGTAGCACGGACCCAATCCGTGCTATGCATAGCACCGTAGCCTCACTCATATATAACATATCAAATATTTATACTTAAGATATCAAGTATTTCGAAAAAAACTGAATATATCAGTTTTATTTTATCTCTCTCATCACATACCCATCTTTTACATGTTTTTATAAGTGAGTTTTTTTTTCTCCGTTCAATCTCGCCAATATTTCTGAAGGTCTGTGAGGAATTTTGCTATTTAAAAACCATGAACGTCTTCTACGCAATTTTATCTTTTAAATGAAATCTATGATGAAGTACTTTCGGGTTGTCCGTCGAGCAAGTATTCATATCTCGTCATGTAAATATTCATATCTTATCGAGCAAGTATTCGTACCTCGTCACAAATACCCTAAACGTCCTCCAAGCATTAACTATCTGAGAGACCTTCCTTTTACTCTTGAGGAAAATAGAAAAACAATTTTTTCTTGTAATCCTGTCCAGGTCCTCATGGGCTTTCTTTTTTATTCTATCAGTCATTTTGGGATCTGGTTCACCCTAATCTTCTTAAGTTATTTCAGGCATTTTATAATAGAACTTTGGATATTTCTAAATTGAACTTAGCCTCTATATGTCTAATCCCTAAAAAGGAATATGCCTCTTCCATTAAACAATATAGGCCCATTAGTCTTATTAATTGTAGTTTTAAAATGATGACTAAGTTATTAACTAATAGACTTTCATTAATGTTAGATCCTCTTATAGATGATTCTCATGCTGCTTTTATTAAAGGTCGAATAATTGGGGATAATATAGTATGTGCTCATGAAATACTGCACCAAGTTAGATATATTATCTAAGCAGAAAGGTATTCTTCTCAAGCTTGATTTTGAGAAAGCTTTTGATAAGGTTAATTGGGATTTTTTACTTGAGATATTAGCTGTTAGAGGTTTTGGAGTACTATTTATTAACTGGATTCGAGGTATTTTGCAAAGTGGTAGAACATGTGTATCTTTTAATGGTGAACTAGGTGATTATTTCCATTGTAAAAAGGTCTCCGACAGGGGGATCATCTTTCTCCTCTACTTTTGACTTGGTAGCATATACTCTTAATGAAATTCTTAGTAAGGCACAATCTGCTGGTTTAATATCTGGCTTAGGTAATGCAGTTGAGGTTTTGAACTTACATTTTGCAGATGACACTCTGTTGTTTTTGGAGGCCAATTCCCTCATGGTAGATTACCTTAATTTTCTTCTTTTAGGTTTCGAAAATTTATCTGGTTTAAAAATTAATTTTCATAAGAGTGAACTTATTCTTTTAAATATTTCTGATCAGGAATCAACCTTTTTAGCTAGACAGTTAAATTGTAAGATTAGTTCTTTGCCCATTTCTTACTTGGGTGTTCCTCTTCATTGGAAGAAATTAAGTTTAACATATTGATACTCATTAGTAGATAAAATTGATAGGAGATTACCAACTTGGAAATGCTCTTTATTGTCATTGGGGGTAGAGTCACCTTATTAAATTATGTTTTGTCATCCATTCGTTATATTGGCTATCTATTTATAGATTACCAGTCACTATTAGAAAAAAGATTGATATCATTAGAAAACAGTTTCTTTGGGCTAATGGTACCACTGGGAGAAGAAAATATCATCTTATTAAATGGTCAAATGTTTGTTTAGCCAAAAACCATGGAGGATTAGGTGTACTAGATCTTAATTATATGACTATTGTTTTGTTAGCTAAATGGTGGTTTAGATTTAAGGACCCCACTGTAAATGGTAAATGGAAATCCATTCTAATTGCTAAATATGATTCTACTGGTTTAGCTTCTACTAGATTTCTTCATTTTGGGTTAGTATTCTAGATCTTACAAAAATATTTAATATGGGTATTAATAGGATTGTAGGTGATGGTAGTGATACTTCCTTTTGGTTAGATAGATGGCATGGGAATTGCTCTTTATATTGTGTCTTCCCTAATCTCTTTAGAATTACATCTAATCCATCCATTACTGTATCTGCAATGTTCTCTAATTTTCCATTTAATTTGCAATTTAACAGGCAATTAACTGTGATTATCCTTTATGAATGGAATCAGCTATTAGGTCTTTTCCCTTTTCATTCTTTAGATTCAGCTCAGTTAGATAGTATCTACTAGAGATGGACTTCTTCGGTTTTTTTATTGTTAACTCTCTTTATAAATGGCTTTCATTTAGCGGTATTCCAAACAATATTTTCAATAATCTTTGGAAGGCAAAGATTCCTTTTAAGATCAAAGCTTTTGTTTGGTTACTTCGGCAGGATAAAATTCTTACTAAATGCAATTTAAGAACTAGAGGTTGGCAAGGCAATGTAGATTGTACATTTTGTGGTGCCCCTGAGACTGTAAATCACCTTTTTGTTACTTGTTCATTAATTTCTACTTTGTGGTCTTGGATTGGTAATCATAACAATTTTGTTTTTAATTGCACACAAGTGTCTGACCTTTGGAATTTTGATTATTAGATACCTTTAAAAGATTCATTATTGGTTGAGTTAATTAGGACAGCTACTTTGTGGATTGTTTGGTTAATTAGAAATAAAATTTGTTTTCAGAATACACTAGTTCCATCTATTAGTTCTGTAGACTCTTCTATAATTGCAATGACCTCATATTGGTGTAAGGCTCGTTTAGATAACTCATATTTCAAGTTATCATTAATTATGTCTTTTGATGTTTCTCCTTTGACTCAGATAGGCCCCCTGATAGTACTATCGGGCACAGACTTGTAGGACCAAGCTAGCTCCTCGTTGGATTCAGACGTGGACCCTTCTTATGGTTTCGAAGGGTCGGACATGGCGATATATGATGCCATATATAGATGCAGCAGCTGGATTATTATCTTCTGATTTGTCTTTAGTTGATACTAGCTCCTCTTCCACCAGTGTAGGGTTGGGCAAAATAGCTCGAACTCGTAACTCGCTCATTTATAGCTCGCTTTAACTCGCTCATTTACAACTCGAGTTAGTTCCAACTCGAGTTGGCTGACTCGTTTAATAAATGAGCTGAGTTTGAGCTGACCCCAACTCGCTCATTTATAACTCGAGTTACATAAAGTTACACAGTCTTGGACACAAAAAATCCCAGAATAACCAAAACCAAACCCAAACTCGGCTCAAACTCGTTTATAACTGTGTTGTATTGATTTAACTGGTTAAACGAGTTTATAAACGAGTTGTGAGCCAACTCGAGTTGATAACGAGCTGAGTTCGAGTTGGCTCTACAGCTCGTTATTACCATCCCAACTCGAGTTGACTCGCTCATTTATTTAATGAGCTGAGTTCGAGTTGGAGGTAACTCGCTCAAACTCGGCTCATTTACAGCCCTACACTAGTGTGATTGATATTAGTGATATTAGTGGCATTTAGGGGAATCTCTTGTGTTCATTTGCTGTTATGTTAGTCTTGTTTTTTCCTGGACTTTTATGTTACTATGTTTTGTGGATGGTAGCTATGTTCCATTAGTTAGGTCTATATTTGAATATTCGGGGCTATGCACTACTTTTGTATGAACTATGTTATTTCGTAATGAAACAGGTGGAATATTTCCACTTTTGCCCAAAAAAAAAAAAAGGGACCACTAACTACCTAGGAGACTGCCTATACGAGTATACAGAGTTTGGGAAGGGGGAATGGGTTTGGGGACTTTGGGGTATTAATCAGGTAACAAAGAGCAGTTTTGATGGTATAGTCTGGTTCAACTGGTTACCAAACAATTACCTTAACCAGCTTCGAAACGAAATCTGGGAATTCAATACTGATGGTAGGACAGGCAGGAAATACTTTAATTCTGGAAACCCAACTAAACAAAATGCTTCGTATTTTGTAGAAACTACAAACTACAAAGGCTCTATAGTTTTGTTTCTCGTGTCTAAATTATATATAATATAAGTAAGTTCTGTGAAAGGATTGGGGGCACGAGGAAAAAATAATTTCTACAATCGTGCCCTTTGGTTGACTTTGTCCGTACACTATATTATTATTCAAGGATTGCCTTTACACTTCAAGATTATTAGATAATGACAGTGTATAGAGCGTCATGGACATAACATTCAATTCAAAGAACACAAAGAGCTATGCATTCACTTGTTAATCCAAAAACATGTAACTAATTTGATATTATTATCTGAAATGACGTCTAAGTTAGCACATTCATTTATTGTAGTATCTCATATCATAAGGTTGAAGGGCACGAAATAATTTATAATTCTTACCACGGTCCACAGGTCCACGCCCCCGTAAACTGTTGAGGTGAAAATAATTATACACAACCAAGTAAGGTATGATAAAACCTGGGTAAACCAACATTATGAACATTGCTATTCTCCATCATATTCATCAATATGTTAAGACTTAGTTGAGCTTTATTTTCTAAAGAGGTGTCCAAATTACAATCTGGAGTTTATTTAGCAAAAGCGTCCATAAATTATACTACGGTGCTCCAACGGAAAGGAAATTCAATAACTGCTTATATCACTCTATTGTCAGCCTCTTGTGCTTTCTACAAAGCTCTTTATGTCAAAAACATCATCACCACACTTTGTGATGACACCCTGCAATTATGAAATATTAACTCAATGGAGTTGGCTATGTAACATTTAATGACTTCAATGGAATCAATGAAGCTTTGATGCGATTTTTTAAAAAAAGAAGAAAAAAAAGAAAGAAACTCAATAGAGCTTATGTAGAGAACGAAAGAGAGAATGAAAAAGGACAAGGACAGGTCAGCATACAGGTAACAATTGTTAAATTTAACAAACCTAAAAAGGAACCCAGAGGTCCCAGACCTGGAATTTTTATTTCAAGGTTTTTCAGTTCTAAACCATCTGGTAAATAAAATGTTAAGGAACTAGTTATACGAAGTAATATCCTCTATATCATGTGCCATTGGATTGAGAATTTATGTCTTGGCTTATTATATTTGTCAATGTTTTGTGATTGTCACCATAAATTAACAACAACTCACAGAAAATAGAGATACCTTTTCAGTTATGATGGCAGTTATCAGGCTAGCTGGAGTAACATCAAAAGCAGGATTCCACACTGCAATTCCACTTGCTGCAACTTGTTTTCCAAGACCTCCTTCGGAATTAAGTAATTCCTTAGGCGATCTCTCCTCTATCACAATTTTCTGACCAGAAGATATTGACAGGTCGATGGAAGTTAAAGGCGCTGCCACGTAAAATTGCACACCATGGTGCTTTGCACAAAGTGCGAGGCTATAGGTCCCGATTTTATTAGCAGTGTCACCTTTAATATGAAAGAAGGTGTGAGAAAACATCAAAGCAATCATAAATTAATACCTAGTGGTTATATGGTATCTGAGCTATAACTGTCAGGCCCGGTATTGTTATGGCAATAGCAAGCAGGGTCTGTACCCTATTTCTCTTCTTCCTTATTGGTCATATTTTGGACAATTTGCTTCATTTGAATAAAGTAAAGGATAAAATAGCTTTAACTACCATTTGCAGCAATCCGGTCTGCACCAACTACAACAGCATTGACACTTCCTGATTTCATAAGTGCTGCAACTGCAGAATCAGTAACTAGAATTGCAGGGATTTTATCATGAACCAATTCATAAGCCGTAAGCCTTGACCCCTGCAAGTGATGCATCAAAACAAATGTAAGCACAAGCTTTTGATGATCCCAAATGCATGTAAAACAAGAGATAACCAAATAGCTTGGAATTTTGCCTGGTTAAATGGTCGGGTCTCAGTGCAAAAGGCCTTATCTAAATAACCTCCTGCATGAAGAGCACGAATTACACCAAGTGCAGTTCCATAGCCAGCTGTTGCCAGACTGTCACCAAAATCAGAGTTAGATTAAGAACTCTTATCCAATATGCCACTTCATAAATGTACTTTTGTGGGACATACCTGCCAGTGTTGCAATGTGTCAGGATGCACAATTTATCTAAGCCCTCAGATTTATTTCGAAGAAAGATGGCACCATGGGACCCAATTGCCTTGTTATCGGCAACATCATTTTCAAGCATCGCCTCAGCTGCCTCAACAAAAGCCTGATTAAATTAAAAAAAACAAATTATTGATGAAAACTTAATGAAACAAATACCTTACAATCCAGTACAGAAATTAGCAAAGTCTTTAGTTGCCTAAATGTTTTGTTTAAATTATTGGGATCCAACTTCACAAATAGGCTGGTGTCACAAAAACCTGAGCTGACTTGGTGCAGAATATGGCATCTCTTGAAGGTATGTGAGTGCTTCGAGAAATTTTCTTAAGTACCAGTTTAATGCAAAAACTGCGAGTAGAAAATGGAATACAAAAAGGTAATTTGTGTTGTTACCTTAAATACAGTCTTGACCTCAGTTGTGGTTTCAGAAGTATTTCGAACTAAATCTCCAAGTTTTGTTGCCGCATCAGAGAGATTCACAGCAGTTGGCCGGCTGCCACAAAAGGATATAGAGGTCAACCAAAACACAAAAGAGTCAAAAAGGTACAGCAGCTGAATGGTCATATTTTAGTGGAAAATTAGGATAACTTGAAAGTGGTCAACTGGTAGCACGTATAAGAATCTAGTACTGCTGAAATGCATGAGAAGTTGAAGAATTACCAAACTTGGTTACTTGAACTTCAATTTGGTTCTTTCTAAATTTGTTTAATTGCTTGCTCATTTCAATCTCCTCAATGTAAGCAAGGAGACGGGTAATAATCTGTTAGTCAAGTCGAACTCAAAAACTAGATGTCTCATTCTGAGTTGGTTTCAGACAAGAAAGTATTCAGTACAAGGAAATTCTTCTATAGAATTTACAAAACGACTTGAATTTACTGACTGCTGCAGGTATGGCCTGACCTGGAACCAAAATGAAATGGCCTGCACATTAACATCTTTCTTGTATCACTAGTTGATAAACATTTGGCCAAACCTCACATTGGTAAAGCGAAGTGTCAGCTATATATGTTAACACGACTTCTGCACTGACAGCATTGTAGTCGTAGACACCAAAACTAATTGGCAAGACAGAACATCACACAAATATTTGTAAACTTAGTTTAAATTTCAGGTCCGATATACAATTTTACCTTGAAACTAAGAATTCTAGTTTCTTGACAATAAAATCAGCAGCGTCAGCAGGAGCTCCTTTGAATTCAAGACTGTGAATTTCAACAGCTAAAGAAAGAGCGGCTGCTATTGCAATTGCTGGAGCACCTCTAACCACCATATCTCTTATTGCATTCCTTGATGGTGTGTATCACAAGCATAAAATAATGTGCATACGGATTAGCTCCAAATGGAAGGAAAATGGATTGATATCAGAAACTAACCACTCAAATTAATGCTGAGTTTATCTTGGTAATTGGAAAAAAAAAAGGTGTAAAATCCCAATAAGTGCAATCTAACTAAATCCATATTAACATTTCAGCACCAGAGTAACCAAATAACAAGCTACAATTTTTATACAGAGATTGAAAAGGTGAATGTATGATTTCACTGTTTAATTTTTCTATTGGTACTCTGCCAAAAGGAAATTATTATTTATATATTTAACAAGTGTATCATCCTTCTACAGAGTATATGGTAAAGAGTAACCCAGACGACCCAAAGTAACAACTAGTTTTGCTTGGTTAACAGAATTTTACTTGACATAGTAGGCAAAGCACCTACTAACAACTCCGTTAACAAAATGAAATAAGGGAGGTAGAAACATTTAGAAATAAAGGTTTCTGAGAGGTAACAATTTACAATTTAATTATGAGTCTCATTCAGAGTAACCTAGAAATTATGGACTCAGGGATATAAATTCCCTTAAAGATTTGCTGATTAAGAAAACTTAACAGGCCTTACAGGCGGAGCCAAAATAAGCATTTCCTAGCAGGTATCAAGGTTAAAAAATGGCATATCAATATTAGATTCATGTGTCACAAACTAGACCAGATTGTTGAATTAAAAGGAAATATTTCATAGGCACAGCTTTGTAGCACTTAGTTTAGCCACAGTAAATGTTTGCCCCATTATAATATGAAGCTCTCTGATCATCAGTAACATGCACGCTAAAAAGATGGAAATTGAAAATTGAATTAATGATCAACACTAGAGAAAGTTGACGAGAGCAGTAAACAAACCATCCATCCTTGGAATCCTGGATATTAAGGTATACGCTCTCCAGCGGCAGTTTTCTCTGTCAAAACCAAAATAAATTTAGTTAACAGAAAAAGAAAAAAAAAAAAAACAGTTCGATATCTATTGTAACTTTGTAAGGATCGAATAAAATAGATGAAAAATTAAATTGGACCTGATCGAGGAGGCGGAGAGAGCCGCGCTGGTAGCAAATTGCTTTGAGAGCTTCTGGCGTTTCGTTAGATTCTCCCATGGTTAATTCGCACAAAGGGAAACAAAATATCGCTTGAGACGGGTAGTAAGAACAGCGAAAGAGTGGATTGTTTAGTTTTTAGTTAAAATAAATTCAATTGATTGTATGAGCCCTGCGTTGGGCTTCGGTAAGAGAATGATTGCTGGATTGTGCCGATAATATAATAAAGGATTGTAAACTGGCAGCCTCTGTCGCGCCATTTCAAAAAAAAATATAATAAAGGAATGCGTCGCATGCTTGTCGATTAGGATTCTCTGTGTAATTGTGTGGCATGCGTTTTGCGATTTTCATAGTCGGCCTTATTAGAAGCGTAGTGACAACTTAATTGTTCTGAAAAAGTTCAGCGAGATAAAAAATTCGTAATTCGGGTATAATTTGAAAATAATTCGGTACAACAGGGAAACAAAAAAAAATTAAAAATTACAAAAAAAACTCTAAAAAAAATTTAATATTTTTTTGCGTTTTTATTGTGAATAATTCGTAATTCGTGTTTTAGCGTTTTATTCGCTAATAAAACGTATTATACTTTTTTTTACGTTTTAAACGGAATTCGGTTCGGTAACGTCCAAAAAACATTTAATACGCAAATAAAATGCAAATATATCGCGAGCGCTGTCAGTATGATTATAAGAATGGTAATTGATAATAGTAAAATGGTTGTTAGAAACGTACAATAGAAAAGTGTAATTTGGAAGAAGCGAAGTATGTTGGATAAATTAAAGGAGAGGATGATATTGGACGAAGTATTCTTGTGTTTTGTTGTTCTTGGATTAGGGGTGCAAACGCATTGAATAATATCCGACAGTATCCAAATTTGTATCCGATAATTAGATATAGATATCCGATGTTCGAATATCCGTACGGATACGGATAAGGATATGGTTTTAAATTTTGATTATTCATATTCAAATAGTTAATATATACCATATAGTTTTAATATACATTATGAAAATATTTATGTATCTACCTATGAATATTCGATATCTGATCCGTATCCATACATATTCATTTAATATCCAATCCGTATTCATATTTTAAAAATAAAAATAAATACGGATATGGTTTTACCACTATCCGATCCGTCTGCACCCCTATCTTGGATGTATCTTGTAATTTATTATTTTAAGTATTGTTTTAAATAGCAATATTATTCTGATTAATATTATCTTTGGTCGTAAATTTACTATTGGATGATTAGAAAGAATTGCATACCTGACACGGTCGTAAATTTATTATCTTGTAATTTATTAGCTTCTGTCTCTTTTCGGAGAGACACATGTTTTTAATTCTCAAGAAAAAATATCTAAAAGATGTTGAGGTATACTGAATTCTTTTATAAAAAAAAGGCTATTGGATGATTAGAATAGTACTTAGTATAGCACTGTGTTGTTATTTTAAGAAAATAAAAATAATTAGAATAGTACTTAATAATATTTTAAGAAAATAAAATAACAAATGAGAGGAGAAGGATTAATTTCTCAAAAAATATCATATTTAGAAAATGATAATATTTACTCAAGGAGAGGAGAGATGAATGATATTATTTCTTTTCGGTATTATTTTATCTTTTAATATTGGACAAGTATTTATTTTGAACAATACTCCTTTAACTAATATTCTTGGCCATATTACTTCAAGTATCACTATTTTTAGCGTTATTCTTTAAGGGTGCGTTTGGATGACACAGGAATAGCGCTAACCCAGGAACAGCTGCTATTCCTGGCGAGCTATTCTTAACACAGCACGTTTGGGTGAAAAAAAACGCTATTCTCAACAAAGGAATAGCTCGGGTTAGCTGCTGTTCCGCTATTCCTATGAAATGTTGGGTTAGCAGCTATTCCTAACCCCAGGAACAGCTGCTATTCCGAGCTATTCCTTGATTCATCCAAACGCACCCTAATTCACCAAACAAACATGTTTTTTTCTTGAAGTAGTGAAATGGTACTTTTTGAGCATCCTTCTAAATAATATTATTTGTGTTTGATAAAACCTATTACACGGAATAATATTATTATAAAAAATAAAACTAGAAGAGCAGGTTACGAAATGATCTGCAGAGAGAAGAGAGAATGATGCATAACATACTCTTTAAGTTATAATTAAAATATTATAAGCCATGTACAGATTGAAACTAACAATCTTTAAATATTAATTCTAAAGCTAGTAAAATAATTTAATTTGCTTCGATACTACTACATTGTGAAAGTGTGATAAAATAAATTAATACTCAAGCATCTAGAGAGCAGTTGACACGAGATGTTGCTCGATCGATAAACATAAATATACTATAATTATGATATTTTTGAACTTTTTTCGTGAAAATTTAGTACATTTTTTTTTCGGTACATAGAAAATTATCGATCAAAATATTGTGTTTGTGGATTGTTTTTTATAGTTTTGTAATGTATTTGTTGAAAGTTCACCTAAGCGATAAAAAAATATCAAAATACAAGTCTACGACTCTACAATGCTCAAATAGCAAAGGCCGTTAAAAGAGGATCCGACTCTGCTGCTTTTCTCTAAAAAAAGCAGAGTCTTGCTTTTCAGATCTCAACCATTCAAATTTGTTGAAATTTGTGCATGCAAAAATTTCTTTATCGAAATACACGAATAGAAAATTTTAAATAGTTGGGATCTGAAAAGCAGGACTCTCAGCAGAGTCGGATCCGTTAGAAGACGCGCATAAAGAATCCAACACTGCCGCCGGATTGGATGAGTCACGGGAAGAAATAGTTCCGTCGTGTTCTTTATCGGCAGTTCGGCACTGTTCACTTTATTGGGTAAAAGACGAATAAGAACATATTCTTTTGGTCGGGCGGCCAGACAAAGCTAATGGTCTAATAAGAACATATTCTTATTGAACCGGCTCGGTTAATACTAAATTAAAAATAGTCAATTAAATTTTATTTAGTTTTTAAAAATTTTAATCGAACTAACTGAATTAAACTTGTCTAGCGAATAAAAAAACTGAAGTAAAATTTAATTTATTTAGTTGAACCGAATTAAGATTAAATTTCAAAATATCAAAACTCCATAAATATATTTAATAATCATAAAATAAATATCAAGTTATATATCAGTTGAACCGAAATAAGAAAAAATAATCTGAATCAGATATAAAAAGACCGAAGTTAAAGTAAATACCAAATAAATTTCGATATATTTGATCTAACCGAAATAAGAATAAACTAAATTAAATATAAAAAAACTGAAGTAATTATAAAGTTCCACTAAACTGAACCATTTAAACCAAAAAATTGGACTATGAAATTCGAAATTTGTCGGTTAAGTTGATAATCAAATAAACCGGATCCAATGAACACTATTCTTGAACGCTAGTTGTTTTCATACGCCCTTAACCACTGAAAAGTGACGGTTGTGATTGGATCAAAAGACGTTTATGTTTATATTTTAAATTAATTAATATTATATTTATGATTGTATTATTATGACGGAAATATTTTAGTTATATTTTTACATGTATATTAATTAATTCGTACTAAATTAAATGGTTATTAAATATTATTTATAACGCAATATGTGTATTCATTTATATTTTTAATAAATTTATGCAAGATTTATTATTCAAAATAATCAAAACTGACTATAATATCTAAATAATATCATTTGCATATTGCATAAATTTATATTTGTTATATTAAACCGATATATAAATATTATGTATAAAATTTCACAAAAATGCATTCACGGTATGTATCTGTTCAAACTTTTAGTCAATTTAGAAACATTTTGTAAGGTTTCGGGTAGGTTATTTGTACAACAATTCGATTCAATTCATGATTTGTTCACTACCCGAAAATCAGAATTCATGTATAAAACTAATTCTAAGATTAATATAGAATTTACCACTAGACGCGTAGCGGATATCTTCGTCTAGTCATAGAAGCAGTCACCCTTCTCTGTTCCTTCTTCCTGTCAGATGTACGCACCAGCGATAGCAGTTGCGTCTCTATCAGTATCCACACGAACAAATTGACAAACTTCTGTCAGTTGATGTACTAGCACCACACAGACAGCCCCTTCGAACTTCTCTTTATCTCTCTCTTTCGATCTGGTAGATATATGTTTAATTGAACAGCAACGAATTTGATCTGATGTACTCATATATATAAGCAAAGAGGTCAGTTCGCACTTATTCAATTGCACCACTTGGTTACACCTATCCAAATGTACATATCTAGATTGGCTGCATCTATCCAGATCGTTAGAGAGAATGTTAGCAGAATTTTGGCCCATATTATATTAAGCCCAATATGGTTTAATTCATATTCAATTTCAGTAATTAACTATTAATTATGGCCCAAAATATTATGGCCTTTAGGACACTTCTAACACATTTGTCATTCCAAAATTACCAAAAATTACCTATAATGTCCGAGTAATATCCGTTACATGTGAGAAAGTTTATTTGTGCTAAATCAGACATATACATCACATATTACGGATAAATTCTGCAATAGTATATTTACAATGGCCACGTGTGATCGTTCATTTTTTTAATTTATTCAGGGCATGTTGGGTGGCTTAATTCCCATAATTTTTTATAGGAATAAGGATTCCCCTGGAAGCCACCTAATCAACCTTGGCATTGCCAAAGCCCGATCTCATTGTAAATGGAAGCTAGTGGGTACACACGGGGCTCAATCAATCTCCCTTTGTGTATGCGCTCCTTGCCGATCTCGGATGCTCAATCCGTATGCTAAAAAAAGGTAAGGAATTCCGTCTATTCCAATCGGGAGTATTATTATTGGGCTAGGTAGGTAGCTGTTCCCGAGTCTTCGAGGGAATCTATTTAGGTTTCAGTCTGCTAGTTTCTTTGATCTTAGTTGGTGTTCCTTTTCTATTTTCTTCCAATAGTTCGAAAGGGAGCAGTGTGACTTTGTGTTTACTCAAAGCTTTAATATGAATAAAAACAAGAGTGTGTGATCAATTTACTCATTTATCATTTTAGTTCACTCTGATATTACTTTGCATTGTATAGTCAATTTACTCATTTAAATTTTTCGAAAATCTGATATATACAATTATATTGATCATAATCAGTGATTAGTATCAATACACTTAATATAGTTTAATTTTAGTATTATATCTTCTATAAAAAGAAAAAAAAAATCAACATCTTAATAATTTTTTCATACATTTGCTGAGCACTTATATTCTAAAATTTCCCAAATTAAATGACTTTGGTATTCACAAATTAAAATTTCCCTTCTCATAAAAATGACCAATACTAACTAATTATGTCTGAGCTATGTGTTTTACATACGTAAAAATACATAATCAAACATATACATCAAATATTATGCATAAAATTTCACTAGAGCTTGGCACGTTCACTATGCGCCTTTGTACATGTTTTTAATCAAAATGATACATCAAATAATATTTATACATTGCTCGAAAAGAAATTTACAGTGTTCTTATGTATATGTTTTAAATTTTTAAACAATTTAAACATTATTAACGATTTAATCATCAAAACCGACAGATTAACTTTAACCGAACTTGGAATTTTCAAGCTTTCAAGCTTTCAAGTTGCCTCTGAATTTCGTATTTGTTACCGTGGCTTGAACTGGTGGCAATCTGAAACCTCCTACCATCAAATCTTCCGTGTATTTCTTTAATAAACCGCATACTAGGTTGCTAGGGGTACACTACTAATCTAATTTATTCTATCAATCCGTTCTATGACTTCTAAGTTCGATATGAAAAACAATTAACGAATATTGTATTCGATGCAGTGCGAATTTGATTTTAATTGACCCCCTAAAGGCTAAAGGGGTCGTTTCTAAATTTTAATAAATAGACATATTATGTCTGGGCAAAAAAGAGTACTAATCTTGGACTGGGTCAACTCAACGGTGAAAGAAATCTACAAGCCCAAACCTGATCCGCGAAGAGAAGCCCGGAAAATTTATTATCATTACTAAAACCCTAGTCGTTGTTGCGATCCGAGCGTCTGGCTTAAACCCTGGTCGTTCTCCGTCCTGCTCGCTTACCCAGCTATGGCGCTTGCTCTGTCTCGCCACCTCCACCGCGCCATTCCTCTCTCCTTTTATCTTCTAAAGTCTCTCCCTCCTACTCTCCCCGCGTCGTCTCCTCCCATCCGGCCACCAAATTCACTTCTTCAGACCCTAGGGTTTAGATCCTCGCCCCATCTGTTCAATTACCGATCCGACATTAGGGGCGAAGAAAACAAGATATCTCCAGACGAGATTCTGTTTGAGGGATGTGATTATAACCACTGGTTGATCACGATGGATTTTTCTAACATAACTGATCCCAAGCCTACGCCAGAAGAGATGATAGAGACCTATGTACAGACCTGTGCCAAGGTCGTGGGAAGGTATAGTTAATTTTTCCTGGTTATTTGTTGCATCAGTATATAGACTACTCACCAGACTGATTTGTAAGGTAGTGGTAGTGGTAGTAGTAATGGTACTGGTACTGGTACTGGTACTGGTACTGGTACTGGTACTGTCATGTTGTGTATTATTCTTAAAATCATTTTGACTGAGCCATAGTCTAATACAAAGACTTCAATTTCAGCTAGAGCTGTTTCCTATTGATTTCAATCCCTTCATAAGCATGTAATAATTTCTTGTTTAGTCTGTTGTCCTTTTGGCTATCTTAAAGCAAAGTAATTGTTGTATAAATAATCGTTGCTTGCTATATTCTAGCGTGGAGGAGGCAAAGAAGAGGATATATGCTTGTAGCACGACAACATATAATGGTTTCCAAGTTGAAATGACTGAAGAAATGTCTGAAAAGTTTAAAGGTAACTCCCTAGGCTTTATTAATCCTTTTGTTTTTCATTTTTCTATTTCTCGTAACTTGGAAAAAAATGTGTATTTCTCTTTTTGTTCAAATTGTTTTATTTCAATGACAGGTTTGCCCGGAGTTGTGTTCGTTTTGCCAGATTCATACCTGTACCCTGAATCAAAGGAGTATGGAGGTATTTTATATTTTAACATCATCTATCTAATTATTTGTACTCTTGTATGAATCCTTATAGAAAATAGTAAGCACATCTACTCCTTGTCTCTTTTTGCTGTATAAAATGACTTAGAAGGGAAATTTAATAAATGCATACACGTTTACATACCTGTTCCAGATTTGTTAACTCTTGTTGTGGAACTACAACAACAAAGAGCAAAGATCCTTACAAGGAAAGTAGTTGATTTTAAGTGGTATAACCGTATGAGATCTACTGGTATAGTATATGGATAGCAACATTTGTATGGTCATGTTAAATAATTGCTATGTATTTACTAATTATAGAATATGTATGCTAAAGCTCATAGAGGTTTTGTTGTCTCCAATAGACTGTCACCTGGGGAACCAAAATGCACCTTACTAGACTCCGTCACATAGTTGAATGAATTATAATTTTCTCCGACTACACAGGGGATAAGTATGATAACGGAGTGATCACCCCAAGGCCACCTCCGATACAATTTGGCACCCAAAGACGTAGAAATACAATCAGATTTGAGCGAAACCGTCCTTACAGCAACCCCGTGACCGAGCAACAACAGGGTAATTTCCAAAACTATCCCCAACAACGGGCAGGGAATTTCCAAAATTATCCCCAACAACGGCCAGGGAATTTCCAAAACTCCCCCCCGCAACAGTCGGGAAATTTCCAAAACTACCCTCAACAACAGGGGCAGCAGCCAAGTAATTTACCGAACTTCTCCAATCAACAGGGGCAACAGCCAGGGAATTTCCAAAACTATCCCCAGCAACAGAGGCCACAGCCAGGGAATTTCCAAAACCATACCCAGCAACAGAGGCCACAGCCAGAAAATTTCCAAAACTATCCTCAACAACAAGATAATTTCCAAAATTATCCCCAGCAACGAGGAAATTTTCAAAACTACCCCCAGGGACCCAGACAGGGTGACCTGCCACATGGAGGAATGGATGGTGGTTACCAGGGGGATTTCAACCAGGGGCAAAGAGGTAATGTTCGCCCTCGAGAACAGAGAAACTTCTCTCGAGGTCCTCCTGTTTACGGCACAGGTCCTGCTGATGATGCTCATGGGGGGCGTACACAAGTGCCCCAGGACCCCTGGCAGGTACACTCTTTAACTTTCTACTCTTTGTTTTTCACTTGTGGTGATATGTTATTGCTGATGCTGTGTACATTCTGGCCATGGCATGCCAGTTCCTGGTAAATCTGGCACAGCTTATATTCTTCATGAAATATTCTGTTGCTGTGAATTTTTTAATGGAATAAATGTTCTTTTGGTGCACCTTTTTATTTTCAGGAGAGCCAGTAAAGGAAATAAAATCTCTTGGAGCTTTTGATTTAGGAAGAATGGAAGTATAATATTGGTCTTACTAGTTTGGTTCCTTCTTATTTTTTTCCTTGTACTTGAAAACCTGGAGTCCTGATTTGTAAATAAAGTTTTTCTTTGTAAGAGTAACCTTCCACTTGTAAAAACATTATGTTTAAATTGAAGATATTTTTTCTTTCAAAAATAAAGAGATGATTAAATAAATGGTGGTTGCTCACTTGCTCTTTTCTGATTACATTATATCATCTATCCTAATTTATTGGCTTTCAGTACAATCCCAATATTTTGGTAATTGATTAGTATTATTATTTTGCAATAGCTTATTACTATAGTTTATGTACAGTTTTTGTTCATGGTTTGTAATAGGAAATGTTGTTGGCGTTCTCAGATCGAAATATAATGGTAATGAGGCTTTTCTGGCAATTTTTTTTTATCCATCTCAAGAGTGAAAAAAGAGGGTTTCAGCTGTTCGCAGCAGGAATTTCTTGAGCTAATTATGCGATCTGAAAAGTTTCTCTTTCTTCATCAGATAAAATTTATCGCATCAGATACAGTTAGATTATGAGCGATTGTGTCCTTTCTTTTTTTTTTTTTTCTTTTTTGAGGAAAAGCAGTGCATAAATTATTTACCGGGTTGAAAGGAACGGTGTGAAAGTCTAAAAAGTTGAATTGTAGCAAACAAATTCACCTATCTCTTGTTGGAAAAAAAAAAGGCAGTATGAAAAGCAAGTAATACAATAAATTTAAGATTCCTCTATTTGGAAATAACTTTTGTAAGCCAAGCCAATAGAAATTAAAGGGAAGATTAATATTCTAACTCAAATGAACACATTTTATAGCTTGAATACAAATTTGTCTTACAGAAAAACATAATGCATAACGGTGCAAAAATACGAGGGGAGGTGCCGATTTTTTTATTAATACTCTAAATTTTTTTTTTTACTGAATATACTATTGATTTCGAAATATTTCGAAAAATACCTTGACCGCCCACAATGGGGCGGTTTGCTATGATTTTATTTTTTTTTCAATTTTTTATAGCTGGTTGGCTATGTTTTTTTTAGAAAGATTGTTTAGTACATATAGAATGTTTGTCTCACTGCTTCTATAATTTCTCTTTTTTTTTAATTTTTTGGATACTCTTATTGTTTGATTTTGGTTTATATTGGTCTCACAGTAATCTGATACAATCCGAATCCAAAATTCATTAAGAATAAGTAAATAAATAAATATTATTTGAGTTATTTCAAAGCTAAATGAGAAATATTTTTCTTTCGGACGGATGTTTATGAATGCTCTAACAATTTTGATATGTGTCTTTCTTTTATAATGCATCTGTATTAATTTTTTTGTAAGTCATTTCTCTCATTTATAAAGCACATGTATGTTGTACATGTATTTATGTAAGACATCACTCGTAAACAGGCGAGGCTAGGACAAGGGATGAGGCAAGAGAGACGATGTCTTCACTGAGAAGGCGAAAAACGACGACGAAATTTCAAACGGCCATAAAACGACGCTCGAGTGTCCAATTTCAGCAAATGACCACTTTTTGGAGAACTTGCGAGAAGATGTATGAGTCGGTGACAGCAATGCTGTTTTTCAAAATTTAGAATTGGAAAAAACTAAGGAAGAGCCTCAAAACTTTAGTTGAAGTTTCCGATTAAGTTTTTCATTTATAATTTTCGATCTAAGTAGCTCAGTAAATTGGTTATATAATGAACTTGTAGAATTTCAATTTTTACTATTTTTTATGATTTATGAGATGACACAAAATGACTTAAAAATAAAAGAAAATTGCCAATATTTTATGAAAGAGAACAAGAGTATATTTTCTTGGTACATGAGTTCTATACAATATCTAAGGTTCAGCTCTAGTTTCACACATATATATTTTATTTGTCATATATTATATTTAATAAAAAAATATGAGTATCCAAAAAGAGAGAAAAAAAAATATAAAAGCAGTGAGACTGAATTACTGTTAGTGTCTAATTTTTAAAATATTCATTATATACACACTAAACATCTTTAAAAAAATAGCAAACCGTCCCACTGTGGGCGGTCAGGTATGTAAGCAAACCGCCCCATAGAGAAGCGGTTAGGGTGTTTTTCAAAATATATGAAAACTGAGGGTATATTTGTTATTTTTTTATTTTTTTGAGGGTTTTTAAAAAAAAAATTGGGGGGAGGCGTGTTTTTGTTTCTGTTTTTCTCCCTAATATCCTTTTTGGGGCTGTGGGCTAAAAGGGTATCAAACTATCAATCTCCAAAGATTAAACTAGCACTCAACATAGATCTGTAAAAACTAGTTCCGGTAAATATAATGGGCTTTCAGACTTTAAAAAAAAAAAAAAAACTAGCACTCAAAACAAAACGGTGAGATCCTTTGTTCCTTGAATTCAATGGTTGATCCAGTATATCATATTTCAAGGCAAAAGTCTCCGTTTCTGCTCACCCGACATTTATATTAATATCCAAAGTTTAATACAAATTATTAATTATACCCACATTCCCAAACTTTTACTAAAAATACCCAAGCCGGCCAGAAAATGGCCGGCTTAGGTACCAGAGTAAACCGGCCATTTTCTGGCCGGCTTACTCCATTTTTTTTTTTTTAGAGAGAGACACTGTGAAGATCAAAATATTGAAATCTAACTGTGAAAATTTGAAATTTTTGTTTAAATTATTTGTTATATTACTTCTTTTGATGTATAATTACCATATTTATACTAAAATATGTTATATTACTTGAAATTATGTTGAATTACACTATATTATAATAAATTATGTTCAATTATACTAAATTATGTTAAATTACAATAACTTCGCTAATTATGCTGAAATACGGTAAAAAAAACACTAAACTACACAAAATTACGCTATAGTAGACTGATTTTGCTCATCTTTCATGAATCATAAAAATAGTAAAAAAATTCCAAAAATAGTAAAAATTGGTAATCTCCAAGTTCATTATGTAACTAATTTACTGAGCTACTTGGATTGAATGATAGAAATGAAAATCTTAATCGGAAACTTCAACTCAAGTTTTGAGGCTCTTCCCTTTGTTTTTTCGCGATTCTGAATTTCGAAATCCGGCATAGCTAGCACGGACGCATGCGCATTTTCGCAAGCTTCCGAAAAGTGGTCATTTGCTAAAATCGGACACTCGAGCGCCGTTTTATGACCGTTTGAAGTTTCATCGTCGTTTTTTGCCTTTTCAGTGAAGATATCGTCCTATTCGTAATTTAGCGTAATTTACTGTATTTTAGCGTAATTTAATGTAATTTAGCGTAATTTAACATAATTTAGTGTTATTCAACATAATTTCAATTAATCTATCGTATTTTAGTATAAATATGCTAATTATACATCAAAAGAAGTAATATAACAAATAATTTAAACAAAAATTTCAAATTTTCAGAGTTATATTTTAATATTTTGATCTTCATAGTGTCTCTCTCTAAAAAAAAAAAAATAGTCTGAATATGACTATTTTTTGTAAAATACTTAATAAATAGTAAACAAATTCAAAAAAATGTAAAATTTGATCTGGAAGCACAGTTTATTGTGGAGATCATGTTGAACGGTTTGGATCGACGATTTGGACTTTGAAAATGAAAAAAATGATTGTTGTAACTTGATCCCTCCTCAAAGAAGTAATATAACAAGTAATTTAAACAAAATTTCAAATTTTCAGAGTTAGATTTCAATATTTTGATCTTCATAGTGTCTCTCTAAAAAAAAAAAAAAAAAAAATTTCGGTTTACTCTGGATAATAATTAATAATTTGTATTAAACTTTGGATAATAATAAAAGGTAAATTCTTCTATGCATTAATACTACCGTCAGCACTGTTCATTTGTGGTTAATCAACGGTTCATATTAATTTGTTACGTTCATAAATTTTCACTCCATTTTTAATCGAAAGGGTGAAAACATAATTTCACACAACCTCCTTTCTCTCTCTCCCGCGAGCTCCTTCTACTCATTTCAAAAACAAAAAAAATTCGCGAGACCTAACCCTCCCGCTATCTCCTTCTCCCCATATCTCTCGCTACGCGATAAGATCTCTCTCCCGATCTCTCATTACAAGAAATTATGTCTCTCTCCCGATCGCACCCTAGACCCTCGCCTCCCCCTGCCTCTCCTCTCCGCCTTCCCCTCGTCGCTAATTTCTCTTGCGCTGGTGCCAACCCGCGATTCTGCTGTCTCTCTCTCTAAGCCCGAGCACTGAGCAGAAACCCTCCCCCCGCTGTCTCTCAGAGAGGACCGAGCACCTACCGCTTTGGCGACCTGGCGACCTAACCCTCTCTGGTACAACTTTGCATTCTTAATTTTTCATTTTTTTCACCATTTTTAACATATAATGGTTCCACCTTCATCCGTCCACCTCTCGATTTTTGGGTGTTCTTCTCCAATCAATTCGTAGATTAAGCTTATTTTAACATGTTTAGCAAGTAGAGGGCATCAATATGAGTTTCCAGCTCAGATTGAGAGAGGTTTAGAGGGTCAGCTGAGCTTGTACAACTGCTGGTCCGGGGTTTTAAGGGTTCATCCACTTTCCTTCTTCAATTGAACTTATATCTTACTTGATTATGGCCATACATCATGATTCACTGCTCTTTTAAATGCCTACTCTATTTGTCCTTTAATACAGCATTTCTGTTACCTGATATGAATAGAAAGGATAGTTTAAGTTATACATAAGCATACTTCTATAACTCTAATTTCCATTGTTAAAAAACTTCTGTTATTACTGTACCTAACCTTAGTTGTTTATGTATAACTTCTTTACAGCGTTCACAATGCTTTGGAAAGCATGGTGGCATATGAAGCATGTAATCGGCTTTGCATGAATGCATGCAAAAGTGGTTGCACACAAGTTGCAGAATTTTTGCAAGATGAGTGTGTTGTTCTCAGAAATGCATTTGGGTACGTTCAGTTTAATTGTAGTATATATTTAAATCTTTTAGTTATACACAACTTATCTTTGTTTGGTATTTGTAGTTTCTTTAGTATATTTAAATTTTGTGTAGGGTAACACTTAATTTATCTGTCTCGAACACTTTTGAAAATTTGACTGTGGTTCTGGTTTTGTTGAACAGTATACAGAAGTTTCTACTACAGCCCAAAGGGCAACATTCGTATGTTGCCCGGATCAGCTATGAGAAGGAAGCAACTAGCAATCCAAAAGGAAAAAAGTTATTGAAAAAATCGAGGTTGAAGGTAGAAAACTTGGTCTTTACAAGTATTTTTTTACATGGTAGTTTTTTTATTAATCAAGGTGAGGTTCCCAAATCTCAAGATTGAGATGTCTGTCTTTGATTTTTGCAGTGAAAAAGATTCGAAATAGCCCTCAGAAATCGACGCTACGTGATATCAGTTCCTTGCGGTCTTTTTACACGCAAGTTGGTTACATGCATGTGAGAAATATGACAAAATTAGTGAAGAACCAGATTGAAAATATAAGGAGAACATCTTTTTCAAGTGCGGGCTCCTCAATCTCACAAGAAGGTTCGTTTCTTAATAACTTCTAAATATGTATTTTTTTGCAAAACACACCTGTTATGTCATTTTGCCACTTTGAAACTAAAACATGAATAATTTCTGGTCTATGCAAGTAATCCAAAGATTTGAGCCTTTGCTGTAAAAAGTCACATTTTGTTTGTGTGGGCCCAATTCGTTATTGACGGCTAATTTAATAAATTTATATTTATGAACCTTTTTATGATTTTTTTCTACCCTGAAAAGAAGAAAACAAGCCTCTACCAAATTTCTCAAAAAAAAAGAAAAGAAGAAAACAAAGACATGTTAACTGAACTAAAAAATTCAGTTATCGGTAACATATGTTGAATGTGGTTATTGTACAGATATGGTTACTCTATACCTATTCTGGACCTAGTAGACTTATACTACGACAAAAATATACTTCAGTTCAGCAAATATGAATTAAGTGAAAATTAAGTGGGTTATTTAAGAATTTACTAATATTAGAAATGCTTGTCAGAACGCCACGAATGCTTAGTTCCTGTTAAATTTAAGAATTAAGTGGGTTATTTAAGAATTTACTAATATATTATTAATAAGTCAGACTGGTGCAGTTGGTACAGACATGATTAGTTCCTGTTAAATTTAACGGAGAACCTTCCATTAGAGCCCACTTTGGAGTACATATCCTCTGAGATATCTCAAATTTTCAGTTTATCAAAAAATGTATTATTGTGCTTTAAGATTTGCGCTGACAAGATTTGAACCATCCGGATTTTCCACAGATCAACTTAAAATTTGCCCTCTTTGGCCCTTATTATGATCCAACTTGTATCAGCCTGGTATTTTGAGATTACTTCAAAATTGAAATTTATTATTTTTCATTGCTAATTCCCGTGTTTGATTTTGTAGCTATCCAGATGGTGAGGGAGATATACTATATGTTGAAGTGCAAAGTTTTGATGGCTCTATATTGGGCCGTGCTACAATTCACGTGTCTTCTTTATCTGATACCACTGTAAGCATTGTTGTTTAATTTTGTAATAAAGTATTACCTGTGCTAATTTATCAATGCCATCGAGAGAAATACATTAAATTTGTGAATATAAAGGCACTCCGAAGGAGCACAAAGAATCAATAAATAGAAGTTTACACTGAAGCTATTGTATAAAGAGAAACGTACATGCACAAAGAATAAGTAAGATAAATTGGTTCATGAATCAAATATTTGACCAGTGATCTGATTTTCATACATGTGAAAAATTTGCAGGGACAAACAGTGAGATGGTTTCCTTTATAATTTGTGCCTTATCTTAGGCAAGGAAATAGAGGCTGATATCAAAATTTATAACCAGAATATTTTACCAATGTACAATCTCAGTTTTTGATTCAATTTTCTTTTTTTCTCTAATCAATGTACTTAAGATTTTTTTCCTGATATGATCTCAAACTATAACCTGACAACAGTTCAAGGAAATATTTTAAACTGCATAAAATGTGAAAATTCTTTCCAATAACTCTAGATTTTTTATATTTTTCCAAAGGTTGTCTTATTAGCTTAGGATTAGTAATTAGCGATATTGTTAGGAAAGTTAGTTACTGTACTTTATTATTGAAGAAAAGGTTGTCTATATTAGCTTAGGATTAGTAATTAGCGATATTGTTATTACTGTACTTTATTTGGCGAGAGTTCAATCGGAGAAAAATTAGTGATATTTTATTCCAGCGATACCCTTCTTAGAATAGAGTATTGCCACATGACTTAGGATGTAAACCAAAGTTTCCATGACAAGGTTTAGTTGAGCCAGAGGTGGCTTTTTTGGCATTATGTATTTGTTCGATGGCTTGAGAATGGTCTTATAATAGTCGGGTGCAGTAGAGGCCGGGTTAACATAATCAAACTGTACAGGACCATCAAACTGTATCAGGTATGGTACCAGATCATCAAATTTTACCAAGTTTACTGTAACAGATCATCTGGCTAATCATATATTATGTTTCTTTGGGCTTAGGCAAAACACAAAAATGAAGTGTATTCGTGACAAGGAGAGAGACTCCGTCATTGGGAAGAGACCAACACAATTGATGAGGTGGACAAGCTTCAAGCTGAAGTGATAATTCTAGAAAATTTGGAAGACTCACATACTTCTCTTCAACTATGAAATTCCAATGGTGCAATTTCTGTTAAAAAAACAGTGAAGAAATCTTCGTCTAAATTGAATGTAGAGAAAATTTGAAGATGCTGACACCTTCTTCGGTTGTCGAGACAGATTGAAGCGGCAGTGGTTAGAGAGTAATGGATTCTTGGTTTGATAAAAAGGTTAAGTGATTTTTTTGTTTTACTTAGCACAACTGATGGCAAAGGGAATTATTGAAGAAATGGAGGGCTAGTTTGCAAATTAAACAGGTACCAGTGGGTGCTGGTATTGAACCTGGTAGTGAGCATTGAATTCTCCAAGTACTGTCTCAGAATGAATATTTTAATTTTCTTATTCATTTGTTTGTTTTTCCCATACCCCTTCTACTTTTTTTAATTTTATTTTTTCATAATTTTTTTGTTTCATGCTACTAAACCATGTAATCTAAACACAACTTGTTGTTGTGTCATTTTGCTTTGTATTTATTGGTACTGAATTAGTAAATGTATTTGCTGGTACCTAGTGTCACTTTGTTTTTTAATCTTTTTAGGTATATACTTTAAGGGCAAAAAGTCATTTTTATTTAACTGAAATTATTTCTCTTTTTTATGTGTACATTTCATCAATAAATAGAGAAGAAATGAATTCTTTTCTATTTTTATTCCGATCAACCAAATTCAACTAGAAATCATTTATTGAATTGAAATCAATTGAACTCCAACACCTTCATTGTTCTGATCACACCCCTAATGAAACTGTAGCACATATGAGATACTGTCAAGGGAAGAGGCAAAAAAAATTAAAAAAAAATCATCTATTTTTATTATCTAGTTTTTTTCAGATTTTTTATTATTGTAATGTTTTTCAATTTTTTATTTTGTAATTATTTTTTAAATAGATGCGGCAAATAAATTTAAAAAAAAATGAAAAATACATTTTCAAACCTTTTGCAATTTGTAACTACAAAATCATAATTACAAATGTCAAAATGATGATATTGTTCTCTAAATTAGGACAAGTTCACTAGTCATATATGGCTTCCATTATTTTAATGTTTTTGAATTTTTTATTATCTATTTTTTTTAAAGAGGTGCAGCAAATAAATTAAAAAAAAAATTAAAAATACATTTCCAAACCTTTTGCAATTTTTTACGACAAATCATAATTATAAATGTTAATTTTATACAATTTCTTCATTGTTAGTTCCTTCATCATGTAATAAAATTTGTGGACCGTTCATTTTCGGACGAGCGATGGATGGTCGATCTGTCACCAAATGATTTCAAATTTATTTGGAAGTGATCAAGAGAAAGTGTTATGCGTATCCAACATAATAGTTGTGACCTATGTTTGTGTCGGAGCCTCAATCCAACGTGAAGTCTTCGTAACCCTTCGATGTTCCGTTTTTCCATCCGCTTGATGGATGGGTAAATAAAGTTAAAACTCCGTCAAAATTTGCTGCACTTAATTAAATGTTGTAATCTTTGGTTTGAACGGTCCCGATCAATCCACGGGCTAACTATTTTTTTGCATCTTCACAGTCTCACACAACAAGAGTTTATGTTTCATGAAACATATATCCTTGCTTTCTAAGTTAATGAAGGCGCATGTAAACATGTCGTCAGTCGACCGATCAAGACCATTGAAATCAAAGAGCACTGCATTTAATGTATTTCTAGAAATGTTCACAATTTTTTTTTGTCATTTACCCATCCATCTAGTTGATTGAAAATTGAAGCATCGTATGGCCATAAACATTTCGTCCTCGATCGAAGCTCAAACATAATAAAACTTCCGAACTTTTATTTTGGTTGCGTTCAATATGGTACCTTGATCATTTTAAATAAAATTTCAACAACTTTTGTTGCAGATCGACCGTTGAATTCCTGCGTGAAAATGAACGGTCCGAAAATGTTTCAAGCATTTTAATGAACATCTAAAAAGAAAAAGGAAAAAAAATGCTATCAGAAATTAAATAAAATAATTTAGAATTTTTTTCCAAGATATACTGCTGTCAAAAAAATACAAAAAATGCAAAAATTGGGTACACTCTCTCTGACCAGCAGACCCCTCTGTACAGAATAATTTGTTAGACCCCGCCTGGGAGCCAATGAGACACGATCACACGGATCTCTGACGTGGCAGCATATATCAAATCCCTCTCGTTCTCAAAATCTCAAATAGAAGAACATTGAAATTTCAAAAAATTTGAAACACTCGCCTCTCTCTCCCGCAATGAAATCCGCCTCTTGTTAAACCCCACTTCTCGCCTCTCTCTTCCCCTCTGTCTCTTCCGCATTCCATCAGCGGTGGTTAATCCATCAGCCTCTCTCTTCCCTTCTCTCTCTTCCGCAATCTCTCTTTGCCTCTCACTTCTCTCCGTCGCGGTGGTTAATCCATCAGCGATCTCCAGGTTTTAAGCCGGGTCAGTTGTCCGATCTCCAGTGGTTCCAAAGTATATCAGGTTTGTCTCTCTTCATTTGATTGGAATTCAAACGTTCAATCTCTGAAAATTGTGTTAATTGGATCCAGTTATTCCTTCATTTTCCCAAAATTCTTATTCTGCCAATTCAGTTTCTTATTTAGTTAGAATTTCTTCGAATTTCTTGAGAATTATTTAGTTAGAATTTCTTATTCTGCCAATTCACCTAAGTTTCTTAATAGATGTTTGTTTAATTTACAAATTCGCATATACGCCCTTCCAAACCAATTATGCATCATTGGCCACATTAAAAATATCAACATTACACATAAAAGACCCTTGCAGGTTAAAAGCAAAGCATAGTTGAATTCAAATGCAGCGATTTCTATCATGTTTTTCTAATTTACACGAATTTATTAACAATAATTGCTTGGTTGGCATTTCGACATGATAAATTGGCTAATAGTTATTGTTTGCTGCAGTCAATCTTTGCTTCCTGTATAGTATCAGGCAACAACCACAACAAGCGTGTCAGGATTTTACCAAGTGCTGGTGGCTCTGGTAACAAGAACAAGCCGTAGACCAAGCAAAAGGTAACCGCTTAACTGAATCAACTGTTACAGTACACGAAACGTTCCAGAATTTTTGGTTGATATTAATCTATTAATGGCTTTTTGTTCCTCACAAATAGCTTTTAGTTTTATTGTACCATTTTCTGTTATGGTACTGTATTGTATTGATGCAGCATACCAGTTAGTGCCTGTAATAAGACATTCACATAAGGACATAGCTATTGTATATTTGATAGAAGCACTGTCAACTGTGTACAATTATCACCGAAAGCTTTGATCTTATAAGTTCAAACCCTATTTGCAGAGGATGCCAAACCCTATTTGTCGAAGATGTCTACGAGTAACTATTGTGACAACAACACACACCGCAAACAACAACGGTCGAAGATATTATAATTGTACCACTACTAATCATGGATTTGTGGGGTGGTGCGACAACGCTATTTTCCACCAAATGCAAACCCAATTCATGCTTCGTTTTTTTGAAGAAAAAATGAATGTGATGTATAGGAAACTTTGTATTTCTAGTTGGTTTTCTAATTTTGTTGTTCTTTAAGTAGCATGTAAGTTCCTTCTCTTCATGTAATTTTAATGACATTAGCTAGGTGATGATGTTAGTTGTTGATGTAGTGTGCCTTTGTGCTTATGAATGTGTAATTTTAATGAGCAATTCTTCATTGTTTGAAGGTATGTTGTTCTCTAATTAGCACTTAGACCTATGTGAGCAATTCAAGCTTGTTTTGATGTAGTGTGTAATTTTAATATCACACACTAAGCAGTAAGCATACACGTCAAATTGCAGCATATTTTTCACGCCATATAAGCATGTACATCAAATTGCAGCATGTAAGCATATAAGCATGTGCAACATGCCATCATGTGCAATACATCATATTTGCAGCATATACATCACGCCATATACAACATTCCAAATAAGATATAAATTCACAAAACTTATTGGTAGCATATACATCAAATTGCAGCATGTACATCATGCAATATACATCGCAGTAAGCATATACATCAAATTGCATTTCCAAAAATTCACAGTAAGCATTTGCAGTACCATTTAATATCAAATTGCAGCATATACATCATTCCAAACAAGATATAAATTCACAAAACCCCACAATTCACGCCATGCAAACAAGATATAAATTCATGCCAAGCAAGATAGAAATTCACAGAATACCACAATTGAGCTTCAAAAATTCACAAAATTCAGTTCCAAAGTATCATATATAAGACAAGGGTCTTGATCAAGCATATAAAACAAGAAAGAATAAATACCCCCACTGATCAGGCATATAAAATCACATATAAATCCACAGTTCCAAAAATCACCTTAAAAGCTGAGCTAAATACCACCACTAATCAAGCATCTCATAGCACCTCATATCACAGTACCTCATATCTATCTAACCAAAAATTAAAGCACAAAATTAACTGTATCTCCTTCCCCTTTTGTTTCAACAATTCGTAGTACTTCGTATCTATCTAACCAGAAATTAATGCAGATTACAAATATTAAAGCACAAACTAAAGCATAATACAAATATCACACGCCCAATTGAACTAATGAGTTTGCAACTAATCAGAAAGCTTGATCATGTTCCAATTTGCGGTTTATGTGCAGTACCTAATAAAACCAAGTTTTAAGACGCATAAATACAAAAGTGAATCAAAACACATAAATACAAAATAAAAGCATACACACCTACTAATGTGATTATATTGAACTTCCAAAATATAAGCATACAACCCTACAGCTACCAATGTGATTATATTAAATTTCCAAAATTTCCAAGGGTAATATGGTCAGTGCAAGACAATGGTACTTGGTGAACGAAACTCCAAAATTTTAGATATTTACCTATATAGTCGTTCATCTTGATTGGTTAAAGTAGACAATGGTACTTGGTTAAAGTAGATATTACCAGAAGTTAACATAATTAGAGAAGGACAAACATGGTAATTCGGTCAACCTGATTGCTAGAAATTATTAATTAGGCCCAGCTATTAAATTCAAACGTACTCCTTTGTGCCTTCTCAAATTCAATACTACACAGTAGGCAGTAGGGCAGTAGGGCAAACTGATACTAAAGCATTCATTTGCTGGTATAAGCATAAAAAAAAAAGCTCACTTGCTTGATTTCCAATAAATAAAATTTAGATAACTGTTGATCTATTTTCCAATTCCCAAGTAGCAAAACTTAATGCAAAACTAATAACATGAAATAAAAATCCAGTGAAAATCGAAAACCCTAAACATTGCATGGATGCATTACTAAAAACTGAAATCCCTACTGAAAACCCTAAAAATGTGGTGAAAATCCAAAATCTCCTAAAAACTGATATTGTAAGATTAAAAGTAAATTCTAATCTTGGCACCACAAATCAGACATGCTCAAGGAACAAGAAAAATAAAAGCTACAATGGGTGAAACAATCAAAGAGTGTTTTAAAATAAAACAAATTCCAGTTCAAAATCCAAAATCCAGTACAGTATTTTGAATACACTCTGTACATGACTACATGAGTTTCACAAAAAAAATCTCCAAGAACAAATTACCACCAAATAGGCATAGTGCGTACATGAATTAGCACCAGATATGCATATGTGAGTACTACTATTAATTTTGCTTAAATCAGCTTAATGAAATGTCATTTAATATTGCATTAAAAGCTGAATATATTAACTTTTTTGTTAGTAAATTGGAGAATGCTCAAAACAGGATCATGTAAAAAGGGTAAAAAGAGCATTTCTGATAAGCCAAAGCAACCACAAAGAGGCCTTGGAGTAGCACAACTGTAGAAGATGAGGATGCAAAATGAAATCATGGCTAATTATATACCTTCATGTCAACCTCCATATCAAAATGGTTTTGAGGTACATTTAACAACAAAAATCAAGAAAAAACAGATATCAATGACCTTGATTCAGACTTCCAGATTTTGATTGAAAAATAAATTAACAAGTAAACCTTACTATAAATCAAATAGGACACAGGCGGTGATCAGCGGCTGGAGCTAGCGGGCACAGGCGGTGATCAGCGGCTAGGGCTAGCGGGCACTGGCGGGTACATGTGTCGATCAGCGGAACAGGCGGCAAAGTGGCGGCAATCCTTCTCCTTTGCGCAGCGGCGACCCTCGCTCCTTTCTCCTTCGCGGACACAGGCAGCAAAGTGGTGGCAAAGTCGTGGACACAGGCGGCAAGTGGCGGCAATCCTTCTCCTTTGCGCAGCGGCAATCCTCCTCAGAGGGTTAGTTTTTTTGGTTTTTTTTTCTTAACTCCCGCTCGATTCTGGGCTAGGGGTAACGAAGAAAGGAAGGGAGAAAGAGAGAAAAGTGAACTGAACTGACTTTTTTGCATATCTAAATTATTCCAAATATACCCTTTAGACAATCAACGGTTAATATGAATGATCTACTGTAGGTATACTGTAGTTCTACTGTAGCACCTATCCATAGAAGCATCCTCATAATAAAAATGTCGGTCTGCTTACTCTTTTCTTGTGTAGTGCGTACAAAAAAAAAAAATATTAAAAGTAGTAATAAATGTACGTCAATATTTACATCCAATCTCTGCATTTCATAATAGTCTAGATATTCTAGATACAGTTGCTTCTGGACGCTCGAAACCCTAATAAGCTCACACGTTTGTGCGTTTGAATATGAATAATTTGTGAATACAAATGCTAATTCATTTTTAGCAAAGTTAGTGTGTGCTATGCTCATTACTAAAATATTTGGTGAGTATAATTTAAAATTTATTAGATTTGCCTTCAAATAATGAATCTAAACTGTTGAAACCTATGTTACATGGATACAGATATGAGTATCGTATCGGATACGATACGGATACGATGATATGTCAATTGTAAAAAATTGTGGATACGAAACGGCTACTATATATATTTTATTTTAATTATTTTATTAATTTAACACTTGTATTATATAATTAAATATCAAAAATCAACTCAAGTATAAGTTAAATATAAAAGCTAGTAGATCCAAACAACAAAAGTGAGATGTTGCAGTGGGAAAGTCATATGTTACTTAATCAGTAGATCCTGGGTTCGATTCTTGAATGGTTTACCATGTACGGTGCACAAGACCATGTCAGCCTGTTTCAATCCGTATCGGAGCTGTATCAGATGGTTAGGGATACGTCACGTCATTGATACGCTAGCTGGCGTATCCGAAACGCACTCGATACGGATACATGGCCCAGTTTAAAGTATCTGAATAACATAGGTTGAAACCGACATACTTCACGAGTGATGCGTGTAGATCTAAAATTAATTTTTTTTCCGAATTCATTTAGTATAATGTCAAACGGTCAAAAATAATTAGTCCAATTCAATAGATTTTAAAGCTTATGCTCACCAAACTCTTTTGGTGAGCACATTACACACTAGCTTTTACTCATTGTTTTTTAGCTCTCGAAGCAGATTCAAATATAGTTTCGGAAAACCAAAATATTTTTTCAGTTAGATATATGATTGGTAACTAATAAATTAATTATGAAATAATTAATAAATGTTGGGATATAAATGTTAAGAAAATTATTTCATAATAAGTTTTTTTGTATTGTATGAATTTATGGATGTTGTGTTCTATATCTAAATTGTATTCGTATTTATATCGACATTTTTAATATTCTATTCGTATATGCATCTAATTCTATCGTGTCATGCAATTCGTATACACACTTGAGAAAAAGTAAGTACAATTACATCAGACCACCTTGTGATCTCTCTATTATACGTAATTTTGAGATTTTTGAGAATATACGTGAAATTCCCTCTCTTTTAAAAGGCCCAATGTCCTGAGGCCTGCAACTTCAGCAAGTTGAGATCAAATTGAGCGACGGACTGGAATACTGCATCCATAGAACCGGGCCCACTTGCAGGCTCCAACTTCTCCGATTTCACACAGATGAGTTGACCTTCTATGTTATCTGCTACCAGAGTCGAAATAAGACCCTGCAGCAGTTACCATGGCATCAACGCTGTTTTTCCAACCGTTCGTTCTCTCTTCTCCGACTCCATTCGTCTCTTACTCGCCCCTCCGTGCCTTCCTCCCAGGGTGCCTCTCTTCGCGCCACCGATCGGTCTCTTTCTCAACCATCGCCATGGCCGATAAACCCACTTCGGCGACTTGCACCAAGCTCCCGCACGTACTGACGGTTGCTGGCTCCGACTCCGGCGGAGGCGCTGGAATTCAGGCTGACATCAAGGCCTGTGGCGCTATGGGTGTCTACTGCTCGTCTGTCATCACCGCTGTTACTGCTCAGAACACCGTCGGAGTACAGGTTCGTTAATTTATTCTCTCATCACGTTTATCGATTAACGCAACTAAGCTTTGTGTGTTATCTAACTGGACTTTCTAGAGGTAATTTTATTGTTATTAGAAAAATTACACCACATTTCGCGCGAATAGTTTGTGATTCTGGGAGGAAATTTTCGCGATGTAGTTCGCAGAAACGTTGTCTAAAAAACGCAAGCTATTTTTTCACCGTGAAATTTCCTTTTGCAAATAGAACCTTTTTGACAGCTCTGTTTGTTTAGAAAACTTTGAAATCGGTGGTATCTGCACTAAGTTCTCATCAAGTTACTGATAGTTCAATTTAGATTTTGCAAATTATTTTTTTTTCCTGATATTTTCTGGTTGTTTAAGTGGGAAATTATTTGTTCTTGCAGTCCCCTGGGGGGTGGGGGGTTACATTTTAAGTTTCTCTCAGATGGGCTGAGCAACAACAATTTTATGTTTTTTAGGGAGTTCATCCTGTTCCAGAGAAGTTCATTGAAAAACAGCTGGAATCGGTGTTATCTGATATGGATGTTGATGTGGTAAGTTTGCATAACTCATATTCTATTTCCTTCACTGTCTCCTTTTTTAAGAGTCCTGCAATCAGATGATGCCTGCATCATGAAAAGAAGTCACAAACAGTAACGGAGGTTATTTGAAATATAGTAAGTACTGTTTTCAAATGGTACACTTATTGGAAAGGTGTGTTGTGCAATAACGAGTTAAATAAGGGTGCACTGAAGCAAGCAATAGCACTTTTTACTGCTTTGAATATTCATTGTTCTAATGGTTGATTGTAGTAGGTAAAAACAGGGATGCTTCCATCGCTTGGAGTGATTAAAGTTTTATGTGAGAGTCTCAAAAGATACCCTGTAAAAGGTATAATTTAATTGATACACTCATAATTTGATTAACTGTTCTCTACTTCCCTTAGCTCACTCATATGCATTGGTTTATGTGAAGTCAGCACTAGTGGTTGATCCTGTCATGGTTTCTACTAGTGGAGATACTCTTTCTGCTCCATCTACTCTATCTGGATATAGGTTAGGAGTTAATTGTATTATAATATCTTTATGTTATTATTTTTTCTTTATATCTGAAATGAATATCTTTATATTTTAGGGATGAGCTTTTCCGCATGGCTGATATAGTAACCCCAAATTTGAAAGAAGCATCAGCTCTACTTGGGGGAATGCAATTGCAAGCTGTTTCCGACATGTCTCTTGCAGCCAAATCAATACATAAATTTGGCCCAAAGTATAATTTCTTTCAATCCTTCTTGAATTTCTAACTTTTCTGTCAAATATACCTGACTTTTGTATCCTTCATGGAGAAATGTCCTTGTGAAAGGCGGTGATCTCTCAGGATCTACAGAGGCTGTTGATATATTCTTTGATGGTATAGTCTTGTTCTTGGCATCCTGATAAATTACTAAGAAATTATTGGTATGTAACAGATGCTTGTAGCATTCAAGAATTAAAAGCTTGTTTGTTGTTTAATAGGTGAGACATGCTACGAGTTACGCGGGTCACGTGTACAGACACGAAATACTCATGGGACTGGTTGCACACTCGCTTCCTGCATAGCAGCAGAACTAGCTAAAGGTCATCCAATGTTGCAAGCTGTGAAGGTTTTTCTCTCTCTTCAACTTAAACCAGAGAAAAGTCTAATAACATGCCCTGAACTTTTGTCTTTTATTCAATGTTGCTCCTGGAATTTTTTTAGTTGAGTGTTGCATTAGTGATCTAGTGGAGAAAGAGCTCAGACAGTCACGTTGAATATGTGAGACTGACGTTGCAGACAAAAGTCCCCTGGGTTTTTCTAAATTTTGATTTTATTCCTCTTATAGGATCGATGTTGTGTCCAGACACTTGTTAATTGTTATCGAGTGAGGCTATGGTACTATGCATAGCGCGGATTGGTCTGTACTACGGATCAATATTTTTGTTTTCAAAATCATAACGGTCAATCTGAACTGTTTTTTTTAGAATATATACTTGTAAACTAAATTTTACATTTTTTTACTATTTTTTTTATGGGTAGAAAATCACTGTTTTTGGATGGTCCAGAATTTTCAGATCAAGTGATTTTCTACCCATCTAAAAAAATAGTAAAAATTTCAAAAAAAATGTAAAATTTAGTTTACAAGTACATATTCATATGGAGACCATGTTGCACGGTTCGGATCGATCGTTAGGACTTTCAAACCGAAGATTTGAGTCCATAGTGCGGGCCAATATGCGCTATGCATAGTACCATGGCCTCACTCATTGTCATCACTATTAGGACTTGCCTGATAGAGAAAAAAAGGTCAATGGGCTATATTAATCAAAGCGTGAAACATCAGGGGCCAATTATAGAATTTCACTTAAGCTGCTTAGAAGATTTTTAGGGGGATGATTAACTAAGAGATGATATATTTCATAGGCGGCCAAAGCCTTCTTAGAGAGTGCACTTCATTACAGTAAAGACATAGCAATGGGAAGTGGGCCTCAAGGCCCGTTTGACCACCTCTTCAGGCTAAAGAGCTCACCTTATAATGTGGAGCCTCGCCTGAAATTTAATCCTGATGATTTATTCCTGTATGCCGTCACAGACTCAGGAATGAACAGAAAATGGGGCAGGTCCATGACTGATGCCGTCGAGGCTGCTATCAAAGGAGGTGCAACTATTATTCAATTGAGGTCTTATGCATTCTCCTTGATTGATTTTTTTTTCTTTGTTATTTCAACATGGTGCTTTTTTTAATTCATATGCTGCCTCAATACTTACCTAGAATTGTCCTCGATCTCCTTGGTGGTCAGGTAGAACCCTTGCATTTTGACCTAGTTTGTACCAGCAATAGACCTTACCAGGTACTGTATGGCAATATAGACCTTGCATTATGACCTAGTTTGTAGCAGTAACACCACTTACTGGGTGCAGCATGGCAACACAATGCATGCATCACACCATAATCTCCTTTCATTTATAGGCTGAAAATTCACTCTTAACTTAATCTTTTAGAGTCTTATGTATTTAGCCACAAAGTGAACCCACTAGGAAGATGAATAAATTTGCGGTGGATCCAAATAGCATGTTAACATTTTAGTTTTCTTTATGTTGGCATACAGAGAGAAAGAGATGAAAACCCAAGAATTTATTCAAACGGCCAAAGCCTGCATGGAGGTATGTCAACCACATAAGATCCCACTTCTCATCAATGACAGAGTTGATGTAGCCCTGGCATGCAATGCTGATGGTGTGCATGTGGGCCAGTCTGACATGCAGGCTCATACAGTCAGAGCCCTCTTAGGCCCAGGTAAAATAGTTGGTGTATCATGTAAAACTGTGGCCCAGGCTGAAAAGGCCTGGATGGATGGTGCAGATTACATTGGCTGTGGCGGTGTTTTTCCAACTAACACAAAGAAGGATAACATCACCATAGGATTGGAGGGTTTGAAGGAGATTTGTTTGGCTTCAAAATTGCCAGTGGTTGCGATTGGTGGGATTGGGATTGGGAATGCCAATTTGGTAATGGACATCGGCATGAAGAACTTAAAAGGGGTGGCGGTGGTCTCAGCATTGTTTGATAAAGAGAATGTGGAGGGAGAAGCTACGGAACTTAGGTCGGTTTTGGAAAGGGTTTTTTCTAGTGTGAGTTGAGATGCGGTCTATGTGATGTGTCATTTGTCTTTTGGCGGGTGAGGTGGATATATTTTGCTTTCCGCTGGTTATATTGATTTGTTTTGTAATAACTAATATGATTTTTATTGTTTATTTAGAATTTGTACGAATAAATGGTTGGGAGGTTGAGGGCTGGTGGTGGTATTGTTTAGATTTTGTCCAGCAGAGAGTCATCTTTTCTTCGTTTGGAAAAAGACAAATTCTGTACATTTGAATAGTGAATCTTATATTAGATGAGAGATGGACATAAGAAGTGTCAATCCAATTATCTAGGCAGTCTTTAATGTATCAATTTGATGTGTTTTAGGGGAGAGATTTTTCTGACTCATCTAAAGCTTTATCCTGCTTACTGGGATGCAAATATGCTTCTTGTAACTTGTGAAGTTAAATCTACTAAATTTAAATTAAACTAACAATAAAAAGTACAAATAAGAATTATCCGCAGTTTCATGCTAACTGATATTATGAAACGACTTTTTTTTTACTCGACGGGACCGTGATATGTAGAATTTTGCTTTGATGATGGAAATGTGAATGATCAGTGTTAGGGCTGCTCATGAGCCGAGTTGAGTCCGAGTTGAGGACAACTTGGATTCAACTCGCAAACTTATGAGCCGAGTTGAGTCCGAGTTGCTAATTCAGTTCCGAGTCAGAAACTCCAATTTGGAATCAACTCGCGAGCAACTCGAGTCGAAGCGAGTTGACTCGTGACTCATAATATAGTACATAGTGAGACAATCTAATTTAATTATAACAAAAAAAATATTACATAGTTTACCAAAATAATACACAATTAAAGACAATACACAATGAGACAATGACCAATACATAATTAAAAATTACGAAAATACTAAAATAGTACATAATTAAAAATTACTAAACAGATAAAGTCTAACAAAACAATGCAGAGTCTAATTACAAAAGAAATAGTACATAATTTATCAAATTACCAAATATTGTGAGAAACATGTATAAGGTTAGGGGACGCAAAAATTAGGAATATATGGATTATTAGGATTTGGTGTGAGTCCAACCGAGTTGATTCCGAACCGAGTTGGGGATAACTTGGATTCGACTCATAAATCAACCGAGTCAGTTAACTCGAGTCAGTTTCAACTCGAGTTATTAGCGAGTTGAATCCGAATTGATTCCGAACTGAGTTTCGAGTCATGAGCTTTTTGTACACCCCTAATCAGTGTGCTATTATTGGAATTCATTACGTGAGGTAACATAATATTTCTGTTTATATTTGGACAGTCCGATTAGAATTCACTGGAATATTCAAGGAGCTTCATTCGTGTTTATATCAGGACAGTCCGATTAGAATTCACTGGAATATTAATGGAGCTTCGTTGGTGTATTCTATCTTATGCCGGATTGGTCCGGATATGGATTTGTATTATTGGAATCTGCATTCTCCCGTACAGTTTTGAGTTACTTTTTTCGACCGTCTGATCAAAATTCAAGCCAATTCGGTTCACGTTCATAACACCCGGACCTTTTAATATTAGTACGGATTTAAATCGGATGGTTCAGATCTTAACTTAAAATTTGAGTTAACTCAAGATGATACGAATTCCTATTATTGTCCCTAACCAGCTTTAATGAAAATCGTTCTTTACTCTTTAAAATACATTTAAGAAAAATGAAAGCTTTCATTTTTATGTTGTTATTATGGATATATTGATTTTCTAATAAGATATTTATCAGGTAGTTCCGGAACGAAGGTAGATTGCTCCGACATTTTTATTAATATCCAAAGTTTAATACAAAATTATTAATTATGCCCAGACTTTCAAACTTTCGCTAAAAATACCCAAACCGGCCAGAAATGGTCGGTTTACTCCCCCCGTAAGCCGGCCATTTTCTGGCCGGCTTACTCCCCCCTAAACCGGCCAGAAAATGGCCGGTTTAGTCTTTTTTTTATTTTTTTTTAGAGACATTATGAAAAGAAAAAATAATGAAATCTAACACTGAAAATTTGAATTTTTTTGTTTAAATTATTTGTTAGATTACTTCTTTTGATATATAATTAGTATATTTATACTAAAATACGCGAAATTATTTAAAATTATGTTGAATTAGACTATATTAAGTTAAATTACACAAAATTACATTACATTACGCTAAAATACGGTAAAATTACGGTAAATTACATATGAATAGAGACGATATCTTCACTGAAAAGGTGAAAAACGACGACGAAACTTCAAACGGTCATAAAACAGCGCTCGAGTGTCCGATTTCAGCAAATGACCACTTTTCGGAAAGCTTGCGAAAATGCGCATGCGTCCGTGCCGGCAATGCCGGATTCCAAAATTCAGAATCGTCAAAAAAACAAAGGGAAGAACCTCAAAACTTGAGTTGAAGTTTCCGATTAAGATTTTCATTTCTATTATTCAATCCAAGTAGCTCAGTAAATTAGTTACATAATAAACTTGTAGAATACCAGTTTTTACTATTTTCGAAATTTTTTTACTATTTTTTATGATTCATGAAAGATGGCACAGAATCGGTCTATTTAGCGTAATTTACCGTATATCAGCATAATTAGCGAAGTTATTGTAATATAGCGTAATTTAACGTAATTTAGTGTAATTCAACATAATTTATTGTAATATAGTATAATTCAACATAATTTCAAGTAATCTAGTGTATTTTAGTATAAATATGCTAATTATAAATCAAAAGAAGTAATCTAACAAATAATTTAAACACAAAATTCAAATTTTCAGTGTTAGATTTCATTATTTTTTCTCTTCATATGTCTCTAAAAAAAAAGACTAAACCGGCCATTTTCTGGCCGGTTTAGGGGGGAGTAAGCCGGCCAGAAAATGGCCGGCTTACGGGGGGAGTAAACCGGCCATTTTCTGGCCGGTTTGGGTATTTTTAGCGAAAGTTTGAAAGTCTGGGCATAATTAATAATTTGTATTAAACTTTGGATATTAATAAAAGGCAAATTCTTCTATGGGCTAAAACTAATCCGATCACTGTTCATTTTGTGTTAATCCAACGGCTCATATTAATCTGTTACATTAATAATTTCACTCCATTTTTTTGTCGGAAGGGTAAAGATGTAATCACATCCCGCGATCTCCCTCTCCCCATTTCAAACCATTTCAACACGAAACAAAAAAGAAAAGCGAGTATCTCCCTCCCGATCGCAACCCAACCCTAGACCGTCGCCTCCCCCTGCCTCTCCTCTTCGCCTCTCCTCGTTGCTAACTAGATCTGCGAGGCTTGCCGATCGCCAACCCAAACCCAACGACCAGATCTGCGAGGCTTGCCGATCGCCAACCCAAACCCAACGACCAGATCTGTGAGGCTTGCCGCCTCGTTCCAGTACCGCGAGAAATGGAGGTGCCCTGGTTGTGCGATCTGAAGCGAAGGTTCATGGTGGACTGCCCGCTAGAGGCGTGAATTTGATTACTCATGCGGTTGGTTGTCGAGAGAGGCGCAACACTCCCTTAGAAGAACCATGGAGAAGTACAGCTCATCTTGTAGGTTCATTTTGTGCTGTAACAGTTCTTCTAAGGTTACTGAGGCTGTCTGGTCTCGCTGCCTTAATATCCGTGTTAATGCGCCCACACAAGAAGAGGTATCTCTTTTCATTCTGATCATATTTCTGTGGTTAAGTGCTGAAAATATGCAGCTTCTAAAGGCTCAACTTAACTGAAAAATGATTGAATTGCATGTAATTTTTTCTAAATCAAAGTCTTATGGAATTTAGTAAATATTGGTTCTCTCTACTTAAAATCAAAACCTTAAGTTCATTATCTCTTTTGATACTAAATTTTATATGTATCTTTTTATTGAATTCAGTTCATGCAATAATTTTAGAAAATATAGTTGCCTATTAGTTGAAGGTGTAATTTGTCAATGTTGACAGAATTTTTTTTGTCCGCTGTCCAAACCGAGTTTGGGTATGATGAAACTTTTTAAGTGTTATTTGGTAGTTTACTAATATGTTTTGTGTTATTCGCAAACGGCCTCGTTGATTATCTCATTCTATTGTTCTTTTGGGTTGCATACAGAATTGCAATGGATATTTAACTTATAATGCTGGGATATTCTTTTAATTTCAAGTGACTCACAGTACTTGGATATTTTGCTAATTGCGGTTGCTGAACAGAATGTGCTCAAAAGTAAATCTGGTTGGCTTGTCTTAGTCATCTTGATCTTAGGAGAAAGAAGAATAAAGAAGTGGAAACAGTATTGTCAATGTTTTCAGATGCAAATAATTTTGAAATATGTTAATTTTTTGTTGCAAAAATGAGAAATAGTTGGTTCTTTTTGTAAATATGATGTAATATTTTCACATATTGCAAATATTCTTGTTTATAGCATTGCTGTTCACCTGATACATTCAAATGCATCTGCTCTAGTAGCTACCTCTATTTTTCTTTTCCTTTTTGGTTGCACAGATTGTTAAAGTTCTAGAGCTTATTGCAAAGAAGGAGAACCTTACCCTTCCACTAGTATTTGCAAATCGTATAGCAGCACAATCAAACAGGAATTTGAGGAGCGCAATTTTATTTTTTGAGACCTGCCGTGTGAAAGAGTAAGATCTTCATTAATGTTCAAGTGTTAACTTACCTGTCTTCAATGTTCCACTTTTTTTTGTTTTGACTTTGGTGTTTAATGTCACAGTTAAGGGGAAAAAAATGGAGTCTTCTTTCCGGGTTGAGGTTAATGAATGCTAAGTTGGAGGGTTAGTTGCACATGAGAGGGTGAAAATCAGAGTGCTAGTATACTTTCATATTACACCATACTAGTAATGGAATATAATTGTGTTTGGAAACACAAAAACACCAAATTAACAGTTGCCGTATTCAATTTTGAGAATTTAGAAAAACTCGAAGGACTGGACCTTGAAATTCCGTCTGTGATTCTTAATTCACTGCCGCGCTTACAAACCCTGGCCATTGGCAATTGTTAGAGACTCGGATCTGAGTTTTGTATTACTGTCAGAGTTTCAAATTTAGACTGGGGGCATTTATTAACAAGTAGCTGGAGCTTCAAACTTTGTCCTACCTATAAATTTCAATTTGAGTTGTCTAATTCATTTGTTGTTTTCCATGCACAAACTTTTTCCCTAAAAATATCCATTGTCTGACACAGTAGATCAAGTAGAATTCGCTAGTTTGACAACTTTCTTTGGCTGTTCTAATTTTCCTTCATTATTTTCTTGGTGTGGAGTTTAATATCACATCAAGGGTAACTATTCAGACCTAATTGCATAATTGAGGTTTAAAGAGTTTATCGGGTCAATAATATGGATTGATTAAGCATGATACTTATCTTGGTTGTAGGTATCCATTTACAGAAAATCAAGTGATTCCACCCCTCGATTGGGAGCAGCACGTGTCAAATATTGTGTCAGATATTTTGAAGGAGCAAAGTCCCAAAATGTACATATTAACCTTTAATTTTTACTTATTTTGCTACAGAAACCATTTTGTTCTCATTGTAAATTGAGCCCAAATATTGTTGCAGATGACTTCCGACTTTTCTTTAGATCCAAAAATTATAGTCTCCAGCATTAAGATCAATTTATTTTGTGATTATGCATTTAACACTTGACCATTTACATTTAGTGGGCGTAAGGGAACTTATTCCTCCAGATGTTGACAAATTCACCCTTGCATATTCTGAGATCTTGTGGTTTAAGCTCTGAGTTCAGATGGGTTAGTTATTTGTCTAACTGTCTGGTGTTATTTGCAGCCACTGTCGTAATTTTTTATTTTTGTCTTGGCAGCTCTCAAAAGAGTAGGGGCTTACTAGGAAATGCAATTCAAGCTTAATTAGTTTGCTTAAGTTATATTGCTGTAATATCTTGTATGTGAGACTTAATTGATTTATCTTCTCTATTTATGTCAGGTTTTGCATCTGTAATGAATTGCAGCACATATGAGATAATGCTAAGGGAAAAGGGGGAGCTGCGAGTCTGACCATCGGGATTCAACTTCACGAGTTCGCGTGAGATCCTTCTAAGCAGATTGTGCAGTTCTTCATACCGGTAGGTACCTCTTTATCACAAAATCCATTTATTATTACCATAGTTAGTTACTCGGAATTGTCATGGTAATACACTTAGCCACATGTGCCTTCTCTCCTCTTCCCTTAGAAACCAGAGTAGTACTGAATCTGTTTAAACATCATTTTACATCCAAAAATAGGGTTTGGCCAAACACATCTGATCCTTCGAGATTACAGTAAACAAAAGTTGGCAACAACCCAAATACACAAATGCTGAAACTTTAGGAAAATTTGAAGATGCTGACACCTTCTTCGGTTGTCGAGACAGATTGAAGCGGCAGTGGTTAGAGAGTAATGGATTCTTGGTTTGACAAAAGGTTAAGTGATTTTTTTGTTTTACTCAGCACAACTGATGGCAAAGGGAATTATTGAAGAAATGGAGGGCTAGTTTGCAAATTAAACAGGTACCAGTGGGTGCTGGTATTGAACCTGGTAGTGAGCATTGAATTCTCCAAGTACTGTCTCAGAATGAATGTTTTAATTTTCTTATTCATTTGTTTGTTTTTCCCATACCCCTTATACTTTTTTTAATTTTATTTTTTCATAATTTTTTCGTTTCATGCTACTAAACCATGTAATCTAAACACAACTTGTTGTTGTGTCATTTTGCTTTGTATTTACTGGTATTGAGTTAGTAAATGTATTTGCTGGTACCTAGTGTCACTTTGTTTTTTAATCTTTTTAGGTATATACTTTAAGGGCAAAAAGTCATTTTTATTTAAGTGAAATTATTTCTCTTTTTTATGTGTACATTTCAAACAATAAATAGAGAAGAAATGAATTCTTTTCTATTTTTATTCCGATCAACCAAATTCAACTAGAAATCGTTTATTGAATTGAAATCAATTGAACTCCAACACCCTCATTGTTCTTATCACACCCCTAATGAAACTGTAGCATGTATGAGATACTGCCAAGGGAAGGGGCAAAAAAAGAAAAATAAAAAATCATCTATTTTTATTATCTAGTTTTTTTCAGATTTTTTATTATTTTAATGTTTTTCAATTTTTTATTTTGTAATTTTTTTTAAATAGATGCGGCAAATAAATTTAAAAAAAAATGAAAAATACATTTTCAAACCTTTTGCAATTTGTAACTACAATATCATAATTACAAATGTCAAATGCAATGATGGTATTGTTCTCTAAATTAGAACAAGTTCTGGACAAGTTACTAGTCATATATGGCTTCCATTATTTTAATGTTTTTGAATTTTTTATTATCTATTTTTTTTAAAGAGGTGCAGCAAATAAATTCAAAAAAAATTAAAAATACATTTCAAACCTTTTGCAATTTTTTACGACAAAATCATAATTATAAATGTTAATTTTATACAATTTCTTCATTGTTAGTTCCTTCATCATGTAATAAAATTTGTGGACCGTTCATTTCCGGACGACTGATGGACGGTCGATCTGTCACCAAATGATTTCAAATTTATTTTGAAGTGATCAAGAGAAAGTGTTATGCGTATCCAACATAATAGTTGTGACCTATGTTTGTGTCGGAGCCTCAATCCAACGTGAAGTCTTTGTAACCCTTCGATGTTCTGTTTTTCCATCCGCTTGATGGATGGGTAAATAAAGTTAAAACTCCGTCAAAATTTGCTGCACTTGTTTAAATGTTGTAATCTTTCATTTGAACGGTCCCGATCAATCCACGGGCTAACTTATTTTTTGCATCTTCACAATCTCACATAGCAAGAGTTTATGTTTCATGAAACATATATCCTTGCTTTCTAAGTTAATGAAGGCGCATGTAAACATGTCGTCTGTCGACCGATCGAGACCGTTGAAATCAAAGAGCACTGCATTTAATGTATTTCTAGAAATTTTCAAAATTTTTTTTTTGTCATTTACCCATCCATCTAGTTGATTGAAAATTGAAGCATCGTATGGCCATAAACATTTCGTCCACGATCGAAGCTCAAACATAATAAAACTTCCGAACTTTTATTTTGGTTGCGTTCAATATGGTACCTTGATCATTTTAAATAATATTTCGACAACTTTTGTTGCAGATTGACCGTTAAATTCCTGCGTGAAAACGAACGGTCCGAAAATGTTTCAAGCATTTTAAGGAACATCTAAAAAGAAAAAGGCAAAAAAATGCTATCAGAAATTAAATAAAATAATTTAGAAATTTTTAGAAATTTAGAAATTTTTTTCCAAGATATACTGCTGTCAAAAAAATACAAAAAAGCAAAAATTGGGTACACTCTCTCTGACCAGCGGACCCCTCTGTACAGATAATTTGTTAGACCCCGCCTGGGAGCCAATGAGACACGATCACACGGATCTCTGACGTGGCAGCATATATCAAATACCTCTCGTTCTCAAATAGAAGAACATTGAAATTTCAAAAAATTTGAAACACTCGCCTCTCTCTCCCGCAATGAAATCCGCCTCTTGTTAAACCCCACTTCTCGCCTCTCTCTTCCCCTCTCTCTCTTCCGCAATCTCTCTTCGCCTCTCACTTCTCTCCGTCGCGGTGGTTAATCCATCAGCGATCTCTAGGTTTTAAGCCGGGTCAGTTCTCCGATCTCCAGTGGTTCTAAAGTATATCAGGTTTGTCTCTCTTCATTTGATTGGAATTCAAACGTTCAATCTCTGAAAATTGTGTTTTGGATCCAACTATTCCTTCATTTCCCTAAAATTCTTATTCTGCCAATTCAATTTCTTATTTAGTTAGAATTTCTTCAAATTTCTTGAGAGTTATTTAGTTAGAATTTCTTATTCTGCCAATTCACCTAAGTTTCTTAATAGATGTTTGTTTAATTTACAAATTCGCATATACGCCCTTCCAAACCAATTATGCATCATTGGCCACATTAAAAATGTCAACATTACACATAAAAGACCCTTGCAGGTTAAAAGCAAAGCATAGTTGAATTCAAATGCAGTGATTTCTATCATGTTTTTCTGATTTACACGAATTTATTAACAATAATTGCTTGGTTGGCATTTTGACATGATAAATTGGGCTAATTAGTTATTGTTTGCTGCAGTCAATCTTTGCTTCCTGTATAGTATCAGGCAACAACCACAACAAGCGTGTCAGGATTTCACCAAGTGCTGGTGGCTCTGGTAACAAGAACAAGCCGTAGACCAAGCAAAAGGTAACCGCTTAACTGAATCAACTGTTACAGTACATGAAACGTTCCAGAATTTTTGGTTGATATTAATCTATTAATGGGCTTTTTGTTCCTCACAAATAGCTTTTAGTTTTATTGTAGCATTTTCTATTATGGTACTGTATTGTATTGATGCAGCATACCAGTTAGTGCCTATAATAGGACATTCACATAAGGACATAGCTATTGTATATTTGATAGAAGCACTGTCAACTGTGTACAATTACCACTGAAAGCTCTGATCTTATAAGTTCAAACCCTATTTGCATAGGATGCCAAACCCTATTTGCCGGAGATGTCTACGAGTAACTATTGAGCACACACCGCAAACAACAACGGTCGAAGATATTATAATGTACCACTACTAATCATGGATTTGTGGGGTGGTGCGACAACGCTATTTTCCATCAAATGCAAACCCAATTCATGCTTCGTCTTTTTGAAGAAAAAATGCATGTGATGTATATGAAACTTTGTATTTCTAGTTGGTTTTCTAATATTGTTGTTCTTTAAGTAGCATGTAAGTTCATTCTCTTCATGTAATTTTAATGACATTGGCTAGGTGATGATGTTAGTTGTTGATGTAGTGTGCCTTTGTGCTTATGAATGTGTAATTTTAATGAGCAATTCTTCATTGTTTGAAGGTATGTTGTTCTCTAATTAGCACTTAGGCCTATGTGAGCAATTCAAGCTTGTTTTGATATAGTGTGTAATTTTAATATCACACACTAAGCAGTAAGCATACACATCAAATTGCAGCATATTTTTCACGCCATATAAGCATGTACATCAAATTGCAGCATGTAAGCATATAAGCATGTGCAATACATCATATTTGTAGCATATACATCACGCCATATACAGCATTCCAAACAAGATATAAATTCACAAAACTTATTGGTAGCATATACATCAAATTGCAGCATGTACATCACGCCATATACATCCCAGTAAGCATATACATCAAATTGCAGTTCCAAAAATTCACAGTAAGCATTTGCAGTACCATTTAATATCAAATTGCAGCATATACATCATTCCAAACAAGATATAAATTCACAAAACCCCACAATTCACGCCATGCAAACAAGATATAAATTCATGCCAAGCAAGATAGAAATTCACAGAATACCACAATTGAGCAATTCAAAAATTCACAAAATTTAGTTCCAAAGTATCATATATAAGACAAGGGTCTTGATCAAGCATATAAAACAAGGAAGAATAAATACCCCCACTGATCAGGCATATAAAATCACATATAAATCCACAGTTCCAAAAATCACCTTAAAAGCTGAGCTAAATACCACCACTGATCAAGCATCTCATAGCACCTCATATCATAGTACCTCATATCGATCTAACCAAAAATTAAAGCACAAAATTAACTGTATCTCCTTCCCCTTTTGTTTCAACAATTCATAGTACTTCGTATCTATCTAACCAGAAATTAATGCAGATTACAAATATTAAAGCACAAATTAAAGCATAATACAAATATCACACGCCCAATTGAACTAGTGAGTTTGCAACTAATCAGAAAGCTTGATCCTGTTCCAATTTGCGGTTTATGTGCAGTACCTAATAAAACCAAGTTTTAAGACGCATAAATACAAAAGTGAATCAAAACACATAAATACAAAATAAAAGCATACACACCTACTAATGTGATTATATTGAACTTCCAAAATATAAGCATACAACCCTACAGCTACCAATGTGATTATATTAAATTTCCAAAATTTCCAAGGGTAATATGGTCAGTGCAAGACAATGGTACTTGGTGAACGAAACTCCAAAATTTTAGATATTTACCTATATAGTCGTTCATCTTGATTGGTTAAAGTAGACAATGGTACTTGGTTAAAGTAGATATTACCAGAAGTTAACATAATTAGAGAAGGACAAACATGGTAATTCGGTCAACCTGATTGCTAGAAATTATTAATTAGGCCCAGCTATTAAATTCAAACGTACTGCTTTGTGCCTTCTCAAATTCAATACTACACAGTAGGCAGTAGGGCAGTAGGGCAAACTGATACTAAAGCATTCATTTGCTGGTATAAGCATAAAAAAAAAAGCTCACTTGCTTGATTTCCAATAAATAAAATTTATATAACTGTTGATCTATTTTTCAATTCCCAAGTAGCAAAACTTAATCCAAAACTAATAACATGAAATAAAAATTCAGGGAAAATCGAAAACCCTAAACATTGCATGGATGCCATACTAAAAACCGAAATCCCTACTGAAAACTCTAAAAATGTGGTGAAAATCCAAAATCCCTTAAAAACTGATATTGTAAGATTAAAAGTAAATTCTAACCTTGGCACCACAAATCAGACATGCTCAAGGAACAAGAAAAATAAAAGCTACAATGGGTGAACAATCAAAGAGTGTTTTAAAATAAAACAAATTCCAGTTCAAAATCCAAAATCCAGTACAGTATTTTGAATACACTCTGTACATGACTACATGAGTTTCACAAAAAAAATCTCCAAGAACAAATTACCACCAAATAGGCATAGTGCGTACATGAATTAGCACCAGATATGCATATGTGAGTACTACTATTAATTTTGCTTAAATCAGCTTAATGAAATGTCATTTAATATTGCATTAAAAGCTGAATATATAAACTTTTTTTGTTAGTAAATTGGAGAATGCTCAAAACAGGATCATGTAAAAAGGGTAAAAAGAGCATTTCTGATAAGCCAAAGCAACCACAAAGAGGCCTTGGAGTAGCACAACTATAGAAGATGAGGATGCAAAATGAAATCATGGCTAATTATATACCTTCATGTCAACCTCCATATCAAAATGGTTTTGAGGTACATTTAACAACAAAAATCAAGAAAAAACAGATATCAATGACCTTGATTCAGACTTCCAGATTTTGATTGAATAATAAATTAACAAGTAAACCTTACTATAAATCAAATAGGACACAGGCGGTAATCAGCGGCTGGGGCTAGCGGGCACAGGCGGTGATCAGGGGCTAGGGCTAGCGGGCACAGGAGGGTATATGTGTCGATCAGCGGAACAGGCGGCAAAGTGTCGGCAATCCTTCTCCTTTGCGCAGCGGCGACCCTCTCTCCTTTCTCCTTCGCGGACACAGGCAGCAAAGTGGCGGCAATCTTCGCGGACACAGGCGGCAAAGTGCCGATCAGCGGACACAGGCGGCAAAGTGGCGGCAATCCTTCTCCTTTGCGCAGTGGCAATCCTCCTCCGAGGGTTAGTTTTTTTGGTTTTTTTTTTCTTAACTCCCGCTCGATTCTGGGCTAGGGGTAACGAAGAAAGGAAGGGAGAAAGAGAGAAAAGTGAACTGAACTGACTTTTTTGCATATCTAAATTATTCCAAATATACCCTTTAGACAATCAACAGTTAATATGAATGATCTACAGTAATAATTCTACTGTAGCAGTAGCCCAAAGAAGCATCCCTCTTAATAAAAATGTCGGTAGATTGCTAGAAGATAACATGAATTATGTGGTTTTTTGTGGTACTTTCACATGAGAAGAGTATATTCCGTACATATGTTTCCCAGGCTAATCCCAGCCAATCAAATTTCGGAATATATTATTTTATTTCTTAGAGGAAATTAATTATTGCACGAGTCCTGGATAAAGACAACGAAAATACGAGCGTCTGGGTGGTCAGCATTACTTTCCCCCCAAACTCAAAAGGTCGAGACGTGCCCCCTATTTCATCACTAGTATGCTATTATACCAGAATTACCAAGCGAACTGGAGTCTCCGGTACTGTGAATTGTGCAAGCTGGATATATCAAACTATCAATTGACTCCACGATACTGTGAATTGTGCGAGAACGTTCTCTTAAATCAAACTATCAATCTACAGTTTCGGGATTAATTTTAGTTTCTCACTGTCGCACCTACTTCTCCCCCATTGATTTGGGATGATAGCGTAGTCAGCTTAAAATTTTTAACGCTCCGTTTCACCCCTCACAACCTTTCGACAAACCATTTGAACTTACTGCGTTGCAAAGTGAACTATGGAGCTGTACACAATCTTTCGACCAACCACTTCAGATTCGTCTCGCCTTCTGTTACCTAAAAGGTATCATCGATCTTCAATTGTATCAAGGAATAAACAGTCAAGATTGTTTCGAGTTTTAAATGCAGCTTCTGGAGCCGTTTCTGTTTCCCCAAAAAAATTAATTCCATTGGAAAAGAGAGGCAAAAGGACATCAAATGGTTCTTCCAGTAGTGCACTGGAACAGCTCGACATTGAACGTGGCGTTTGTATCCCGTTTCGGAAGTATAGCCCCCAGATGGTAATATTTCACTTCTTTATAGGAGAACTTTTGTCATATATAAGATAATCTTTTACTTTGTTCTGAGACTTTGAGAAAAATGATATGGTGTTAATTATCAACCAGTTGTTTTGTCCAGCCAAATACCTATTCAGGGAGTACATAACCCAAATATAAATTTATAAGTTATAACAGCTAAAGATTCTAATGTTTACTGTAAATGATACAAGTGGTTATGACAGTCTTTGTCGCGATATGTTTTACCAGTAATGGAATCATACTTGCTCATATCTTTTAATTACGATTATGATTAGGTGAGGAACAAAGTGCTGGAGTCAAGAGGGTCAATACTGGGCCTTATGGGTCGAGGAGTGGAGATTATTTGGAAGTTGGGACTTTATTGGTCAGCTCTTATGTATGATTGTTTGGTTGGGAGAGATAAAGAGGTGGTACCTTATCGAGCCCGCCAGCTCAGAAACCTTTTGTGCGATTTGGGACCATCCTTTATAAAGGCTGGTCAGGTTAGTATTTAGCACTCGGCACTGCTCCTTTTTATCTATGACGAATTTAGGACACACATATACAGGATAGTAATAGCAATCATACTCTTGCAAAATGAGAAAGATATAATTTGCATGTTCAAACATGTAATGATCAAAATATCACCTATCCCATATCCTAATTTCTCTAAATGCCAAACTTTACCCTTCTCATTATGTTTAGAGATAAGTAGTAATGGAGGGGGTGAATTGGGCATCTTCTAAAGTAAATGGGGATATATGGATATGGACTATAGCGACAGAGGATATCTTCTCATGATTGTTGGGGCATTGTGATAACTGTTTATATTAGTATTTATCATATTTCTTATTTCCGAGGGTTATACATCATATTCTGACAGCTTTCAGGGGTACACCTGGAATTGCCACTTTTTTCTAACATACTAGTGCAAAATTTATTAATTTTGTGATGATAGCTCATCTGCATTCTCCTGATTGAGTTCTATTGCTTACTTTGCAAATATGTGAATTCAAAAGAGGAAAGGGAATAATCATATTTCATTTCTCTAAAGAAACTTGGTTCTACTTTTTTTTTTTTTTTTTGGTTTTTAAGGTTTTAGCAAATAGACCTGACATAATCAGAGAAGACTACATGAACGAGCTATGTATTCTCCAAGACGATGTTCCTTCTTTTCCTAGTAAGGTGCGTACTGGTAAACTAATAACTAATTACCAAAAATGATCTTCCTTCAAAAAGATTATTGCAAAGAGTTTATATGCACTGTGCATCTTGTTTACTTAACCTGTTTTCTCTTTTAGGTGGCATTTGCAATAATAGAAGAGGAACTTGGGCAACCTCTGGAGCAGGTATTCAGTAGAATTTCATCACAAACAATAGCCGCAGCTAGTCTAGGCCAGGTGTACCGTGCCACTTTGAGGGACACTGGAGAGGATGTTGCCATAAAGGTGTTTATGAACTAGTTTTGATGCAATTTTCTTTTTTTATTGTCCAATTTTTTATTGCTCAATTTGTAGTCAGCTAATTAAATTTTGTGACTATGAATCAAATTATAATGGAATTCAGTAGTATGAATTATGAGATCTCCAAGTTTCTAGTGATTATGGCATAAACAATCACGAACAGTCCCTCAGATTGATTTTCTAAAGATAAAATTATTTTTCACATTTTTGACTATTCTTGAGAACTTACATGAAAACCACCAAATTTAGGTATGTTATGCTTCTTGTTTTGACTGGCAAATTCAATATTTTGTTATGTTTTTTTATACTCCTTGATGAATGCTGGTTTGTGCAGGTACTAAGACCAGGAATAGAGCCAATAATATACCGAGATCTATTCCTTTTTCGTACCTTGGCATCATTTCTAAATGGAATCAGCTTACAAAAATTGGGATGCAATGCTGAACTTATTGTTGATGAATTTGGCGAGAAGCTCTTGGAGGAGCTGGATTACACTCTTGTGAGACTTCTCTCAATTTTTCCTTTTATTTACTTTTGGGCATTCTGGAGAACCAAAAAGGTGTATTTAACCCTTATCTTAAATTGAACTTTGTGTTACACCCTGAAATTTTACACTTACTGACACAGCATTTCTGTAAATGTACCTGAATCATTGGAACTTTTTAAAAAAAAAAATACTAAACACTCTTCCTAGCTTAAATTGTTAACTTTAGAATTCTGGAGTAATGTTGAGATCTTTCATATTTAATGATAAAGGAAAACTAGTTATCTAATTCATTGCTCATGGAAGCTAAAGTATCAGTCATCTCGATCAAATTATATTCTTACTCAACATTCAAGGACAACAGAAGAACTTTAATTCCTTGTTTACTCACTTTTAGTTAACCCATGAAAATGCTGGCAGGAAGCTCGAAATATTGAGGACTTCTTGGAAAATTTCAAGGATGATCCAACTGTGAAAATTCCAAGAGTTTATAAGAAATTATCTGGTTCACGGGTTCTTGCTATGGAATGGATTGATGGAATCAGGTGCACTGATCCTCAGGTTAGCAACTTTATTGTATACTTGTATAAGATCATAAATGAATTATATTTTATATGATTCAGAAGTAGCATAAATCAAACTAAAAGAATGTAAACAAAGGTAAAAAGGAAAATGAAATCTGCAGAACGGAACCCCTGCCATTTATTGTATAGATCTTGATTGATAGCTTTCTTAGGCAGGCCATAAAAGATGCTGGAATTGATGTAAATGGTTTTCTGACGGTTGGTGTAAGTGCTGCCTTGCGACAGCTGCTTGAATTTGGGTTATTTCATGGGGACCCGCATCCTGGAAATATTTTTGCCATGCGAGATGGCCGTATTGCTTATGTTGACTTTGGAAATGTAGCTGTTCTAAGCCAGGTACATTCTTTTGGATTTGTGGATGCATGTCTCCCTAATGTTTGATATTTGCTCAAGTACTCTAATGAATAACATCTCCAATAGGAATCTATGATTCTGGTTAGATTATGATGTTAGGCTATTGCTAGCTTATTCTTTTTTTTTGAGGAAAGTAGTATACTATTGCTTGCTTATTCTTGAACTTCCTTTGTCGAAAATTAAGACAAAGTTATGTTCCAATCTGTAACTAATCAATTTCAAGTTCAATGTACAACACACATTTTGCTACTGAATCCCCCAGCATAGTTCATAAGATTTCTGGCTTGTTTGAAATGACCAGTTTGAGTTAATGCTTTCATACCTGAATGAGCCACACCTTTTCTTCTTGGTTTTTTTTCTTCTTTTTTTATTAAAAAGAAGAAGTTGAACCTAGTTGCTCTTTGTAGATTTGGTCTGGTAAAGGTTTGGATTTTATTTTCCTGTATCTGATTTCTGACTACTTGTCGTTAATGGTTTTACTGCTGACTTTATTGCTTTCGATGAACTTTTATTTGTTTTGGGAATTTCAGCAAAATAAGCAGATCTTGATTGATGCTGTGGTGCATGCTGTAAATGAAGATTATGCTGAGATGGCAAATGACTTCACAAGACTTGGCTTTCTGGCAAGTGACACCGACGTTGCTCCTATAATTCCTGCTTTAGAAGCTATCTGGCAGAATTCAGCTGGAAAAGGACTGGCAGACTTCAATTTCCGCAGTGTTACTGGTAGATCTTGCTGACTAATTTTTTTTGTAGCATTGGTTGTGCCTTGTTCCCCTTTCAATATATTCTGTTTAGTTTTATTTTATTTGATGCTCTCATTTTGTGCTTAATTGCACACCTGGAGATAAACAAGGTGATATTTGCACAGTTTAGGGGTAGTTGTTTAGTAATGCAATTGGGAATATACTTGCAGATTTGAATTTAACTGCAGCCAAAACAAATTATGCCTTGTTAGTTTGTGTATTATCTTTCTTATTTACTTCCGGGTTAATTATCAGTTATCGGACAGAATGTGACAAAGCATTGAAAGACTCATGTAATTCTCAAAGTTTAAGCAGGAAAATTGCATGCTTCACTCATGCATGTTGCCATTTGAAGCATACTGAAACATGTTTCATTTCCGAACTTTCTTATCCATTTCACACCACAATATGCCTCATTGAAATTATGTAACAGGGAAGTTTAACCAGCTTGTGTACAATTTTCCGATTCGCATCCCGGAGAGGTTCTCCCTTGTCATCCGATCTTTATTGACTCAAGAAGGAATTTGCTTTACACTTGAGCCAGACTTCAAGTTTCTTGAGGTTTGACTATATTTGAAAATTGCTACCTGCAGCCTTTCTCGAGTTTACTTTTGTTGAATAAGTTTGTAATGTTTTCTGAGTTTTCTCCAATATCTGCTTTTCGTTCCTTTTTCAGGTTGCTTATCCTTATATAGCTAAGCGACTTCTGACAGACCCAAATCCTGCCCTGCGTGAACGCTTAATTCAGGTAAGTACTTTTGTTGAGATGCCATGGAACTTGTAGCTATTCGAAAATCATGTATACAAAACAGGTGGGGCAGTGGTTAGATGGCCTCTGAATTTTAGTACACCAATGTAATGTAGTGAAAACAAATGACACTAATAGTTTCTTGTTGAGCAGGTGCTCTTTAAAGATGGAGTGTTCCAGTGGAAGAGACTTGAGAACCTAATTATTCTCGCGAAGGAAAATGTGACTAAAATGAGCCAAAATCCTGCATTGCAAGTAAAAAACACGTAAGCCATTTTACAACTTGTTTATTTTAAACTACTAATTGCACTTATCCAATAATCAGTGTAATAAAAAATCAAAACCTAGTTGCTGGCAAATTCTGACTTTATCCAAAATGTAACCCTGCCCAAATTTTAGTACGAAAAGCCAATGGTCTGAACCTGACCTGACCTATACTTAAATCAACTTACGACCCCAGTAACCAGTAAGCACTTCTGACCTGTAAGCAAGTAACAACAAATTCTAATCTTAAAGGACCTGATTTGACCAAAACCAATTTATCCTAAGCAAGAACCCCAAACATGCCTGAACCAACAATACAATCCCATCAAACCCTAAAATTGAACTCAGCTACAATTTTGTCATAAGTTCCATGAAAGGGTCTGAATGGTAGGGTAACCAATCCAAGATGCTAACCTGAACTAGAGCTTAAATAAATGGACCCAAAAACTGAATGTGAAACCATAATTCCATGATGACCCCAATCAAAAGCCCTGGGACCTGAAATGCCCCAGACATGATTTGACCCATTTGAACCTAACCTGATCATTCCATTCGACACCCATCTACCAAAACCTTTGATCTTTATTTCAAAATAAAACCCTTCATGCTAGTTTATATTCAATGGTGATCATAGACCGGTATTTCGTTGATTCTTATCCTAGGATACACATTAGCCTGTATTAATCCTTAGTTCAACCATAGAATGAGTAATTGATCCTAAACTAGATTTCTGTAGATAGCTGCTGGTGCTGTCTGTGTCTGCTTGTGAGATTAGAATGTCATAGGAATATTGGGCTAAGAGGGCTATAATGAATGCTCCTTTAGATGATGCTTATGCAATATTGTTCCTACATGAAAACAGGCAAACTGATAGAAACTGGCAGTTTGAGAAGAAACTAAATCTGACAGAGACAATAAAGGATGGGGCCCGCACGTTTCTGATTGATGCAGGTATCAGAAGACAGCTTATCATGGCCTTAACAGAAGATTCCAAGCTTCATATTGAAGAGGTATGTAACAATTAAAAATCAATAAATTATATTATCTCTATTCTTATATTAAGCATGTTGATGTCGTGATCCGCCAACGGTTGTGAATAAAAGATGAAATTTTGGATTGAATATTAGCCTTCCGATCAAATAGTCTGCCTTCTTTTGATTCTATGCATCTTATTGATGTTTTTTTACGTGTAGAAGTCTAAATTTATTTAGATACGTAGCCGCCACATGTACTCGCCACAAGTTTATTTTGTTTGCCTTCTTTTGGTTCTGATTTCTTTTCATTTTTTAAATGCCATTTAAGAATTTTTTGATTGATTGATAATTTATTGGTATGTCTTCATTTCTTTCCATTTTTTATATCATATAAGGAATGTTATTTGTCATTTAATGATTTTATTTAAGTAAATATGATTATATTCTCTATTTAAGGTACACAAATGCATATAAATATTAGGTAGAGGAGGATAACCCTTATAACAATAACAAGAGCTATAATATGACAACAATAAATAATACAACTGATTTTGATGAATTTTTTTCTCTTGTTTCTCCGTTAAGCAACATAACAAAAAAAAAAGTTGTTATGTACCAGTAAAAGAAAGCTCATAAGTATGTCATTAAAGAATGAGCTTTTACATTTATATGAGAATATGTTGGTCTGTTTTTTTATTGTTGAATAATTATTTTTTTCATTGTTCTATTTTTTCTTTTATGAAAACATGTTATTTTGTATGAGATTTTTTTTGTTAGCTTATAATATGTCTCCGCTGCAACGCACGGGTACAATACTAGTTACCTATATACCTTTTTTGTGTTTGTGTGTGGTGTGGGGGGTGGGGGGGGGTGTTGGCTTTTAACATTAAAATTCGACTACTTGGGTTGCCAATTCTCGGTACTTTATGGGCGCTCCGATACCAATATGTGAATACATCAAGCAGAATGCAAGTGTAAATTTATTTTCTTTGAAGATTGCAATACGAGGTCTTATTCTAATTGATCTAGTATTTATGAAAATTTTCAACTTTGCAGCTGCTAGATGTATATAGGTTGATCGAAGATCAAATAGACATGCCATCAGTTGCTTTGGAGGTCCTACAAGGTAAGTACAAATACCTTTCTACAGTCTTTGTATTTTTCATAGTCTTAGAAATTAATGCATTGCCTTTGATGGCCGTTAGGCACAAATAAGGCTGAGTGGTCTCATATATTGTGACTTTACTGCATGCAAAATGTTGCAAAATAGTGAGACAGCAATGAGACCTTATCCTCAGAGGAATTTCTATATTTGGAGTTTTTTCTTTGATAGCTAGATATCGTAATATTGTAAAAGAGTGTAGGTGTTTTGTTTCATGTTAATCGTCTCATATAGCTAATTTTCTCAAAAATAAAAAGAAAAAATTTGCATTGCTTTCATTTATATCTAATAAGAATTATGTTCCTTCCAATGCAGATCTACCTTCAGTTACTCGAGATTTTATGCTTTCCTGGAGTGAGTCTGTACTATCTGATCGCCGATAACTTTTAGGGCTAATATAACACAGTAACATAGGCAATTTTTGTATACTCTAGTTAAGCATGTATAGCGTGAAAGTAATACGAAACAAATTTTGTAAATTCCCACTCATTGGAAATTTATGTAAGATCCAAACTACCTATTATATGTAAATTGTACATCTACAAGAATAATGTTCCTTCCAATGCAGCTATTGTCAGTTATTCTTTTGTTCTTTTAAAAAAGCTGTTAGGTTGTCTAAAATTAAAGTTTGACTTTTAAAACTTCATAAATGATATGTACAGAAGTTATGAAACTAAAGCAGGTGAAAAAAAATTGTACATTGACATGGCTTGCCTAAGAATAGAAGAATAATTTTCAACTTGTGCAAGGGCGGTAAATTGATAGCTAATTGGACCTCGCACCTGGTAACTGTTCCTAACTTGTGAAAGAAGAATAATTTTCAATTTGTGCAAATTCATTGCGCCCCCTGTTCCTAACTGTTAATACCGAATCAAAATGTATAATACACATTTTACTGTATCCACGATTCCACAGAGTGCCTACTCCTGAATTCAAATTTTTTTATACTTGTGTCTACTCTTAGATGAAAATATTATCTATTTTTGAATTTAATTCACATCTCAGTAGAACAAATTGTATGGAAAAGAAAGTAAGTCCAGACTAGAGTTGTTTGTTCAAACTCGTAACTCGTTCATTTACAACTCGAGTCAGTTTCATTGACATCCCTAGCCAGTATATACTTTCATCATGTAAATACCTTCTTGTAATACTTCTTTTTGTTTGGTTTAAACAAAATTACATGATAATTTATTAGTACTAAGTTTATTATATAGTAACCGAAATCACATGTACCAAAAGGGGATGTAGCTCAAATGGTAGAGCGCTCGCTTTGCATGCGAGAGGCACGGGGTTCGATCCCCCGCATCTCCATTTTTGTAAGCCATTTTATGATTTTTCTCCCGATCCTCTTGTGACCAAACGAAAACATGTGGCTGGAAAGTAAAATTTCTTCTTTACAAGAAATGAAATTGTTTATCAGCAACCTAATCAGTTAAATCGCGGTCCCGATAAATCTTCCTCCCTTCCAACCTCATTTTCCTTCAGTCCTTTTTTTTTTGTTTGGGAGAAATATATTGGCAGTGGCTGGCCATTTTCCCTCAGTTAAAACACTACAGTGACCACACCTAATTTTTCTCATTGCTTGTACCTTTGACATGGCCTCAACGGCCTCCTCTTTCCTCTCCCCCCTTCTCCACACAAACAGAAAATCGCGATTTCAATTCAGGAGGCGGGAAGTGAGGGTTCTCGCAGCATCTGAGCCGTCAGATGAACCAACTGCCACTACGGAGAAGAGGAAACGGAGGGTGGATACGAGGATTCACTGGGACAACATGGATGAAGGCTGGATTGGTGGTAAAACCAAGAAAGAAACCGAGGGAGAAAACGGTAATGGCGGTAAACGTCAGAGTAAAGAGGATTTTTTGGGTAGTAAATTCGCAGATCTCCTCAGTCAAGCCTCTGAGTCTCATTACCAGTTAAGATTTTGATTCTGTCTGATCCAGGGGCGGAACTAGAAAATTTGATAGAGTTTGTTGAAAATTAAAATGTATAATTGTGATGAGTGGAATTTGAACTCAAGACCTCTCAACCATAAAACTTTAACCACTAGGCTGCAACTAAACATATGTTATTTATTGAGGGTAGCTAGACTATATAGAAAGTTTAAAAAAGATAAAATCCAATTAAATTTCTATATGTATAATTAAAATTTTAAAATCATAGGGGTGACTTAGCCACCTTTGACTAAGCCTTGGATCCGCCCCTGATCTGATCTTGTATTGTCTCTGTTATTAATTTTCCCTCGCATAATATGATTCTTGAATTTTTTATTTATTTAAGGGTCGCAACTATAACATGCCTTAACTAAGAATTGCACGCTCAATTGGAAATTTGAGTAATGTTATGGAATAATAGCCGGGTAAAATATATAATTTGGCAAACCATAATACTGGTTTCATCAAAATGAAAATTTGAATATTGATGGACTGTCAAGAAAAGAGTTGAAGAACTAGGCACATTTGGTGATGTAAATAGTGAGGTTTTATAACATGGGACTCTTTTCCCTGCAACCTTTACAAATAGGTTCTTAGGAGTGCCTGTCGAAGCAGACATGGAGGAGATCAAAGCGGCATACCGTCGCCTATCAAAAGAGTACCACCCTGATACAACCACACTACCTCTCAAATCAGCATCTGAAAAATTCATTCGATTGAGAGAGGCATATAACATACTAAGCAATGAAGAACGTCGGCGATTTTACGACTGGACTTTAGCACAAGAGGCCGAGAGCAGGCGAATACAGCAAATGAGGGCAAAGTTGGAAGATCCTTTCGAACAAGATATTAGAAATTACGAGCCCGTTCCTGACATGGTCGATCGGCTTGGTGGGAGAAATATGAAGCTAAGTGACCAGGCATTGGCAGCTCTGACCATTGATATTGGGATTATTTTCTTCTGCATTCTATGTCTCATCTTTGTGGTTGTTTTCAAAGAACCTTATTAGGTAGTACTCATGGATTTAAAAACAAATTAAGATGTATAGTAGTGTTATCAAGATTCGTACCTGATACTTGATAAGTTACTTTTTCTAAACAGTTTCATGTTCAATGGTAGGAAGCTCAGAAATCAGGCATGAAAGCACTTGCCTTTGGATGTTGGATTGCGTCTCTTTCTTTATAGTGTTTACCTTGCCTTAAAAGGAGCCTTTGCTAGGATGCTAGCTAGACAGGCTTTCTTTCTTGGATGTCAACTTAAGAAAAGCTAAAAATGTACAAAATTTTCTATAAACATGGTTAAAATTCTTTGAAGGTGTACTTTGCACCAAATTCACATTTTGCTGTTGAGTTTGTGGTTTATCCAGATTAGTTCACTCTCGTCATCATTTCTGTCCATTGCACAGAAGGAATGTCAAAGAAACAGGGTCCACATCAGCCTCCAAATATGTATTGGTGGGAATAGTGAACAGGCGACTAAATCTGGATAAAATACAAGTGACTCCGGAGAAATTATTGAAGTTCTGTGACCAAATCTGGATTTTGGCTATGTATGACCTCTGAAAAATGTCTTAAGAAATGTTTCAACATATGACATGGCTCATATCGATCTGTTATTTGATCGTGTGTCTCTGACTTCTTGTTGAGGAAACTATTTTTCTGGTTTCTTTAAGAGATCATGATGAGCAAAAGAGATTTATACTAAACTAAACTTGATTGGAAAGGGGACAAGTGCAAATTTGGGAATATGAACAGACAATTTGGTAGTTGTCATGTTGGGACTAGAAAATGAGCTAAATGATTGTTGAACTAGCTTTCTCTTGGTTCCTCAGAGAGTTAAATTAAGTCCCAATTTTTTTGTTTTGGTAGCTTGGAATAACAGCACTACTCCTTTTCGATACTATAGAAAAGTAACCATAAATTTATCTATGGAAAAGTAATCATTATCTTGAAATAGCCAGGTAGCCAGGTTGACAGTTCTTATGCAGATTAACTTGAAGGCACTAGAAAAAACAGAAAACAAATACACGGCAATACTTTGTATTTTCTTTATAACAAAAACATTTGAAATTTGCTCATACATAATGAGGTGCTTCTATCATCGAGTTATAGCAATATTGTTATTAAAGCTATAAAAGCAAAACAAAAACTCGAGGGGAACACATTTCCCTCTGAAATCAACCCCCCAAAAGTGAATCCAAAATTAAATACCGTGAATAAAAAGAAAACAAACCACTCCATCTATAAAAAAGGTGCTATAGATCGTGATGAACAATAATAAAAAGAAAAATTAGACAACATCTCCAATATCCACGATTTCCACAACAGACGAATCACCGATCTTTTGGAAAACGACGACTCGGTCACAATCCTTTAAAATATTGATTGATTTCCCATAGTCTAGTGCAAGCTTTAGGGCAGCCTCAGAAGTTGCTCCAACCTGTCAAAAAGGCAAAAAAAAAATCGTGGCACAAATTTAACAAAATGAAAAAAACACATATTTACATTTTCAATGTAAATAACTTACATCATTGGGATTTGTTGGGACAGGATAGACAGCCCTCAAAGAAAGACACTGCCTAGCCTACATGAGATATGAACAAAATATATTAAAAACAATTCCTTTTTACTTCTTTTTGCGCAAGTTCTATCAAATTTTTGTAGGGTATTAATTGTGAAGATCAAGCACAAGTACCTTTCCAATTCCATTTATGGTCCAAGATGACGAATCACTTTCATTACGGGGAAAAACAACTGCTAGCACAGGCATTGTTGGCCTGTACTTTGCAATCAACCTGTACATATATAGATATAAAATATTTAAAGCCCAAAAAGAAAGTAAAAGTCTTCACTAGAATAAAATAAGCAGGATCTCTGCACATATTGGAGAAAATTCTTTCGAACTGGTATCAACAGAAGATACCACCAATACCAGTTCAGAGAAGACAATGCCAACTTATAATAAATCGTTATGAGATTCAAGTACCTAGCAGACCGGCCTGAAGTGCTGTAAGTAATTATAGCAGCAGCCTTTACTTTGATGGCAGCACGAACCTAGATAACATTAAAAAATGAGAACAACCAGGGTTGACTAATATTAAACAAAGAATAAAAAAATCGAAGTATTATAACACAGAAGAACTCATGGGATGCTGGTACAATAACAGACTATACAGTACTTATTTATACGAAATGTAAATAACAGTAGAGGGCTATGTTTGTACTTAAAACAAATACTTAAAAAAAAGTATGTTAATTACTGCTGTAGATGCAACCGACTCCAAATTCTCCATTGGCTCCGCTACACTTCTGAGAATTCTCTTAAACTCCTGTGGATGGTTGTACACCGTCTCAGCCTACAGAATAAAAGAACAACAAAATAATAAAATGATTCATTAATATATCAATGAAATTTCTTGAACTACTGAGTAACTTGAAAAAAAGAAAGAACTCCAGATGGTTCAATATGAAGTAAACCAATATAAAAATTAATGCTAATGCTTTACAAAATGGAAATTTCATACTTCACCACAAATCCTGCTAACAGTCTTTATTGCGTCAACTGCATAGGGGCCTCTGAGTGTCTCTGCCCCAAGCAAAATTCCATCTGTACCTGTAAATATTTAGAACCCACGTTTTATCGACTATAATGACAACTAGTGTTACATCTAATTAGGCTTCTATTTTATAAGGCAAAAATTCAAAAGCTATAATAGTACCACATTCTATTCATCTCTCACGTGAAGTTACCCAGGTCTGATATTAGGTCAAGTTGAACTATGATCAGGTTGTATTATTTTAATTTACAAAGATTTAATTCATAAGTTTTAAGTATTCCAATACTGCCCTATTACCATACCGGCTAATATAAACCTGATCAGAACCAGGTGGCTTGGTATCAACTATGAAGCCAGTACATAACTCAGAAAACAGAAAAAAGAAAGGAGATAATCTAATCTAAAATCAGCTAATAACATCCATGCTTGACTGGTCTTATGTCGATACAAGGGACTAAAATTCAGGAAAAAGCTATAAACAGGGGCCAAAGTACCATCAAGGACAGCATTAGCCACATCAGTAGCTTCAGCACGAGTGGGGCGTAGGTTGTTCACCATGCTATCTACCACTCGAGTGATAATAGCTGGTTTTCCAGCACAGTTGCACCTCCTCATTGCTGATTTTTGGAATAAGAAAACCTGAGAAATTATAAGAAGATGAACTATAAATTGTGGGTATTTCACAAAGTAGTAATGCTTCTTATAGTATGCAGTGAAGGAACATCTATGTAATCTTTTAAGTTTTAGAATTACATCCTCAGGAGGAAGGTCTATCCCTAGATTTCCCCTTGAAAGAATGATGCCATCAGCCTCTTGAAGGATTTCATCAAAATGCTCCAAACCCTAGAAAACCAAAGTATTGACAATCACAAAATTATCAAACACTTCCAAAGGATGTAATAAGTCCTAAAAGGACCTTTTGTGTGTAGGGGTAATTGGAAATTTGTGAACCTCAAAGTCTTCAACTTTGGCAAAGATCTGTGTGTCATCCAGTTTGTGCGATTTCAAGAAGGCTCTAAGCTGAAAAAAATAAGATAAAACTACAACATATTAGTATTAAGCTTTATTGAGGAACATAAATGAAGAGACATGCAAAATGGTGGAAATTCTACAAATGAACTCACCTCTCTTACATCCTCAGCATGGCGGGTAAATGAAAGAGATATAATGTCGACCTTGTTATCCACTCCCCAAGTTGATATGATCTATCCAGTTATAACAAATTCAAACCAAAATTAGCATAAAGGGATTTCCGGATTGGATTTATTTGAGACAATTCAGGATTCTGCAAAACATCAACATTTGTTCACTAGCCTAAGTTCCCCAACAATATGAGAAAGTATCTGAAATGACACTTAAGACATGAAAAATCATCTCTCTTGTCCCCATCTCCTCTAAAAGTACCTAGAAAGCCCCCTCGCCTTTTCTCTATTAGTGGGAAGAAGAACAGCCATCAAAGTGGAAGGGGATAACAAAACAGGTTTATAAATTCATACTCTGTAGATGAGATCTTTCCCATCTTTTCAAGGGTGATACTGTGATATGCTAAGTAACGAGAATATTCAATCCAAAGATACAGATGGTGTGAAGAGGAAGGGATGGAAAGAAAACTTGATAAATTATTCTTGTTTGGTCGGACTATTGATAGGAAAAAATTAAATTAACAGAGGTTGCTTTTTTAACCTCCTAAAGCTTATCTTACTTACCCCTCAAATCGGGGTGTATCGGAAGGAAACCAGTCCAATAAAATAAGAGGACGGAAAATATGGCAACCTCCTTATTCCTTTCCATCCCCTTCAACTATTCACCTCCCTTTCCTCTCACCTCCTGGGAACCAAACAGGTGTTAGGTATAGATATTAACCCCTATCTTTTGTACTACAAAGAGAGAAGGCTCTTAAGTCCAACATCATACTTTTGCCAACTAGGACTAGGATCTAAGCCCACGACCCTTGAAAGTATTATCCCTTTCAGAAATCAATGTTAACAGACTGCTGTCCTCAGTATGTTACCTGCTTGTCGGTTTCACTGAGGGTAGGAAGGTCAATTCGCACTTGAGCGCCATGAAGGGTAAATATGGGACCGGCTAGTGTGGCTGTGTTTTTTATCTCACATACCACATCTTGACCTGAAGTCTCCAAAACCTAAAAAATATCAAAAGATAAAGAAAAGTAGTTATAAGCACTTAAAATCTCTCAGAAAGTTCCAGAGAAAAACAAGTCCAAGTAAAATGCAGTCCAAGTTGAATATCCACACCTCAAGCCACACAGATGTAGTTTCACTTCCGGTGAAAAGATATTGGCCCATGAAAATAGTGTCCCCAGCCTTGACAGCCTGTTAACACACAAAAATGAATAAATTTTAGGTACAAGTTTATAAAATGTAGAAAAGGCTGGTGTATGTCTGGTGTCCTTGATTTAGACCTTGGCAAGACCATCAAAGTTAAGCGGAAAGATTTCGGCTGAAGTAGCTTTAGAGATATCAGGTGTAATTGTCACACGATTTCCAGCGTCCAACACTATCGGCTCTCCAGTTGGATTCTTAACCTGAAGCTCAGGCCCCACAGTGTCAAGCATAACCTGAAGCAGAATAATTTATCAAAAAAAGGTGTAAAGAAAATCTTCACGGGGGCATTTTATAATTTTTTTCAAGTCCAAATAGCAATTAATTTTTGCTGGACTAAAACAACTATAACTGAAGCTAACTGAAAATCATAAGAGGAAAGGACTCTGATTCAAAATATTTCAGAAAAATCTGGTTGTCTGCATGATGGCAACTTAACACATTTTACAGGATTCTTCTGTAACTTCTTAAATGTTTCAAGGTCAAAGCTATGGTTTTAAAATTTTCCCTTGACTAAATTGAACTGGCTTTCATGGGCTGTAAATTCTGTTTTAAAAAAAAAACTTTCAAAATGCAAAACTTTGGACAATTATAAGAGGCAGTTGAAAGATGGGCAGAAAGTTTCTTATTTCAGTTCTAAACTGGTACTGGCTTACATATATTTAAGAAAGTTCAACTTACAGCGCAGAGTTCCTTGACATTATCAACAGCTTTCCTCAAATTGTTAAGGGTTTCCTGATGGTATGCAGCATCCATCGATGAAAAGTCAAATCTTGCAACTACCAAAACAGAAAATAATTAATATTAGTTCATTAATTACACACGTGACGCATTGAATTAAATATCGAGAGGTTCAAAATAAAAAGGGAATTTTAATAAACAAGTGAAATAAGAACTGAAACCAAACCTGACATTCCAGCTTTTAAACATTGCTCAAGTGTTTCAACAGACCGTGACTTTGCCCCGAGTGTGGCGACAATTTTCGTGAGTGAGGGAAAAAATTTCTAGAGTTCATTAAAAGAAAATTTGTTAGATAATATTTTGAAGAAAAGGCTCTAAAGGCCCATAGCATTAATAAAAGAAAAGGTCTACAAAAGATCCGAAAAGAAAATAACTAGTCCTAAAACCCATAGAAACCCAGATAGATAGGTGCAAGGTCTTAACACACGACACTGCCTCAGCAGAATCAGTGCTCCTTCCTCAACCGTACCAGTAAACTGGTACAGGAGCAGGAGGCACTGATTCAAGCCTCAGCCCACACCCATTTTGCATCATGGACCCTATTCAACCTATCTATTCAAACACAAGCCCTAGATAAATGTCAACAACAAGTATATTTGTGCTACTGCAGAGCACAGCCATCCAAACACATAACTACCATCCAAAGCAAACATAACAACAATAGGGTCCATGATGAATTACATAGCACAGTCTTTAGAACAAAAAACGCTTTTGTAAAATGATCAATAACTATGGTTAGAACTTAGAACTTTTATATGGATCCGTAACTAAATGTTGTTATAAAAGGTATTATCTAAGAACGTTTCAAAATAAGCAAGTCCTAGCTGCTTAACTTGACAACACTATGCTTTTTAGGCTTGTCCAGATCCAAGATATAAATGAATTAACACGCAGAACCTTTCATTGATGAACTTTCCATAATATGTCAAAATCAGGGAAAATAGTTGTGATCCCGTTAACAATTGAATTGGACTTGGGTTAATGTTCAGTAAATTTAACTCGCATCAGATGAATCATCGTATAATAACAAAACACAGAGTGCATCTACGCATTAAACTAAAAATCGAGAAGACCCTTATTCCAAAAAAAAAAAAGACAAAAGAAGGAAAAGCTCAAGAGAGATCGTACGGTTTTAGTTGGGGTAAGTACGGACGCCAGCCGTACAGGCTCCTCGATAAGCATGTGACCGCTCTGCATCTCCACAGATCGAACTTTTCTTCAGCGAGAGACAGAGGGGAATATGGGCAATGATGCTTGGAGAAGAAGGAACGAAGAATTTAAGAGGGAGAACTGGAGACCGGGTTGAAGAACAATGGAGGGACCGAGGGAGAATATTAGGATACTACAGGGGTGACGAGGTGGTACCCACTTTAACGATATGGACCCCACTGTCAGCGACAGTGTAGACGAATGGACCAATCGTGACGAGCCTTCTGCCCCTTCTGTTCAAGTACGGGGAACTAGCAAAAGACCAACCGTGGGACCCGATTAGCAGACTAACTTTCCCATAAGTAGGGAGTTGGTCCACTGGAACTTGTCCATTTAATATAAATATAAGAAGAAATATTAGATGCAGTCAGGAAACACTAGAGTACCTCGGTCCACTTGTCAGTGAGATTGGTACAAAATGACCAGGTTTGGAACTTAGACGAGTATCCTCTCCATTACTGTAAAAGATTCCCTTCACTTTACGGTTTAGATTCGGGCTAGCGCAAGAGGCAGTATTATTGGGCTTTGAGTTCGTGCCAAGTTAAAAAGAACGGTCCAGATCCAGTAATTGTAAAAGATTTCCTATTAAGGTACCGGAGAGGATGTGAATTCTTTGGAACTTGAGGGTCAAGGGGAGGAAGGGACGACAAACCGTCCTGTCGGTTGAGTTCTTCGAAAATAACAATAATTAATAATAACAATAATTAAAATTATAATAATCAGAACTGTGGGCCAAATCAGGGGAAGATTTTTGGTTTATTTGGTTTTGTGCTTTCGGTTTCCTAAGAATCTTTTATAGAGTAGAACTAGGGTGCTCTCGAGATCACCAAGTTCTTGGTGAACTCAAGTTCAAAACTCATCGGATCGGCTTCGAACGACGAATCCGACCATTGAAACCCATCTACCTTACGAGTGATGCGTCTACATGCAAAAAAATTAAATTTTGAAATTAATTTTGCATAGAGTCAAGTGGTCAAAAAATGTCAAAAAATAAATGCATTAAAATTAATTTATTAACCTTCTAATTTTGACTACTTGACTCTATGCAAATTAATTTCAAAATTTAAAATTTTTGCATTTAGACGCATCACTCATAAGGTAGACGGATTTCAACGGTCGAATTCGTCGTTTGAAGCCGATCCGATGAGTTTTGGACTTGAGTTCACCAAGGACTTGGTGAACTCGAGAGCACCCTCGTTCTACTCATCTTTTATAATATTTCTTTTCGAGTAAAAGTACTATTACGTTTTTCAACGAAGAGTGTAATAGGCATGACGATGCAAATATTAAGACCAGCAGAACACATCGAACAAATGATAATAAATTCAAGTTTTCTAAAATAGATGTTATTACGTGTTCAAACTTTAAATAGAACATTTGCCCCTATTTAGGTCCCTGATTAGTGCCGTCACGATTGCTTCTATAATCATTCCTCTGAATGTGTTAGTAAACTCACTAAATATATACTGTTAAGTATTAAACTAACTTCTATTGTAAATGGAGAGACTACAAAGAGTAATATATATTTCTCACACTCATTCATACATCACTCACTCTGATACATATGAACTTCTAACCTATTTATACTTAAGACCATGTCGGTTATTGAGTACTCTAGAATATTGTACATGATACAAGATAAAATATTAAACTAACATAGAATTTTCTAGTACAATCCTTCTTCACTGACAATATAAGTCAGTATTGAAAACTTGAGAATTTTCTAGATTAATCTTGATTTCATTACCGAATTGAGCTTGGACCTGCTACGGTGCTGATTTCAACATATATTCTTCCAGAAAAAAGATTGACTTTATTAAAAAAAAAAAAAAAGCAAGCTAAGATATTTTTCCCAGGAAAAGGAATATACAAAAGTCGAATTATTCAATTTACTCACGTTCGTTGAAATTGTTTTCTTTTTTCTTGAGGTTGACCATTGAAAACAGTATCGGGAGAACACTAACTCCAAGTATTGAAATAAATAATGTTATTTTTAGACCTCTGCCAAGTCCCAAGGATAGCAAACGCTTCTTGTCCTGTTACTATTACACAGCTTTAAATATACAGTAACACGAAGCAATATAATGTAATTCAATTCGACCAGCTGTTCTACGAACCTAATTTATTACAAGAGTTGTATTTAGATAACTCGCTCATAACTCGCTTATTTACAGCTCGTTTTAACTCGCTCATTTACAATTTGAGTCAGTTCTAACTCGAATTGGCTGACTCATTTAATAAATGAGCTGAGTTTGAGCTTACCCCAACTCGCTCATTTATAACTCGAGTTACATAGTATTGGTACAATAAATCTCAGAAACTCAAACCCTTCTAAATAACTAAATCCAATTAATGGTGCTTATGTACTAAGTTGCTGTATGAAAAATTACTAGTGCTTATGTAGTATTGCTGTATGAAAAATTAATAGATACTGATAAATTCTTTTACTAGTAGTATATAATTAATTGGTTAAACGAGTTATAAACGAGCTGAGTTCGAATTTGCTATATAACTTGTTATTATTATCTCAACTCGAGTTAACTCACTCATTTATTTAATGAGCTGAGCACGAGTTGGAAATAACTCACTCAAACTCGCTCATTTATAGCTACTATTTGCTCCCTTCTGTTTGTTTTTATGGGGCACAAAGGGAGAGTTGGTAACCTATTTCGTAAAGTGAAAGGAATCTTTTACAGTATTGGGTCGTGTTGGTAAGGGAATTTTTTTCTTTTTTTTGTAGATATGTAAATTTCTCATTGGGCTCTTTAGGCTCTTACACGACTCATAGCCTTATTTTGGAATTGTTCTTTATTGGCCCATAGCCTTTAGCTGGCCTGTCTGTTAGATATGAAGAAGGTAAGGTCATGAATGGATTTCGGCAGTCAAAAGGATAGTTCTTCATGCGTTGACCACCCTGGACGGCTAAAGGCCTAAAGTTCTACAAATTGTGGTCATAAGATAGGGTTTCATTTCAGATGCATACAAATTATCAATAATGATCACAAATTATAGCGTATTAAATTATGTGCAAATAAAATATTATTTGATCACCAATTGTTAAGGTTAGGGAGATGTAAAAATTAAAGAGAGGCCAGAAGACAAGTTTGATGAGAAAATTTTAGAAATTTATAAATTTTAGAGGCTTTTAATTTCTAAAATGTAAATAACAGTTATTTAGAAATTTATTGCAATTGCTGAGATAGAGATGCTCTAAGCCTACTAATTAAAAACAACGTGTCAAATAAAACAACGTGTCAACAACAATACATCCTTCCTGAAAATGAGATGTAACCGGCTCATAACCATTTCTATCCAGCATATCGTCTTCCTCAGCATTCTCTTCATCTTCTTTGCTTACCTCATGTTTGCTCTCCACTACACATATGGTGTAAAAAATATACTCCTTCACCTCTTCAAACCTCTCCTTGGAGAGAGATACCTCTGCCAGGAGCCGCATGCTGATGCCTCAGATGCCTCGTCGTAATCTTTTCTTTGTTTGAGCACCATGTGGCCACTTATCTCCCACACTGCTGGGTTTACTTGCGTGTCGAGGAGCTCTTGGCTTACCTCTCCTAATGCTTGTTTCTCGGCATAGCACTAGAAAAGGGAATATATATGAGGTGTTAGAGGATGGCTCAACGTGTCATGTAGGTAGAAGTGTAGATGAGTTGTAATAGCTGAAGAGTGGGTTACATTATCAGCATGGAGCGGGGATGCGGATGCTACTGAAAGAATTAGAAAGATAAAGAAAGGAGACATGGATGGAAATTAAGCGAGGTTAAGGTTTACAAAAGATGCTAATCTTGAGCGTTTTAAAGCAATCAGGATGATGTGAAAATGGATACAAAGTATGAATTTTTAAAGAAGGGCCGGATGGTGTGGAACTAATATATGGAGAGAGTGTCGGTTCTACTCTTGAAAATCATTGCTTCTGCCCTTGGGCAAAGAAAATGGTTAGTGTTTTCTCTCTTATAAATTAAAAATGTTAATAATAATTACTTTGCGTTAGTTGGTCCTGCTATTAGCCAAGTAAAACACTAATGCCATAATAGTGATGTGGATTGATTTGAGTCTGAGTCGAGTCCTCTATGAGGTAATGCACAATTTGAGTTTCAATCCAGACCGTCCAATGAGAATCTGGATCAATTTAGTCCAAGTCTGTAATGCATGTGGTTCCTTTAAGATCCGTGCTAGTATATATATGGAAAGTTGGAAACGGACGAAACTCAGACTCAAAAATTGATGTACCTTAGATGATATGAGTTCAGTATATGATACACCATGTCCATATACAGTGGCTATGTCCATATACTGTGAGATCTATGTCTACCCTTTCTGAAATTGCCTTTTTAGCACCTCGGAGTAATTTAAAAGAAATTAATATATAATCATGCAGCAAACTATATATTTTTAATACATGTAAGTTGAAGCAGAGAAGCTTCAATTGGACGTTTGAATAAATATAGAATTATTGTTAATTAATTTGGAACCGATCAACCGACAATACATCCCCCATTTTGTGTATTTTTTTTCTGATTACAGATTTGGGTAATTAATTTAATAGATGGTATTGACTTACAATTAAATTGATCCCTGCTAGAAATATTTGCTGGTTTGGCTATGTCAACTGGACCCTACAAGTTTTAAGACCATAAAAAATGCTTCTTGAGAAAAATAGCTAAGGCATTGTAGGAACAAAATTTTGGTTTTAAATCTTACGCAAGTGACACTGCGTGGCAACCACACAGGATATAGACTAAATTATTCGACATATTAATAAAAAATTGTAACTCCAATCTTCAAATTGTTATCAGCACAAATATTTGTTTGGGTAAAATAAGCAACGAACGGTACATTACACTATAACACCAAAACCGAATCAGGGACAATGATGATAAGTGGTCTATGCTTTTTTTTTTCTATATATAGTATTAATATATACACACAGGAATATTTTAGTACATATTCTTGAACTAAAACTCTGTAAAGTATAGCGAGTTGGTAATGCAATCGCATACTTGCTATCTTGTAGACGTGATTTCATAAAAGATTGCAGCAGACGAAGACGAAACACACTGACTCAAAAGGGGCAAAATTGAAGAGGAGAATTTCTCGGTTGGTTACATGTGTAGATTTTACCTTTAAATATATTTGAAAGGTTTATGGGCCTATTACGAAACATAAACAACGATTAGGCCCATAATATATTTACTTATACAACTCTTAGTCCCTCTCTATAGCTGTATAGCATATCAATCTGCTTACACCATGTGCTTAAAGATTTAAAAAGAAAGAAAAAAAAAAAATAAAGCTGATGAGGCAACCGGGTGACCCTCACATGATTTACAATATTCAAGCAATTCAAATGCCGAAAGCCAAATGCTTTGCTAGAAAACATGACATGACTAAAATAGCAACATAATTTGGGCACAACAAAATGCTACCATTAGAAGAAACACCAGTCGTCTTCGAGGTCGCACCACCAGTAGAAGTTGAACCACCACTAGGAGGAACGCTTTCATCAACAACCCCATTTTCACCATTGGACACGTAAAGATCAACATCTAATACCGCATCGCCTACAGCGAGATTAGAAGAATTAGTCTTGATTAGCATGTAACCACGCGCCATCCTAAACTTCCCGCTACCTCCAATCACAGGCAACTCTCTCACTGATTCCGCATAATTATGCCTTCCGAATACTGTAATTGTACTTCCATTATAATCACCCCCTGTCAACACAATATTGGCACTGAGCAACAATTCGGTGCCCGATAGACCAGCATAAGCATAGAAGCCTTGTGCCCGACCCATGGTATTGGAAGTGATATCCGGACTTTCAGTTAACGGATCATCTATCATAAACATGGACCCGAAACCGGGACCCGTACTGCCTTTCAATTTTGTCGGGCCGGTGGTTACTTGAACTGCTGTTGGGTTCGAGCCACTCACCGTGTCGTGGATGAAGAAATGCAGATGTGTCGTGTTAGATGACGAATCAGTAGTAGTATCAGCACTGATTTTGAGTAGGCTTATGGATGATAATGAAAGAAGTAAGAGGTGGAGAAAGGGGGAAGCCATGGAGAAAAAATGTGCAAGGCTGTAGCTAAATGCTTATTTTGGGTATATAAATTGTGGTGGATGAGCACTGTGTGATGGGTGATTCAAGAGCGTCTTGTAAGCTGGTAGGTGAAATCCTTTTAGGAAAGGTGACATGGGCCCTAGAAAGATAATCACATGGGTTTGTTTGCTTTAGTTGGTACATCTTTTAACAGATCATGTTGAAACTGTAAATGATGTGAGAGCAAATTTTCCTCTTGTAGAGGCTACCCCGCACCTACTATTTGGAATCAAGGTGCTTGCTTAAAGTAATACCATGTTTCGGTGGAGTAGGGGACTGAAAGCAATGCTACACCAGTTCTCAACCAAAAAATCCAAATTATTTGAGGTCCCAGAAACAAGATACAAAGACAAATTTGTACCCGGACTGAAATATGTTCCACTACATTTGTTCAACAAGACTCTGGGGTCAATATATATAGTTTTTGACTCTTTATTACACTGTTATTAAACGATCTGTAACTGAGCAGCAGAGGAAACTTTTCATAAGAGAACATTTAATAGGACCTTAGTAGGCAAAGATCCCAAATTAGCTGGTCAGCATGTAAGAGCACTGTTGGTCCATGTCTGATATTCCTCTAATTAGGTGGCCTAAAACGAAATCATTATGCCAACTAAACCTAACCACCACCACCCCCCGACCCCCCGACCCCCCCCCCCCCCCCCCTTTAAATTATTTTCCTTCTTTGTTTTGTTTGAAGATGAGTTGCACCTCCTATAGACAAAACCAATTAACTAGGGAGCTATTAATATTTTTAATTATTATTTTGTAAGAACTGCAAGCTGTGTAGATCGTTATGGATCTGGCATCTCTATAGAGAGACGCCTTCTCAATTTTCACAAGTATCTAACAGAGTAAATTTTGGAGTTAACGGAAGACTTTTATTTTGAAAAAAAAAAGAAGGTATTTAATAGTTTTGAGATATGAAACAGAGAACAAAGATGATGAGAAATTGATATTGATTAATTTTTGAATGTTGTACAGTGCGCCTATATAATAGAGATCAAAGGAAAAATAGCTGTTGGAAATAAAACGGTAACTTTCTATATTAAGGAATAAAGGTTGAGTAACTTTATAACTATATTTAGTTGCTCCCTTTATTCTTATTTAGCCTATGATGAACAAAACCCGTTAAGGGTAATAAAACCCGTTAGGGGCTCTGAGGCTTATTTGTCCCTATTCTATCTATTTTTTCTACACTCCCCCTCAAGTTAGGTGTGTAGATGTCACGTAACCCTAACTTGCTTATATTTGCTTCAAATGGTTTCGGATCTAAACCCTTCGTAAACACATCTGCTAATTGATCTTCACTTCTTACAAACGGAGTCTCAATTTCTTTCGCTTGAATCTTCTCTCTAATAAAATGACAATCAACCTCAATGTGTTTAGTTCTCTCATGAAACTCCGGGTTGGATGCTATATGACGTGCCGATTGGTTGTCGCAAAACATTTTCATGGGCAATTGAATTTTGAATCCACAATCCGAAAGGAGTTGCTTTATCCAAGTTAATTCACTTGCGGTGGATGCCATGGCTCGATATTCCGCCTCGGCGCTTGATCGTGCCACGACATTTTGTTTCTTGCTTTTCCATGTGACTAAATTTCCGCCTACAAATGTGCAAAAGCCAGTTGTCGATTTTCTATCGAAGCTTCCGGCCCAATCTGCATCGGAATAGCCACACACATCGTTAGAATTATTGTTTTTCATAAAAATTCCTTTTCCGGGAGTTCCTTTCAAAAATTTTAGAATTCTATTTATTGCATCTAAGTGTGGTGTTCTAGGGGCATGCATAAATTTACTAATTTGGCTTACCGAAAAAGAAATATCCGGACGTGTTACCGTTAGGTATATTAATTTCCCTACAAGTCTTTGGAATTGATGAATATCTTCTAATGGTTCACCATCCTCACTATTTAATTTATTTTTTCCATCTATAGGTGTTGAGGCCGGTTTGCAACCTAGTTTACCGGTTTCTTCCAACAAATCTAAGGTGTATTTTCTTTGAGAAATAAATAAGCTTTGATTCGAATATGCAATTTTTATGCCTAAGAAATATTTTAAGTGGCCTAAATCCTTAATATCAAAATTTTCTTTTAATTGAACTTTTATATTTATAATATGCTCTTGGTTGTTTCCGGTAATGATAATGTCATCTACATACACTAGGATAATAGTGGTATTTTCTTTTTCATTTTTGACAAATAATGAATGATCGGCATTGCTAATTTTAAAATTGCAAGATATTAAATAAGAGCTTAATTTTTCATACCATGCCCTTAGAGATTGCTTTAATCCATAAATTGACTTCTTCAATTTGCAAGCTAGATCATAATTTTTGTTTTTTTCATAACCGGGTGGTAATGACATATATACATCTTCTTCAAGTGTTCCTTGAAGAAATGCATTTTTTACATCCATTTGATATAGTTTCCAATTTTGGTTAACCGCAATAGAAAATAATATCCTTACGATATTCATTTTTGCAACCGGGGCAAATGTTTCATAATAGTCTATTCCGTAGGTTTGGGTGTATCCCTTGGCAACTAAGCGAGCCTTATACCGTTTTACCGTACCATCACTATTGTACTTAATTTTATACACCCATTTACAACCTACTAATTTTTTGTTTTTTGGTAATTGAACTATTACCCAAGTGTCATTTTTTTCAAGAGCACTCAATTCTTCTTTCATGGCCTTGTTCCATTTTGGCATTTTCATGGCCTCTTCATAATTATTTGGTTCTTGTTCTTTTTCAATTGAGGTTAAGAATACCCTATGGTTAGAAGAAACATTGTCATATGTAATAAATCTTGTATGGGATATTGTACCTTGTAGGTTATGAAATCCCTAAGCCTTGTTGAAGGTTGTGTTGTTCTAATCGACCTTCTTAATAATGTTTCTTCTATGTCATGATCTTCTTCGTTTGCGGAATTTTCTTCTATGTCTTCCTCATTCTCAATTTCATTTTCAATTTCATTTTCATTCTCAAGTGGTGTTGTTCTAGCAATTTCTATTGCTAGTGGTAACATAATTTCCTTGGAGGGTTCTCTCAAAAAATTCTCACAATTAGTTTCTTTGTAAAATGGCTCTTTTTCTAAAAATGTCACACCCTAGAAATATACAATTTTTTATTTTTTGGGTCGTAACATTTATATCCCTTTTTTTGTGATGAATATTCCAAAAAAATAGCCTTAATTGAGGTATAATCTAATTTGTCTTGTTTATTATTTTTGTGTACATAACAAGTACAACCGAAAATTTTCAAATGCTCAATGTTGATTTTTCGTTGGTAAAGGATTTCTAATGGACTTTTGTAATCTAGATTAACACTTGGCAATCTATTTATTAAATATGTAGCGGTAAGAACGGCATCCGACCAATAAGATTTTGGAACATTATTTTGAAATAAAAGTACTCGAGTCATTTCGAGTAAATGTCTATTTTTTCTTTTGGATACACCGTTTTGTTGAGGTGTATATACACATGTTGTTTGGTGTAGAATTCCTTTTTCTTTAAAGAAGTTTGAGAAATTTTGATTTACAAACTCCGTTCAATTGTCGGATCTAAAAATCTTGAGTTTAGCTCTGTATTGATTTTCTATAAAGTTATAAAAATCTAGAAATTGTGAAAATACTTCACTTTTATCTTTCAATAAATATAACCAAGTTGTTTTAGAAAAATCATCGATAAATATAACAAAATATTTGTATCCATTAAAAGAGTTAATTGGGGCGGGTCCCCATACATCCGAGTGAACTAAATCAAAAGGTTTCTCACTCTTAGAACTTGATAATTTAAAAGGTAGCCTAATATGTTTTCCTAACTTACAAATTTCACAACTACTATTATCTAATTTTGAAAAATTGAAAAGACTCTTCAAAATTTTGTCGGAAGGATGTCCAATTCTTCTATGCCAAAGTGTACTCGATTCTTCATTTTTGGTGGTATTGAAATTGAATTTTTCTTCATTCAAAAAATAAAGTCCATTTTCTAGAAATCCTTCACCAATCATAATCTTGGTTATCCGATCCTGAAAAATCACATTATTTGTTAAAAAAATGAGTTCACAATTTAACTCATTTGTGATTTTACTAATGGATAATAGATTTGATGAGCAATCTTTTAAGTACAAGACATTTTGAATTAGTTTTGAGAATATAGTTATTGAGCCCTCTCCAAGGATTTCCATTTTTTCACCATTTGCAACCGTAACGAATTTTTTGGTTTCATAATATTTAAAATTGGTCAATAAATTTTTATTTCCAGTCATATGATCTGTTGCACCTGAGTCTAAGATCCATCTAGAATTTTTTGGACAAAACGAAAAATTTGCAACAGAAATCATACCAGAGGTCCTTTGATTTTCCTGTTTTTGATTTAACATCATAGATAGCTGCTGGAGAAGTTGCCGCATGGGATCCTGAGAATTAGACGAAGAGGCGCCTCCATTCTTTATATCAGCGGACGGTTCAGATTCTCCCTTCCCATCAGCGAAAAATCCAGAACCTTTTCTTTCGTTTCCGCCTCTTTCATTTCCGCCTTTTTCTCGGTCCCACCACTTTGCTCCCACTTTTTATCACCGGCTCCGCCTTTCTTGTGCCACTTGGGCCGGAGGTGAGGGTGCAAGAACCAGCACTGCTCCTTGCGATGCCCTTCTCGCCGACAGTGCTCACATTTTACAGCGGCTTGGTCTCCTCTTGCCTCCGGCCGATAATTAGGGTTGGGCCTGGCCATAGCCGTGAATGCTTTTGTTTCGGTGTTTTGGAGAGGTTGCTGTCCCATGACTGCCCTCCTTGTTTCTTCCCTGTCTATCATGGCCGCTACCTCATCTGAGGAAGGTAATTCGGCCAATAACAGGATCTGTGATCTCACAGCCTCATAGGTGGAGTCCAGGCTTGCTAAGAACTGAAAAATTGCATCTTGTTCTTCTCGCTTTTGAATTTCAGTAAGGTCAGTTGTTGGAGGCCGATAAACTCTAAGTTCATCCTTCTTGTTTTGAAGGTAACCGTACAATTCCATAGTTGATTGGCCTTGTTGTTGTTTTGCTTGTTGGTAATCTCTTTGGATTTGGTAAATATGGGAGTAATTCTTTTTGTGACCGTATAATTGCTCGGCTCTCTCCCAGATTTCTAAAGCGCTGTCTTTGTAAGAAAGTAAGTCGGATACCTTAGGCTCCATGATTGCGAGAAGCCAAGTGATGACAGTGTGGTCGCTTGTTCGCCATTTGGCTAGTTCCTTTTTCTCGGCCTCAGTTGCTACTGGTTCGGATAATTTTGGGATTTTATAGTCTTTGTCGATGTGACTGTTTTTTTCTCGGCCGCTTATGGCAAATTTGACTTGCCTTGCCCATACATGGTAATTCTTACCATTGAGCATCACCCCTATGAGTTTTTCGTGATTTTGTGCCATCTCGATTTTTCTGGTTTTTTTCTGGCAGTGAGTGGTTTTACTGGTAAATAGATTTGGGGCTTTCTTTGCAGTTACTGGTACTGCTGACTTTTGTTTGTTGGCACTTCTGGTGTGCTTGAATTATTGGTTCTTGCAGTTGCTGGTACTGCTGATTTTCTTATTTTGAGTCAGGAATTCATTCCCGCTCTGATACCATAATAGTTTTGAGATATGAAACAGAGAACAAAGATGATGAGAAATTGATATTGATTAATTTTTGAATGTTGTACAGTGCGCCTATATAACAGAGATAAAAGGAAAAATAGCTGTTGCAAAATAAAACGGTAACTTTCTATATTAAGGAATAAAGGTTGAGTAACTTTATAACTATATTTAGTTGCTCCCTTTATTTCTTATTTAGCCTATGATGAACAAAACCCGTTAGGGGCTCTGAGGCTTATTTGTCCCTATTCTATCTATTTTTTCTACAGTATTATCATATTACAGGTATATTGATTTGCTAGATTGAATGGAAATAAATTTTTGGCTAAGCGCCCTTGATTATTACTTTTGAAGAAGATTTTTTTTTTTATATATAATGGAGATGAGGGCCGCACCCTCATATCAATCACTCCTAGGAATGATAAAAAAATGCTAATTATAAAATTATTCTCATTTAGATGTGTATTAAGCAAATTATTGACGACTAATAAAATTTATGAATAATTGATACTAATGATGCTAGACCGTCAAACATAAAAATTTATAAATTTGTCTAAAAAAAATAATAAAAAAAACTTCCGTACACAATTAACAAAAGAGAAACAATTTAAAACCGTTTGAATTGAGACTTGAAAATTTGAAGTAGATCGAGCACGAAAGTTCAAAGCAGTAACTTCTGTTTAGTCCCAAAAATTTTGTAAATGAGAAACAAAACTAGCATAAGTTTTCTTTTAATCCGAATTAGCGACTATTCCGAATTATTATTTTGTGTTTGGGTTAGCATATTATTCTACTAATCAGCACACCATGAAAACGACTGACGTTAACTCCACAGTATTCAGCACCTATCCAAAAGAGTTTACTGATGTGTTGTGGCCAAGATCCAAGATCCAAATATGCGAGAACCAGGTAAGGAGATTCAGGCAAAGCACTGAATGAGACCTGACAGGACAGAAGTTTCTAATTCCAAGATCCAAATATGCGAGGAAATTTTTTGGAAAAAGTGAATTAGATTGTAAAGCCAAACTATTTTTGTTCGATTTCAACCAGAGGCGGATCTACTTAGATTCAATGGTTAATTGACTCTATTTAATTTTAATTTTTTATATTTATATTTATTTTTCTATATAATTTTACACAAAATGTCATGATACGGTAATATTGACCTCTATTTTTTGAATAAAGTTTTGAGTGAGCCTATGGTGCTATGCATAGCACGGATGGGGTCCGTGCTACGGCCAAAAATTTGACTTTTTAAAATCCTAATGGTCGATCCAACCGTTCAATGTGATAACCATATGAATATGTACTTGCAAACTAAATTTTATATTTTTTCGAATTTTTTTACTATTTTTTAGATAGGTAGAAAAATCAGTGTTTTCTGAAAATTCTGGACCATCAAAATTCTACCTATCTAAAAAAATAGTAAAAAAAATTGAAAAAATAAAAAATTTAGTTTGCAAGTACATATTCATATGGTTATCACATTGAACGGTTGGATCGACCATTAGGATTTTAAAAAGTCAAATTTTTGGCCGTAGCACGGACCCCATCCGTGCTATGCATAGCACCATAGCCTCACTCTAAAGTTTTTATATAATTGACTCCAATAGTTTGAAACTTTTTATATGATTGACCTCATATGTGTTTAACCCTCATTGTTCGAAAATCTGACTCGCCCCTGATTTCAACCACGTCAATTTATGCTACAGCTACGGGTACGCACACCATTTAATAAACTGAAATGACACTTCAGCAATAATAAATTGAAGTTTTTTAATTTCAAGTGTATGTTTGGAATTCGTATCCTCCAAGTAAACTCAAATTTTGAGTTATGATATGGGAATTCGTATCCTCTTAAGATATCTCAAACTTTGAGTGTATTTTTTTAGAAAATCTCAACCGTTCAAATATGTTCTACATGAATCTCAAAGCACACATAATACTGGCCCCATGCACTATCCCCCAATAGGCACCATACACGTCGGTCACGCAAGAATTGAGATATCTCAGAGGATACACACTCAAGATCTGAACCGTCCGATTTAAATCCACACTAATATTTAAATCACACTTGAAAGAAAAAAATCCTTGTTTTCTGCAATCAAAAAAATAACAGAAAGAAATAAAAGGACTTCTAAACTTAATTTTACATTCGCAGATAGTTACTAAGAAAAAACCCATTCAAAATAGTCTTATTTTTTTTTTAAATCGTAGCATCAAATTTCTTTCGTCAAGACAAAAATCAGACTCCTCCATAATATAGCAAACTAGCAACACATACATATCCATAATTAGACTCAGACACAAACTAACACACTTATCAATTTATACAACACCAACAGCAAAGAAAAGAGAAAAAAGAGAAATAAGCGCACCAGCTCCGCAAAAACAAAAAATCACTAACAACCATTTTTTTTAAAAACTGTGTTTACAAATATTGCAAGGGACCCAATACTAAATTATCCCATGTAACACAATACCCTAATACATCTAAACTATAACTCATGTATAAATTCATGTTTTATCTAAAAAAAGTATAAAGTGGAGGTAGCACGGTTGGCTAAGAAAAAGTCATATGATTGTTGATTACTCAAATGTCAAAAGTTCAATTTTCTCTCACGACTTCGCAGCCTCTGCAAATGTTTTAAAAAAATGTATAAATTTATGTACATATTTGTTCTACTTTTCTCTTATATGTTTTTGCAATATACTATTCCTTAGGGGCGGAACTAGAAAACTTAAATAGAGGGCTGAAATATAAAATAGTTGATTCTACATTTGTTCTTATATGATATTTATTCTTAAAATAAAAATTAAAGTCTTATATTTTAGGGTCCGCCTAGCTCTCTCCCGTGAACAATCCCCCGTTTCATCCCCCGACTTCGGATAAGGCATAAAATAGAGAGGGGACCACACAACCAACAAAAGAAAACGCGTTATTAAACCGCATAACCGTCAGCTCATTTTATGAATTGGCGGTAAAGTATTCATCTGTGACACAACAAGTATTCATCCAGCTATACGCAGGTATTCACCTTTGCAATAGAAGCATATTAGGATACATTACAACATTCATTACGCGTTATTAAGTGGGGGACCACACAACCGACAAAAGAAAACGCGTTATTAAGTGGGGGACCACACAACCGACAAAAGAAAACGCGTTATTAAGTGGGGGACCGCATAACCGTCAGCGCATTAATTAAGTGGGGGGACCACATAACCTTCAGCTCATTTTAGAAATTTGCAAAAAAAGTATTCATCTGTAACACAACTAGCATTCATCCATCTATATAAATGTATTCATCTTTGCAATAGAAGCATATTTGGACACATCAATCACTCATCTTTTACACGTTTTTAGAGATGAGTTTTTTTTCTCCGTTCAATCTAATCAATATTTCTGACGATCTGTGAGGAATTTTGCAAATCTAAAACCACGAATGTCTTCTACACAATTTTCTCTTTCAAATGAGATCCATGATGACATACTTTCGAGTTGTCCGTTGCACAAGTATTCATACCTCGTCACAAGTATTCATCTCTCATCGAGCAAGTATTCATCATCGTCGTGTAAGTGTAAATAAGTAATGTACCAAGAGTATTACAAACACAAGTATTTATACCTAAGATATTAAGTATTCATCCATAAACGTTGAAGTATTCATCTCTAAAACATCAAGTATTCATTCATACACCTCTAATTTTTTCAAAATTTGTTTTTCTGTCATTTCTTAGTACTTAGTACGCACTTCACTAATTCACCATTAATGAAGCTTTGTTCTTTGCAAATAACTTGCTACTGCATGAGGAGAACATAGAGACGATAGATCTGATCCGGTGGTCGACAGTGATGGATCTAACCCGGTGGAGGCGAAGGTGGGAGAGGGAGGCGGCGGAGGTGGGAGGTGGGAGAGGGAGGCGGAGACGGAGAGGGAGAGGTGGGAGAGACAGGTGGGGTGGAGGTGGGAGAGAGAGGGAGAGAGAGGAAAGAAATAAAGGGAGAAAATTGAGTAATTAATTTGTAGGTCCCACTAGGTAGTTAGAATTTGAATTATAGTTAGAAAAAGAAGTTAGTTAGTTAGGAGATGAAATGGGGGATTGATAGATGGGGGAAAGTATAATTACCCTATATTTTATTACTCTGAATAATTCATTTATTCTTGAAACAAATTAATAGTTCGATTTTTAAACACATGGAATAATTTTTTTTATATGAACCTACAATATAGAATAAGTGATCAAAATTCAAAATGTATACTCTACTTTCTTGCGGTAAGAATAACAGTGCCGATTACTTTATTAATAGGAAAAATAAAAAAAGTATCGACAATGGAATACATTTTTGTGAAATTTTGGAAAATAAGAAGAACGTTATGATTTATAACATTCAAGACACTATAATTGAACGTTATAAATTATAACGTCCAGTTGATCCGATCGCTAATGATCATTTAAAACAAAAAACATTGTAGCTGGACGTTATAAATCATAACATCCAGCTACAATGTTTTTTTTTGTTTTGCTTCAGTTTTAATTGTTGCTGTTGTGAGATTTTTTTTTCACAAAAAAAACATTGTAGCTGGACGTTATAAAGTTCACAAAACCGTACCCATTATCAATATTTTCTTTCTTCCTATTAATACAAAAATCGGAATAAGAGTGGGAACGAAGTTCATATCATACCTGGAACAAGTATCCTCTCAGGTACTGTAAAAGATTCTCCTCACTTTACGGCTTGAAACTTACTCCCAACCACTTTGAGATTCGGGCTAGCGCAGAGACAGTATTATTGGGCTTTGATATTCGTGACAAGTTAAAAAGAATGTCCCAGATCTACTAATTGTAAAAGAGTCCCTATTACAGTACCGGGGAGGATCTGAATTCTCATACCTGATACCACACTAGTCATTTGAGGTACCTACTTTGTGAAATGTTTGTCCCTCCAATTGTTGCAGAAACCCGAAGATGTGTGCACATTTGCACCTTGCTCGCATAGTTGAAGACGAGTTGTGTCGATATCAAAGCAAGGTAATAGTTTCATTGAGCCGAAATTTTTATTAATATTCAAAAAATCATCAAAATTTAACAATCTATACACAAAATCGGTATTCTCCGGAAAGGCACCTGTATCTGAAGAATTATTCTCCGAATTGGAGGTTTCTCTGTCGATTTTTTTTAGCTTTAGTTTTTATTTTTGTTTATTATTAAATCTTATTAATTATTAATATTTCATATTTAATATTGTTAATTTTAAAAATTGTTTAAAATTTATGTATTTAAATATATAGTTATTAGTTTTAATTTAATTCGTTATTAAATTGTTGAATGTAATTGTTTGTAAGTTTTAATTAATTGTTTTAATGTAATCGTTTGATAGTTCAGAATAAGACGTAGAATTTCGAATAAAATGGAGTCACATGCTAGACTAACATGTAAAAGAATATCCAAAATAAAATATAGCAAAACACACGAAATAAAATAGATGAACTCTAAAGAATAGTACTATTTGTCAAATGTAACAAAACATGCCAAATAAAAATAAAAGAGTCCTAATGATCAGGATAGTGTTAATGTGTGAATCGGTACGGAAAATTATTCTAAACCATTTTGGAATTATTCTAAACTATTTTGGAATTTTCTAAATTATTCGGTAATTATTCTAAACTATTTTGGAATTTTCTAAATTATTCGGTAATTATTATAAACCATTGTGGAATTTTTTTAAATTATTCGGTAATTATTCTAAACTATTTTTGGAATTTTCTAAAGCATTTTGGAATTCTCTAAATTATTCGGTCATTATTCTAAACTGTTTTGGACAATATTCTAATTAATTTATAAATTATTTGGTCTTTATTCTATATCATTTTGGAATAATTTCTAAACTATTTTGGACAACATTCTAAAAAATTCCTAAATTAATTATTTCTAAACCTATTTCTAAACTATTTTATTAATCTGAACTAATTTATTTAATAAAATATTAAATTTCAAAAAATAAAAAATATATGGATCAAAGAGCCGCTCGATTAGACAGTTAGACAAAGAAGAGAGAAAAGTTGAGAAATGGATTTGTGAATTGTGAGAGACTCGGCTGCGGAGTTTTTATTTACTATATAAAATTACGAATACAAAATAGTTTTTATTTACTCTTACTCTAATGTAGGAGTGTCAATGAAACTCCGTTATTGGTTTACTCGACTTTGTATTGTATTTCATAATATGAGTATGAATAAGATTTTTTTGTTAACTTATTGAATATTGAATATGAGTATAAATACAGAAAAAATAAATCGTGCTTCTACCTAACCCGTTAAGTTATAATAATCTGTTTTTAATTGACAAAAAAAAAAATCACGATAAGGACAGAATATTAGGGCTGTAAACGGATGCGGATATCCGCTCCGAATCCGCATATTATCCGTATCCGCAGATCTAAACGAATACGGATATTGCGGATACGGATAATTATCAATTATCAATTATCCACAGAGATGTGGATACGGATACGGATAGTAAAACCTAAACGGAGCGGATATCCGGATTATCCGGAACCCAATAAATTTTTTCGGACCCACTAATTAAAAGAAATTATTTTGCCTTCAAGGAGATTTGAACCCATGTCATGTAAGATAAGAGTCTAAGCAACCAAACTACAAACCACTACACCACACTATCTTTTTTACTACTTTATTTTGTTTATATTATATCAAAGGAATGAATATCTTATATCTCTCATCTTTCTAATATTAACATCTCCATCACTTACAATTATTCATTTATTTTTCATATTTAAATTTTATTAATTATTAATTATATCTTAAAGTTCATATAACTCAATATCCGACAATTATCCGTTCTATATTCGTATTTGAATCCGTATCCGTAAATTATCCGCTCCGTATCCGTATCCGTTTAAGGCGGATATGGTTTTAAATTTTAATATCCGTTTACTATCCGTATCCATATCCGTATCCGTATCAGCTCATTGAAAGACGGCTACCGATTTAGTATTAGCATTATCCGCTCCGAATCCGCTCCGTTTACACCCCTACAGAATATGCATCGTCTCACGCAGTAACTCAAAATGGCGCTTCGGATGCTAATCCTATTGAAACTGTTGGATCAAGTTTTTTTAAATTTAATCTGTTTTTTTAACTTTCTTAACAACTTAATTCTACCGAACTCTGAATTTTTAGCATATATTAAGATCATCTTCTTTAGTATTATTATTTTGTCTAAATCTTAATTCTCTGTTCATATCATTTTAGTTTTTATTTACAAATTAAGACAATCAAACATGATTCCTTTAACGCTCCTTAAATTCTTAATCCATTACTCTTAATCTGATTGTTGACGACAACCCCAGTGTGTGGCGAGTCGCTTCAGTCACCCACTCGGCTACTTAACCCACCTTTATGTTTTTCTTCACTCACACGATGACAAATCTGAACCGATGCCCGCTGGTGTAAGCCAGTGTTGTAAAAAACGTTCGTTTAGGCCGATTAATCGACCGATTAGTCGTTGGCGATGACCAAACTGTCATGGATTTTTCCGGTTAATCGGTCGATTATTTCCAATTATGGCCGATTATTCCTGATTATTTCCGATTAATCACTTGACGGTACCATGTCCGTCCGATGACCGTATACCGTTATTTACAACACTGGTGTAAGCAAGGTTCCTTTCTTTTTCCTACTTCAGTTATAGTCCCGAAATTTTTATTTATAACATTTTTTTCAAAAAAAAAATAAACAAAAAACCCTTGTTTCTAGGTTTTTCAATTTCTACCTAGGTCTCACCGGTGATCTGCAGTCCCAAATACTAGGGTCCTCTCAATGCCGATGCGGTCCCAGTTTTTTTTTTTTGACAAAGGTTTTTTATTTGTTTTGATTTTTGTTTTTAAAATTGTTTTATTTGTTTTGGTTTTTATTTAAATGTCGTTTAATTTGAAAATGTTTTTCATTTGTCAGATCAAATATAAAGAAGCCATAAAAATAAATATAAATGAGCCATAATAATCTAAAAATAAATATAAAGAAGCCATAAATAGAACAATATAATGCTAATGTTCTCATGAGTACAATAAAAATACGTCTAATGAATCTAAAATAAACATGTTCTTACGAATACAATTAAAACATTGATTTAGCTCCTAGATAAACATCCAATCCATTGATTCTCAACCTGCAAATTTACAAACAAATAATGACTGTTAAATCTAATTGTTTCAATAATTTTTTTTAAAAGTTGAAATTGAATAGTAAAAAAATTAACTACCTCGTGCATTATGAGCAGCTCTGTTCTATCTTTCCTGCGTATCTCGGCCAGCTTAGTGTCCTCTTCTCCTATTATTTAGTACGTCCATCCATTGCGGAATCATGTTGTGCCGTCTTCTACTCATTGTAACATTTTTTGTTTCTGGAACAAGGACAGGCCCTCGTGTTCAGACCATTCCGACTGATTTTCATACACATGCCATTCACTCCTCCATGTGTTGATCAGTATCTGGATGTGGTAGTAGTGACTTGCAAAGCTTTCAGGGTCGATGCCTCGGAGACGGCACACTGACAGAACATGAGAACACGATATTCTGTCTAATTGAAGCTTCTGGCAGATGAGTTAACCCGATTATGGCCCTGGATTAACCTTATAATTGGGTTGGTACGCCGGACTCAGGTAACCTCCACATATTAGTCAATTATTTTGTATGCACCTCCAGAAAAAACTCATGGTTTGGTTGTACAATACCTAGCAGACTCCATTATTCTGAACTGGAAAGAGTTGGAACTAGATTTGTGCTGAACTAGTGAGCATGCTAATTTTGGCCTGAATATTAAGGTCATACTGATCCTGATCCAATCCCAAACTCTAACAAATAACCGATTTAATCCTCACATAATCAGTACCCGACAATACCAGAATCACAATAATAGTCCCGATACTATAATAAACCCCATTAGGGCTTGTTAAAATATCACCACCAATATAAATGGATACCATAAGAGCCATTTTGAATCTAATACACAAGAAACCTAAAATTAAAAATTAACTAAATTAATTATTAACCTAATGGAAAAAAATTGAAAAATAAAGACAAAAAAACATATCAATTCTTGTCGAGGAGAGAGATTTGATGATTTTGGAAAATAAATTTCTCTCTTCTGGAACTCATATATAAAAAAACACACAGGGGCGCTGAACCATTGTACGGTCCTGGGACCGCATCGGCATTGTGCGGACTCCAGTGTTAGAGGCTGCAGAACACCGGTGCGGCCTGCATAAATTTCGAAAAACCCCGAAACATGATGTTTTGGTTTGTTTTTTTTTGAATAAATGTTATATATAAAAATTTCGGGCTATAGTCAGATCAATTAGAAAACACTGATTTTAAGTGAGGAGGAGCCGAGGAGGCTTCTGTTTAATGATCAGATTGGGCGACTCCTTGTGAGAACTTTGGAGTAATACAGGTACTGTATGATAGGTAATGGGGACAAATCGAGGTTTTAGAGTTTTGAAAGTATAAGAAGAGTCGGTGATTGGTTAGAGAAGGGAAAGGGATAACCAGAAGAATTTGTTGAGGGAGAGAGAGAGAAAGAGAGATAGATTGTGGAAAAGATAGATAGGTAGGTAGAGAGAGAGAGAGAGCTTGGCAGCCACTGTCGGTGATCACTTGAGTTGATTTGATATAGATACTCAACTCCTAGATTAGATTCATCCTAACTATGCGATCTAAGCATTGCATGTTTCTCCTTCTTTTGTAGTTACAGAGATAGCATGCCGAACTCCAAATCAGGCGCCACGTCAGAGGAATTGAGGGTTCTGCCCAACTCAACAGACCCAGGATGGCAGTATGGGGATAAGAAAGGGAAGAACACTGTTATTTGTCGTTTATGTGGGAAGAAAACCAGTGGAGGCATCAGTCGCTTCAAGAAGCACATTGCACATATCAAAGGTGACATCATTCCATGCCCAAATTCAACTGAGGAGGCCAAAAGGGTCATCAGAGAGCATCTTGAAGTGTCTGCAAAGAAGAAATCAGAGAGGGCTGCGGGACATGGTACTTTCCTACTTTTTATCAATGAAAATTACCCAAATTGTTGTGCTGTTTTGAGTGCAGTTAACGCCTAATGTTTATAGTGTTTGAAATTGGTGCCTTCACAGTTTGAGATAGTTGCGTGTGAATCCATCTATCTTTTTATTTGCACCATTAAATAGGCTTGCACAGTCAAATATTACAATATTGCCCTTGTATTAGTAAATTATATTGACATTAATGTTGGTATCGACAGTACTATTGGACGAGTTTATGAATTATGCGGACATTTATGTAGTTACTAAGAAAGATACAGGCAATGATTTTGCAATTAGTTGGATGATTCAATGAAATATGCAAGTAGATATACAAATTAAAGTAGCTTGCTATTAAGTCATTAAGAATTGGGGTTAATTCTTGGTCACAGATTGTTAGTTTATCATCTGTTAGTTTTATTTTGCTTTGAGTCATATTCAGAATTGATTTGGCATTGACCATTGAGGTTCAGATTTAGCTTATTTCAGACACAGGTTTTTTTTTTTTTTTTTTTTCTGAGAAGTGGGGGATTTAAGAAAAGTTTTCCTGTTTTACAATGGGTTATTTTAGATCTTTGTCTGGTCAGATGTAGGGCTGTAAATGAGCCGAGTTTGAGCGAGTTACCCTCAACTCGTGCTCAGCTCATTTAGTTAATGAGCGAGTCAACTCGAGTTCGGATGGCAATAACGAGCTGTAAACCTAACTCGAGTTCAGCTCATTACCAACTCGAGTGCGATTTTTCTATTTCTCTGCGGAGTGCGAAATTTCCAATAGAGAAGTGGTTTAATAGAGAGAGGATGGCGCTCCGCAAAAATGAAATAAAAATATTGGCGCTGATCGGAATGAGAGCGATTATCGTGAGATGGGAATAGAAAAAATCCATCATCAGCGTGGCTAGCGTAATAGCCATAAACAATGGAATTGAAATGGCAGGGAATCACAGATTACCATTTCCATGCCCTTGTCCTTTTCGCCAAACATGGTAATAGCATCAGGATGGCAGGTAATCAATCTCTAAAAGCACAAACCAAACGCCCCCTAAGAGTTTATCTAAACACAAACAATTCAAATAGCTTAGTAAGAGTTTATATAAACACAAACAATTCAAACATAATTAACAAGACAACTAACAAAACAAACAATCCAAACATCAGCTTAGGAGTCATTTAGAAGGGCATAGGATTTTATTGTGACGAATTTTGTGTAACTCGAGTTTTTATTGAGCGAGTTGGGGTATGCTCAAACTCAGCTCATTAATTAAACGAGTTAGCCAACTCGAGTTGGAACTGACTCGAGTTGTAAATGAGTGAGTTAAAGCGAGCAGTTAGCGAGCGAGTTACGAGTTTGAGCGATTTTGTACAGCCCTAGTTAGATGTGGGTTTCAGGTCATGTCGTTTCTAGTTGTGATATTAGTCAAGTTCCGGTCAGTCAGTTTCAGGTTGGGTCATGTTTGGGATGTACTCATGGGTTAATTGGTTTTAGGATGCCAAATGAATCAATTAGTTAGTTTAGGTTTTGGGTTATACTTATCAGGTAGGGTTAATTGGTTTTAGGATGCCAAATGAATCAATTAGTTAGTTTAGGTTTTGGGTTATACTTATCGGTTAATGGGTTAATTGAGCTTTTGGGCTGATCATTACAATCCGTTTTCTGGAATTTGATTTAACCATTTCTATATTAATAATTGGGTCTCTAGTGAAAGTATAATCTGTGTAGCATGATACTGGGCCTAATTTGCAGGATCTTTTCCTTTGGTTTTTGTAAATATAATTATGTAGTTGTTATGTACTCTGATTGAATATTGCCCAAAGCCAAGCGTATGGTCTTCTGTTTCTGATGTTTTGACATAGAGTTTATGTTTTTATGTTAGAGGTTTAAAGACCTTATTGGGCATAGCATAAATTTCTTGATGTGATCTAGGAAAAATGAAATGCTTAACTGCCTCACTCATAAGAGATGTATAGTCTCTTTCAATGATCTTATAAATATAATTGAATCATTGTTGTGTACGTTGTTTAGAGTGAGGGTTTTAGATCTAACTTCAACACATTTGTAAGTTCTCTTCTTTTTCCTGCTATTTTCTTGATATGTGAATCCTTAATTATTCTTATATAAATGGAGGGAACATTTTTAATAAAATGAAGAAGGCTTGATATCCTGTTTCCTTGAAAATAACTTCCATTTTATACAGTAGAAAATATGTATATGCATGTCAGTTTTGACTTTGGTGTAATGGTGCTAGATTTGATTGTAACTGACCTGTTTAATTTCTTTGTTGTAGTATCCACTAAAAGATGCAAGAATAGGAGCAGTGATGATGCTTCTTCATCTTCTGATGATACCGAGTTTGACTCACTTCCCCAAATTAAACACACAAGGCAGTTTAGAAATACAAGAAGATCCAAGGACAACAAGAAGCTTGACACTGACATCTTTGAGTCTTTCTTAGAGTGAGTTACTTACAATATGCTTCATTAAAGCTATATGCATTTTTAAAGAATCAAGTGAGTGTCAAAGGTTTGATGTGGATTCCGTCCATTATTTTTGCTATCCACAAAACACCTTGACGAAAGCTGTGTAATAAGAAAGACACGCCATCTTCTTTTAGGGACGATCTGATGTAGAGTTTGGATGGTCAGATTCAAATTAAAGAGGCACTCTTGCAGCAGAAAATAAGGGTCACATGGACTAAAAGGAAGCTTGGATCTTTAATAGTCTCAAAAAACCACTACTCTTATCTATTTTGTTCTGAACTTTTTTAGTTAGAAACTATAATATTCAAAACAGGAACTCAGGTTTCAATTCATAGGAAGATGGAAAGGCCATGTAGATGCATCCTATGCAGTCCCTATTGAGAGGGCTGCAATAGATTTATTTGGCCCCAAGCTAGAGAGGGCCAAGTTCCTTTTCTGTTCAACCCTCTCCTGAGCCATATTTTTCTTCAATTTAGTTCAATCCAAAGGGCATAATATTTATGTACGACCTCTAACAAACCATATATGTCTTCAATTAAGTTCAAAATCTCTGCTACCATTTCTCCTCTTGTCTCTGCATACTCAGTACTCATCAAAAGGTGTGAATGTGCGAAGTGAGTCAGCAACGAAAAGTCTGTTAAATCAAGGAAGGATTCAGATCCAGTGCCAATACCTGACTGAGTAGAATGAGATCTGAGCCGTCAGTTTTAATCTGGCACAGATCTCAAAACGGACCCCCTATTTCTAAATAGGCACCGAATACCAATCGCTCGGCTAGGAGCTCATTCTACTGAGTTCGGTACCTGGGAGGCTACGGATTCTAAATCAAGATAGTTTGTAATTTGATTGATAAATAAAACAGATATATGGAGAAATCTCCAGTTAAAGTTTTAGCAGTACTCTTGTATGCTCTCAGCAAAGGAAAGTGTTTTCAGTAAAGGAAACCACATGTACGGTCACATAGTAACATAAGTTTGTAGTGGTTTATTAAAGGAAAATCAGACAGTTTCTTATTTGGTTCCTTGAGTTATGATTGGAGTTTTTTGTAACAGAATACTGGATATAGACTAACTTTGCAAGTTTACTTTTTAATCTCTTATGGTCGCATAGTTACCATAAGTTTACTTTTTAATCCTTGCACATCGGTTGTAAGTAGTCATATTATTTTGTATTAATTTTTTTTTTTAAGTAGAGATGTTTGGAGCAAGATTTCAGAAGAAAAGAGGAAGTCATGTGCATACTTCGACTCATTGTGGTTCTCCCTATACAAAGAGGATAATACAAAAGTTCTTCAATGGATAAAGAATAAAGAGATTTTCTCAAAGAATTACATTTTTGTTCCTATGGTTTGTTGGTAAGTCTTAAACCTGTTTGTAGCATTTTTGCTCAACTTATGTGTACCTTTGCTTTGTTTTCTATTCATTAACAATCCACTTGTAACTAAATTTATAGAGTTAGGCTATTATACAAGGCTTAAACACAAATGGTCCAAATTACACTTTCATATTTGGATGGTTGATTTAAGCCGCTTAATATGATTAACCTATCAGAAAGCTTGTAGAATACCAAATTTATTATTTTGTAATCCTTTTAGATATTTGAAACAAATATAAATTTATATAGTAGCCTAACTCAAACTTATATTTAAGTACTATATATGCTGTTTATTAAATTACTTCCACTGGTGTTATGCACTAACAGGGGTCACTGGAATTTGCTTATATTGTGCCACTTTGGAGAGATGAATCCGTTAAGAACAAGAAGACCGTGCATGTTATTGCTTGATTCACTGTTGGGTCTTGAACCAAAGAGATTGGAGCCTGACATTAGAAGGTTTTTTTTTTTTTATCCATTCATTTATTTTGTTCGGGAATACTGAAGTATGTTGCCACGTTGTCAAAATCAGGTTCGTATTTGATATTTTTGAATCTGAAGGGAGGAATGAGAGCAGAAAGTGCATATCAGATATCCCTCTCCTAATTCCAAAGGTGTCTATTTTGAATCTGCATTTATTTTCTAACATATGTTTTTATTTTAGAAATTAATGAAACCAATATTGTCATATTAATTACTTTTGTAGGTGCCGCAGCAAAGAAGTGGAGATGAATGTGGTTCATATGTTCTCTATTTCATTTACCGTTTTCTAGAAAGCGCACCAGATAATTTCACCCAACAAGGATACCCCTACTTTGTAAGTATATCTTATGCTAACTTGGTGAAATGACTATGTAAGTATATCTTATGCTAACTTGGTGAAATGACTATTACTCCTTATATAGTTCTAGCACTAACAGTGTTAGGAATTTCAATAACTTTTCATTTTTATTATAAATTATTATTTAGACTGAAATCTTCTTTTTGAATATCAAATAAAAATTCAGTTGTACAAACATTGGTTTACCAAAAAAACTTTTTTGGAAGAAAGATGATTAAGTACTACTCATGTACTAGCCTGACTGGTATTAACTGAAGCCTGGCTACTAGACTGGCATCATTAGACCACTGAAGTAACTTTCCCCACTGGCAGACGGGTAGCATTCTGAATTTCTGATACTAGCCTGACTGAACCTATTGAGATTTGGAATCAATATGGCATAATCCAGTCTTCAAACTCAGAAGAGGTCACCAGAGCTGCATTATAATTATTTTGTGGTTGTTTGCTTTCCAATTTTTATCCAGCTTACGGAAGAGTGGTTTACTGAGGATGACTTTGACAACTTCAGCCTGGAAATTGAGTCATTTTCAAAGTCAGATACTTCCTTCACATATGCTTGCTATTTAGTTCTTGCTTTTTACCAAAAAAATTAGCATTGACTCCTTTCTCTCTCTAGGAACAAGAAATTGTCAGAAGTAGAGTCGCAAGGAATGGATACAGCAGAATATTTTAGCCCAAGTCCTGTAGAATGCAAAATTCAATCTGGCAGCAATATCATAGAAATAGACTAGAATAACATCTTTTTGTGCAGCCCGTTGTTTCTTGTTAAAATATATTATGTACACATTATATTTTTCCAGCTTTTTTGTTGACGGAAGCACTGTTAGATGCCTACAACTTTTTCCTAAATAGATCTTTGTAGGTTGAGAAGTTACTGTGCCTTGGTTTATATCTAAAATCTTGCATATTGCTAACATCTAGAATTGATTTTAAACCCTTGGGATTTATGGGTGAGAAGTAGAGATATAAGAGCAACAATCTGGTTCATTGGTATTTGGCCTGCTAACTTAAAAAAAAGAAAAGAAAAAAGATCCAGTCGGCAACCTATTTCCTGTGTATCAGAGAACGCAGTAGGTAACGTTTCTCATCATTTCTTTTGCTTACCAATAATACAGAGTTCATTAGATGGTTCTGGCAATCTTGGGCCGTTTATTTTAGATCACATGGTGCAGGTCTAACCTGATGATATTACTGTTCTCTACCTGTTTATTATACTTGATTTTACCCAATGTAAATCTTCTGATCACATGATGCAGAACTACGTGATCATTATATCTGAACTACTGGATGATGCAGAACTACGTGATCATTACATGATGCAGAACTACTGGATTGGAGCTGAATTTAAATGTTCGAGGAAAACTTTGACAAAAGTGTAATTGCATGTTCAAGCCTTGGAAGGGGGTTGACAGGCAAGTTGTTCAAGTTTCATACAAGTCTGGTTGAGCAAATGTATACGATCTCTCTTTTTTATCACACAAGCAAGCACATAACGGATCATTCGAATAATATTGTATAGCAGTTTCAAGACACTTTAGGATATAGATGTTTGACCCTATTTAAAACGCATCTGCTTGAATTATTTATTAGGTTTTCTTAGACAAGCGCACGAACTCCATACAAACTAAAACACTAGACTTCTCTTACAGCATTCAATGATCCTATAATACATAAGAAATTATACCTTCCATTTAGAATTGACGTACTTATAAATGTCTAATGCATAATTATTCAACCATCTTATTTGCTTATTATCCTGACACAAACCACATGAGCGTGCACAAGCTAAGAACCATTGCTTCAATATTTTCTGATCTCTGTTAACAATGATGCAACTATATCTGTTTCATCATGGGGCAACCCACAGAAGAGAAAGCTGCTTCTGTCTTTGATCCCTCCAACAACGGGCCCTCAACAAGCCCGGAGAGGAGATCGCCACGGTCGAAGAAGAATTCGACTTTCTTTACTTTCCAGGTGTCATCAACCTATCATATTAATGATGCCAAAAGTAAATTATACTAAGGGAAGAAAAATTTAGGCATTGCTTGTACTTCAGTTCTGTTTTGTTCTTTGTTTTTATATTTAATTTACTATCTTCATGTTTAGTTTTGCCTAATGCCCATTTTCTTCGCAGATTAATTAGTAACCACAAATACCAATTGTATATACATAAAAGACAAGGTACGTATAAATATTATAAAGAAACAATTAAACATTATTCTATTATCACCTCAAAGTGTGCCATGCCATAGAACTCAACTTTCTTCCCGGTGGGGGCATGGCCTAGGAAAGGTCCCTCCATATAAGACCAATGCCGAAACTTGTACACTATATTTGGTGGCCCGCTATACACGTGGAGAATTTCAATTGCAAAACCACGTGGAAACGTAGTCGTAAATGCGTTCATCGATGAATCCTCAGTCTCTTTCTTCGGGTCATAAATTTTGAGTTCATCTGGCAGTGATGTTTGCAGGAAGAAGTTGTAGCCACCACCTATTTCACCTAGTTGTTTCATGTTCAATGGGGCTCTCCCTATGTAATAAAACCATGCCAGATAAGCAAAAGATGCATACCAAATTGCATAGACTGTGTATCCGATTTCTAAAGCCTGAATTGGTACTGGTAATGCTAGGGTTGATGTAGTACAAAGCTAAATTCAGTCAGTAGAGTGGCTGAAAATGCTGGTTTTAGTAAGCATACTGATTGGAAACTTTTGTTTGGTACATCGGCAGCCAATTTTTTAGATGGATAGAAGTTTTTATATTTTTAGAAGTTTTCAATTTTAATTTCAATTTTCTATCCATCTAAAAACATAGTAAAAAAATTCTAAAAATATAAAATTTAGTTTACAATTAAGGACATATGGAGATCATGTTGAACCGTTCGGATCGGCCTTTAAAACTTTAAAACTGAAGATTTGAGTTCATAGCGCAGGCTAATATGCGCTATGCATAGTACCATAGCCTTACTCCAGAAACATATATCATTTGTCATTTTATGAAATGTATAGAAGTGATTATAATTATACTCACATGAGTTCTTTCTTCCTCAAAGAGTTTGTCGACAACATCATAGTTAGGCGGAGCACCATACTTCCATACTGTGTTTGCCTCCCCTTCTCCGTATATATGATCCCTGTATTTATCTCCTTTTATCTCACCCATTATCTTCCTCCGCTTCCCTTTCTCTGTCAGTTCTGGATAGAACTACTCCCACTTGATCAAATCTCTTATATAGTTATATAGATTTCGTGTATTGTAAACCGTAGTGCGTAAGAAAAGAAATGTTACTGGAAAGAAGTCAGAAACAAACCAATTATCTAAATTATCTAGCACTTTGAATGGTCACTGCGACTATTCCGGCTCACTTTGGCGGCTGGAAATTTGATTACTCATTTCGGGCACTACCTAACTTTTGGTAGAGACTCCGCATGTTATTTATTTATTTATTATTATTATTATTATTATTTTGTTTGAAGTAGCAGCTTAGCAGGCACATGCCATGAATTGTTCCGGGTGCCACTGTCACATTGAGATTTATCTTTTCCTTTAATTCTTTAGATGAGTACTAATGTTTTTTGTTGTATTGATATCAGATTCTTTATTATCATAATGCAGACTATACTTCTGCCACTATTATGTTATTGTTCCTGAATTATGAATTATTGTTGAATATCAGTGAAAGCCGAAGAAATTAATATCAGTTCATACTTTACTGGTATTTCATATTTGAATGTAAATTGAGACAGTATTTTGAATATGTATTTTCTGTATTGATTTTAGAAGAAAGAGATTACAACCTTGTATAGGCTCCAGTATTACATGATTCCTTGTATCTATTCAATTGATTTTCAGAATAGTTGTATCATCAAAACCTAATTTCATTAATTTCCAACTTGGGCTTGCACATATTACATAGAGGTCCCTAAACTATTCTCTAATTACCCTTTTACCAAAATACCCCTGATACATATAACTTTGTTTCTCAACATTCCCCCTCAAGATGGGCGAAAGATGTCCACTAAGCCCATCTTGTCACATAATCTAGAGAGACCTAAAGAGCTAAGACCCAATCCGCCACTTGATCCTCAGTTGGATCATGACTTAGCTTCAGTAGTCACTATTTAGTTTTTCCTTGATAAAAAACCTATCAATCTCAATGTGCTTGGTTCTGTCATGCTGCACCGGGTTATTGGCGATGCTGATTGCCGATTGTTATTGCACCATAGCTTCATGTGAGCCTCTTGATCCATCTTTAACTCCACCAGGAGAGCCTTCAACCACAACAACTCAGAAACTCCCAAGGCCATTGCCCTATACTCAGCCTCAGCGGTAGATCGTGCCACTACCGATTGCTTTTTGCTCTTCCAAGAGACTAAATTACCTCCTACAAAGATGCAATATCCTGATGTAGACCTCCTATTATCGGCGCAACTAGCCTAATCAGAATCACAGTAGCCCTCAATGCCTAGATGACCATTATTCTTGAATAACAATCCCTTTCCTGGAGCACTCTTCAGGTATTCTTGAATAAACTGCGTCATATGACCTTTCCTTGGATAATGCATGTAGCGACTCATCACGCTTACTGCAAACGAGATATCATGACGATTGTGACTCAGATAAATCAACCGACCTACTAATCTCTTATATCTCTCTCGATCAACTGGCTCTCCAGCATCTGCACTTAACTTGTGCCTTTGATCAATTGGAGTAACGGTAGGCCTACATCCCAGTATGCATGTTTCTGTGAGAAAGTCTAGTACATACTTCCTCTGGGATTGAGGATAGCACAATCCCCTGTGCTCCAAAGCCACCTCAATCCCAAGGAAGTATCTAAGCAAACCAAGGTACTTCACCGCAAATTCTTTGCCCAATCTCACCTTCAGCTGAGCAATCTCTCCCTCATCATCACAAGTGACAATCATATCATCAACATACATAACAAGCATAGTAATATGATGATCAGAGTCAAAATAATGATGATTTACGTAGGGTTTTGGCTTAGGTTTTGCATATTTTCTCACACTTATGTTTAATTTATTAGAGAAAAAGGCTACTGTCACCCTTCTTTATGTTTTATTGCAGAAAACAGGTTTTGGGACTATTTTACACCAAATGGAGCTAGAATCGGGTCAATCGGATCAGCGACGCTTATCGACGAAGTCTCTGTTACGGTCCGTATTGCCTAATACGGACCAGGCCTAGCACAGACCAGGAGATAGCGCTGGAAGCATTAAACCCTAACCGTCAAGGTCCTAATACGGACAGTATCACCTGATACGATCCGTAACCGAAGGAAACTCTTGGGGAATAACTACCGACAACTGTTTCTAGATCAGTTTCTTAGCCCCTACTCAATCTCCAGACGTCCCTCCACTCCTATATAAGGCCCCTGGGCAGAAGAATAACTTATCTTTGTAATTAGGGTTAGATTTGATTAAAGAGAGAAGAGAGAAGTGCTTGTAACAATGCCGTTCCGCGGCTAAGTTCATTTTCTTAGGGCTAGACAGTAAACCTTGTTACTCTTGATGTTTTGATATATATATTTCTGTTGATTATGATTTCTTGTTGTTGAATCTAAATGCTTTTGTGATTTATTATCTCTTCATCTAACTTTAATGATCTAGTTTGAGTCCGTTAGGGTAGTGACAGTATTTTAATAGCAAGAGAAACTATTTGTATGAATTAGCCTCGTTGAGATTTACTAGGTTTATGTGAAGAAAACCTTAGCAGGGAAACCATAAAAGACCAACAAAACGCGTACCAAATTTCATCACTCGCGTAAGGAAAATCGCAGTGATATGTGTAGTAATTTGGGGTTCTTAGAGATGTCATTTGCGTAAGGAAACTCGCAGTGTCCTATGTAGAATCTTGATGAAAGATCTGTCATTCTTGCTTAACATAAATCGCAGTGACCTATGTGGTGTCTTTCATAAAACGACAATAGAAAATCAGACGCAACAGGAATATATTGTCAAGGCGGATTGAGTAGCAATGGTGTGCCGAAACCCTAGGAATTCTCATCTCTATCTTATTTTAATTACTTTTAATTGCTTCCTAATTTACATTGATCACAACAACATCTCTCAATTTTCAGATTCCGTCTAGCCTTTCGAAAGATTGTGATTCGATCGCTCAAAGCACTGAACCAATATTCCCTGTGGATCGACCTCGAATATACTAGTCGATAAGATTGTGCACTTGCAGTCCGAACCGATAGCATTTCCGAGTTTATAAATATTAAAAGAAACATTGCTCTCTTTTGAGTGATCAAGCTTTTTGGCGCCGTTGCCGGGGAATAACGGTTCATTGTGCAAGGCCTTGCGAGACGTCCTTGCTTTGACCATTGAATCCAATTAACTAGAAACGCCTAGATTTCTTTTTATTTTTTGCATTTTTATTTTTCTTTTATTTTCAATTTCGTTTTCATTTTATTTTCCTTTTATTTTTCAGTTTTTAGTTTAATTTTCAGAATTTTTTTTCTTTTTAGGACACTGCATGCTGGCCGAATCATCTGTACGAAGATCCGTGAGGATTGCTAGTAGGAGAGGACAATTCGCTTCCACATCACCAATAAGAACCAATCATAGTTCTTAATCGAGTAATTCTGAAAGCGAAGAAGACTCAGATTCGATCAACATGAATATCCCACCGAACGAACCAATCAACAATGGAAGACAAAACAATGGTGATAATGGAGTTCACGATGCAGCAAGACCCAAACTTCTACGAGACTATTGCGTACCGCGCGCGAATGATCCTAATTCTAGCATAAACCCGCCAACTGTTACAAACCGTAATTTTGAGATCAAACCTGCTCTCATAAATATAGTTTCGCAACAGCAATTTGGAGGATTCCCACATGAAGATCCACATCTTCATTTGTCAATTTTCCTAGGGATATGCGAGACGATAAAGATCAACGGAGTTACCGATGAAGCAATCAGGCTAATGCTATTTCAATTCTCATTAAAAGATAAAGCAAGAGCATGATTGTTTTCCTTACCGGCCAATTCCATTCAAACTTGGGACCAATTGTTTAGTGTGTTCAGTGCAAAATTTTTCCACCTTCTAAAACTTCAAGACTTAGAAAAGTAATTACTAATTTTGAACAAAATGATGGTGAATCATTATGTGAAGCATGGGATAGATACAGATATATGTTAAGGTGTTGTCCACATCATGGTCTAGAAAGATGGTTGATTGTTCAAACTTTTTATAGTGGTCTAAACCCTACCGATAGGTTGTTTATTGATGCTTCCGCAGGAGGAGCAATCATGAACAAGGAACCTAACGAGGCTTACAACCTAATTGAGGAGATCGCGATCAACCAACACTACTGGACCCCTAAGCTCAAGAAGCCAACTCGAACACCTGGCATACACAAAGTAGATGAAATATCCATGCTAAACGTGAAGATCGATGCTTTGAAACTAGCACTCAACAAGAAGACCAAACAGGGAACGGTAGCAGCAGTCAATGCCGCAACAACATGTGGCTATTGTGGAGGAGCGCATGAGATGACCGAATGTATGAATGTGACGGAAACTGAGGAAGAAGCAGAGCAAGTAAACGCCATCGACAACAGCTTTCGACCTCAGCCCGTCTACAATTCATATCCGAATAACCGAAACCATCCGAATCTCTCATACGCAAACAATCAAAGACCTGCTGCATCTCAACCGAACTACCAACCAAGGCAATACAACCAACCACATCAACCTAACATCACATCACTAATGGAGAGATTCCTAGAGAAGCAAGATGAGACAAACGCCGCAATCACGTAAACGGTCAAAACCTTAGTAAGCCACGTCAAGGACTTAGAGGGTCACATCTCCAAGATGGCAAAAGAACTCTCAAGCATCACAAGCGGAAAAGGCAAATTTCCGGGCCAACCGGAAGAAAATCCTAAAGAGAGTTACAATAACATCACACTAAGGAGCGGCACAGCTTACAAGGGACCTCCTATGCCCGATCTAACTTCCGATGAGATACATGCAGAGCCATCACCTTCCAAAGAATATGAGTCGCAACAACCGGAGCCGCCCGTATTCGAACTGTAGACAGACCTTATTGAGGAGCAGAATGACACCGTAGGTGGAGACGAGCGACAAACCGAACCTGAATACATTTCACCACCACCCTACAAGCCACCTCTGCCATTCCCTTCAAGGCCAGCCAAGCATAAGATGGAGCCACAATTCGCGAGATTCATGGAGACGCTCAAGCAACTACAAGTCACAATCCCCTTCACTGAGGCAATTGCAAGCATACCCTCGTATGCTAAGTTTCTGAAGGAGATCCTTTCAAATCGCAACAAACTCCAAGAATTCTCAACAATTTTGCTCAATCGGGAATGTAGCGCTCTCGTGCAAAGTAAATTACCGAAAAAGTTGAAAAATCCGGGAAGCTTCTCGATACCATGCACAATTGGCACGACAAATTTTACGAGGGCTTTATGTGATCTGGGAGCAAGTGTGAGCCTAATGCAAAAGGCGGTGTCTGATAAATTGGAATGTGGAGAACTTTCACTGACACAAATTGCACTGCAACTGGCCGATCGATCAATTCGATATCCTGAAGGTGTGTTGCTGGATGTACCGATCAAAGTTGGAGACTTTTGGATACCCGGAGATTTTGTTGTGGTTGACATGGAAGAAGATGAACACATTCCAATCATCCTTGGAAGGCCATTCATCGCCACATGCGGAGCAATGATTGATGTTAAGAACGGGAAAATTTCACTGAATGTCGGAAAAGACAAGGCAGTCTACGATATAAACAGAGCTTTAAAATACCCTTTTGACATTGATCGTGTTTTTAATTTGGGTATCATGGATGAATTTGAAGAGGAAGAATATCCGTATGATGAATTAGGAGAATCCATGGGTATGGAGGTACTTGACAACCTTTTTAGAGGAGAAGATGACATTGACATTGATCGTGTCTTCAGTTTGGGTATCACGGATGAATTTGAAGAGGAAGAATATCCATATAATGAATTGGGAGAATCCATGGGTATAGAGGAACTGGACAACCTTTTTAGAAGGGAAGATGATGAAAGGCAACTTGAGCAATACACCACCGCTGAACCTGGTGAAGCCTACGCTGAAACTTGCGCGAGTTGTGCCACTGTCACAGAAAAGAAAGAGGAAGAATCCCCCAAATCTAAAATTCTGCAGTCCATGTCGCCTAGCATGGTCAGTAGCAAAGTTAAGAAAAGGGAGAAACCAACCTCTCATCCACAACTCGAGCTTAAACCTCTTCCATCCAACCTCCGTTACTAATTCCTGGGACCCAACCAAACCTACCCGGTGATTGTCAGTTCTCAGCTCGATAAAGTTCAAGCCAGCAAGCTCGTCAACATACTCGAGATGCACCGAAAAGCTATTGGCAACAAAATTAGTGACATCAAAAGCCTTAGCCCAACCATTCCCATATACCTCATCCTACTTAAAGATGAGACAATGAATGAAACGCAAGAATTAGAAAAGAGTTGGCACACACAACTGCATGAAAACAAGCTTTCCGGTCCTCGGTTGACTTCAATTTCCATTAAACCAGAAGAAACCAAAGTTCCAATCATAGAATCAAGGCCTCTTCCAACAGTTCTCAACATTATCGCACCAAAAAGTTCTTGGGAGAACTACGATGCGGTCCATGGTCGGAAGGTGAAGATAAAACAGTTCGTGGTTCATCCGGAATCTCAATGAAACAAGGGGTCGAGCTAATGACTTTAAACAAGCGCTTCTTGGAAGGCAACCCAAGGCTATTTTTATATTTTTCATAATATTTATTTCTAGTTTATTTAGGACCTTAATAGAGAAACAACTCATATCCACCTTTTTCCTATGATCAGGTGAATATATCAGAGGAAGGACTCGATCAAAGACACCATAGAAGACATGAAAATACCCTCTGGTACGGTCCGTATCAACCAATACGGACCATATTAGTGGATACGGGGTGAAAGAAGAAGAGTAACAAGAGAGAACTGGTGAATACGGCCGTATTTTCCAATACGGTCCGTATTCAAAGAAGTTAAGACTGAAGGCAGTTATCGGTATTATGCATAACGAATTGGATACGGACCGTATCACCCAATACGGTCCGAATAAAGGCTAATCCAGAAGATGCAAACCCGTTAACGAAGAGACATTTGAAAATCTACGAGAATCACATCTCATAACCATTAAATCCTTTGGTTTGAACTCCTAAACCTCCCTCTCTCTCTATTCTCTCTCCCTCTATCTCTCCTCTTCCTTCCTTGCCGAGATCGAGCCCACCTCCTTGCCGCCGATCACCATCACCACCGCACTCATCACTGCCTCTCCTTAGAGCCGCCACCGCTTCCTTCCTCTCTGCAACACCTGATGCCCCTCAGAGTGGATACAACTGAGTTCTCCAAGCTGTCCAAAGGGTCAACGCAAACATGGAGAGGTTCTCCATTGACACCAGGACCACTTATGTCCGGCTCGACCAGCAGTATGACACGGCACGTCACTCTGTGGGCCAGGTTCGTCAAGGCACGGACGGGCTGCGAGGGTATGCTGCCAACAATAGTCGGGAGGCACAGCAGGTGTTCGCGCGAAAGCGCAACGCAAGTTTCGGTACGCTTGAGGGCGTACCTTTTAAAACCGCGTTTACACTTCACGAGTAAGGGTCGCAAGTGCACAACCCCTATCGAGTAGTATAATCGGGTATCGATCCACAGGGACGGGCAATTACTAGGTTAGAATCTACCAAACTCAATTAAAAACTAGAAGTGAGAAGGTTTTGGTTTGGTATTTAAGTTCCTAAAAAGGTCAATTCAAGCAATTCAAACAATGTAATAAAATGCTAGAAGAAATGTAAATTGTGTTTTGATTATGGATAAAAGGCGTTTCCAGGGTTTCAGATTTCATCTGTGATCTGCCTCTAGTGGTACGGCCCGTACCAAGTTGGTACGGCTAGGCCGTACTCCACTTGGTAAGGCAAGGCCGCACCACTCTGGTAAGACCCGTACTGGCTTGCCATAACAGAGCTTACCAGTTCGAGTTGATGCATTCCTTGCTGGTACCTTGTGCTAAACTCTTTAGAAAGGTTCAATTGACCATACCTAAGGTTCCTAAGCCTCAACCGTCGTGTGTTGGATCAAGATTTAGGTTGGAATGCAATTGATTGCCTTTTAGGGATTTCTACACCTCAATTCTCATGTGTTGGTACAGATCTACCCTAGCTGGTTGATTGGAGACCTAAGGCACCCTCTAATCTGTCGATTAGAGGAGAATTCAACCTCTAGGCTTCAATTCGAACAAGTCTACCCTAAACAATTGATTTGGTTGAGAGATTGAGATGATCACATGACCTTGATAGGTTTGATCTAGACCTAGAGGTTCATCATACACAATCACAGCAATCAAAGCAAGAGATGGCAAAGAAAATCACAATCAATCAATCAAAAGAGTTCATACAAGATACAAGTCAAAGAAAGTCAAAGCAAATCAAGAATCCATCTCTAAACCCTAGAAACTGAAATAACTACTCACAGCACATGATCTGATCTAAAAATACAATAAAAGGGATAGAGAAAGCCATGGATCGAAGGGATCGAGAGGAGGAAGCTTGATCCGTCGAGTTTCGCCTCTTTCCTCTTCCTTCCTTCTTGCTCCTAGCTCCTTAGCTCTCTTTCTCTCTCTTACTGTGCTCTCAATTAGATTTGGAATGGAATCAATGTCAAAATTGGAGAGTTCCCCGCTTTAAATAGCCTCTGCCAAGATTTGAATCTGTCAGGCCGCCTTTAGGTACGGCCCGTACCAAAGTGGTACAGCCTGGCCGTACCAGGCGTGATGAGCTGAAATCGGCTAAGTCCGGTAAGACCCGTACCAAACCTGGTAAGGGCCGTACCAGATCATCCCAAATCGTCGTTTCTTCGTGTGTTTTGCTCCAAGCCTACAGAAAACAAACAAACACTCAGCAGTACCAAATTCTAAAGATATATCGATGAAATGCACATGATTCTGGTGAATTAGGGCACGAATCTGGTACTAAAACAGGCCTAAAATAGACTAAATATGCGAGGTATCAGCAGGCCCACTACATGTCACAGCAGTACTACCAGCATGCCCTCACCACTGGTTTGCCGTACCGGCCACCACCATACGGACTCTTCGACCCGTCATTCTACGAGGAGATCCAGCGACCACCACCACCTCCACCACCTCAGGATTGAGGTGCAGTGAGTTGTATCTTTTTTCGGTCTTTTTACTTTATTACTTCCTTTATCTTTATCTCTCGAGCATTGGGGACAATGCTCAATTTTATTCGGGGGGTAGGAAAGTAAATTGACCATGTATCTTTAAAATTTTTACATTTTAAATTCTTAGGTGCTAGTAGTTTTACTCAATTTTTGACTAGGGTTGGAGGCTTTACTGAAAATCCTAGGATGATTAGATTGAGCTTTTTAGCTAGCTTGCATTTTAATTTTTATTTTAGGAGTAGGTTAATCAAATAGGAATTGTTTCGAATTGAGTTAGGCTAGGGTTTAGACAATCGACCATGATACCAAAAATTCAGAATTTTTAAAATTATTGGTGATCTCAAAGTGAACAATTAATTGCTAACTATGAGAGTTGATCAAAAATCGCAAACCCTAGAATTTTTATTTATTGAGTAATTTATTTTTGCAAAGTCTCTTAAGCTTGATAGTGTTTTAGAATACCCATTTATTATGAATAGACCCCTAGCAAAAATATGCAATAATTCCTTGTATGAATGAATACTTGGAATTGTGTGTAATCATGGTGCTTGTGACACAAAAATATTTTATTTTATTTTTCAGAAAAATTGAAAATTACAAAAAAAAAAATTCAGAAATGAGAAAAATAAAAATAAAAATAGAAAAAAATAGAATAAAATATGGAGGATAAAAAGAGTACGGGTGCCTACACAAGACTGGTTACCAATAGGCTCGAGAAAACCTCCCAAATTTTAAATTTTGTGCATATTTAATTTTTCAAAAATAGTCACAAGTATCAACACACTTAGTTGTCATACTTTGCTCCAATCAATTGGGAAGGAAAATCAAAATTTATATTATTAGAATTCCTATTGATTGGAAGGGATCCATTTATAATCGAAGGGGAAATTAATACTCTCAATTTTAAGGATATTTGTAAAGTGAATTGTTCGATTATAATTTTTCTAGGGTAAGCATAATGAGGTCAATCATGGGGTGAATAAATTGTTCAAGGGAGAGATCATGAATATTTTAGAGTTCTAAATTTTTATTGTCATGTCAATTGTACCAAACCTAAGTTCTAATTTAATTTTAAACAAGTCATTGAGATTGTATGGTTTAACCTAGACCGGACCTTTGACTAGCTGGGATGTCGTTGCTTGAGGACAAGCAACATTTCAAGTTGGGAGGCGTGATCAGAGTCAAAATAATGATGATTTACGTAGGGTTTTGGCTTAGGTTTTGCATATTTTCTCACACTTATGTTTAATTTATTAGAGAAAAAGGCTACTGTCACCCTTCTTTATGTTTTATTGCAGAAAACAGGTTTTGGGACTATTTTACACCAAATGGAGCTAGAATCGGGTCAATCGGATCAGCGACGCTTATCGATGAAGTCTCTGTTACGGTCCGTATTGCCTAATACGGACCAGGCCTAGCACAGACCAGGAGATAGCGCTGGAAGCATTAAACTCTAACCGTCAAGGTCCTAATACGGACCGTATAACCTGATACGGTCCATAACCGAAGGCAACTCTTGGGGAATAACTACCGACAACTGTTTCCAGATCAGTTTCTTAGCCCCTACTCAATCTCCAGACGTCCCTCCACTCCTATATAAGGCCCCTGGGCAGAAGAATAACTTATCTTTGTAATTAGGGTTAGATTTGATTAAAGAGAGAAGAGATGAGTGCTTGTAACAATGCCGTTCCGCGGCTAAGTTTATTTTCTTAGGGCTAGGCAGTAAACCTTGTTACTCTTGATGTTTTGATATATATATTTCTGTTGATTATGATTTCTTGTTGTTGAATCTAAATGTTTTTGTGATTTATTATCTCTTCATCTAATTCAATGATCTAGTTTGAGTCTGTTAGGGTAGTGACAGTACTTTAATGGCAAGAGAAACTATTTGTATGAATTAGGCTCGTTGAGATTTACTAGGTTTATGTGAAGAAAACTTTAGCGGGAAAACCATAAACCAGACCAAACTTGATCCGTGAAAAATGAGTTCGCTGTACACACCAAAAATCACGCTGTAAAAATGGGTTCCCGTGTTTTGGGCAAACCAGGAGTTCCTTATTTTGAGCTTCTTTTTGAAGTCATTTTCCTAGTATTTGTTCTCTTATTTCAATCTCATCAAAATACACTAGGTTATCTCAAATTAGTATATGACATTTAAAAAAAGTGTTAAGTGTTTTTAATTTGTCATTTTTCTTGTATTGTAAAGATTCTAAGTATAATGATTTTGCGTCATGTTTTTATGATTTTCTCCTCTAATAAGGGTTTCCACATAAAATTATTGTGCTTATCAGTTATTTTTTTGTGTTTGATTGCTTGTTGTGGTTATTTCTTGTGTCTTTTATATTTCTCTAACAAATGAGTATTGGTGTATGCCCGTCAGCTTGTAACGTATTTGATGAAGTTATAAACACTTTTGTGGCCCCTCCAAACAATTATGTGACATGATTTTATAATTATTTTATATTTATTGGTATTAGAATGACTTTTATTTATTTTGCACTTATGAGAAATTATATACACGTGACGTATTATGTTAACGTTGTGCCCTAAAAGTCGAACTTTAGTTTCAGATGTGACAACAAATCTGTTGAAAAAAATGAGGGTGTGACCCTTATTGTTTCTCAAAAAACATATCTGTTGAAAAAACATTAGTCCGTAGTTGGTCATGCATTAGGTTTACAAAATAAACCTAATGTTTGAATGCAATTAGTCCGTAGTTGACTCCTATCATCACTCATGTTTGAATGGAATTAGTCCGTAGTTGGTCATGCATTAGGTTTACAAAAGGTAATAATTAAAGAAAAAAAAATATAATATAAGATTCGCCAAAGATTGGAATGGATGTTTAAAAATTCAATACCACTCAAGCACGCTATTAATCTTACTAGAGAAAGATCTTTTTTTTTTTTTTTATCACAAATTAGTCATTTGCGGGATCTGGGAAGCAACCTAGTAAAAACAGATGTCAATCTTGCCCAAATTTTAATTTTAATCTGGCAACGCGATTTTTCCTGACTCGAAAAAACATTTTGCAGATCCGGTTCTCCAGCCCAAGTCTGGTTTAGAGAATGGGAGCGAGAATATCGCACATGATAGGGGTGATTAATGAGCGAGTATGAGCAAGTTGGGTATGCTTATGCTCAGCTCATTAGCTTAATGAACGAGTTGTTAATGAGTGAGTTAGAGCGAGTTGATAGTGAGCATGTTAATAATAAGTGAATTACCGAGTTGTTTAAAATACATCATTCAAAAACTAATTTTCATTTATAAAATTTAACAAATTTCATAATCTAACCTAATTAAACAGTACATAATTTAACAAAAAATTGTCTACAAGTAAATTTATCAAAATCAAACAACTATGTTTTTGTCGTTCTCACAGCCCTACATGTCACATACTCTAAGCTATCTCCTTGTCACATACCTACAAATTTGCATTATCAAAACAATAATAAAAATGTAGAATTTAGAAATATACTAATTCAGAACTGTACTAGAACGGTGTATTAATGATCAAATTTTTTGTGATCAAATTTTGGGTTATATTTTGAGACTAGTGTATTGATGAGTCTGACCCGAAACTAAAGAAAATTAAGGAATGGTGCATTGAATGGGAATTGTAATTCTGCTTGTTTTAGGAAAATTTGTAAATTCTTAATATTATTTTTCTGGATATACTAACCGCTATTAGAGAAGTGGATTAGATGTGGCAGGATTTATGTAACTCAGTTCTTAATGAGCGAGTTATGAGCGACTTGAGGTATGTTCATGCTTGGCTCATTAAGTTAATGAGCGAGTTGTTAATGAGCATTTAGCGAGCGAGTTATGAGCGAGTTACGAGTTATGAGTAATTTACTCACCCCTACACATGCATCATCAAATTCGATTTAATGTTGAATCTGTCATTCGATCTGTGCCAAAAATTGTAGAGAAAATTTAGTTATTAATCGTCATGTGAATCTAAATTAGATGTTCAAATCTCAGATCGAACGCGGTCCAGACGGAATTTGGTTTGATGCTCATCAAACCCTCTTTGCTCCTCTATAATACCATTAAAATATTATAATGGCAATTTTCATCCCAAAAAAATGAATGGCAATTGGGCCTTGCATTAGATTAGCTGAATTTATATAGATAAGGCCAAGCCCGTTAAATGTTTCATTTGAGGGAGATGTCTCGAAGCTGGTTAATTTGAGGTGCTAAGTTTCAGTCTAGGTCGTCAATATCAACTTTTATACGAACTTATAAGATATTTTGTCTGTGAACTTTTGTATGAACTCTACTTTCGTAAAAATAAAAAATAAAGAACGATTTCCACCGCTCCACTACGGGAGAAAAAATAGCACGGCGGAGCCGATTCTGTTACGGAACGACACAGTTAAGGTACGGCATGCGTGTCGGTTATGTACTGTGACTCGCGTGTTCTGTGCTGTGACTATTCCCGTTCTGTAACCATCTTTAAAAAAATTGGCACGGCACGGCACGACACGTGGTTACGCGAGTCACGTGTAATTGAGCCCATTAGATCTTGATCAAATGGTGAATTTTGAATAAACTAACCTAAATTATAATTAAATGGTCACGCGAGTCATGGGAGTCACGTTTGGTCATGGCATGTTTTGGCACGACGTGACTCACGTGGCGTGACTATTCGCGTGTTGTGACCACTCTTTGACATTTTAGTCACGGCACAGCACATGAAAAATTAAATTGGTCGCAGCACAGCACAGAATGAGACCAAAGTCACTACATGTTAGTCACAGAACGGCACGTTTTTCCACTCTACGCTCCGCGCTACAACGGTACAGCCTACAGGGTACAGCTCGCATTTTCATTTGCATTTAATAGCATTGTATTTAATTTGCGTCACATTAATTTACATGAGACATATATCTTGTATCCGCGAGGATAAAAAGTGACTAATTGCGAGAGTATACCGACAGAAAGGTGTTTTTTCTATTAGCAACGGAAGTATCCGCGAGAATATACTGACAGTATCGCTCGCGGATAGTGTCTCATTCTTGTAGTATGTCAGTGTGTCTCGATACTGCGAATTTATAGTATTTTTTTCAAATAAAATACGTGCATATTGTATGGCAGTGTGTCTCGAGACACACATAAAAACAATACGTGTATCCTGTATGCCAGTGTGTCTCGAGACACACATGCATAGCACTCACGGACTGCTCTGAATAAAATTATAAGTAAATTTATAAGATATTGACATTAAATCTTTATTTTAAAATATTATGTTGTTAACACCGTACGTAGTTTTATTTGAGACAAAAGAAAAGCTGTCGATACGAATATTTGATGCTTACAGACTTTTACAACCTATCCATGAGATAAGCGACATGAAACTGAATAGACTACTCTGACCCGGAACGCTATCCTCTGCGGAGTTTAAAAACTCCGCACCTGCGGTTCTTTTAATCTGGTTCGTTCGTTTTAACTTGGCACGAATCTCAAAGCCCAATAATACTGCCTCCTGCATTAGCCCGAATCTCAAACCGACTGAGAGTTAATCTGGTCCGTTCGTTTTGCTCCACAGTGCAGAGTTTTATAAAACTCCGCAGATGATACATACCCACTCTGACCCTCCCTCAACTTTTTTCTACTTTGAATAAATCAAGCAATATTAATTTAGAAAATTTTCACTACTTTTATCAAATTTTGAATTTATAGCATAGGCCCACAGTGCAGAATTTTTTATTTTTCTAAATCAACGTAAAATAATATAGGAAAATAGAATAAGTTGCTTGGATTTTCGATTTGGTAGAATGATCTGTTTTTTGTTTCTTGGGTATAAAGTTTGGAGTTTATTTTTTTTTCAGATCCAAGTGATCCAACTACGACACAGTTGTTGTGTGAAGTTGGCCACATGAGATCTAAAAATTCAAAACTTTGGATATGTGAAAAATTTAAGGCTCCAAACTTTATTAAAAGTTCCGTGAAAAATTTAATGCTCTAAAAATTTATTATACAAGGCTGCGTGGAAAATTTAAGGCTCCAAACTTTATTATTTAAGCATTTGTGTATAATTTTTATTTTTCAAAATTAATATAAAGTACTATAGAAAAAGGGAGTAATTAGGTTGGATTTTCGATTTGGTAGAATGATCCAGATTTTTTTCTCGGGTATAAAGTTTGGATCCGGTTTTTTTTTTTCCAGATCCAACTGCACCACATTTGTTGGAGTTGGCCACATGAGATATAAAAAAATAAAAAAATTTAAGACTCCAACTATATTATTAAAGGCCCGTAAAAAAATTTAAAGCTCTAAACTTTATTATTTAAAGTCTGTGAAAAATTTAAACTTCAAACTTTATTATTTAAGGCTCCGTGAAAAATTTAAAACTCCACTTTATTATTTCACCCATCCTTCCCCTCCCCAATTTTGTAATGATATAATTTCCGACATTTTTATTAATATCCAAAGTTAATTACAAATTAATAAATTTACCCATAATTCTCAAGTTTTTTCAAAAATATCCAAACCGGCCATAAAATGGCTGGTTTTTTTTTTTTTTTAAGAGACATTATGAAGAGCAAGATAATGAAATCTAACACTGAAAATTCGAATTTTTTGTTTAAATTATTTGTTAGATTACTTCTTTTGATTTATAATTAATATATTTATAGTGAAATACACTATATTACTTGAAATTATGTTGAATTACACTATATTACATTAAATTACATTAAATTACGCTAAATTATGTTGAATTATGCTAATTACACTAATTTCGCTAATTATAATGAAATACTGTAACTTACACTAAATTACGCTAAATTAGGCCGATTTTGTGTCATCTTTCATAAATCATAAAAAATAGTAAAAAATTCCAAAAATAATAAAAATTGGTATTCTACAAGTTCAGTATATAACTAATTTACTGAGCTACTTAGATTGAATAATAGAAATGAAAATCTTAATCAGAAACTTCAACTCAAGTTTTGAGGCTCTTCTCTTTATTTTTTTGGCAATTCTGAATTTTAAAAAACAACATTGTAGTCACTGACGCATGCGTATTTTCACAAGCTTTCCGAAAAGTGGTTATTTGCTGAAAACTGACACTCGAGCGCTGTTTTATGGCCGTTTGAAGTTTCGTCGTCGTTTTTCGCCTTTTTAGTGAAGATATCGTCCCTATTCATATGTAATTTAGCGTAATTTACCGTATTTTAGCGTAATTTAACGTAATATAGTGTAATTCAACATAATTTCAAGTAATTTAGCGTATTTTAGTATAAATATGTTAATTATACATCAAAAGAAGTAAACTAACAAATAATTTAAACAAAAAATTCAAATTTTCAGTGTTAGATTTAATTATCTTGCTCTTCAGAGTGTCTCTTAAAAAAATAGTTTCTAATTATAAATCACTATGAAGATAAAAGAGAAACAAAAAATAGTTTTTAATTATACATCACTATGAAGACATATAGTAATTTACCGGAATTTATCGTATTTTACCGTAATTTAACATAATTTAGCGTAATTTAATGTAATATAGTGTAATTCAACATAATTTCAAGTAATCTAGTGTATTTTAGTATAAATATGCTAATTATAAATCAGAAGAAATAATCTAACAAATAATTTAAATAAAAAATTCGAATTTTCAGTGTTAGATTTAATTATCTTGCTCTTTATAGTGTCTCTAAAAAAAAAAAAACCGGTCATTTTATGGTTGGTTTGGACATTTTTTGAAAAACTCGGAAAATCATGGGTGAATTTATTAATTTGTAATTAACTTTGGATATTAATAAAAAGGTCGGTATAATTTTTGTTATGATTTTTTCTTATGGTTGTTGTAGCATGATCCTCACTGGATTCGATAACATGTGGAGGGTCCGAACTAAAATTAGACTTCAAATTTTGGAGTTTTTCCGGATCCAATGTATTCCATTTTTCCAGTGTGGTCTTTTATGTTGCTGTGGTGCAGTGGTGATCATAAAAAAAAGAAAAAAAAAAAAGAAATCGGCCAAATTTTCGTTCAGATCCGTGTATGTTTCGAAATTCCACCGCCCGTTTTATTTTGTTATATTATTTAATAATAATTTTTATCAATAAAAAATTCTGCCCACGGTGACCTCGAAAGCGAAGCAAGGGGGCCACAAAAGGAATTCAGATCCAGTGCAGTAACCCAATTTTTGAGTTTTGATCCAAACCGTCCAAGGTGCTCTAACACGAATCTTAAAGAACCTGGACCCCACAACTAATACTGGCCCCTGCGCTACCACCGAATAGGCACCGTACACGTCTAAACTCAAAAATTGGGTTACTTTAGGGGATCCGGACTCCCACAAAAGTTACTGCAAATTAAATGATAAGAATAATTAAATGAACCCACGCATGAAGACAAAGCACAGCGTATTCCAAGCTAGGTTTACATAACCTCACATGTCCATTGGTGCCAAGGGCTCAAGGATCATGAGCGGTTGATCTCTACTAACACAAATCTCAAAGTGATCGATCAGAGGATATCAAGAGTTAAAACATCCTACTACCTGTTCGTACCAGTGAGCGGATCCGGGCCTACCATTAGCCTTGCAGACTTGCAGTTCATCATTACTGCAACGCTATGCACGTCCCCACGCACCTAGAGCCACCCCCAAATCCCAATTCTAAGATAGATCTTCTGTTGACAAACTTTGCTGTTTTAGGTCCGGTGACTTGACAAAGTTCTCATGCCTCAGAGACAGGGGAGCAGCTTGGGTCCGATGCCCATCGGACCCAAAGTGGGTTCGATGGGCTCGACGACCGTCCGATTTGCTTTAAAATTCACGCCAGAACTTTCGCGTCTGCTTTAATTTACGTGCGCACGAATTTTAAAGCAGATCGGACGGTCTTCGAGCCCATCAAACCCACTTTGGGTCCGATGGGCATCGGACCCAAGCTGCTCCCCAGAGACAGAGCCTCAGATGTGAAAGAAACTTGCGGTAATTCTAACTATAGATTAAAGTGTGTGAAATTTCTTATCTCGAGTAGTCTTAACTCTTAACAAGATAACTACAAGAATAAAATAGTTTTTACAACCATCGACTACATACACATACAATTTTAAGTCACAAGAAATCTGATAGACCTCATCTCCCTGCGTGTTCCCTTCCAAGATCCGAACGGTTTAGATTTTCCATAAAAAACACTCAAAGTTTGAGGTATCTCAGAGATGCGAATTCCAAGATCCCGATCCCTTGCCACATGGAGTTCATATTCTCTGAAGTAACACAAATTTTGAGTTTAGATTCGGACCATCCGATCAGCATTCAGACTAATCTGGTTCAAGATGAGTCCACGTGTCCCTATAATAATCTTGTCAAAGCAGATCAGACGGTCGATCGAAACTCAAAATTTAAGTTACTTCAAGATATATGAATTTCTGCCACGTGGCGAGCAGTCATAATCCAGTAATCTCGTCTCTGATGTAAGTCTACTCCCAACGCCAACGGCTATTTCATCTCCGCTTCCTCTTTTACGGCCTTATCTTTCTCCATTTTAACTCGCGCTCAGCACGCACTCCCAATTAGCACCAGGGAGAAATCGCCTAACAAAAACAAAATTAAAACAATTTTGAATCGGTTCTTCCCAATTTTAGTAACCGCCGCATATCATCATAGATTGCCCCTTTTAGTGCCTTCCCTTTATCCATTTAACTCACCAATTCCTTGAACCAAACCAAATTAAATCAATTTTAAATCGACTCCTTCCAAATTTATAATCCGAATGTTATCGTCATACCGCCAGCTTACATCACGCATCGCATGCCATTCTCTAACTGAATCAGCTTTTGTCTTAAACTCTCCGTTCTCCCCAATTTCACCATTAAAATAGTAGAGCGAGAGGATACTTCGGCTTCTGTGAAACGAAAGATGTGTGGGTTGAAATGTCGTGTGTTAATGATATGTGCGCTGATGATATTAGGAGAGAGAGGTAATGTAGAGGGTTTCCCTGAAGAGGATCTGGTGGTTGGTCTACCGGGGCAGCCAAAGACCGAGTTCAGGCAGTTCGCAGGGTATGTAGATGTGGATGTGAAATCTGGGAGGAGTCTCTTTTACTATTTTACTGAGGCCGATGGAGAGCCTGAGAAGAAGCCTCTCACTCTCTGGCTCAATGGAGGTACATTTTTGCACTTTTGTCCCTCTTTAATTTGTTTTTTTTTCTCTTGGTCAGAATTCTGTGTTTTATTGTAAGGAATTCTCAACGAATTCTTGTATTTTTTTTTTTTACTTAACGATATTCTTTGTGTTAATGCTTTATTGTTAAATTGAAGATGCAAGTAATGTGGTCGTTTATTTCAGAATGATGGGGTTTTGAGTGTTCTAACATTGCACAGGGGGCAATTAGCTAGGTCACTCGACTCTGTTTATTCGTTGTCCTTTTTCTTGATTTTTCCAACTTTGAGCATCGTATCATGGATTCCTGACTCGCTTAAATTAGTTAATAAAAAAGAGACATATGAACACATTTGCAACTTACATAAAATTTATATTATTTTTATACATCCATGACTATTTAATGTTTTGGTTTTGTAAAGGTTTCCTGTCTTGTTTGAATTAGTAAAGTTTAATTAATGAGTAGGCTTTACTTGTTGCAGTTCCCAGGTTGTCTATACCTTTGTTTTTCTTGTGAGATATGTTTGGCTAGACTTACGGCCTTTGTATAGCTATGTGGGTGAGGTTCTATTTGCGAGATTTGAATATAGGGAGATGATAACTGGGGAGTATACTATTTATATTTAAAGTCTACTATTAATCTATTACCGATCTTGTTACTGCAACAGGAGCATATCTACGCATTATTCGTTTTTCATTAAAAAAAGGAATGCCTATAAGACGGAAATACTGCTGTTATTCCAATGGAATAACAGGAACCTGTTATTCCGATCCCAACCGTTTAAATTTTTCCATACGCGAATCTCAATGAAGAAACTTTTACATGCACGAATCTCAATGAAAATCAAAGATTAGAATCGGAGTAACAGGTTCCTTTTATTCCATTATCGGAGTAACAGGTTCCTTTTATTCCATTGGAATAACAGCAGATTTATTTCCCTATAAGACCCCTCAACATTTTTGTTTTTTTTTTCCAAAAAAGAAAAGAACCTTTTGTTTGCTTTGTTATTTGTTAGGTTGCATATTTTACATTTCTCTCTTGTTAAAGGGTCGACAATTTTTCCAATTTCTCAAGTCTACAGATAAAAGAGCAATGTAAATTTGAGAAAATGTCTTATTTTTTTAGAAAGAGCAAAGACATAAAGTTAGTTTCCAATGAACAGTTTCTCGGCTTTATCAGTACAGTATACCATGTTCTATCACCATACTACTTATCTTTTTTCCTTGAGGAAGAAGCTTTAGTTGGGTGTCGTGTAGGGAACAGACGAACACAATTGTCTCTGTCATTTAGTAGTTGTTTGGTCTTTTGCAAGTCGTGTAAGCCAGCCTGGTCTTTTGCAACTATTGAAAATACCAAACTTTTTGTAAGGTAACACATATCCTAATTATTGTCATAGACTATTTTAAAAGGAAAAAAAAAAAAGCTAGACTATTTTTGACAAAAATATTTGAAATTTTATTTTGGGCTTGCCCAATTATCAGAGGAACTCTGCTTAGTAGCTTCCTGCTAGGTAAAAAGCCTGGTCTTTTGCAACTATAGAAAATTAGAAATTTTGTGTAAAGCAATGTGCATCCTAAATCCTAATTATGGACATAGACAATTTGAAAAGAAAAAAAAAAGCTAGTATCGGGATTCGATATTGTGTATGATACTGTATTATGTGAGTACAACTAGGGTGAGCTTAACTCCAAACATATCGAATGAGCTTCAAACGGCGAATCCAAACTTTTAAAACTTAAATATTATACAAGTGATGTGTTTACATGTAAAATAACAACTTTTTAATTCACTTAGCATATAGTCAAGTAATCAAAGAATGATGAAAATGAAGCATTAAAATTAACTTATAAATCTTATTCTTTTTTACCACTTGACTTTATACTAATAATTCAAAAAATTATAAATTTTGCATGTAAACACACAACTAGTGCAATAGATTGGTTTCAACCGCTTGGATTAGTCGTCTGAAGCTAATCCGATAGGTTTTGGAGTTAAGCTTACCAAGAGGCTTAATGAGCTTAAGAACACTCTAGTTCTACTCCTGTTATGTCAAATTCGGCTGTCAGAAGTGTCTTTTCTTCCTTCATTAGATTAGCCTGGTTAACGAGGCTATGGTTCAAATTAACATAGCTATTGCAATTTGATCAATGGTCAGGACCCGGTTGCTCCTCAATTGGAGGAGGTGCTTTCACTGAGTTGGGCCCATTTTACCCAGGAGGAGATGGAAGAGGCCTTAGGCGAAACAAGAAGTCATGGAACAAAGGTAAATAGTTCTTTTAAACTCCAAAGTAATTGGGCCCATATTGCTGTTCCTTTTCTTTGACTTGAATAGTTTTGTCATATCCTTGTAGTATCAAATCTTCTCTTCATTGAGTCTCCTGTTGGTGTTGGTTGGTCTTATTCCAACAATACTGAGGACTACAACAGTGGAGACATGGCTGCGGGTACGTTTCAAATGTTTTCTATGTTTTTCCAGGAGTCTGTTTAGAATTAGAACTGTAAGTGGTGGTTTTGTATTTTGCAATATTTTGCCGGTAACAAATATGTTACGGTCTTTCTTGATAATAATATGGCAGTTCTCTTGCAAAATTCTTCTTCTCCTATACTCATGTTTGTTATATATTTTCTTGCTGATTGATATCCTCTTTTCTCAGCTAACGACTTGCATATTTTCCTCCTGAGATGGTTTGAGAAGTTTCCAGAGCTTAAAACAAGAGATTTGTTCTTAACAGGAGAAAGCTATGCAGGTTAAGCAATTAATACATTGTACCTTTTCTAGAAGTTGTTATTTTCATTGGCTAATTTGCTAAATGGGAACTTTCTATTGTAGGGCACTACATACCACAGCTTGCTGATGTTCTTCTCACTCATAACAAGAACTCAAGAGATTTTAAGTTTAATATAAAAGGAATTGCTGTAAGGAGACCCATTCTTGCCTCATTTCTACCTTCTCAATAAACCCGTTCATCGTCCTTTGGCCGGCAGAAACCTTCCCAAAACAAACAAGTTATAATAAACCTGCTCAATAGGGCTTATACTGATGGTTTGAACAAGTTCTCAGATCACCATTTGTTACACTGGTTCAAAAGGGTACAAATTACGTCAACAAAATTACAAAAAGATGAACTTAAAAGAAGAGAACGCTAGATAAAATAATTTATTATGTGAAAAAATGCCATCCATGTAGCATATTGTGGATGATTTTTTTGGCGTCAAAAAAACATCTCTCCACTTGTATATCTTCCTTTTTACTGATTCATCTACTAATATTTAAACAGATTGGAAATCCACTATTGAAGTTGGATCGTGACATACCAGCGACGTATGAGTATTTCTGGTCACACGGCATGATTTCTGATGAGATTGGCCTTGCCATCATGGGTGATTGTGATTTTGAAGACTATGTTTTTAATGCTCCGCACAATGTTTCTGGAAGATGCAATGATGCCATTGCAGAGGCCAACCTTGTGGTTGGGAACTATGTGAACAATTATGACGTCATTTTAGATGTGTGCTATCCATCCATTGTAGAGCAGGAGCTGAGACTAAAGAAATATGTAAGTAATGTATCCATCATTTTTTATGGGTTAAATACTTTTGTTTGATTTTCATTTTTCAAATTGAAATATTTTTTCATGGGCATTTTCATTGAATTGCTGTTATATGAAGTTTTGCTTGATTTTCAATATGATAGTTAATTGTAAGGTCAGCCTATGTGTCCTAGTTTGTGGTTGTTTGTGGGTGGGGGTAAGCATCAATGTACCTGAAAAGCAAGCATGCTAAATTTGAATTGCAAAATTATGAAATGTGTTTGGAGTGCTTGATAAGACTTCTTTAATTTTAGATTTTTGTTAGATTTCATGCAAACACGAAACTATTTTATACTTTTAGATAAATTGCCCAATGTATACCAAGTCCTTGTTACCTTTCTATTTTTTGGCTTTATTTCCACATTGATTTAAGCATCAACAGATTCCTGATTTTGTCACAATGGAGCATTTTCAATGAGAGCTAGTGTATAATTTATTGTCTAATATAGGTTGTGTCATTGGTTTTGTTTGAGTATGAATTATAGTTTTTTAACTTAATTAAAATGACTATGTGATCACCATATGGTATTCCCTGGGCTTACTAGTCATAATTAATATGTCCATGATCAATGTGCCCTTGATTAGCTTGACTTAACTCCTTATCTTTTTTTTTCTATTTCCAATGTGATTAGGCCACAAAAATCAGTGTTGGTGTAGATGTGTGCATGACATATGAAAGACGTTTCTACTTCAACCTTCCAGAGGTTCAACGTGCACTGAATGCCAACAGGACAAAATTGCCATATAGCTGGAGCATGTGCAGTCAGTAAGCATTTTGTTTCAACACTGCCTCAATGTTCCTTTCACTATCTTTCTTTTGTTTTTATGGTTCAAAAGTCCAAACTAAAGAAGGTGAGTATTGGGAAACTGTGCCTTGTAATAGGTTTTAATACGGGTACGGACAGTCTGGTTGCAGTTTCAGGTCTAGTTCATTTTCACAGCCTTAATTGATTCTAATTAATAGAGTGGTCTAATTACTAGAGATGCCACTTGGGAATCACGACCAGATAGCATCAAGCATCAATAAATTTTCCAAAAATCCCATGACCCACAACCCACTCTCTAATCTCTATGACTCTATCCCTCCCCTTTCCCCTCCACCCCTCAATGCACACAAGAAAAAGGTGCAGTATGGAGTTTGGTACTGCTTATGCAGACAGGATTGCCAGTGTTGTACTCCTTCCAATTTGAACTTTGGGGCAGCCAATTTTTTATTGCAGTGCCACTCAATATCGGTCTGTGCTGGGGGTATATGTCTGAATCTAACCAGTACTAGCTATCCATGCTTTCTGTTCTCCAGTTCATGTCTTCACCTAGCAAAAGATGAAATTTATTGTGGCATTGTTCACTATCTGTTCTATAAACATTTTTTTCAGGGTTTTAAATTACAGTAATACAGATGGCAACATCAACATTTTGCCTACACTTGGGAGAATTATCAACAATAAAATTCCAGTGTTGGTTTTCAGGTATAATTTTTGCATCCATGCCGTGACAATACTTGTTCTTTTCTTCTCACTTATATGGTGTTTCTAATTCTTTTTCCTAAATGCAGTGGTGACCAAGATTCTGTCGTGCCATTGTTGGGCTCTAGAACACTAGTGAGAGAACTTGCACATGACATGAAACTAAAAACAACAGTGCCTTATGGGGCTTGGTTTCACAAAGGCCAGGTACATATCATATTTTTTTTCAACTTTGCCAGATCCTTAATGCCTCTGCATTAGCGTACATGAAGTTCCTCAATATTCATGTCATTCCACCTTGAGTGAAACTTTCCTAGAATGCCAGTTCGTTCAATTAATCAACATTCATGCAATCCACCTTATGCTGTTGGTAATTTTACAATTGGTTATTGTGAAGATACTATAAATCTAAATAGTACAAGTAACAGTGGAAAAACCTACCCTGCTGTCCATCATAAAAATTGACATTTTCATTTGTGTATATAAAAGATATTGACATTTTCATTTTTTTCAATTTTGCCGCAAGGTTGGTGGCTGGTATACCGAATACGGTAATATGCTGACATTTGCGACTGTACGAGGTGCCGCTCACATGGTACCATTTGCCCAACCTGACAGATCCCTTCGTCTCTTTCGATCTTTTGTAAATGGCAAAAGATTACCAAATACAACGCACCTTTCTGACTGAGGTTGTCAGATGTTTTTATGAATTGAAAAAGAGAAAGGAAGTTCAAAAAGAAAGAAAGATAATTAACTGATAATAAATAGTTTCCTTTCTGGTTCTCATTTCAATCTTAAGTGTTCTTGTCTTGAAATGAAAAGATTAGGCATAAATTTTCACAAAGAAAAACGGGGAGCTGGATTAAATGATTGGCTAGAAAATGGTCTTTGGCCGTTAAATGCCTGTCTAAAGAATTTGCATAAACCATCACCGAAAATATATAATTGACATCGGACACAGCTACCAACTGAATGAAATGCAAAACTTTTGGCCTTCATTAAAAATTATAAATAATAAACTTTATTTAATGGTTTTTCATATGCAATGAGTTTTGAGGAAATGAAGAGCATCTTAACATGCGCAAGACGGGAACCACAACTGCATGCTTTCTATTTTTCTCAAAATATATCGATAATTTTTTATCATAAAAATTGCATAAACACAAAAAAAAAAGTTGCTGAATTTTCATTCATGCAATTTGTCACCACTATAATTACTTACAAGAATCAATATTTAGTCTAGTAGCAAAAAGTAATGTCCTTTGAGTGAGAAGTTGTGAGTTAGGATCCGGATGAAGAAAATTCTTTATTGTAATTATAGGAATAAAAAATTTGAAACTCTGACCTCTATCTTTCTTTCAAAAAGAAAAAATTTGCTTGCTTATTGCTAGAGGTGAAAATCGTGTAATATTGCAATTTGACTTCCTCTAGTACTAGGTTTTCTATATTGGCAAGGTTGTTACGCGGGAAACTTATGATCTGCATTAAAAAAGATAGATTTATCCATGCCGGGGATGAACTATTCCTAAATTGTTTCCAGCTCCCTTCCATTATTATTTAGGTATGGGTTAACGGCCTAACGGGGTACAGTGGTCTGGTGCAAGTTTTCTGTATCTAATCCTCACTGGAAATTTACGCTTTGTATTATATTTTTCAAACTATTTATAGAAAGGTTGAGGTTGAGATAGAGATTTATATATAGTTACCGAAATATTTTTTTAGATAAAAATGAAGAGCAGCCTATTTATTTTTAAATATTTATAAAATATTTTTTCACATTTTAAATTTAGTGACTGAGATCAAAGATTAGTTCTTACACTTTGATTAAATAAAATCCCAAATTTTAAAAAGGAGGAGAGATTTGTTTTGATGTTTTTTTAGACTAAAATCAACTGCGAAAGAAAAATATCCAACTAGTGGACCGCAAACAAAATATTGAGAGATGTTTGAAACTAAGATTATATTATTTTTTTAAAAATTGTGTCAAGAAAAACATGATGAAATAAAAGGAGCTTAATCAGGAGCAGATATAAAGTCAAGAGATATAATTTTTTTATATAGTTTAGTCATTTTTGTAAATTATTATGTGTGTGCTTGTAGCTTAGTAGTTAGAACTCTAATTTATTATTATGGAGACTTAAATTTAAATATTATTTGTACATTATGCATTTTAAATTTCAACTTCCTCTGTCTAAATTATCTATTTCCGCTTTGGAGGTCAGCTATTAAATATCACTATAATTTAATTAACTAATTGTATGCATAAATAATTTTTTTTGAATAATGAGGTAGGTTCATAATCTCAAGTCTGTGTCCACCTCCAATCTCCATTTCTGATCACAACTTCCGTATCAACCAACTTCATCACCACATTATCTATTTGTGCCGCCACCAAAACTTTTATCATTTCCATTAACATGGAGGTAAAAAGTTGATCCGATAGATTCCAGACCTATTTGATTATCGTGTAAATTAATAAATTTGATAAAAAGTTGATGATGTTAGGGTCCTGTGCAAAGCACGCAACAGTACATGCTATGGATCAAAATCTCCGTTTACAAAATTTAGACAATCGATCCAAACCCAACATAATAGTCATATAAAAATATATTTGAATATTAAATTTTACATTTTAAAATAAAATTTACTAAGATAGAAAATCATAATTTTGAACCATCCAAAATTAATGATTTTCTCTCTATTTAAAAAAATTCTTAAAGATAAAAACTTTGATTTTCAATTATATTTTAAATCATGTTGTGCAATTCGGATAATTAAATCTATAGTACGCACAAAGCGATATGCACTTTACATTAAGTGCCGTAGCCTCCTCCGGAAACGTACTTACAACCATAGTGACAAATTAATAGTTGGGGTTCGGTTCGGCGATGTCAAAAATTCGTGATTCGGGTATAATTCGGTATAACAAAGAAGTAAAAAAAAAAAACTCAAAAAAACAGTAAAAAATTTCGCGTTTTATCACGAATAATTCGTCAACTTGCGTTTTATACGCGTTTTATTCGCAAATAAAACGTATTATATGTTTTTCTGTGTTTTATTCGGAGTTCAATTCGATAACGTCGAAAAAACGAATCATACGCGAATCTTGTCACTATGCTTACAACGCTTCAAAATTCGGATGATTTAACACTATGATTAAAAAATCAACCCCTATAGCTTTCTTGACAATCCTCCAATACATCCTTAACATCAGTTTTATGTTTATGTTTTGTTTCAAATTTTATTATTTGGAGGTGGCGGATATTTTTTTTTCTCTCCCGGTTTTCTAAATAGAAAAAGACAATATTTTCATTTTAAAAATTTAACTTGTATATATATTTTTATGAACATATGATTGCACAACAATATTTAGAGACGTGTTCGCATCCTATTGTAAATTAATATTGTAACTTTTGCTTAAATTTGAAAGTGAAGGTTTCTGAGCCGAAACTTTTATTACTATCCTCCATTAAAAAATTCCAGAAATGTCCTCAATTTTTTTTTAAATATCCCAACTGTCATGATCTCTTCGCCGGATCGAGATTGCGACAAGAGAGGCATCCTCGCATCCATCCATCGTCATGTCAACCTACGTCACAAACAAAAACAATACGAAGTCAGCTACAAAGCTCAGTAATCGGTATTTAATGACAATCTTCTCCATAATTAGCTTAATTAATAAACCAATCAAAACAGATTGAATTAATCCACACAAATTCACATCAAATTATGCATGTATATTTAACAGTGATAACACCTAGGCCTAGGTTATCAGTAAAACAAATTACACATCATTCACACATTTGGAGAATTCTCACATTCTCATAACACACAATCTCATCATTTCACAATCAAATTCGAACCTCAGACCCGTTATCCCGTTAAATATGCCCTCATAATCCAAAACTCAATTCAAGCATTCAATTTAACCACAAAAATCGAAAACACAGATTATAGAGAAGTCTGGTTACCTGATAACGATCAATTCAAAAAATCCAAATCAAATTGCAACAACTGTTCAGAATCAACGCAACGTAGTTGAAACTCCAATCGGACATATATTCGAACAATAATCAAATCAAAATCTTTTATCAAAAAATTTCTTTTATTTTCTCCAATTTCCCTCTTTTTTCTCATTTTCAGATTCCAATCTTTTTTTTTCCTCCATGAACCGATCGAATACGGAGAGGGAGAAATAGACTTTTATTAACGGGTCACAAGATTTAGAAGGGTGTAATACATGGAAGCCGCGTGGCACAAAATTGCCACGTTGGTTTTCTATATTTATTATTTTTTTAAGGATAAGATTGAATCTTTTTAACATTGTAAACCTTAAACTTTTCTAGTATTGCAAACAATTCCAAAACAATTTCAGAAAAATAATTAAATTACCGGATGTTATAACTTTTTTCTCCTTAAAAATAATTTTGTTTTCCAAATTCAAAATGATATTCAAATCAAACGAGACAGATTAAATAAGAATTAAATCGAATTATCGGATACACAAATCTAACAAACTAGATAATCATCTTGAATCAAATCACTTTTAAGTAATTTTCGTAACTTTCTATTTCAATAAAATTCAATGATAATAAAGTCATATAGATGGATGAATCCGATAAATAATCAAACAATACCACGAATAACAAATTTTTTGAAATTGATATTCAAACAATAATACTCAAAATTTTCTGTTTAAACTCATAAATCATATGGATCAAAATTCAGACGGAATATAAATAACATACGAAACATGGACCCAAACACAGTCTGAGGAACGAATGTTTTGATACCAAAATTGTCACGCCTCCACCGTCAGGTCGGGGCACGCGACAAAAGAGGCACCATCGCATCCATCCTTCGTCCCGTCAATCTACGTCACAAACAAAAATAACAAACAGAAACAATACGATGTCAGCTACAAAGCTCGGTAACCGGTTATTTAACGACGTACTTATCTATAATTGGTTTATTTAAACAACCATTCAAACAGACTGAATTAATCCATACAAATTCAAATCAAATTATGCAAGCATATTTAACAGTGATAACACTTGTGTCGAAGTTATCAATAAAACAAGTCAGTGATAACACTTGTGTCGAGGTTATCAATAAAACAAGTCACACAGTATTCATACATTTGAAATGTCTGCCACAGACAATTTCTACATTCTCAAAACACACAATCTCATCATTTCAACTACATGTGCCACATTTGGAATGTCCGCGTGGCATATGTGCCACGTTGGCATTTTTTTTTTTCAAATTTTGCAAATTTTACAATTTCTACCTTCAAATTATTCAAATTGTACATAAGTCCAAAGTAATTAAAAAGAAACTATAAAAATTACCTGGTGTTACCATTATTCCCTTCCTTCAAAGAATTTTGTCCTAAAAAGTCAAACGGATGATAATCAAATCAAACGAAATGTAATAGATGACAATCAAATCGATAATCATTTTGAACCAAATTAACTAATTTTTTATACACACATTTACATTTAAATTCAATACTTACATAAGTTTACATCGGATGATAAGCAAACGGTACCAGGAATAACATATTTTAAAAAAATTGATAATCAATCACATTTACAGTAGACCATATAGTTAAAAATTCAGAAACAAATATTTTAAAATATCAAATATCAATTTGGTTAGAAATAAATATTCTAGAATGTCAAATATCAATCTGGGACACCATATATGACTCATGGATACTTTTCAAACTAAAATCAAATCGATTAGAATCAATTCAGACAAAACACTAATAGGGAAATGAAACTTGGACTCAAACACAGTCCGAGAAACGAATGCTCTAATACCAAAATTGTCACGCCCCTGCCGTCGAGCCGGGACAAGCGACAAAAGAGCCGAGACACGCGACAAGAGAGACACCCTCGCATCCATCTTTCGTGCCGTCAACTTACGCCGCAACAATAATAACAAACAGAAACAATACGGAATCAGCTACAAATCTCAGTAACTGGTTATTTAACGACGCGCTTTTCTATAATTGGCTTATTTAAACAACTATTTAAACAACCATTCAACCATTCAACCATTCAAATCAAATTATGCCTGTATATTTAGCAGTAATAACACCTGTGTTGAGGTTATCAGTAAAACAAGTCACACAGCATTCACTCCACAGACAATTTTCACATTCTCAAAACACACAATTTCAAATTTCACAATCAAGTTCGAACCTCAAATCCGTCATCCCGTTAAATATGCCCTCATAATCCAAAACTCAATTCAAACATCCAATTCAACCACACAAATTGAAAACACATATTATAGAGAAGTTCGGTTACCTAATAACGATCAATTCATAAATACAATTTGCATTGCAATAACTGTTCATAGTCAACGCGACGTAATCACAATCAATATAAACAAAATTATCAAAATAATTCTTTTATGTTCTCCGAGTTTCCCTCTTTTCTTCTCGTTTTTTCATTTTCGGGTTCTTTTAATCTGTGTCTCCCCAATCGGATCAGGAGACAGAGAAGGGATCCATATCCTCCCAGGTACCGTAAAAGATTCTCTTTTACAGTTAGCTATTTACGGTTTGAGATTAACTCTCAGCCGGTTTGGGATTCGGGCTAGCGCACGGGGCAGTATTGTTGGGCTTTGAGATGCGTGCCAAGTTAAAAAGAACGGTCCAGATCAAGTAATTGTAAAAGATTCCCTTTTCAGGTACCTGGGAGGATATGGATTCGACAGAGAAGTCCTTTTATTTTTGGAAGGATTTTTATTTTAGGGGTTTAATTCACGCATGGGTGCCGCGTGGCATATGTGCCACGTTGGCATTTTTTTCAAGTTTTGCAAATTTTACAATTTATACCTTCAAATTATTCAATATTGTAGATAAGTCCAAAGTAATTAAAAAAATTATAAAAATCACCGGTTGTTACACCAACCGTCAGAATTCTTGACGGTTGCTACAATATTTTTTATTTTAAAGATATGTGTCTTTCTCTCCAAAAGAAAACAGAGGTATAAATAGGCTGTTTAAAATATTACGTAGAAATATAATCGAAGTGAAGAGCTTCAGAATTGGACCCAAATTATTTTGAAGGAGGTCATTAATAAAAAAATTGAAACTACCTTTAATCTCAAGTTATTTTGCTCACACTATTATTTAGTTGTGTTACTATGCTGACAATATTTATTTTTCCACCAATAACATGTAAATTTATTTGTATTTGGTAGAAAATTTGACTACGTACCTACCTTATGGACAGCAAATAAGAGGTATGTACTTCCATAATTTTCTCTCTCTTCTAATATGCTCTTGGCAACATAAAGATCCTGCTGTTTTCATGTGGATCACCCCCTTCTGTTTTTTTTTTTTAAATTAATTTTTATATTAAACCAACATTTGAACTTTCCTACTTTCAAACTTAATAAAAAAAATGAAAATAATTGACAGATGAAAAAATAGAAATACATGTATTTAAATGTTGTTACTAACGGATACATTTTTTTTTTTTTCCATTCTGCCTATAGGATTTAGACATAAAACTTTCAAATAAAATATTGTTCTCCTTTTTAAAAAATCAGCGCAGACAATTTTTTTTTGCGGGATTTCCTGAAATTGGCAGCAAGTGTAAAACCCTTTTCGGCCTTTGCGGCTAGGGTTTCTCAAGTCAAATAGTTTGTATCCGGCATATCAGAAGCGCGATTGCCCAGTGTCTTAGTCCCACAAAGAAAGCGCACAGCAACAGGAGAAACAGCGGTGCTATAAGTAGCCCCCGGAGGCCTTCCGAAAAATTCATGATCCTTCAGGCAGAAACGGGATATGATGAGTGGTAATAATCTCGCTACATTGCGAGAGGGGCGCCCGCCCAAAGCCTGTTACGACAATATTGGGCGCTCTCGACTTACCGATCTGATCCCAACCCATAAATCAAATTATAAACTTTTTTTTATATTTTAAAGTTGTTAGGGTTGCTTCGAAACGGGCCCCTGTAAGGCTATTAGGGTTTTAAAACTCTCGTAGGTCCTTCGTTATTTTTTAAATTATGGGCCTGATTTTACGAATTGGGTCCGATCTGCTTTTCAGTTATTATTTTTGATATTAAAGTATGTAATGTATTATTAGTATTGTGCCTGGAGGACATATTGCAAAAAATTTCATATAAAATAATATATTTTTATAAAATAATTTAGATTAAATAACAAATAATATTTATATATAAATAATATTTTTTAAATAAAATATTAAATAACATATATATTTCTTTTATTTTTTTAACATATTTTCATAAAAAAATATTGTACAAAATGATATATTAAATGATTAATAACATTTCTTAAATAATATAAAAAATAGAAAGAAATTGAAACATGACCAATCAATATTATCAATCAATTTAAAAATTTCTTAATGACATTTAAAATATAGAAAAAAATCAAGACTAATCAGAAATATTAAACAATTTACATGTGCCCAATACGTGCGGCAAGTACATGCCTCTTTAAATTTAGTCTTCTACAAGTAAACAAACATTAAAAAGACGCATAGAGTCAGAATATTTGATCGGAAGACTGATATTCAATTCGAAATTTCTTCTTTTAATCAAAACCGTTGGCAAACCAGGACATCGACATGCTTAATATAAGAATAGAGATATTGGGAGTAGGATTAAACTTATCTTGTTTTTGTGTTCTATCATGCCTTACATTATTATCCCAATTCCAAAGTCCAAAAAATCGATCTGAATCACTAACAAGATCTTCATATACTAAAATGTGCTTGGAGATCAAAATTGTTCGGATTAGTTCACGCATATGACACATATATTAGGTTCAAATGTTCAAAACTATTTCAATATCAGAATTTTGTGAGGATTCATGCAAATTAATCGAGTATATGTGCGCCATTAAAAATGTTTGTATGCAATTTATAAATGGACAATATAATTAGGTCGGATCCGACTCTGTTGTTTTTCAAATGGATTCCGCATGAAAAAATCCAACGGTTAGATTTTGAATAACAAGATCCTGTTATTTTATTTGAAAAACAGCAGAGTCAGATCCAATTAGGTCCCACGAGAATTATTTTAATCTATTGGCTGATAGATTTAAAGGCCTCACTTTTAGATAATTCGAATTCAAAGCAATTTAAAAAAGAAATGGATTTTGTTTGTCATGAGAAAAATCTTCGAAATTTTGTTCAGTGGATTTATTCTGTTTTGCTTAAAGAAAGAACATTATACAAATATAAAATGACAAAAAGATAAGAGTAGGACTAGGGTGTTTTTAAGCTCATCAAGCTCGTTTAACTCAAAAACCTTTCGAGTTGATTTCAAATGACAAATCCAAACCGTTACAATCGATCTACTTCATGAGTGATGTATTTACATGTGAAATTTATAAAATTTCAAACTCATTTACTATATAGTCTAGTGGTAAAAAAAAGATGGTTTATAAGTTAATTTTAATGCATTTATACTAAAGTAATTTGAAAATTTATAAATTTGACATGTAAACGCATCACTCGTGAAACAAATCGATTTTAAAAAACTGGATCAGATTAGATGCCGATTTCTGTGGCAAGGGACTACCGAAAGAAAAAAAATACTCATTGATTAATTGGCAAACTGCATGCTTAGCTAAGGAATTTGGGGGCTTAGGTATTCTTGATCTTCGACAAATGAATATTTCTCTTCTATTGAAATGGTGGTGGAAATTGAAAGACCCGAATTACTCTAGTGCTTGGAAACACATGATACTCACTAAATATAATTTCTCTCATCATATGCATATGTCAGAATTTTGGACAGCCATTGTTTCCTTAATCCCCTTAGGTATAGCTAGTATAGAGATAGTTCCAGGCATATCTTCTAATGTATTATTTTGGACTGATATATGGTACCAACATTGTTCCTTAACAACAAAATTCCCTTATCTGTATGAAATTTGTTCCAACCCTGAAATTTCCCTCTAACAGGTCTTTAATTCACAAGGACATGCACTTAATTTTCGTAGGTCCTTGTATGGAATTTTATACTCAGAATGGTTAGAACTTCTTCACATTATTAGTCATTATTCTTTTACTCATGCAGAGGATAAACTTAGTTGGCGATGGGATTCACAAGGCAAATTTACTATTAGGTCCCTTTATAAATTTCTAAACTTTAGGGGTGTCAAACCTAGAAATACCATGTTATGGTGGAAAGTACCTGTGCCTCTTAAAATTCGCATTTTTATGTGGTTAACCTCTAAAAATAGAATCCTTACTACTGATAACCTTCTTAAAGGGATGGCAAGGTGGAAATACTTGCAAATTTTGCTCTCAGCCCGAATCCATTAATCATTTATTTGTTGCTTGCCCATATGCAAGACAAATATGGTTTTTCATGGGGGCTTGTCAAACTGTTAGTTCTCGATGGAATAAATTGTCAGATATTATACATTTTGCTAAACAATTACCTCATTCTCAGAAAATGGCTTTGCTCCTCGTGCTCAGTGCTGTGTGCTGGACCCTCTGGAAACATAGGAATGAGCTTTGTTTCAACACAGGTAAACAACAATCTTCACCCCGACAACTCATCTTACTAATCATTTCTTTGGTTCACTATTGGGCAGGGCAAGTGAGGCAGGAGGTGAGCTGTTCTACAGCACTCTGGCTCCCCGTGGAGTTGGATGCGATCCCATTGGCCACTTGGCACCCTGATGATGAGATGGCAGAGGAAGCGCAACCTTATGAAGAAACCCAAGCGAACCAGCTTGTGCTGTATGACGCCACAGCTAGTGTCTAAGTCCATAGCTGATCAGCTGAATTTTGTTGCTATTTTGACTCTTTTCAGCCCCTATGTGTGGCTTAGTGTTTGGACTAATCTAGCTCCTAGTTTTGTTTTTTGTTGCTTTCATGTTGCTTACTGCTATGCAGTTTTGATACAGGGGTCTCTTAGTTTCCTTTTGAGCTAAATACTCTATGTTTGCTGCTGTAAGTTAAAGTTTTCTTCAATGAAAATGGGCTTTAGCCTTTTTATCAAAAAATATTTAATTATTTATCAACAAATCTTTGAGATGATACCAACATGTGTTAAATAAATTTATTAATTCAAGTACGAATAGATAGTTGATAGTATATTTGATATCCTGTAACATATGTATTTTTTCTCTATAAAAAAGCTATTGACCGTGATCGACAAAAAAGAAAAATGACGAATTGACTATTTGACTATTTGATGTAAAAATTTACGGAATGTTTTTAAGATTCGTGCTAATATATAATGAACAAGTCAGATTCAAACTCAAACAGTGAGGTATCAGGTGAAAGTGCAATAAAAATAAAATGAAAGTCATAATAAAAATAATTGATTGATTGATATATCTTATTTCTTTTCTAAATTTATAATAATTAAATCTAATGGCGATCAAAGTATAAAATAAAAGAACACATATTTCATATTAGTATATTTTAATGAAGTTACGATGCCTATTAATATGTCAAAATTTCTACACGTGCGTAAAACAAACGATAAATATCAGATAATCTGATGGTTTAATATATTTTATGTATTTGAAGTTAGTAATCTTTTAGAAAAAAAAAAACATAAAAGACTCAACTTTTTTTTTATGATGCCATACTATATAGTTTTAAGAAAAATATTATGTTTTTTCAATGAAAAAATTTAAGTTCTCTTTTGTGAAACAAGCCCAGGGGTATATCTCGTGTAGAATTTTTTTTGCGAAAATTCCGTTAGTAGATTTAAAATCAATGCTAATTTAATTAAAAAAAAGCCCGTTAGTAACAACTTACGAGTCCGAATTAGAGGTCGGAATTAGAGGTGGCAACGAGAGCTTGAACTCGTCACAAGCAGCTGGCTCGTTCGAGTCACGAGCAAGCTGATTTTAGGGTTTCGTGCTAAAATCAAAGCTTGAAATCGCCACGAGCTGAACCGAGCTAGCTTGCGAGTTGCCTCGCTGGCTCACTGGATTTGACTGAGGTGAATCGAGGTGAATCGAGCTGTTTTTACAAACTTTTTGGACCGAGGTGAATCGAGCTGTTTTTACAAATTTTACAAATAAGTTTTAAAAAAAATTATTAAGTTTCAATATACAGTATAAAATGCACAAAAATTCATACAAATTCACAAATTGATGCTTAGCCGAGCTAGCTCGTGAACTGACGAGCGAGCTAGACTCTATCTCAGTCCAATAACGAGCGAGATGTTAGCAAACGAGTCACGATCGAGCCACGAGTTTTTTTTGCCAGCCCAAGTCCGAATGGTCACAAACTCGCAATCTTTGTTTATTTTGGAAATGAAAGCATGCTATAAATTAATGTTAATAATAACGGTTTCATGTTTGTCAGCTACGAGTTTTCCTGTAATTATTGGGTAATAAATGAGTTAATATATCATTCTTGCAGAGCAAGTCTTAATTTTGCTCGAGTAGCATTGTTCTTGCACAGTAAGCCATATCTTGCGTGATAATCATAAATATTATTTTTTAGATTTCCCACTAAATTGGGCAAATTCTTGTTGAAGGGGGCAATAAAAAAGGAAAAAAAAAAATATTTAGAGAAATGTGTTAAATGTGCTCCATATTTCATAATCATTTCTATTGAGGACTAATTCCGAGTAATTTAATTCCCTGTTTGTGTCAGATAACGAAAATTCTTTTATTGATACTGTAAAATGAGAAAATAAAAGAATATTAAAAGAAAAGGGGATAACTAAAAACAGTTTATTTATTTATTTTGTCAATCTTTAAAAGAATGTGCAAAAATTTGCATTTATTGTTTGTAAAGAACTATTTTAGTTTGTATTCATTATCTGCCGATATTTTTATTAATACCCAAAAAAAAAATTATCAAATCTGCTCCCACCCCAACTTTATTTTTATTTCTACCCTAACCGCCCGTGGACTGGGCGGTCCATTTTCCCAACCTGACCGCCCAGCAGCTGGGCGGTCCACTTCTCATACCTGACCGCTCAGCTGCAGGGCGGTCCTCTGTTATTTTTTTTTTTAAGGTTTTATGTTTTAATTTGTTTGAATGTTTTATATTAAATTGTTGTAATGATTTGGTTGAATATTTTATATTAAATTGTTGTAATGATTTGTTTGAATGTTTTACATTAAATTGTTGTAATGATTTATTTGAATGTTTTATATTAAATTGTATGATATATATTTATTATTTGTTGACGATTATATTTTTATAATTCACGATTATTTTTATATGTTATGTAATTGTGTAGTTTTAATATAATTGATTAGTTTTATATTAAGTTTGTTAATGTTTAAATGTTTCTAAATGGTAATCTAAATAGTAATCTAAATGGTAAGTATAAACAACAAAAATAGGTAATCTAAATGGTAAGTGTAAAAATGAAACATAACAGTCCAAACACGAAATATAATAATCCAAACTAAAATACTAGAAACCTATCAAACTAAAAAAAATATAAAAACCCTAACGGCGACGACGAGGGCGAGGTCCGGAGAGGTCCAACCTAGTAGGTGCATGGCGCTCTCTCTGCGACGGCAGACGCCTCTGGTGAACCTCATCCACCTGCATGTCATCGTGTACGGCCTCACGCGCCCATGGGTCCGCCCCCAGGTGTAATGCATGCTCCCCATGGATCCCCGCCTGTGTACGCAACACCCACGGATCGGCCTCCCAAGTAGGAGGATACGTGGCCGGAGGCGGTGTGCCAAATATAGCAGCGGCAAAGCCATCTGCAGTCTGTGCCCCACTCCCACTGGCCTCGCCGTCGTGCTGTCTGGGCTCCATATACTGCGGTCGGTGGGAGCTAGCTGGCTCCCATCCGCCCTCATCTGGAGCTAGGTCATCCAAAGAGAAAACGGCGGCGGCGGCGGCAGCTTCATCATGCATGTAAACAATGTTAAATTAAAGACATAGAAGTAACGAGTAAATTAATTAAATAATGAACTTTTGCTACCTCGGTATGCTGCACGGGAACTCCATGCTCGTTGTAGTACGCGTTCCACGTGTTGTTGTTCAACACCCATTGGTGGATCGCCCAACCCGAGTCATCATCTGCAGAAATGAAGATAAATTAATAATAATGATCTTTTAAAGAGACGCTTAATAATGATCATTTGTATGACATATTATTATCTGTAGGAGGTGGCGGCATCTCATCAGCGTAGATAGGGGCTCTAGGCTGCTCCGGATCTGGTGGTGGGGGCTTTATCTCGCGCCAATTGATGTCCTCCCCGGCATCGTGCAACATACTAACGAGGCGCCCGTCCCAGCCAGAGTCCTCAACGATCGGTGCACTGTGTTGGAGCATTTGACATCCTATCGCTCTCCAACTTCTTCTCGCCATGCACACCAAGCTGTGTGCCACTCCTCTAATAGCGGTCAAAATCTGCACACAATGTATTTTCATTATTATTATTAGAAGATGAATAAATAACTACAATTTTTTAAGCATGTCAGTTTCATTTAAACATACCGAACGAGTATGGATCGGGCCGAAAGGCAAGTAAGTCCTAGATCCGTCACCCTCACCCGTGAGTCTCCGTCGAAGAGCATCACCATAGTCCCCCTGTAGATAAACCGTCGGCATGCCCCATCTCTGGTACCAGACTAAATATCACAATCTCCAAGCCCGACCGGCATAGGGGCATCTGGAGCTGGAGGCGGGGTCCATAAGTGAAACTTGGGTGATGCAGCACGCTGGTAATGCTCCCAGAAACGCGTGCTCCAGTCGACTTTGGGCTTGTTGTGTTTAGTGCTGCAATATAAATTAATTAGTAACGTGTATGGCTGAACAAGTAATAAAATAGGGAAACAATAAGGCAGTGGGTAGTTACCTGTGCAGCTGGGTGGTCTGCTGCTCGCCCAACTCTGGAAAATCAGGGACATAGGCATCCAAGCCAAACTGACGGTGCACTCGATCAGGATAGTGATACTCAACTATCCAGAAGCATACGCACGGCCCCCGATAAAACGAGAGAGGTCTCTGCTCTAATGTCAGCTGGCACAGAAGGCCCCGATCGTAGAACAGACGATAGGGGTACCAGGTGATGCTTGCCTCGTGAAGCATCTGGAGCTGACCCCGGACATACGAAATCCCCACGGTCCTCCCCCTGCCCGTGTCCTCGTATGTGTGGGGAGTAGCCCATATGGCACCGTACCCCGGACGTCTCTCGGGGTCATCTCCCGTCCATAACCCCGCCTGAGCTGGAGGAACAGGCCGACACACCGGTAAGTGCGACCAGGACCACTGCTGGAGTAGAAGAAGCAGTCCGGCAATCTGCTTGTTCGTCGCCTAAATTTTGGACATGCGGTGCACTTCTGGTAAATATGGAACCCTAATATTTGTAATAAAAAAATTAAAATATTTGTACAAACTTACCAGACAAGCATGACACAAGCCCCAGTATAAGTGGGCGAGCACGGCTCCACCCCAGTTCCACTTCGACGGCCGCTGAATGTCCTTCAGCAGAGAGAGGAACATAATCGGAACCGCGTCACCGCTGGAATCGACAAACATGACGCTGCCACATAAATCCATGAAAAACGCCCTCACGTACCTGTAATATAAATTAGAAACATAAATAACTACAATTTTTGTTGAATCCATAACATTTTAATTTGCAACTATTTGTGATTACCTCAGAACGGCCTGCTCGTCACGTGTATCGGGGGTGATCCTACGCCGATGGAAGTAACTACGGAGCGCCGCAAGACTAATACAGTATTTGAAATACCGGTACTCCTCCTCCTCCTCTCCTTTCTTCTTCTTCTTCTTCTGCAAGTCCGTCGGAGCGGCCCCTAGCAGCTCCAGTATCATGTCCATCAAGTCCGGATGGTCTGAGACACCACCGATGGGGTCGCCATCTATCCGTAAACCCCATAAGGCGCTGACGTCACCTAGTGTGACCGTCATCTCCCCAACCGGAAGGTGAAATGTATGCGTCTCCGGTCGCCATCTCTCCACTAGACCGCAAACGAGAGCCTGATCAATATCACAGTGAGTCATAGTGGCCAACTGATACAACCCGAGATGCATGATGCACTGCTCCATCAACGGGTGACGGATGTATCGTATCTCGGGGGTGCGATGTCTCACTGTCATCATCGTCGTGTCCTGCATTTTACAATGATTTCAATATAAACGTCTAATTATCTGTAATATTAAATAATGCTATTTAAATTAGGAATACAAATCCAACGTACCTCCATAGATGCAAGTGAGACACGGTGACGGACATGTGGGGTCCAAAGAAGAGGACTAAATGTGTCAGGATGGTGCGGGGGATAATCTCCAAAGGGAGTACTGGCAATAAGTCTGACTCAAAATGAGAATCAGGCGCCTTTGAGCTCGCCTCCCAACCTAGGAAAAATTAGAAATAAAGAGAGAATTTTGCTCGCACCAACACACTTCGTTCGCAGCTTTCTTACCCTTAAGCTTGATTCAAGCTTGGGGGAGGGAAAATGAAAAGAAAGATCACTTTGAATAAAAGCACTGACTCGGAAAAAGAATGAAATTATTTCGATCAAACCTAAGTAAATAGTCTTTACATTGTTAGAAGCATCTCAAAATAAGAAGTTCAATTGACCAATTGGTGGAGTGAATCAAGGTTTATAATGGGATGTTTGAATTACAACCGAATCGATTCTAGCAATTCTTGACTATAGCAGACTCACGTAGGTTTTCACATTCAGCTTGGGGGAATTTGATACCTCGCATATTTAGTCTATTTTAGGCCTGTTTTAGTACCAGATTCGTGCCCTAATTCACCAGAATCATGGGCATTTCATCGATATATCTTTAGAATTTGGTACTGCTGAGTGTTTGTTTGTTTTCTGCAGGTTTGGAGCAAAACACACGAAGAAACGGTGATTTGGGATGATCTGGTACGGCCCTTACCAGGTTTGGTACGGGTCTCACCGGACTTAGCCGATTTCAGCTCATCACGCCTGGTACGGCCAGGCCGTACCACTTTGGTACGGGCCGTACCTAAAGGCGGCCTGACAGATTCAAATCTTGGCAGAGGCTATTTAAGGCGGGGAGCTCTCCAATTTCGGGAGCTTTTCATTCCAGAAACATTTGAGAGCACAGTAAGAGAGAGAAAGAGAGCTGAGGAGCTAGGAGCAAGAAGGAAGGAAGAGGAAAGAGGCGAAACTTGACGGATCAAGCCTCCTCCACTCGATCCCTTCGATCCATGGCTTTCTTTACCTCTTTTATTGCATTTTTAGATCAGATCATGTGCTGTGAGTAGTTGCTTTAGTTTCTAGGGTTTTGAGATGAATTCTTGATTTGCTTTGACTTTCTTTGACTTGTATCTTGTATGAACTCTTTTGATTGATTGATTGTGATTTCTTTGCTACCTCTTGCTTTGCTTGCTGTGATTGTGTATGGTGAACCTCTAGGTCTAGATCAAACCTATCAAGGTCATGTGATCATCTCAATCTCTCAACCAAATCAATTGCTTAGGGTAGACTTGTTCGAATTGAAGCCGAGAGGTTGAATTCCCCTCTAATTGACAGATCAGAGGGTACCTTAGGTCTCCAATCAACCAGCTAGGGTAGATCTGTACCAACATATGAAAATTGAGGTGTAGAAATCCCTAAAAGGCAATCAATTGCATTCCAACCTAGATCTTGATCCAACACACGAGAGTTGAGGCTTAGGAACCTTAGGCGTGGTCAATTGAACCTTTCTAAAGAGTTTAGCACAAGGTACCAGCAAGAAATGCATCAACTCGAACTGGTAAGCTATGTTCTGGAAAGCCAGTACGGGTCTTACCAGAGTGGTGCGGCCTTGCCTCACCAAGTAGAGTACGGCCTGGCCGTACCAACTTGGTACGGGCCGTACCACTAGAGGCAGATCACAGATGAAGTCTGAAACCTTGGAAACGCCTTTTATCCATAATCAAAACACAGTTTACATTTCTTCTAGCACTTTATTACATCTGTTTGCATTGTTCGATTTGTTTGAATTGATCTTTTAGGAACTTAAATACCAAACCCAATCTTTCTCACTTCTAGTTTTTAATTGAGTTCGGTGGATTCTAACCTAGCAATTGCCCGTCCCTGTGGATCGATACCCGATTATATTACTTGATAGGGGTTGTGCACTTGCAACCCTTACTCGTGAAGTGTAAGCGCGGTTTTAAAAGGTACGCCCTCAAGTGTACCGAAACTTGCGTTGCGCTTTCGCGCGAACAAGTTTTTGAGGGGGTGGTGGAGGAGATGGAGGTGGGGCCTCAGGGGCAGTCCGCACGCGGGGCGGACGACGGAAAAACCAAGTGCTCCGGTCATCGAAGGAGAGAGTGACCGGGAAAGGCATGACATAGCTGGTCCGCATGTCAGGCATGCGCCATGGCCAAGCACCTCGCCCATCGCGTCCTGCTGTTGACTCGATGAACTTGTAGGTGCTGAATAGAGAGAGAGAGATGTCGGGCGCTCCTGCACTCGTCGTCGCCAATGATCTGAAGATGTAAGCGCTCGGCGATCAGAGTGACATAGGCAGAAATGGAGACAATGCCACCGACCTTGGGCTGCTTCTGGATGTCGAGCCAGTGGTGGATCATGGCGAGCATCAGATCGGGCCGCTCGAGAGTGCTGTCGGGGCGCAGCATATGATCCACCAGCTGCATATCCTCAACATTGGCAAGGGCGAACGTCTCGCCACGCGCAAAGATGGTGCAACCGAGGATACGCAGCAGACATCGGATGACTGGGTGAGGGACATTGAGCTGCTTGTAGTCTTTGTTGAAAGCTGACCCGGCTGGGCTGCCAGAGATCAGCTCCCAGAAACTGTCGCGCTCCAGGCCCTCGGAGAAAGAGAGGGTGTCAGTGGTCGGGTTCGGCTCAAAGCCAAACCACTCCCTCAAGTCAGAGAGCAGCACGCGGTGGGTCTCCTGGTGCATGCGGAACCGGATGTACGGGTTATCTTTCCGCGTGTACTTGAGCTCCAGAGAGGAGAGAAACTCAATGGTGAGCTTCCTCTACCCCCTCTGGGCGATCATCCAGAAGGCAGGAGTGATCCCGATCCGGGTGGTAAGGCGGAGGAACTCAGCCTCAAGTCCCAGCGTCCGTAGAGCAGAGAAATCAACAATCCTCGTGTTGATCTTTTTCTTCCGCAGGGTGTCGAAGTACGTGAACTGCCGACGGGTCGGCATGAAGAAGTACTCCTCGGTGTATGCATCGGCACGCTGGGTGGCATCAGAGAGGGCCTCATCGGTGCCGAAGGAGTCAGAGGCGGGGTCGGAGCCGTGGACGGAGGCCTGCTCGGAGATCTAGTTAGAGGCCTCGTCAGAGCTCTGGTCATGGTCAGAAGATGGGTGGTAGGAGGGGCTCTCCTGTGGGCTCCGGTAATCTGACTGAGACCGACTGGATGTGGTCTCACCCTCATAGTAGAGGGGTTGGACTGCGTCCTGAGAGGATCCACTCTGGCTGCACTCTCCTGGGAGTATCATAATTTATGGCTGCACTCTCCTGGGAGTGGCGAGATGCTCGGGAGCCACTCCGAGACGCACTCCGGTGGGAGTGATGAGATGACGTGGGGGCAGCAGCAGGAGTGACGTCGGCTGGAGGAGCAGCGGCGGAAGGGATGGAGTCGTCAGAGGGTGTGGAGGAGCGAGAGGATTGCCGACGCATCTCTCTCAGACGCGCTTGGCGTTGGACTGGTTGAGGGCATACTGGGTTGGTACGGCCTGGTCTGACCTAGGATGGTACGGCGAAGCCGTATAGACTGGTACGGCCTGGTCTGACCTAGGTTGGTACGGCCTAGCTGGACAGGCTGGTACGGGAGGGCCGTACCAGACTTAGGTTTTTGGTGTGGGCTGGTAAGGGCCGCACCAACTGGTACCAATGTCAATTTTGTGGTTTCTTGCAACCAATTAACTCCTAAACCAGACAAGGTGATTACAAAACACAAAACTGGGCTGGTTAGGGTTGATTGGTACAAACTGGTACAGGTGTGGTGTCAGGTCAGGGCGGTCAGTACGGGCCGTACCTACCTGGTACGGGTGGGCAGTACCAGGCTAGGGTTTTGACAGATTTGGGGCGGAACAGTGCAAGGAAGAGTAGAAAGCGTAGGAAATGGAAGAAAATTGGTGAAATCAATGAAAATGAAGAAAAGGAACCAACCGAGAGCAAGAAGGAGGTGGTGCGGGTCGGACCGGAGAGGTACGGCTTGGCCGTGGGAAGAGAAGAAGGACGGTGGTGCGCTGGTGCTCCGGCCGGTGCTTGGTTGGGGCTCCTTGTGCTCGGGTTAGGATAGAATGAGAGGTAGAGGGGGTGGAGAAGAGAGAGTAGAGAGGGAGAGAAGGGAGAGTAGAGAGGGAGAGAAGGTGCGGCGGGGTAGGGAAGGGGAAAGGGTGCGGGTCAGAGGGGATTAAATGGAAAAAGGGCGGCAGTTAATGCAACTGTTCACGTCACAGACCTAGGTACGGCCTGGCCGTACCAACTTGGTACGGGCCGTACCGACCCTTCATTTTTCAGGCCGTACCTATGTGGTATGGCCTAGCCGTACCAATCTCAAATTTTTGTGGTTTCTCTTTCTCTTGACTTCTCAAGCCGCTCGTGATGCAATGCAGTAGAATAAATACATGTCTATCTGTTCCTAAGATGCAAAACAGGTAAAAATGGCTTGGGCTGCCTCCCAAGGAGCGCTCGTTTTAGGTCTCGAGCTCGACCTTCTCTTTTCAGGCTTCGGTTGGAGATGGATCGGAGAGATCCAAGTTCACTCGCATTTCTCGGGGATGATCAGCAATGTAGTGCTTGAGACGCTGACCATTGACTCTGAAAGTCTGCCCCTCCTTGTTTTCCAACTCCACGGCGCCAAATGGGAACACTGCCCTTACCCGGAATGGACCGGACCACCTGGACTTCAGCTTCCCTGGAAAGAGCCTAAGTCGAGAATTGAACAAGAGGACCAGGTCTCCCTCATGGAACTCACGAGGCATGATGCGCTTGTCGTGAACCTGTTTGGTCCTTTCCTTGTAGATTCTCGCGTTCTCGTAGGCATTGAGACGCATCTCCTCTAACTCATGCAAGTCAAGGATGCGTTTCTCTCCAGCTGAGAGCAAGTCCATGTTGATGGCCCGTGTGGCCCAGTATGCCTTGTGCTCAATCTCCACGGGCAAGTGGTAGGACTTTCCGTACACCAATTTGAAAGGGCTCATCCCAATCGGAGTTTTGAAGGCTGTACGGTAGGCCCACAGTGCGTCACTCAGCTTGAGCGACCAATCCTTTCTCGTTCTAGCCACGGTCTTTTCCAGGATAGACTTGATCTCTCTGTTGGAAATCTCGGCTTGACCGTTGGCTTGAGGATGGTAGGATGTGGTCACCTTGTGAGTCACTCCATGGCGACTCAGGAGATTGTCGAACTGGCGGTTGATGAAGTGCTTGCCACCATCACTGATGGCGGCTCTTGGAACTCCAAAGCGAGGGAAGATGATGTCAGTGAACAGTCTTTTCACTGCATTGGAGTCCGTATTCTTGCAAGCTACTGCCTCCACCCACTTGGAGACGTAGTCAACTGCCACCAGGATGTACTCGTTCCCACAAGAGGGTGGAAACGGTCCCATGAAGTCAATGCCCCAGAAATCAAAGATGTCTACCTCTAGAATAGAGTGGAGAGGCATTTCATTCCTCTTGGAGATGTTCCCGGTGCGCTGACACTTATCACAAGCTACGACGAAGGTCCTAGCATCTCTGAAAAGTGAAGGCCAGAAGAAGCCGGACTGCAGGACCTTTGAAGCAGTCTTGGAGGATGAAGCGTGTCCTCCGTAGGCTGAGGAGTGGCAGTGCTCAAGAATGGAGCGCGTCTCGTCGTATGGCACACATCGTCTGTAGATGCCATCAACGCCAGTCTTGAAGAGGTAGGGGTCGTCCCAGAAATAGAACTTATCGTCCGATCGAAGCTTCTTCTTCTGCTGGTATGACATGGTAGGAGAAAGCACTCCTGAAGCGAGAAAGTTCGCAATGTCTGCATACCAGGGCACTGACTTGGTGTTCACTCGGTCAGTTGCATGGAATGTCCGATCTTGCACAGCATGAGTCGCGTGCATCAGTGTACCAACCGAGTTGATCTCCTCCATGGCAGAAATCGAATGGAATTTGTCATCAGGGAATGAGTCATCGATTGGCAGGCTACCAGAGCCCTCATCTTCCCAGTGAAGCCGGGACAGATGGTCAGCCACGGTGTTTTCTACTCCTTTCTTGTCCCTGATTTCTATGTCAAACTCCTGCAGGAGGAGGATCCACCTAATCAGGTGAGGCTTGGCATCCTGCTTGTTCAACAGATACTTGAGTGCGGCGTGGTCAGTGTAGATCACTATCTTGGAACCAACCAGATAGGATCTAAACTTGTCGAGAGCGAACACAACAGCCAAAAGCTCCTTCTCGTTTGTTGTGTAGTTCATTTGGGCAGGGTCTAGCACCTTGCTAGCGTAGTAGATAGCACATGGCTTGTTCTCCTTCCGCTGCCCTAGAACTGCTCCCACTGCGTAATCACTCACGTCGCACATCAATTCGAATGGCAAGGTCCAGTCTGGAGGCTGCAGGATGGGTGCTGAGACAAGGGCTTCTTTTAATCGACAAAACGAGTCGACACACTCCTGCGAGAAGATGAAATCAGAATCCTTAATGAGCAGGTTGGTCAATGGTTTCGCGATTTTTGAGAAGTCCTTGATGAAGCGGCGGTAGAAGCCAGCGTGTCCCAGAAAGCTTCGCACAGCTTTGACATTTGTTGGGATCTCCAGCTTCTCGATCACCTCCACCTTGGCTTTGTCAACCTCAATTCCTTTGGAGGTCACCACATGTCCAAGGACAACACCCTCTTGGACCATGAAGTGACACTTCTCCCAGTTCAGGATCAGGTTGACCTCTTCACACTTCTCCAGGATTTTGCAGAGGTTGGCTAGACATGAGTCAAAGCTGGTTCCATAGACAGAGAAGTCGTCCATGAAGACCTCAACCTCTTTCTCGATGAAATCCGAGAAGATAGCCATCATGGCTCTTTGGAAGGTGGCAGGTGCATTGCACAGACCGAATGGCATCCTACGGTATGCGAATGTACCGTAGGGACATGTGAAAGTGGTCTTGTCTTGGTCGTTCGGGTGAATGGGGATCTGAAAGAATCCTGAGTACCCGTCAAGGTAGCAGAAATGAGAATGATTCGCAAGCCTTTCAAGGAGTTGGTCGACAAACGGCAATGGGAAGTGATCCTTGCGCGTGGCAGCGTTGAGTTTTCTGTAGTCAATACACATGCGGTACCCAGATACCACACGAGTTGGGACCAGCTCGTTTTTTTCATTTCTCACCACTGTCGTGCCTCCCTTCTTGGGCACCACGTGAACTGGACTCACCCACTTGCTGTCAGAGATGGGATAGATGATGCCTGCATCCAGGAGTTTGAGAATTTCCTTTTTCACCACCTCTTTCAGGTTGGGGTTGAGTCGCCGCTGGTGCTCCACAGACGACTTGTGATCATCCTCGAGAAGAATCTGGTGTGAGCAGATGGCTGGGTTGATCCCTTTCAAGTCCTTGATCGAGTACCCGATCGCGCCCTTGTGAAATCTCAGCTTCTCCAGAAGTTTGGCGGTTTGATCGGGGTTTAGACTCGCATTCACGATCACAGGACATGATTTTTCTGGATCGAGGAACTCGTATATGAGATTGGTTGGAAGAGGTTTGAGTTCGGGAGTCGAACGCTCAGGCTGATCATTGACACGAGTCGCATCTGGGTGATCTGACTCATGTGTTGTCGAGACGTCGGTGAAAGGGATGGTGATGTGCAGCTGCTTGATGACGTTTGTGAAGTTAGCGAATTGCTCGTTCAGTCTGGCTTCAGCTAATCTCTGGGGGAATGGAACAGGTGGCCGGTATGGAGGTGGTTTCTCGGCACCTTTCTTTTTCTGACTTCCTGACGCTTCGGATGGAGGTTGTACAGGTCTTGCCGAGCTGGTGCAGTCTGCACTCGCTTGAGGTTGGATGACCTCAGCTCGTTCTGGATTAACCTCCTTCAATGGAAATGACACAGGGGTCAGGATCGCGTCAGGTGTCGCGTCAAGGATCGGATCAACTGTGGTCTCACTTGGCATTGGTGGCTCGTCGTACTGGGTCCCACTTCTCAGAGTGATCGCCTTAGCCTCTCCTCTTGGATTGGGTTCTGGTTGAGCTGGAAGCTTCCCAGGTTGAGAGTGGCTTGAGGTGACCATCTGGCTCAGCTGCTCCAGCAACTTGCTTTGGGCAGCCATTTGAGTGGTCATGCTCTGCATCTGCTCCCACATCATCTGATTCATCTTGCCCTGCTCGTGAGTGAAGTTGTTCACTTCGGTAGGCGCATTAGACTTTGAGGGGTCAGATGGAGCTGCTCGGTTGCCTTGATTGGGAAAGGAAGCGTTATGATAGAAGTTCCTGTTGCCATTGTTGTTGCTGTTTGGAGGGGGGTAGTTCCCAGTGTTGTTCGCCCGATTGTTCCAGTTGTTGTTGTACTGCGGCCTCTGGAAACTGTTGTTGTTGAAGGGCGGTCTGAACGAAGAGTTGTTGAAAGGCGCAGGGTTGTTCTGGTTCGACCTCCAGTGCTGCTGCTCAACCGGATCCTTGGAGTAGGACCGGCTGAAGGGAGGTCTTGGGAAGAAAGAAGGCTCGTTGTTGAGAGAGTTGACCTGCTCACTCTCCTCGTCTTGTTGCACCAGCGGGCACTGCTCGTATGCGTGCCTCTCGTCTCCGCACATGACGCAGACTTGAGGTTGCTGTTCGACTGCCTTGACACTGAGCTTGTCCATCGCCCGCTGCATGGCGTCCATCTTGGTGGTGAGAGCCGTGATGTGATCGAGCTCGTACTTGCCACCTCCTTGGCTACCTCCTTGGCCTCCTCGCTGGCGTGACGTGTCGCGGCCGGACCACTGCTGGTTCTGCGCCATGCTGTCGATCAAGTTCATAACCTCTAAAGGCTCCCTTGACATCAGCGCGCCTCCCGCAATAGCGTCCACGTAAGCACGTGTGCTCTCGTTCAGGCCGTCGTAAAACGTTTGAATTAAAAGCCAGTCGGGTATACCATGGTGTGGACATGAGTACTGCAATTCTCTAAACCTTTCCCAAGCCTCGTTCAGGGGTTCATCAAATATCTGCCTAAAGCTGGTCAGGTCATGTCTTACCTTGGCTGTCCTCTTGTGAGGGAAAAATCTGGTCAGAAACAATTTGGACAAGTCCCTCCAAGTTCTAACAGAGTCCCTAGGCAAAGATCCTAACCATTTCTTGGCCTTATCCCTAAAAGTGAAAGGAAATAGAGCAAGCTTGGTGTAATCAGCATTCTCACCGTTGGTTTTGATAGTCGTGATGCACTCGAGGAAGGTCTGGAGGTGAGCGTGCGGGTCCTCGTGGTCGAGTCCGTGGAAGGTGTTCTGCTGCACCATGTTGACAACCCCCGGATTGAAGTTCGGTTGCTGTCCTGGAATGTGTGGCAGCCGGATCGCACCTCGCACGTCTCTAGCTCTCGGCACGTTGAACTCCCGCAGGGTCCGAGGCATGAAAACATCCGCATCATCGTCCGTCAGACAGCCTTCTTCTTCTTGCCTTTCTCTTTCTCTTTCCCTGGCCTCTGCCTCCAATCTGATTCGGGCTTCGTCCTCTGCCTCAGCCATCTCTTCAGGTTCAGGTGCTTTGGTACGGGTCGGACTAGATTGGTGCGGCCTGGCCGTGCCTGAATCGGTGCGGGTCGGACCAGATTGGTGCGGCTTGGCCGTGCCTGAATTGGTACGGGCCGTACCAGAGGGTGGCTGAGCAGTCTCGGCTGAGTCTGGAGGAGTTTGATCGAACAGTGGGCCCTTGCTTCTCAGATGATATTTCAACCTGTATTGGCCTGCAGGGGGGGTTCAAAAGCCAGTTTTTTTTTAGTGATTTTGAATAAGAAAAAGCAAGAAAGATACAAGATAAAATCTAGATTAACTAAGTAAGGTAAAATCTAACTAGGCAATTGGTTACCGTTCCCCGGCAACGGCGCCAAAAACTTGTTCGCGCGAAAGCGCAACGCAAGTTTCGGTACACTTGAGGGCGTACCTTTTAAAACCGCGCTTACACTTCACGAGTAAGGGTTGCAAGTGCACAACCCCTATCGAGTAATATAATCGGGTATCGATCCACAGGGACGGGCAATTGCTAGGTTAGAATCCACCGAACTCAATTAAAAACTAGAAGTGAGAAAGATTGGGTTTGGTATTTAAGTTCCTAAAAGATCAATTCAAACAAATCGAACAATGCAAACAGATGTAATAAAGTGCTAGAAGAAATGTAAACTGTGTTTTGATTATGGATAAAAGGCGTTTCCAGGGTTTCAGACTTCATCTGTGATCTGCCTCTAGTGGTACGGCCCGTACCAAGTTGGTACGGCCAGGCCGTACTCTACTTGGTGAGGCAAGGCCGCACCACTCTGGTAAGACCCGTACTGGCTTGCCAGAACAGAGCTTACCAGTTCGAGTTGATGCATTTCTTGCTGGTACCTTGTGCTAAACTCTTTAGAAAGGTTCAATTGACCACGCCTAAGGTTCCTAAGCCTCAACTCTCGTGTGTTGGATCAAGATCTAGGTTGGAATGCAATTGATTGCCTTTTAGGGATTTCTACACCTCAATTTTCATATGTTGGTACAGATCTACCCTAGCTGGTTGATTGGAGACCTAAGGTACCCTCTGATCTGTCAATTAGAGGGGAATTCAACCTCTCGGCTTCAATTCGAACAAGTCTACCCTAAGCAATTGATTTGGTTGAGAGATTGAGATGATCACATGACCTTGATAGGTTTGATCTAGACATAGAGGTTCACCATAAACAATCACAGCAAGCAAAGCAAGAGATAGCAAAGAAATCACAATCAATCAATCAAAAGAGTTCATACAAGATACAAGTCAAAGAAAGTCAAAGCAAATCAAGAATCCATCTCAAAACCCTAGAAACTAAAGCAACTACTCACAGCACATGATCTGATCTAAAAATGCAATAAAAGAGGTAAAGAAAGCCATGGATCGAAGGGATCGAGTGGAGGAGGCTTGATCCGTCAAGTTTCGCCTCTTTCCTCTTCCTTCCTTCTTGCTCCTAGCTCCTTAGCTCTCTTTCTCTCTCTTACTGTGCTCTCAAATGTTTCTGGAATGAAAAGCTCCCGAAATTGGAGAGCTCCCCGCCTTAAATAGCCTCTGCCAAGATTTGAATCTGTCAGGCCGCCTTTAGGTACGACCCGTACCAAAGTGGTACGGCCTGGCCGTACCAGGCATGATGAGCTGAAATCGGCTAAGTCCGGTGAGACCCGTACCAAACCTGGTAAGGGCCGTACCAGATCATCCTAAATCGCCGTTTCTTCGTGTGTTTTGCTCCAAACCTGCAGAAAACAAACAAACACTCAGCAGTACCAAATTCTAAAGATATATCGATGAAATGCCCATGATTCTGGTGAATTAGGGCACGAATCTGGTACTAAAACAGGCCTAAAATAAACTAAATATGCGAGGTATCAGGAGCATCTGCACCGGACGTCTCTGCACCGAATGCCTCTGCACCGGATGCCTCTGCATCGTGATCATGCGAACTCTCTCCCGTCTCCAGAGGGGCATCCCATGCACGCCCCCGTCTAGTTCTGACCATACTACATTTCAATAAACAGAAGATTCTATCTTATAAATCCTGATTTATAAACCCTAACTTATAAACTCCAATTTTGTCAACCCTGAACCCTAATTTAACAATTCAACCCTAAACCCAAATTTAACAATTCAACCCAAATTTAACAAATTCAACCCTAAACCCAAATTTAACAATTCAACCCTAATTTATCAATTCAACCCTAAACCCAAATTTAACCATTCAACCCTAAACCCTAATTTAACAAATTCAACCCTAAACCCAAATTTAACAATTCAACCCAAATTTAACAATTCAACCCTAATTTAACAATTCAACCCTAATTTAACAATTCAACCCTAATTTAACCATTCAACCCTAAACCCTAATTTAACAAATTCAACCCTAAACCCAAATTTAACAATTCAACCCAAATTTAACAATTCAACCCTAAACCCTAATTTAACAATTCAACCCTAATTTAAACAATTCAACCCTAATTTAACAATTCAACCCTAAATCCTAATTTAACAATTCAACCCTAAACTTGGAAACCCTAATTTTGAACAATTCAATCGTGTCGGGAAAATCAACAACCCGCACAAGATAATTAACAATTCAATTCTACCAATCGTTCCAATGCCAATACAAGATACACAATATAAATTAAAAAAATTATTTAGAAACTTACTCGAAAATAATCGGATTGACGCGAGATGGTCGAAAATTAGGGTTCGGGTGAAAGAGAGAGAGATAGAGAGGAAGAGAGAGAGAGAGGAAGAGGGAAAGGAAGAGAGAGAGAGGGTGGCAGATTTGAAGAGAGAGGAAGAGGGAGAGAGAGAGGAAGAGAAAGAGAGGAAGAGAGGGAGAGAGAGTGAGAGAGCGAGAGAGAGAGAGGAAGAGAGAGGGAGAGAGGAAGAGAGGAGAGAGAGAGGGACAGTGGCGGGGCGGCTGCTGGCGGGGCGGCGGGGAGGCAGAGAAGAAGAAGAGAGAGAGATGGGCGGTTCAGTGGGGGGTCGGCCGCTTTTAAAAAAAAAAAGAGCGGACCGCCCAGCTATGAAGAGTGGACCGCCCAGCACCTGGGCGGTCCTCTATGAAGAGTGAACCGCCCAGCTGCGGGGCGGTCAGGTGGGGAATTTGGACCGCCCAGTGGACGGGCGGTTGGGGTAGAAATAAAAATAAAGTTGGGGTGGGAGCAGATTTGATAATTTGTTTTTTTTGGGGTATTAATAAAAATATCGGCATTATCTGAGAGATTAGCTACGATATATTACATAAAACGAATTGGTAAAATATTATTAGCGATTGGCAAGGAGCTAGCACCAAGAGGAAATATTCTATGCAATTGGCAGACAATGTGCATGAGAAAAAAATTTGAGGCTATGGGACTCCTTGATATACATTAAATGAATATTTCATTATTAACTAAATGACTTTGGAGGTTCAAGGACCCCACTTATCACAGTTTATAGAAGGAGGTTGTCAAATGTAAATATTATGATACTCCTAATCCATTGCCCTTTTCCTCTTTCTGGAAGGATATTCTAAAGACATAGCAGATAAGCTATTTGGGCATAACTGTGTTACCTGGCAGACAAAGTCAGTTCTTGCTTTGGCATGATCAATGGCACGACTCTTATGCTTTCAAAACTACGTTTCCCAATTTGTTCAACATCTGCCTCACTCCTATGATTACTGTACAAGAGGCTGTTTTGTCTCAAGGAACCCTCATTAAATTCAGGAGAACCTTGGGAGGTGTACTGTTACAGGCGTGGAACCAAATTCTGCAAATTCTTAGCACTATCTCCTTTACTCATGAGCATGATAATATCTCTTGGTGTTAGGATGCCAATGGTCTATTTACAGCTCGATCCTTATACTCCTTCCTCAATTTCAGAGGAATTAAGTCTCACCACCCAATGATTTGGTGGAAATTACCAGTTCGTCCCAAAATTCAAGCTTTTATGTGGTTAGTAACTAAGCATAAAATTCTGACAAAAAAAAACCTACAGAATAGAGGATGGACTGGTGATATTACCTGTCAGTTTTGTACTTATGTTGAAAGCTCTAACCATTTATTCTTTAGATGTTTTTATGCACAACAGGTATGAAGGTAGATGGGAGCTTGCAATACTAGCTATCAAACTTGGTTTTCTATTACAGATGTTATCCAATTTTCTTTCACTTTGACACCCACCCATAGATCTTGCCTTTCTAATTGTAGTGTGTGCAGTTATTTAGAGCATTTGGAAACATCGCAATGACTTGTGTTGTAATAATATTCGTATATATACTGCTCGGAACAACATCTTACAAATCTTGTCCTAGCAGAGATTGATGTGATTCCTCTGCAAGTAGTGGATTCAGATGATGACTTGATGCTGGAATGGGTCACCGGCGACGCTGATGAAGAATGATACTGTGCTATCCTTTTATCACACTCATTTTGTTATCATTAGTCTACTGAAAATTGATTCACATGGCTGTGTTTGAGTGTGTTCTATCCATCCTTTTGACGTGCCTGTGGGCACTTTTATGTGGTTGAACTTTTATGCTGCTATTTTAGACTATTTCAAGGCTATTAGGCATGTATTAGGGATGTTATCTGATACAATGGATTGATTGATAGATGGTTTCTAGGGAGTCCTTGTTTAAAAAAAATATATATATTATTAGCGAATCGTGATGAGTTCACACACATAACCATCAACTTTTTAATTTTAATTTTTCAAATATAATAAAGTACTTTTACCACATAATTATGCATGAAATTTCTAAAACCATGAGCTAAGCGATCAACAGTATGTCATGTCGGATTGTCGGTATCACACTGTCTAGTTAATACTACACACAACAGAAAATAAGTCAAATCTGACAATTGACATGCAAAATTTAGAATTGATCTTTGCATCTATTCTAGTATGTTGATTGTCTGTGTATCGCTTGATGTGACTACATGCAAAACTATGACTATAGGAAGCTTTTAAATGTGCATAAACGCAGAAGATTTTTGTTATTTGAACTATATAACAAAAACCATAAAATTGTTAGATAATTTATGCTCTTTGTAAATTACTCTATTAGTAATATTTCTTAAATTATGAAAAATATTTCTCTGTAAAAAAAAACTTAAATTATGAAAATAATATTTACAGTTTCCAAATTGTACCAAAATTTATCATTTACATTGTCTTTCATTCACTGTGCAACCTTTCAAACTGTGAATATTACAATAGTACATATCTGAACTTACCACTTTTTAATGCTAGGACTGTAGAACAACAACATGGTTACAAATATGGCAACAGCCACAGAAGACCAGAGAAATGAACCAGGTGCATGCGAGACCAAGACGGGTATTGGGTTCCTTACAGCCGTGCAGTTTAAGATTCCCACGTGTCGTAGTCTCGACTCAAAACCATCTCTGGTTTTGAGACACTTCAGCTTGTTTCGCTCCCACCGTTTCTCTTTATTTTTATTTTTTTTATTACACTCGCTCGGTACTATTTTTAGTACATTTTCCATTCTCTCTTTATCTTCCTGCCTTCTGGCTTTATATATTCGGAGTCTTTTGATCCACCTCTCCTCATTACTCATTTGAGAGAGACAGAGAGACTCGAGTAAAGCTGTTAACATTTCTGAGAATTGTTTACTGAGAGAGATTAGTTAGAAATGGCAAGCACTGCTGGGGAAGTTATCAAATGCAAAGGTGTGTATTCCAATAAACTTTTGATTTAGTTTGCTAGCTCGGCTAATTCAATTTTAAGTGGTTTTTTTTACCCTAATTTTGCCCCGTGCGAAAGCACCGCAATCCCGTGGATCGAACTTACAGGAAACTTGATCGGCTAGAAGCTTTGATTTCTTAAAATGAAAAAAAAATTGTACCCAAGGAATTATTTATGTACTGTTGAGATCTCTTTTGTTTATCAGATAAACTGAATTATTGACATTTTTCACATTAACTTACTCGTCGACTCTGCACAATTGCACATTACTACAACATACTATTTCTTGACAAAATTTGGAACCTCTTCAATTTATATTCGAAATCAATGCGCTAATTATTGAAATTGTTCTCCTATTCTTGCAAATTGACCTAGCAATTTTGGGAAATTTTGAGTTACAGCCGCTGTGGCATGGGAGGCAGGGAAGCCGCTAGTAATAGAGGAGGTAGAGGTGGCCCCTCCACAAGCAATGGAGGTGCGCATCAAGATTCTCTATACAGCACTGTGTCACACTGATGTCTACTTCTGGGAAGCTAAGGTTACTATTGCAACAAACTTTTTTTTTGTTATGATTTCTTATCTGTTTCTTTTTTATTTTGTATGTATGGAAGTGATATTTGACTAATTCAAGATGTTTATTAATTATTTCAGGGCCAGAATCCCGTCTTTCCTCGGATCTTTGGTCATGAAGCTGGAGGGTATGTTGAAATTTCTTTGATATTTTTTTTTTACTCTCTTTACTGTATACCTTTGTCTTATGAAATTAGTATTTATAGCATATGGTTTTAGTTAATTAAGCACTAAGTTTAGAAATTTAAACATTGTTTATTGAGTACTAGTCAACAATCTACTATTATCGTTTAATATTGGAAGAATGAATGACATATTTTCCCCTTAAACAAGTTATTCTAGTTGTTAAGTATCGTTGCAATATATCCAGCATGCTCTTAAATTACTATACCCTTTGCTCTTCCAATATACAATTATTTGACTTGGACACAAGTCCTACAACAGACTGAATCTATTGCAGTTCCAATATACCCTTTGGTAGTCATTTCATGGTTTTTTTTTTGCCCGTGTACTTTCCAGTTCCAGACAGTAGACCTTAAACTATTCTTTCATATCATTTTTTTTTCAATTGTTTTCATTGATCCAATTGCTTGATGGCAGGATTGTCGAGAGTGTGGGGGAGGGGGTCACAGAACTGGCACCAGGGGATCATGTGCTCCCAGTATTCACGGGAGAATGCAAGGAGTGTGCACACTGCAAGTCAGAGGAGAGCAACATGTGTGACCTCCTGCGTATCAACACCGACCGTGGCGTCATGATCGGCGATGGCCAGTCCCGCTTCTCCATCAATGGCAAGCCCATCTTCCATTTTGTTGGCACCTCCACCTTCAGCGAGTACACCGTCATCCATGTCGGCTGTGTTGCGAAGATCAACCCTGAAGCCCCGCTCGACAAAGTCTGCATTCTCAGCTGTGGCATTTCGACTGGTAAGTATCTTCTGAATTTTCTCCAAACTATTTTAATTTCTTGATGCCATTAGTAAATAGTAAGGTGTTATTATTATTCCTTATGATATTGTAGATTAAGATGATCTGATTTCTATTTTTTTTTCTCATTTTTTAGGTCTTGGTGCTACTCTTAATGTTGCAAAACCACCAAAGGGTTCTAGTGTGGCAATTTTTGGTCTGGGAGCTGTTGGCTTGGCGGTAAGTCCATTCTTCTTCACTTTCTTTTTTTCAATGGGTTATTAATTTGAGCTGCAGTATGGAGTGATTTATTTGAGTAATTAGGCTGCTGAGGGAGCCAGGCTGTCAGGAGCATCGCGTATCATTGGTGTTGATTTGAATCCAAACAGATTTGAACTAGGTAAGAAAAAAATATATTTTCTTCTGGAATTTAGTATAAGATCTTCAGTTCACCTGGTTTAATTATTGATTTGCACAATATTCCCTTTCACAGCTAGGAAATTTGGCTGCACGGAGTTTGTAAACCCGAAGGAACATACCAAGCCAGTGCAGGAGGTTATATATTCACGCATACTTTACAAATTTTTTTGTATTTGGTAAGATCAAATTTTGATGCTCTTTTCTTTTTCCATGTTCCAGGTTCTTGCTGAGATGACTAATGGCGGTGTTGATCGGTCTGTTGAATGCACTGGAAACATCAATGCCATGATACAAGCTTTTGAATGTGTTCATGATGTAATATGCCACTACACTACCCTTATAATTGAGACCAACTAATATACCTATATTTCTGACAACATTTTTGTATTTTAGGGATGGGGTGTGGCAGTTTTGGTCGGGGTGCCAAACAAGGATGCCGAGTTTAAGACTCATCCAATGAACTTCCTAAATGAGAGAACACTGAAGGGAACCTTCTTTGGCAACTACAAGCCCCGCACTGACCTTCCTTCTGTTGTTGAGAAATACATGACTGGGGTAAGCTCCTATCTGGTTTCATAAGATAATTTCTTTCTTTTAGGAGTTAACAGTTTGGGTCAGCTTGTCTCCTTCCATAAAATGTTGATAATCTACATCTTGACTTGGCAATTCTTGTGTAGGAGCTGGAATTGGAGAAGTTCATCACACACAGTGTGTCGTTCTCAGAGATCAACACAGCATTTGACCTCATGCTCAAAGGAGAAGGCCTTCGCTGCATCATTCGCATGGATAGTTAAGAGAGTAATTTTGTAAATTGGTCTTTTGGAGTATGGATAAAAACAGGATTAGTCCACGTCACTTGAGATATCTTGCCCAATGTGTTTAAATAAAATTAAACTTGATATGCTTGATTGTTTTTTTTTTTGCCTCTATTTGTCCTAGTGTATCTTCTGGTTTATGGTGGTGTTTCATGCGGCATTAGACTGCTTAAATTGTAGTTATGTTCTAGGTACTGAGAATATATGTTGTTACATGGTTCACTGCGATATAATTCTACCAAATAAAAGAGCAAAGCCTCTTTCACGATATTTTGACAAGGAATAATTAGCTGCTGTTTGGCCATCTTTTGCAAAAGAGCTCTTTAGGCTATATTATTTACTTCCATTGAGCGAGTGTTATTCACAAATTGTAGGGAAATACACAAATTGATGATCCGACTAAAGAGCTGTTTTCACTAAGAAAAGAAAATAATGGTTGTGATATAAATTTTAATTTGACCAATTTTCCTACGCTAATGCTTTTTTTTGGCCTTCACTGTACCTTTATTTTTAATAATTTAAAATTTTGAAACTTAAAAGTCACAATAAAAATATAATCTACGTCATTATCATTTAATCTATGTACATTTAAAAAATTATGATATTTTAATTTTATTTTAGTTGTCACACATCATTTTATGTACATTTGAAAAATTATAATATTTTAATTTTATAGTTGTCACACATCATTTTATCTATGTATATTTAAAAATTATGATATTTTAATTTTATTTTAGTTGTCATGTAAAAATATATTAATGTAAATAATTTCTAGATGTTAATTTTTCAACTTATTAATTCACATAAAAAAATTAAAATGTAATATTTTTTTATGAGACAGTTTACATCTAATAGTTTTATTTTAACGTTTATAATTTAAATTTTAAATTATTAACATTTTAAAATAGAGACACGAAAAATAAAAATATTTGAACCCTCCTTATTAATAATTGCAGTTAAACTAAAAAAAGTAACGGTAAAAATAATAAAAACACTAACACAAATTTCAAGGGACATACCATAGCCAAACTCAATGAAACTTCACAGCATAAGTAACTTCACCCTTTCTAAACGCAGTGCGCCGATATTTTTATTAAAACCCCCCAAAAAAAACAAATTATCAAATCTGCTCCCACTTCAAAATTATAATTATTTCTACCCTAACCGCCCGTAAACTGGGCGGCCCACTTTTCCCACCAGACCGCCCAGCAACTGGGCGGTTCACTTTTCAACTTGACCGCCCACAGGCTGGGCGGTCCACTATTACAATCTGACCGCCCAGGGGCTGGGCGGTCCACTATTAAATTTTTTTTTATATTAAATTGTTGTAATGATTTGTTTGAATGTTTTATATTAAATTGTTGTAATGATTTTTGAATGTTTTATATTAAATTGTTGTAATGATTTGTTTGAATGTTTTATATTAAATTGTTGTAATGATTTTTGAATGTTTTATATTAAATTGTTGTAATGATTTGTTTGAATGTTTTATATTAAATTGTATGATATATATTTATTATTTGTTGACGATTATTTTCATATGTTATGTAATTGTGTAGTTTTAATATAATTGATTAGTTTTATATTAAGTTTGTTAATGTTTAAATGTTTCTAAATGGTAATCTAAATAGTAAGCATAAACAATAAAAGTAGGTAATCTAAATGGTAAGTCTAAACATGAAACATAACAGTCTAAACATGAAATATAATAATCCAAACTAAAATACTAGAAACCTATCAAACTAAAAAAAATATAAAAACCCTAACGGCGACGACGAGGGCGAGGTCCGGAGAGGTCCAACCTCTCAGGTGCACGGTGCTCTCTCTGCGACGGCGGACGCCTCTGGTGAACCTCATCCACCTGCATGTCATCGTGTACGTCCTCACGCGCCCATGGGTCCTCCCCCAGGTGTAATGCATGCTCCCCATGGATCCCCGCCTGTGTACGCAACACCCACGGATCGGCCTCCCAAGTAGGAGGATACGTGGCCGGAGGCGGTGTGCCAAATATAGCAGCGGCAAAGCCATCTGCAGTCTGTGCCCCACTCCCACTGGCCTCGCTGTCGTGCTGTCTGGGCTCCATATACTGCGGTCTGTGGGAGCTAGCTGGCTCCCATCCGCCCTCATCTCCATCGGTGGGAGCTAGGTCATCCAATGAGAAAACGGCATCGTCCGCGGCGGCAGCTCCATCCTGCATGTAAACAATGTTAAATTAGGGACATAGAAGTAACGAGTAAATCTGGTAAATAATGAACTTTTGCTACCTCGGTATGCTGCACTGGAACTCCATACTCGTTGTAGTACGCGCAAACCCCACCGATGGGGTCGTTGTAGTACGCGCAAACTCCATACTCGTTGTAGTACGCGCAAACTCCATACTCGGTATGGTCTGAGACACCACCGATGGGGTCGCCGTCTATCCGTAAACCCCACAAGGCGCTGACATCACCTAGTGTGACTGTCATCTCCCCAACCGGAAGGTGAAATGTATGCGTCTCCGGTCGCCATCTCTCCACTAGACCGCAAACGAGGGCCTGATCAATATCACAGTGAGGCATGGTGGCCAACTGATACAACCCCAGATGAAGGATGCACTGCTCCATCAACGGGTGACGGACGTATGGTATCTCGGGGGTGCGATGCCTCACTGTCATCATCGTCGTGTCCTGCATGTTACAATTATTTCAATATAAACTTCTAATTAAATAATGCTATTTAAATTAGGAATACAACACCAACGTACCTCCATAGATGCAAGTGAGACACGGTGCCTGACATGTGGGATCCACAGAAGAGGACTAAACGTGTCAGGATGGTGAGGGGGATAATCTCCAAAGGGAGCATCTGCACCGGATGCCTCTGCACCGGATGCCTCTGCACTGGATGCCGGTGCACCGGATGCCGCTGCACCGGATGCCTCAGCATCGTGATCATGTGAACTCTCCCCCGTCTCCAGAGGGGCATCCCATGCACGTCCCCGTCTAGTTCTGACCATACTACATTTCAATAAACAGAAGATTTTATCTTACAAATCCTGATTTATAAACCCTAACTTATAAACTCTAATTATGTCAACCCTAAACCCTAATTTAGGAATTCAACCCTAATCTAACAATTCAACCCTAAACCCTAATTTGATCCATAAACCCTAATTCAACCCCTAAATCCTAATTTAACCCCTAAACCCTAAATTAACAATTCAACCCTAATTTAACAATTCAACAAAATTTAAACAATTCAACCCTACATCCTAATTTAACAATTCAACCATAAACCCTAATTTGATCCCTAAACCCTAATTTAACCGCTAAATTCTAATTTAATCCCTAAACCCTAAATTAACAATTCAACACTAAACTCTAAATTAACAATTCAACCCTAATTTAACAATTCAACAAAATTTAAACAATTCAACCCTACATCCTAATTTAACAATTCAACCATAAACCCTAATTTGATCCCTAAACCCTAATTTAACCGCTAAATTCTAATTTAACCCCTAAACCCTAAATTAACAATTCAACACTAAACCCTAAATTAACAATTCAACCCTAAATTAACAATTCAACATAATTTAAACAATTCAACCCTAAATCCTAATTTAACAATTCAACCCTAATTTAAACAATTCAATCATAAACCCTAATTTAACAATTCAACCCTAATTTAACAATTAAATCGCGACAGGAAAATCAACAACCCGCACACGATAATTAACAATTCAACCCTAATTTATAAACTTCAGTTTTGTCAACCCTAAATCCCTAAACTACAAACTCTAATACCGGAAACCCTAATTTTGAACAATTCAATCGTTTCGGGAAAATCAACAACCCGGACACGATAATTAACAATTCAATTCTACCAATCGTTCCAATGCCAATACAAGATACAAAATATAAATTAAAAAAAATAATTTGGAAATTTACCCGAAAATAATCGGACTATCGCCGAGATGGCCGAAATTAGGGTTCGGGTGAGAGAGAGAGAGAGAGAGAGAGAGAGGAAGAGAGAGAGAATGGCAGAATAGAGAGAGAGAGAGGAAGCCCTAGAGAGAGAGAGGAAGAGAGAGAGAGGAAGAGAGGGAGAGAGAGAGCTCTAGAGAGAGAGGAAGAGGGAGAGAGGGAGAGAGAGAGAGAGAAAAGAGTGGTCTGCTGGTGGGGTGGGGTGCGGTTTCGGGCGGCGACGCGGGAGGCAGAGGCGGCTAGGCTGGAGGCAGAGAGAAGAGCTGAACCGCTGGGGGGGGGGGGCGGACCGCTTTTAAAAAAAAAAAATTTCATAGTGAACCGCCCAGCCTCTGGGCGGTCAGATTTTAATAGTGGACCGCCCGGACGCTGGGCGGTCAGGTTTCAAAAGTGGACCGCCCAGTGGCTGGGCGGTCTGGTGGGAAAAGTGGACCGCCCAGTCCACGGGCGGTTAGGGTAGAAATAATTATAATTTTGAAGTGGGAGCAGATTTGATAATTTGTTTTTTTTTTAGGGGTTTTAATAAAAATATCGGCGCAGTGCGCCTATTGTATGAAGTCGAGGGGCATAAATTAAACATGCAGACAAAAAGATAACATTATTTAAGTTTTTCATAAAAAATAAAGATAACATTATTTAAGAAGGGCATTTAGACTAGCCTAAAGATAATATTATCTAAATAAAATTAAACCACCTGACGAGGATGTGGATTAGTTTAGGCCAATTTAAACTAGCTTAAAAATCAGCTTATTTCATTTTAGTTCGGCTCAATTAAATCACATTTGACAAAATAAGTGAGACCTAAAGCTCTTATTTCAGTATTTAGTCCACAACCAAACATAACCAATGGGTTTATTCAACTTTTATTATTATTATTATTAAAATTGTGCTATTTATGTTTATGTCATTGTCTGATTGGCATCAAGGTGATGCAAGAGTGCAAGACCAAGCCAACTATTTTGAAATCAGAGGAAGAAACAGAGAGCACGTGGGAATTGAATATTTCCTCCGAAACCACCTTGTATCAGATATGAGATATCGCATAAATCTATACATAGGCATAATAATATGTATATTAGGGATCAATCTAGGCTATAGGTTCATATCTATATTTTTATAATTAAAATAGTCAATCTTAATCATTAAGCATAATTTTAAAATTATGAAAATATACGTGGAGATTATTTTTTAACTATTGAAAAAATCACCACTTTCGAATTATCCAGAATTTTTAAATCAAGTGATACAACTGAAGAGGACCCTCCAATAATTGATACAACTGGAGAGGACCATTCTGCTTCCACTACAAGAAACTTCACTGCCAAGGAACCCTGGTCTAAGTGGTCTTTGTTACAGAAGTAGACTTTCAAGTCAAATTTGTCTTCACTAGTCCTCCTTTCACAGGAAGCCACTCGTTGCCTCGCGCCTATAAAAAGCAATCTAATACCAAGCATCAATTAATAAACACACACACAATTAATTAAGCATCAACGAAGAAGAGAAGAAGAAGGGTCTGAGTTACTCGTGTTTTGCTGGGCTTGAGAGTAAAGTTGTTCCTATGAAATCTAAATCACCAAAGAGAGGAAATGAGAAGGCTAGTGAAGTATTGGAGAAAGGAGGTCGTTTAATGGAGAACGCAAAGAGGAAAGAGAGCGCACCGTTGGTAGTGTATCATTTTCCCATGCAATCTCGGCCTGGCCTTCTTTTTGAGATTTTCTTTTATCACTGAGTAGTGTTAGAAGATTTGACAATTTTGTTAATTGTGCATGTGTACTAATTAAGATCAGGTGGTTTTCATTTAAGTTCATTTAATTAAGCAAGTCGGAGGAATGTAGATACAAGCAACTTGGCAATTGTTCTATTTCCTTTTTTTTTGTATATGAGAGACAGTTGTTTTTTGGTATGATGCAAGACATCTAGAGAAAATGTAATAAGTTTGGGACTACTTCAATATATTTTGTTTTGTTCCAGGGAAAAAAATGTTAATTAATAATTATCATTTTCAAGTCAAAGATTTTGAGAAAGAGAGAAATGGATTAAATTTCATTGATTGTAATCTGATTACATTTACATCATCTATTTATAAGAGAGCTATTACAGAGAGTGGTTTCAGTAACTAATCTTAATACATCAATCTAACTATTTTGTTATAACAGAATGTTAATAACTGCCTAACCACTCTATTAGCACTAACAACCATAGAAGGAAAAATCGGAATCGGAATCGGAATCGGAATCGGGATCGGCACTGTTCGCAGCAAAGCGCAACGCAAGTTTCGGCACGCTTGAAAGCGTACCTTTTAAACCTCGTTAACACTCCACGAGTAAAGGATGCAAGTGCACAACCTCTGCCGTGTAGTATAATCGGGTATCGATCCTCAGAGACGGCTAATCACTCGGTTAAGTTCTATCTAAACTTGATTGAAAACTAGAAGTTGAAAAGGTTTTGTTTGGTATTTAATTTCCTAAGGTATCAAATCAAACTGTTCAGACAATTGAAGAAGATGTAACAAAATGTTTAGAACAAATGTAAATTGTGTTTTGATTATGGATAAAAGGTGTTTCCAGGGTTTAAGACTTCATCTCTGATCTGCCTCTAGTGGTACGGCCCGTACTAAGTAGGTACGGCTAGGCCGTACCTCACTTGGTAAGGCTAGGCCGTACCACCCTGGTAAGACCCGTACCGGCTTCCCAGAACAGAACCTACCAGTTCGAGTAAATGCATTTCCTTGCTGGTACCTTGTGCTAAACTCTTTAGAAAGGTTCAATTGACCATACCTAAGGTTCCTAACCCTCAACCGTCGTTTGTTGGATCAAGATCTAGGTTGGAATGCGATTGAGAGCCTTTTAGGGTTTCTACACCTCAACCATCGTATGTTGGTACAGATCTACCCTAGCTGATTGATTAGATGTCTAAGGCACCCTCTAATCTGTCGATTAGAGGAGAATTCAACCTTTCGGCTTCAATTCGAACTATTCTACCCTATGTACTTGAATTGGATGAGAGATTGAGATGATCACATGACCTTGATAGGTTCGATCTAAACCTAAAGGGACATCATACAACAATCACAGCAAGCAAAGCAAGATATAACAATGAAAATCACAATCAATCAAACTAAAGAGTTCATACAAAGTAAAAGTCAAAGAAAGTCAAAACAAATCAAGATTCGATCTCTAACCCTAGAAACTAAAATGATCTACTCACAGCACATAGCAATGTCTAAAAATACAATAAGAGGAAGAGAGATAGCCATGGATTGAAGGGAGATGGAGGAGGAAGCTAGATCCGTCGAGTTTCGCCTCTTCCTCTTCTTTCCTTCTTGCTTTCAGCTCCTTAGCCTTCTTTCTCTCTCCTACTGAGCTCTCAGATCTATCTGGAATGAATTGGATACGAAATCTGGAGAGTTCCCCGCCTTAAATAGCCTCTGCCCAAATTTGAATCTGTCAGGACGCCTTCATGTACGGCCCGTACCAATTTGGTACGGCCTGGCCGTACCAGGCGTGAAGAGCTGAAAACGGCTAAGTATGGTCCGACCCGTACCAAGCCTGGTAAGGGTCGTACCTCATCATGTGAATCGCCATTTCTTCGTGTGTTTTGCTCCAAACCTGCAGAAAACAAACAAACACTCAGCAGTACCAAATTCTAAAGATATAACAATGAGATGCACATGATTCTGGTGAATTATGGCACGAATCTGGTACTAAAACAGGCCTAAAATAGACTAAATATGCGAGGTATCAAATTCCCCCAAGCTGAACCTTTGCTTGTCCTCAAGCAAAAAGTTTCAAACTCGGGTAAAAGTGCTGGACAACTAAATCTAAATGCGGATACCAGTCTAAATGTGAAAACTTACTTGATTGCTACAATAAAAGAACGCAAGAATCTTTTTGCTATGATTCGGACTTCCCTTGGTCAATTGTGATTCACCTCACAAATTGATTAATAAAACCTCAAACTCTAAATGTTTCAAGTCTTGCAAAGTTGATTACTCGAATTTATCGATTTATCATTCTTTCACTAAACTATGCCTTCGTTTGTAGAGATTTTCCCTTTTTGGCACCCCCAAGCTTGAATCAAGCTTAGGTCAGAAAGTTGCGGACTTCGTGTGTTGATATGTGCAAAAATTTTAATTTTTTTCATTTCTAATTGGGAGACGAGCTCAAAGGCGCCCATTCAAGGCTTATTGCCAGTACTCTTATGTTCTCCATCTTTTCATCTTTTTTTTTTTTTTTTCTTTCTTTTTTTTTTTTCTTTTTCTTCTTCTTCTTTTTTTTTTATTTTTTTTTTATTATTTTTTTTTTTTCAAAGTTCGCACATACCATGAATACACACATCCACTAGTGTTCATTCACACCAACGGATATCCCAACTTTTCTTTATTTGAAATCCCTATTTCCACCTTTGAAAGGCACAATTCGGTTTCTAAATGCTATCTCGACATTCAAGTTTCCAATTTTACAAATCTCAAACCATTTGTTCGTAATCAGTTTTGTTTGGTCAATTATGAGGTTAGTTCTAATTTTCCAAGGTCATCCAACTCACAAACAAAAGTTTTCAAACAAGTCCCTAATCGAAACAATCAAGCAAATTTTTCACCTAACAATGCAAGAGAAAAGTAAAAATGACCTAAGTGCAATCAAAATAAATCCTAAAACACAAAAGTAAATCCTAAGATACAAAAGTCGTCTCCTCCCCCAAGCTTAGCCTGAGCATTGTCCTCAATGCTTCAAGACTGAAAGATAAAGAGATATAGAAGCAAAAGGGAAAGAGAAAACATACCCGCTCAGTCATCGGTGGGAGGTGGATCAGGTGGCACTGGTGGGAGCACCCACTTCTGAGGAACACGAACCGTGCGATCATACTCTTGCATCAGAAAAATCCGCAAGATTCCCATCAAGTTCTTGATCGAGCGCCCGATCGCGCTTTTGTGCGCTTCCAATTTCTCCAAGAGTGTAGCAGTCCGATCGGGTTCAAGATCTGCACTTATGATCACAGGACAACATCTATTTGGGTTTAGAAATTCATACCTGAGGTGAAGAGGCTTGAGCTCAGGAGTCAGCCGCTCTGTCTGGGTCTTGACGCGGGTCACATCAGGTGGAATGGCATCGCATGTTGACCAATCCGACTCGCTTCCTTTGGTCTCCAGGTCATCAGAACACGGCATGCGGGTCGCATCGGGTGGTGTGCGGGTCGCGTCCATATGCTCTTCAGGTGGAGATGCGGGTCGTGTCTCAATGATGCGGGTCGCGTCAAGTGTGGTCTGGTCTGTTGGCTGGGCTGGTCCTTCGCATTCTGGCTGAGCTGGCAGCTTTTCAGGTTGAGATTGGCGTGAGGTGATGATGTGACTCAACTGCTCCAACAGCTTGTTTTGAGCGGCCATTTGATTTTGTTGAGCAGCCATCTGAGTGGACATGCTCTGCATATGTTCCCACATCATCTGATTCATCTTGCCTTGCTCGTGTATGAATTCGATCTCAGCGGGATCAACGTACGGCTCGGGTGGGTCGGGTTGGAATACGCAATTGTTCGAGTCATCAAATGGTGCAGGGTCGTAGAAATTGCAATTGTTGTTGCTGATATAGCCATCCTGCTCCGGTTCCTCACTCCAATCAGCCAGTGGGCAATACTCATAAGAGTGTCTCCTGTCCCCACACATGGCACATGGCTGTGGTTTCTGGTTTCTGGCTGCCCTCATGCTCATTCTGATTGAATAACTCTCCATGGCCTCCTCTAGCTCGGCAGCTCTAGCATATAGAGCTGCGATTATGGCTTCCTCTAGCTTGGCAGCTCTAGCATATAGAGCTGTGATCTGATCAGCTTCGGATCGGCCACCTCCTCCAGCTTGAAAATTGTCGCGGCCATACCAATGTCGGTCTGTCACCATGTACATCTTGAGCTCCTCAGATGGTACGGGTCGGACCAGATTGGTGCGGCCTGGTCGTGCCTGAATTGGTACGGGTCGGACCAGATTGGTGCGGCCTGGCCGTGCCTGAGTTGGTACGGGTCGTACCAGGGGGTGGCTGAGCAGTCTCGGATGAGTCTGGAGGAGTTTGATCGAACAGTGGGCCCTTGCTTCTCAGATGATATTTCAACCTGTATTGGCCTGCAGGGGGGGTGTTCAAAAGCCAGTTTTTAGTATTTTTTTTTTTTTTTGAATAAGAAAAGCAATAAAGATACAAGATAAAATCTAGATCAACTAAGTAAGATAAAACCTAACTAAGCAATTGGTTACCGTCCCCGGCAACGGCGCCAAAAACTTGTTCGCAGCAAAGCGCAACGCAAGTTTCGGCACGCTTGAAAGCGTACCTTTTAAACCTCGTTAACACTCCACGAGTAAAGGATGCAAGTGCACAACCTCTGCCGTGTAGTATAATCGGGTATCGATCCTCAGAGACGGCTAATCACTCGGTTAAGTTCTATCTAAACTTGATTGAAAACTAGAAGTTGAAAAGGTTTTGTTTGGTATTTAATTTCCTAAGGTATCAAATCAAACTGTTCAGACAATTGAAGAAGATGTAACAAAATGTTTAGAACAAATGTAAATTGTGTTTTGATTATGGATAAAAGGTGTTTCCAGGGTTTAAGACTTCATCTCTGATCTGCCTCTAGTGGTACGGCCCGTACTAAGTAGGTACGGCTAGGCCGTACCTCACTTGGTAAGGCTAGGCCGTACCACCCTGGTAAGACCCGTACCGGCTTCCCAGAACAGAACCTACCAGTTCGAGTAAATGCATTTCCTTACTGGTACCTTGTGCTAAACTCTTTAGAAAGGTTCAATTGACCATACCTAAGGTTCCTAACCCTCAACCGTCGTTTGTTGGATCAAGATCTAGGTTGGAATGCGATTGAGAGCCTTTTAGGGTTTCTACACCTCAACCATCGTATGTTGGTACAGATCTACCCTAGCTGATTGATTAGATGTCTAAGGCACCCTCTAATCTGTCGATTAGAGGAGAATTCAACCTTTCGGCTTCAATTCGAACTATTCTACCCTATGTACTTGAATTGGATGAGAGATTGAGATGATCACATGACCTTGATAGGTTCGATCTAAACCTAAAGGGACATCATACAACAATCACAGCAAGCAAAGCAAGATATAACAATGAAAATCACAATCAATCAAACTAAAGAGTTCATACAAAGTAAAAGTCAAAGAAAGTCAAAACAAATCAAGATTCGATCTCTAACCCTAGAAACTAAAATGATCTACTCACAGCACATAGCAATGTCTAAAAATACAATAAGAGGAAGAGAGATAGCCATGGATTGAAGGGAGATGGAGGAGGAAGCTAGATCCGTCGAGTTTCGCCTCTTCCTCTTCTTTCCTTCTTGCTTTCAGCTCCTTAGCCTTCTTTCTCTCTCCTACTGAGCTCTCAGATCTATCTGGAATGAATTGGATACGAAATCTGGAGAGTTCCCCGCCTTAAATAGCCTCTGCCCAAATTTGAATCTGTCAGGACGCCTTCATGTACGGCCCGTACCAATTTGGTACGGCCTGGCCGTACCAGGCGTGAAGAGCTGAAAACGGCTAAGTATGGTCCGACCCGTACCAAGCCTGGTAAGGGTCGTACCTCATCATGTGAATCGCCATTTCTTCGTGTGTTTTGCTCCAAACCTGCAGAAAACAAACAAACACTCAGCAGTACCAAATTCTAAAGATATAACAATGAGATGCACATGATTCTGGTGAATTATGGCACGAATCTGGTACTAAAACAGGCCTAAAATAGACTAAATATGCGAGGTATCAGGCACCGTCCGATCCCGACCCGGATCGGAAAAATTGGTTGGAATCGGCCGAATCGGATCGGAAAATCGGACTTTTTTGTCAGAAGCTTGTACAAATTGAAATTATCATATATATAAATGAGTTGTATTGTTTAACAACAAAGGTTGTATGGTGTGTTGATAGTTGACTTTGGTTGCTTAGCTGGAGGGCATGAGTTCGATTTACGCAGAGAGCTCAAAAAAGTTTTGGAGTTTGTTTAATTCGTGTTTCGGTAAAATCGGTCTATTTCGGTCTGAAACGGCCAAAATTTGACTGGAATTAGGCCGGAACGGCTGAAATTTGACGAAATCTACACTTATCGCGTAACTCGGCCTGAAATCAATCGGTACCGTCCGATCCCGCTCCGGAACGGCCGATTCCACTCCGAAACGGCCGATTTTTCCTTCTATGCTAACAACTCCATTATTGCTAACTAACTTCTAACAGCTCTATTATCTTCCAATTGCTCTTGACTGAGATATCTTGTGTTACTCTATTATTGTAGTAACACATGGCAGCTTCTGCCAGGTTCTAAAAAAAATAAAATAAAAGTCAATTGTTGTAGAAGGAATGTTTCTTTCTATTCGCCTTTATTAATACCTTTCAAGATCGCTCAGCCCTCGGAACAGAGAATGAGTTGGTGCATAAATAGAGAGGCGGAGGTAGACTTTCGACTTATGGGAAAACATATTTTGGAGGTCAATCATCTAAAATTTTCACAAAAATAATATGAAGATCAATTTTATAATAACCATAGCATTTTACTTTAAAATATACAATAAAATCATGTATAAGTACCATGTTTTTAAAAATAAATGTGGATCAGTTGATACACATTCATACGGGATGAATCCGCCACTGCGCATAAAAGAATCTTTCAATAAACAAACAAGAGTTCCTTTCGGGCCTTCTTAAAATTATTGAAAGATCTTTGCTGAAAGTGTTCCTTCTGAACCCAAAAAAGAAAAGAAGAAGAAACATAATACTGTCCTTTGTTGTATCAATTTTGTTCCAATTGGACCGAAATGCCCTTTGTTGGTTTCTCCTGTGTATAATTGGGAAATATTTGCTATGTTTAACTGCGATTCTATTTTATTATTCTTACCTCTTTCGGCTTTAAATGTTGTGCCAGAGAAGTTATAGTGGACAAATTGGAATGTGATTGTTTTACTGGTAAAAACAGTTCTGTAATTAAATAGATCAAAATAAAAATGCTAGTTTTATCAGAATTTATTTGAGTAAATTTTTTTAGAAATTCATATAATAATAAATTAAACTAAAATTGAGTTTCCAGCTTTTGATGTCATTTTTTTAAATTTATTTCGTCTCTAACACAAAACTTGATGATTTTTTTTTTTTGATGAGAAACAGAGGTCAAGCCTCTATTCGATTGATAACTGATTCGTTACATAAGTAATGTTACATACCAATTGATCTTTGAAATAAACTGAAATAAAGCGGAGCTCCAGTGGAGCATCCAGGCCAAAAAAAAAAAAAAAAGACTTGTAAAAATTGATTATTAAAATCTCATAAACCACGCAGCTCCGATTTGTTTCCGATTAAGTTTAAGCTTTAATTGTCATCGTTGGTGGCCCCGCTGTACTGCGCCGTCCCCGAGCTGAATTGCCATTGCAAGTCTATCTGTTCCAGAAGGTCCTGGATTGTGCTCTGGGTCTCCCGGAAGGCCCTGACGCACCGTTCTCTCCATATAATGAAATTAGCGATTAGGAACAGTGACCGTTCTTTCTTTGTGTACATCTTGCTGACCACTGGTTGTGTGTTTCTTCTTGGCCGCCTTATTCGATATTTCTGTGACATGATCGTTTGTAAGCGGGTTGCAACCGTGCAATCAAAGAATAAATGTCTAACCGTTTCATTGCTTCTCCCACACATGTAACATCTGTTGACCAGTGTCATGCCCCTTCTTTGGAGATTGTCGATCATTAGTATTCGGTTGAGAATCATTAGCCATCCGAAGACTTTGAATCTTGGAGGCGCTTTTAAGGCCCAAATCCTCATTCTGTGATTCCCCACTGTTGGGGCGTTCTTGATTGCGGTATATGCCGATCTAACCGAAAATATCCCATTTGCTGTCCATCTCCACTTTGCTTCATCCACAGCTGTTAGGAGATTGATTTGTTGATGATTTTTCAGTTAAGTTTTGTTTTCTTTATTCCAAACAAACTTCTATCTATACAGCATGAGTTTTAACTATATGAATCAGAACCCGCTACTCAGGGTTGCTATTACAAATTCAGGGAAGATTCACACTACCACACAAAGCAAGTGTTCCTTCACGTAAGGAGGCAGTGAGCCAACATCAAACGTCAAATATGCGACAGTTTGATTGCTGGTAAGAAGCACATGCGCCATATTCAAACAAATAATTATACCATGTCATTGGAGAATCAACTATCTTTGCAGATGCAGCATTTGCAGATCGTGTTGATCTCCGATCGATCCGTTTTGACTGAAAGCTCTTTTCTTAAACAGAAGAGTCGCTCCACTCTTAATTGGTCAGTGCTTCGATCCCTCTTTCCAAACACTCTTTTTCTTCAGGCCTGCTTCCTTGTCCCCGCATCTCCTTCATTCGTGCGGGTGCAGAATCGAACCAGGGCTGATTTGTGCCCAGAGGCGAGGCTATAGAGACCCAGGGGTAAGCACTTGCGTACCCCTGAATTTCTTTTTTTTGTAGAACCGGACTTATTTGAAGACTTGCCTACCCCTGAAATATTATCTTGCCTACCCCAGGCCCCAGCCAGAACCCAAACTAAAACCCATGTGAATAAAAAAAAAAAGAATTGGAATTGTAAAGCCCCAGTCGCCAGACGCTAGCCTAAGCCCCAGCCGCTTGAATAAAAAAAAAAAAAAAAGTTACGCCTTCTCTTCGCCAGAGCCAGCCGCCAGAGGAATTGCGATTCCGCGGAGAAGAAGTGAAGAACTGAAGAAGAAAGGGGATTACTCTTCATTCTATACGCACCTCTCTTATCTCTATCAGATCTCATGTTCGATTCTGAATCACTCTTCATTCTATACGCAAAAGTAGAAATGAATCAATTACTGGGAGACAAATTTGGAACGAAATCAAATATTTCAAATCTTATTATTGGAAGAAATTCAGTAGTTAGATTACGATCCTGGAGCAAAACAACATTCATTTATTCTACTCCGAAATTTTTAACACAGCCCACTTAAAGAACCAGACTTGAAGCAAGAGATCAACAAAAAGAGAGGTAATCTCTCCATCTTATTGTTGAATTCAACTCATAAATATTTTTTTAATCTCTAATCTCCAAAGTTCGTAAAATAAGATGATTGGAATGTATGTTGATTCCTTGTATGAACTATCATAGCAAACAATAGTTGAATGTCATTAAGGTGTTTGATGAATTGCTTGAAACAAAAGATAAGAACTATTTCATCTATTTTCTAATACCGAGCTTGGTTTGAAGAACAGGTCCTACCCGGATTATTGTTTGTCTTCCTTTATGTTTCTCTCTCTGTTACATCCAAACTACTAGTATTTAACATATAGTGTGTGAGAAATTTCAGTTTGCAGATCATGAATGTTGTCACTTGACCGGTATTCAACATATAGTGTTACATCCAAACTATTGGAGGGTGTGTATTTTAAGGTTTACGGATGGCCGGTGCAGCTTCTGGTACATGACAGTTTCAACTACTGGTTTTTGAGATACTGGAACGGGGTCTTTGCGGTACACCCGCTGGTATAAGGCGCAACACCTCCTACTACATAGAGAACACTGTTGTAAAGGTCCTGGATTCGGATACTGGTACGGGTTTTTGTGATTTGTGGAGTAAAGGACCTCAAACTTGATGTATTGTATCTGACTTCTTGTTTAATGAATGCCTACTAGCCAATTTGCCAAAAAAAAAAAATTAGGACATCAATTGGCTGCTTTTTATCTTTGCATATTTTAATCTGACTGTTCAGCACTACTTTCTATTAACTTGTAGTCTAGTAGTATGTAAGATTTGGGATTAATTATGACGGAACTTTGGTTTGGTTCAGTTTCATGCTGGAAGATTCATAAGATAGCATAGTAACAGAAATTATAAGAATAGTAATGAAGAAGAAAGTGGAATTCATTCTATGCATCAATCACTAGAGAAGAAAAATGAACTGTTGTTTATTTCCTTTAGTAGTTTTTTATTAATTAGATTAGAGAGAGAGTGAAAGGACAAAATCGGTATTTAGAAAAAAAAAATTCTCTTAGATATCAAAATTAGAGAAACAGCTCTCAGTAGAGTGGGAAAAATGGCACGCCGGAGCCGGCTCCGTCACGGAACGGCACGGTAACGGCACGGCACGCGTGTCATTCGCGTGCCGTGACTCGCGTGTCCCGTGCCGTGACCATTCGCGTGCCGTGACCATCTTTTGAAACTTTGGCACGGCACGGCACGACACGTGAAAAATTTAGTCACGGCACGGCACGACACGTAATCACGCGAGTCACGTGTAATTAGGACCATTAGATATTGATTTAATGGTGAATCTTGAATAAATTAATTTAAAGTATGAATAAATGGCCACGCGAGTCACGCGGGTCACGGCACGTTTAGGCACGGCGTGACTCACGTGGCGTGACCATTCGCGTGCCGTGACCACCCCTTGACATTTTAGTCACGGCACGGCACGGCACGTGAAAAATTAACTTGGTCACGGCACGGCACGGCACGTTTTTCCCTCTCTAGCTCTCAGTATAGCACTCCCCTATTATAAAAGATAAAGAGTGAGGCTATGGTGCTATGCATAGCACAGATGGCTAGTGTACTACAGCTCAATATGGTACTTTTTAAAATCCTAACGGTCGATCCGAACCGTTCAATGTGATATTCATATGAATATGTACTTGCAAACTAAATTTTATATTTTTTGAATTTTTTTACTATTTTTTTAGATAGGTAGAAAAATCAGTGTTTTCTGAAAATTCTGGACCATTAAAATTCTACCTATCTAAAAAAATAGTAAAAAAATTCGAAAAAATATAAAATTTAGTTTGCAAGTACATATTCATATGGTTATCACATTGAATGGTTCGGATCGACCGTTAGGATTTTAAAAAGTACCATATTGAGCCGTAGTACACTAGCCATCCATGCTATGCATAGCACCATAGCCTCACTCAAAGATAAATGTGCAATTCTGTTTATTGACATATAAGAAAAATTGCCCATAAGGTGACTGGCAAGTAACAAAATAAATTATTTTTATTCTACATAAAATAAGCAAGCACATTTCAGTAAAATTATGATATTTTCAAAGTCAATTGCGTAAGAACCAATTTTCAAATTACAAATAATTAGTTCAATTAGAAATGCTTTATGAGATAAAATTAACTGACAATCATACCTTATTTCCTCTATTCCAATAGACAGACAATCTTTTTTTCGCTTTTGATGCTTTCCATTTTTCTAAGGAGTTATTAAAAAGAAGTTCAATTACTAAATATAGTCAACGGTTTTAATTTTTGTTATTTATTCGATTTTTTTAAATGGCAAAAATAATTTTAATTTTGTAGATCAATAAAATTTAAAATTAATATAGTAACAAATTAAATCAAAATAATTGCCACCAAAATTATCTGAGTTAGCTGCTCTTTAGAACACAAGCATAAAAAAGACCGACAATATTCCATTCATATTTTAATATCAGCGATATATAATCGGGAATTCAGTTAGACAACTTTCATAGAATCAAACAATAATTTGAATCGATCAATTAATTCTTCGATCAAATATTAACATTGTGCACCAGCTAAAGAGAGATTAAATCAACCAAATAGTGATCAAGCAAACTGACAGACAATTGATATAATTTATCAAAGAGGTGCATCATCCTTTTATTACCAATTGAATGAGTGAAAGAGATAGATATCTCTGGCTTTTACTTTCTTTGTTAATCGGAAACTGAAAGTATAAAGGCCTGCCTACGGGCTTTCCCTCAAAAAAAAAAAAAAAAGAAAAAAGGAAAGGATAAAGGCCACAGGAAACAAAATGTTAAGGGTTGGGACTTTTTTATTAAAGCATTACAATTTATATATTATGAATAGGTTCAAAATATATATGAAGTGACTAAAGCAAATGGAGATAGCTAGAACAACATATATATTTGTCGATCCAAATGGAGACTACAAACAAATGTCTGGAAATGGAATACTCAAAACTCAAGTTTCGACAAACTTTTATTGTATTCATATCTTTATGTTCCATCAATTCGATATTCGATATTTATTTTGCTCGTGTTTGGAAAGAAACAGGAGGAAATCACAGTCTGGTATCAGTTGCAGAACGCTAGAGTTCAGTAATGACATTGTCTACCAGTACAATGTAAATGAAATACACATAAAAGAGGAAATCATACCATTTAATTTGGTAGGCAGAGGTAATGCACATGTGCATGCTGATGATATACAATAAAGGACGAAATAATTCATTTTGGTTCAGTTGTGACTGACCCAGTTGATACGACCCGGTTTGTACTATGACCTACTTTTATATTTCGTTCAATTTTATGGATTTTTTTTAAAAACCATAATTTAAATAATTAAATTTAAATAATTACAAAAACCATCAATACCGAAATGCCAATTCGGTCCGATCGCATTTTTTTCCTCCGGACCGAATTGGCATTTCGGTCTGGCTGTTTTTTACCGGGTTATAGAAAGAACACCACAGAAAATCTCGAAAAACAGGCCAGACCGAACTGGCAATTCGGTCCAGAGGCTTTTTTTAGCCTGGACCGAATTGCCAATTCGGTCCAGGTTTTTTTTTTTTTTTTTTTTTTTTTTTGTAGAGACGAGCAAAATTTGAATTTTTTTTTTAAATTATTTGATAGATTACTTATTTTGACATATAATTAGCATATTCATACTAAAAGAGGAGGGATCAAGTTACAACAACCATTTTTTTCATTTTCAAAGTCCAAATCGTCGATCCAAACCGTTCAACATGATCTCCACAATAAAATGTGCTTGCAGATCGAATTTTACATTTTTATGAATTTTTTTACTATTTATTAAGTATTTTACAAAAAATAGTCATATTTAGACCATTGAATTTTGTACCCATCTTAATAAATAGTAAAAAATTCAAAAAAATGTAAAATTTGATCTGCAATCACATTTTATTTAGATAATCATGTTGAACAGTTTGGATCGACGATTTGGACTTTGAAAATGAAAAAAATAGTTGTTGTAACTCAAATTTGTTGTAACTTGATCCCTCCTCAAACTAAAATATGCTAAATTACTTGAAATTATGCTGAATTACACTATATTACATTAAATTACGCTAAATTATGTCAAATTACTTTAAAATACGGTAAATTACGGTAAATTTAATATGAATATGGATGATATCTTTACTGAAAAGGCGAAAAACGAAGGAGAAACTTCAAACGGTTATAAAACGGCGCTCGAGTGTCCGATTTCAGCAAATGACCACTTTTCGGAAAGCTTGCGAAAATACGCATGCGTCCATGCCGGCTATGGCTATGCCGGATTCCAAAATTCAAAATCGCCAAAAAACAAAGGAAAGAGCCTCAAAACTTGAGTTGTAGTTTCCGATTAAGATTTTGATTTCTATTATTCAATCCAAGTAGCTCAGTAAATTAGTTACATAATGAACTTGTAGAATACCAATTTTTACTATTTTTGGAATATTTTTACTATTTTGTATGATTCATGAAAGATGGCACAGAATCGGTCTATTTTAGCGTAATTTACCGTATTTTTTCAACATAATTAGCGAAGTTATTGTAATTTAGCATAATTTAGTGTAATTCAACATAATTTATCGTAATATAGTGTAATTCAACATAATTTCAAGTAATTTAGTGTGTTTTAGTATAAATATGCTAATTATAAATCAAAAGAAGCAATCTAATAAATAATTTAAACAAAAAATTTAAATTTTCAGTGTTAGATTTCTTTATTTTTGCTCTTCTTAATCTCTCTAAAAAAAAAAAAAAAAAACCTGGACCGAATTGCCAATTCGGTCCAGCTAAAAAAAGCCTCCATACGAAAGGCAACACAATTTTATTGTGAAATTGAGCTGGACCGAATTGCCAATTCGGTCCGGAGGAAAAAAATGCTCGGACCGAATTGGCATTTCGGTATTGATGGTTTTTGTAAATCTCGGCGCAATCATGTTGTTTATTTAAATTTAATTATTTTAATTATGGTTTTTAAAAAAAATCCCAATTTTATGCAAGTACATAAAATATCAAATTTCACTTCACTTCATACGTGAGCATGTAAAAAATGATGATGTCAGGTTATATTTTATGTGAAAAGCAGAGAGAAAGACTGAAAGAGGCTCATAATTTCATCAAATCATTTATTGAAGAAGTCTTTAACAATCTAAAAAAATTGCTAGGATGTGAGTCAGATAATATTTTATGTTTAAGGGATGTTAGAAATATATATTTAATTAATGTAATGGTCCATGACCATGAGGGTGTTAACTGTTAGGAATATGAAGAATTATGTTTGTTCTCTTCTTTGGAAAGATAAATCGTAGTTAGTAGTTGACACAGGAAATTGAAATTAAGGATGACAATTGGTCAGATTGGGTTGGATTTGTATCAAAGTTTTAGGTCCGAATCTTTGTCTCAAATCTTAGGCCCAATCCGTCTGGAATCCGGATCTCCTGAAGTAACTTAATTTTTTAGTTTGCATCCTAACCGTATGATCAGAATCCGGGACAATCTGGTCCAAAGTGGACTTGCCAAAACAGATTGGACGGTCTGGATTCAAACTCAAAATTTAGATTACTTTGAAATAAAAGCTATTTAGTAGCAACGTCGTTTCATCTTTGAAATGAGAGTGGGAGCTGTTTAATGCACACTTAATTTGCAAGAATTTAAGTTTTTCACACAAATATTAATATCGATCGAACCACTTTGATAGAACATAGTCCGAGAATAAAATGAAGCATTTGAATTTGTAATAAAATATATTATGACATTTTACCAAGCCTTACCTCTCTAAAAAGAATAGCTTTCAAAAAAAAAAAAAAATACAAAAACAACTCAAGCACGCGAAGCGACAAGGTAATAATTTAGAAAAGAAAAAATGAGAAAGGCTTTGTTATTTGTTAAAATCTAAGTTGTTCAACTCGCGGTCGTTGGGTGTGTTTATAATTTGATATGACAAGACCTTACTTTTTTTTTCTTTTTTTTGAAATCTTGGTAGAGGCACCTTACTTAAATGAGATATCTATGGCAGCTGTATATGTATTGGTCATTTAATAATAATTCAATTTATTTGAGAAAGCTGTATTGCTCCAGGTAGACAGTGGCCTACTTCTAAATTTTGGGGAAAATTAGCTTATGTATTTTTGGACTAGTGTTTATTTTTTATGAATAAATTTATCTATTTTTAGGTTAAATTTATTTACTTTCCAATCCAACTCATTTTTTTGCCTACTCCGGATTCAATCTGAGTCCGCCTCTGATTGAAAATGAAAATTATGTATTACTTTATGTCCAAATCATCTTTCAAAATTCAAATAGTTGATCTGAACCATTCCATGTGATCTCCAACTATTTTACATTATTTTATAATCTTTTTATAATTTTTTAGAGAGGTAAAAAAACTAATTTATTTAGAAGATTCTAAAAAAATAGTAAAATAAAAATAAATTATATATAAAATTTGGTCTCGAAGTACATTAACTTGAAGATTATGTTGAAAGATTCATATTAACTATTTAAACTTTAAAAATAAAAGGGTAATTATATCTTCCCCCATCTATCCATCCCCTATTTCATCCCCAACTAACTAACTACATTTTCTAACTATAATTCAAAATTCTAACTACCTAATGGCCCTACAAATTAATTACCCAATTTTCTCCATTTATTTCTTTCATTTTTCTCCCTCCCTCTCCCACCTCTCCCACCTCTCCGCCTCCACCTCCGCCTCCACCTCCGCCCGCCTCTTCCACCTCTCCCTCTGCGCCTCCACCCGCCTCTCACACCTCTCCCTCTCGGCCTCCCTCTCCCACCTCCACCTCCGTCTCCCACCTCCCACCTCCGCCTCCTCTCTCTCCCACCTCTGCCTCCGCCGGAGTAGATCCATCACTGTCGACCGCCGGGTCAGATCTGAGTTATTTGCAAAGAACAAAGCTTCATTAATGGTGAATTAGAACAGTGCGTACTAAGTACATATGGATGAATACTTAATGTTTTAGAGATGAATACTTCAACGTTTATGGATGAATACTTAATATCTTAGGCATAAATACTTTAACTTATATGTATGAATACTTGATATCTTATGGATGAATACTTTTTATTTGTTTGGTATGCACATATGTTTGTAATACTCTTGGTACATTAACTATTTACACTTACACGATGAGGATGAATACTTGCATGACGAGGTGTGAATACTTGTGCAACGGACAACTCGAAAGTATGTCATCATGGATCTCATTTGAAAGAGAAAATTGTGTAGAAGACATTCGTGGTTTTAGATTTGCAAAATTCCTCACAGATCGTCAGAAATATTGATTAGATTGAACGAACAAAAAAAAACCCATAAACGTGTAATTCTCTTGGTACATTAACTATTTACACTTACACGATGAGGATGAATACTTGCTTAATGCGGGATGAATACTTGCATAACGAGGTGTGAATACTTGTGCAACGGACAACTCGAAAGTATGTCATCATGGATCTCATTTGAAAGAGAAAATTGTGTAGAAGACATTCGTGGTTTTAGATTTGCAAAATTTCTCACAGATCGTCAGAAATATTGGTTAGATTGAACGGACAAAAAAAACTCATCTCTAAAAACGTGTAAAAGATGAGTGATTGATGTGTTCAAATATGATTCTATTGCAAAGATGAATATATAGATGGATGAATGCTAGTTGTGTTACAGATGAATACTTTTTTTTGTAAATTTTTAAAATGAGCTGAAGGTAGTTAGAAGTTCCCCACTTAATTAATGCGCTGACGATTATGCGGTCCCCCACTTAATTAATGCTCTGACAGTTGTGCGGTCCCCCACACATGTTGTTTGTCCCTTACTTTCTTGTTGTAATATATCCAAATATGTTTCTGTTGCAAATGTGAATACCTTCATATAGATGGATGAATACTAGTTGTGCTACATATGAATACTTCTGCAAATTCCTAAAATACACTGACAGTTATAAATTCTAACTAACTAACTACCTTAATTAATGCAACAGACGGGGGATGAAACGGGGGATTGTTCACGGGGGAGAGCTAGGCGGACCCAAAATAAAAATATGAACACAACTTCACATAGGATATTAGCACAACTCGTTAGCCATTTTAAATAAATTGATCTTTGATCTAGTGACAATATAATGCTCTCCATGTAAGAGATTACATATTTGAAATCCGAAAGAACAATACTTTGTAGAAATTAAATAGTTTAATGACTTTTTTTGAATAAAAAGCTCTTAAACAATTTGAGTGGCTTCACATCCAACATTTACTTAAAAAAATAAACTGACCTTTATTCAATCTTTTATGTTCTTTTGTCGTACACGGTCCACCACATGAGAACAGACTCGACTTGTTCTTTTGTCGTACACGGTCCACCACATAAAAAAATACAACATCATACTTAAAATTAAAATGTTGAATTATAAAATATTACTTATATTACAAACAATAAAAAATGGAAACAAAACAAAACAGAAAAAAAAAACCTTGGTGCGCCAGTCCAGTCCGTGCACCAGTCCAATTTGGTGTGCGAAATGGATCCGCATGGGTGGTAGGATTGAAAATGTCTTAGGAGGGTGGTAATCATTTAATTTCTATTTTTTTATTGTGGTAACTAAAAAAATTTCAGTTTTATATAAACTGATCTTTGATCTAGTGACAATATAATGCTCTCTATGTAAGAGATTACATATTTGAATAATTTAATAACTTTGTATATATTAAATAATTTAATAACTTTCTTTTGAATAAAAAGCTCTTAAACAATTTGAGTAGCTTGACATCCAACGTTTACTTAAAAAAATAAACTGACTTTTATTCAATCTTTTAGTTCTTTTGTCGTACACGGTCCACCACATGGGAACAGACTTGACTTGTATGAATCCATATCCTCGACGGTACCGTAAAAGATTCCCTTTTACAATTAGCTATTTACGGTTTGAGATTAACTCTCAGCCGGTTTGGGATTCGGGCTGACTGAGGGAGCAGTATTATTAGGCTTTAAGATTCGTGCCAAGTTAAACATAACGGTCCAGATCAAGTAATTGTAAAAGATTCCCTTTTACGGTACCGTCGGTGATATGAATTCCGACTTGTATTCCCTGCTATGGACGCGGGCAGCAGTACGATTCCGATTAATTTGCAAAGGAATTTTTCACGGTGGATTATTGTAATAAAATTGAGTTCGAACTTTGAACATCATAAAAGCTATCCACTCGGACCACTCCGCATTAAAAGATTTTTAAGTACAGCGAGGATCTTCACTCGTACCTTATCCTATAAAGGACAAATAATAGAGAAGGGAATAAATGTAAAAGAAGATTTTGTATATTGCTGTTGATTCATCTGTACAAAGAGATTATATTGCTTTTTATAGCTGTTTACTGGATCTAAACTATGGTTTGATTTAATCTAAAGTAACTCTTGGTTAGTAAACCAGCGCATCTATTTTGTTTTTTTCGGTTCTGTTACTAAGAATATTATGCCAGTGAGAATGTCTCCAGTGTAGCTATGCTTGGATATCTCCATTGGTTTGAGTATGGTCCAATAATAAGTCATTATTTTTTTTATCCGTATCCTTGCTCAATAAATTAATGAAACAAATCTTATCTATATTAATTTTGTCGAATTCTGTATGGATCAACTATCAGTAAATGAATTCCAATGATGGTTGGGAATATATATATATATATATATATATATATATATATATATAGGCTATGGTGAGTTGTGAAGTAAAACGTTGTTGTACTTCATGCTATATTTTTATTTTGAAAATCTAAATAACCGATCCGAACAGTTCAACTTTTTCTAAATATTAAAATGTGCTTGGAGACTAAATTTTACATTTTTTGGAATTTTTTTACTATTTATTAAGCCACTTTGAAATCGCTGATCCACTGTGAACAGTAAAAAACAGTAAAATTTTCTGGACCACCGGATCAGTGATTTTCAAAGTGGCTTAATAAATAGTAAAAAAATTCCAAAAAATATAAAATTTGGTCTCCAAGCACATTTCAATATAGACAACATGTTGAACGGTTCGGATCGGTTGTTTGGATTTTCAAAATGAAAATATGAGCGTGAAGTAAAAATGACATCTTACTTCACAACTCACCATAGCCCAGCTCTATATATATATATATATATATATATATATATATATATAGAGTAGAACTAGGGTGCTCCTAAGCTCACCAAGCCCTTCCGTGAGCGCGACTCTAAAACTTATCAAATTGACTTCAAACGACATTTCCAAACCGTTAGATATCCAATCTATATTAAAATGTGTTTGGAGACCAAATTTTACATTTTTTGAAATTTTTTTACTATTTATTAAGATGGTTTGAAAATCGCTGTTTTCCAATGGTGCAGAATTTTAATAAAAACAGCGATTTTCAAACCATCTTAATAAATAGTAAAAAAATTCCAAAAAATGTAAAATTTGGTCTCCAAGCACATTTTAATATAGATTGAACATCTAACGGTTTGAAAATGTCGTTTGAAGTCAATTTGATAGGTTTTAGAGTCGCGCTCACGAAGGGCTTGGTGAGCTTAGGAGCACCCTAGTTCTACTCTATATATATATATATATATATATATATATATATATCATTTTTACTTCACGCTCATATTTTCATTTGAAAATCCAAACAACCAATCTGAACCGCTCAACATGTTGTCTATATTGAAATGTGCTTGGAGACCAAATTTTACATTTTTTGGAATTTTTTTACTATTTATTAAGCCACTTTAAAAATTGCTGATCCGGTGGTCCGGAAAATTTTACTGTTTTTTACTGTTCACAGTGGATCAGCGATTTCAAAGGGGCTTAATAAATAGTAAAAAAATTCAAAAAAATGTAAAATTTAGTCTCCAATCACATTTTAATATTTAGAAAAAGTTGAACGGTTCGGATCGGTTGTTTGGATTTTCAAAATGGAAATATGGCGTGAAGTAAAACGACGTTTTACTTCACAACTCACCATAGCCTATCTCTCTCTCTATATATATATATATATATATATATATATAGAGAGAGAGAGAGAGAGAGAGAGAGAGAGAGAGTGGCTAAGATCAAAGTGGTATGACCAAGGCCTTTGGTGCTACCAATTAGTTTTTGCGATTTTAAAGTTCAAATAGTCGATCCAAACCGTTAGATGTTCAATCTATATTAAAATCTGCTTGGAGACAAAATTTTACATTTTTTGGAATTTTTTACTATTTTTTAAGCCACTTTGAAAATTGCTGATCACATGGTCCAGAATTTGGTTGCACTGTTTTTATTGTTCATCCGGATCTGCAATTTTCAAATTGGCTTAAAAAATAGTAAAAAAATTCCAAAAAAATGTAAAATTTGATCTCCAAGCAGATTTTAATATAGATTGAACATCTAACGGTTTGGATCGACTATTTGAACTTTAAAATTGCAAAAACTAATTGGTAGCACCAAGGCCTTGGTCATACCACTTTGACCTTAGCTACTCTCTCTCTCTCTATATATATATATATATATATATATATATATATATATATATATATATATATATAGGACAGTGCTATGTGTAGCATAGAGCCCTCCGTGCTACGGCTCACTTTTTGAGTTTTCAAAATCCTAACGGTCGATCCGAACCGTTCAACATGATCTCCATATGAATATGTACTTGCAAACCAAATTTTACATTTTTTAGAATTTTTTTACTATTTATTAAGCCACTTTAAAAAAACACTAATTTGTACACAATAGTAAAATCTGCTGGACCATTGGATCAGCGATTTTCAAAGTGGCTTAATAAATAGTAAAAAAATTCTAAAAAATGTAAAATTTAGTTTGCAAGTACATATTCATATGGAGATCATGTTGAACGGTTCGGATCGACCGTTAGAATTTTGAAAACTCAAAAAGTGAGCCGTAGCACGGAGAGGCCCTTATATACGCGTAGCATATTAGCCAGATTCTATATATATATATATATATATATATATATATATATATATATATATTCCAATTAATGATTGTCGAATACTATATTAATTTTTTTATCTAAGAGAAAATTATCGTATATATATTTATATATTATTTACATAAAAATGTTCGGAATATATAACATTGGCTGTCGTAGCAAAATTGGATTAAAAACTGATAAAGTTTTATAATTAGAACAAAGATTGAATATATACTACTGAAGTTGAGTATATATTTTTACTACGCAAAATTAAATCTTCTACTTTTGTTTTAAGCTAATATTTTTGTTTTTTTACATCTAAGTTCCTGAGTAAAAATATTAATTTATAAAAATATTAAAATGAAAACACCATAGAAATTGAGTATAAGATTAAGAGCATTGATATTGAAAAAAAAGGATGAAAAAAATGCGGTAAAGGTGCAGGGGCGGAGTCAAAAAGTTAAGTTTGATGGGACAAAATTTTAGGTGAAGGATAATTTTATAATTATTCTAAATATTAAGTATTTCTTAATAATTTTTCGGAGAAAAATATAGAAATAGAAGTATATTACATAATTTGCAATTTTTTATATCTTAAGTATATGCTTTATAATTGTTTTTCTGAAAAAATCGTATAAATATAAGCATATTTTTTCAAAAAAATTAGCCAAGGGAACAAGTGCCCTCTGATTTTACGTAGCTCCACCACTGCAAAAGTGAAGTTTCAAATAAAAAATTGTGTGAGCGAATTTTACATGTACATTTTCTTATTTGGAAACCAATATGTGCATTTTTATATTATAGCTTGCTAATTATTATTGGGAATAATTTCGTCTCAAACTCGCTGGCTAACGATGTGACATCACTTGTGGCATTTAGTATTAAAAAAATCGAGATAAATATGAACTTTATATATAGAGAGAGAGAGAGGAGGGCTCAAATGTCCCATTGTTTTATGTCACAATCGTACCCAATATCTTTATCTTCAATTTTAAAGTATAAACAGACAATCTGAATCACTCAACATGATGTCCACGTTTAAATTTTATTGGAGATCAAATTTTATATTTTTTGAAATTTTTTTTACTATTTTTTAAGATAAGTACAAAATTTCTGTTTTTCAGGAAATTGTAGACCATCTAAAAACAATTATTTTGTAACTATCTTAAAAAGTAGTAAAAAAATTTCAAAAAATATAAAATTTAGTCTCCAATCATATTTAAACGTGGATATCATGTTTAACACTTATTTTATTTTTTTCTAAACAGAGTTCACATATATAACCCTACACTATTGCTAAATATTTTTTAAACAATCATCTTTTTTGTAATTTTACTCATCACCGGCCTTGGTTTTAGCAATTTTGGGAGAGATAACAGCACTCAGTAGTATCGTTGGAGACGCAAAATATAGACAGCCAACGTGATCTCCAATTAATAAAGTCGCTGTGCTCCTTAAATATGCATGAGACCTTTGAAAGGGAAAAAGTTGTTTAATAGAAACAAAAATGGAATGGCAAGTTTAGAATTTCGTTCCATGGGGCGGGTCAGAACATGCCACATTGTCATCAAGTTACTTTGTTGATATACACATTCAGAAAAATAAAGTCTAAGTATAAATGGCATAATTAGAATATTATGTAGGAGAATGAACTGAAATCAAAACTAGTGATATAAATGTTTCAGTCGCTAAATGTTTACATCTGACTAATTAATTAAACTTGTGCTGACTATTTTCTTAATAATAAATCATCTGATTTATAATTTGACTATCAAATTACTTAAATGATGTAGATATAAAAACTTATCCAATAAATCAAGCTTTCAATTATTTCTTGTTGATATATATCACCATTTCTAAATTATGCAAATATGATTCTATTTGTAGTAGAAAATAAAATATTACTCTGATACAAGATGAATAAAAAGAAAAAAAGAAGAAGAAGATATTACCATGCTCAATTTATCAATTTCATAATTATTTTTGTATAATACAATCTAACTTGAAATAATAAATTACTAGTAGAACAAAAATATTGTACCATAAGTGCTAATCAATTAATGAAAGAGTCAACTAATCAATTCTTTAAAGACTTAACTAGATAAAAAACACGGCATGACATCTCTAAAACCTCGTCTTATTCTCTCATTAATATTATTAAAACTTATTGATATTAACTTGTTACTGATTTGGATCATATCTGATCACATTGGAGGATCACTAAAATTAAATAAAAAATTCTATTATTCACTCGTAAAAATAACAATAATTAGGAGCCCAATAATTCAGAGTGACGAGAATGACCCGCCATATAATATGATAACCAGTTCCAACCACAGAACTTGAGCTTGAAAAGTGTGCCTGATCACAATTTCCCAGCTCACTATCTGGTGAGCTATCATAATCTCATTAATCTCAGCCTTCCGAACAAATTTCATTCATCCTACCCAATCATAATCACAATCACAATCACAAGAGTAAGCTTAGATGCTATGATAGCATAAAGTCTTATGTGCTACGCCTTTAAAAATCTATCGTATAAACTTCAAATTTCAATCTAAGTAGTTCAGTAAATTAGTTATATAATAAACTTGTGGAATACTAACTTTTTACTATTTTTAAAATTTTTTTAGAACATTTTATGATTTATGAAATATGGCAAAAAATGGTCTAAATTATTGCAATTCTTTTATTTTTAAGTTATTTTTGTCATCTTTCATAAATCATAAAAAAATAGTATAAAAAATTTAAAAATAGTAAAAATTGGTATTCTACAAGTTCATTATATAATCAATTTACTGAGCTACTTAAATCGAAGTCTAAAATTTATACGACCGTACCACAGAAGACCTTATGCTATCCATAGCATCTGAGCCTTACTCCAATCATAAACTCTACAAATGTACTTTTGATAAACCAGATAAGTGATTAAATAAGATAAACAGGTTTTAATATGTTGCTGCAATGGCACATATCATATGGACAACTATGGTATACATCACGTGTATGTTCCGTTGATTTTTTTCGTCAAAGTTATTCAAATAACAATTAAAGTTGTATATTTAATTATATCCGCTATCATTCAGATTTATTATGCATTGTTTTGGTATATAATTTAAAAATCATTTAGCTATCCGTCGTCATATCATTAGAAAAATTCTTCGATTTGAAAAATAAATATGAGTGAGGCTATGGTGCTATGCATAGCACGGATGGGGTCCGTGCTACGGCTTAAAATTTGACTTTTTAAAATTCTAACGGTCGATCCAACCGTTCAATGTGATAACCATATGAATATGTACTTGCAAACTAAATTTTATATTTTTCGAATATTTTTACTATTTTTTTAGATAGGTAGAATTTTGATGGTCCAGAATTTTCAGAAAACACTGATTTTTCTACCTATCTAAAAAAATAGTAAAAAAATTCGAAAAAATATAAAATTTAGTTTGCAAGTACATATGCATATGGTTATCACATTGAACGGTTGGATCGACCGTTAGGATTTTGAAAAGTCAAATTTTGAGCCGTAGCACGGACCCCATCCGTGCTATACATAGCACCATAGGCTCACTCAATAAATATTCTAAACTATTGTTTGTTGGATGATTGACTAAATAGTATCCAAATTGGTCCACTTTAACAAATAACCTATTTGGATAATATATTTACAATTTTAAATGATATATTAATTTGACAAAATTATCAATAAACATATCATAATACAATGCACGTTAAAGTTACTCATATCATGAACATCAAACCAACTTGATGAGCACCACACAAATTAAAACACTATTTAAAATTGATATATGATAATGACTTGGATCTTAATAGCTGTTGCTAGAGTAATTCATGGCAATTTAATTCAGAAAATGATGTAAGGCTCACAAGTCACATGCATGTACATTTCTAATCCTAAAACTAAAATCCAAAACTGTCAACTATATATAGATCAAATGGTAATTAAACTGAAGGGACCACCGACAGTAGTATATTATATTTTAAAGTTTGTCACCATTTTGAGTTTCTGCAATTAACAGCATCATTTTTAATTTCCCCCTTTCTTCTAAAAGTATACCAATAAGCTGTTTAGAAGGATTCGGTAAGTGTTAATTAGTTGTCTCTGTTTGCTTTTAAGGCCATTTCTATATATAAAAAAGGCTATCATGGCATTCTGATTTGTAATCCTAGAAGTAGAAAAAAGAATGCACTATATTTTGTAACTTTTCATTTTTTTGCTCTTTGATGAGATAAAACCTGATATTATGTCATACTTTAATCTAATTGTGGCAATCAGGTAGCGTGTACAATAATTAATATTAAGCCATTTATAGCTGAATTGTGTTTAAGGAGGGCAATAAAAACCTTTGCTCTTCTCATGAAGGAACCATCCATCTTTTCAAATTTCGACGCAAATGCCATCAGGTCAATGTGCTGATGATAATGACACGTCTTTCCGGGTTAAAATCCAACTTCAAATTCTAACAGGGACCGCAATTAGAACTAGCTACACCTGTAAATGGACTTGAGAGTAGGTCCGATGTGGGTTTAATCACCGTCGATTTGCTTTAAAATTCGTGCGAAACACTTTAAAAGTCGTGCGTATCTGTTTCAATTTTCGTGCGCACAAATCTTAAATTAGATCGGACGGTCATCATGTCGTTGAACCTAAAAGTAGGTCCGATGGGCATCGGACCTACTCCGTTCTCCTGTAAATGAGCCGAGTTTGAGCGAGTTATCTCCAACTCGAATTCAGCTCATTAAATAAATGAGCGAGTCAACTCGAGTTGGGATGGTAATAACGAGTTGTAGAGCCAACTCGAACTCAACTCGTTATCAACTCGAGTTGGCTCACAACTCGTTTAACCAGTTAATTATATATTAATAGTAAAAGAATTTATCAGTATCCAGTAATTTTTCATACAGCAATAATACATAAGCACCAGTAATTTTTCATACAACAACTTGGTACATAAGCACCAGCAATTTTTCATACAGCAGCTTAACAAAAACTATTTTTGGAATTTATTGTGACCAATGTTATGTAACTCGAGTTATAAATGAGCGAGTTGGGGTAAGCTCAAACTCAACTCATTTATTAAATGAGTCAGCCAACTCGATTTGGAATTGACTCGAGTTGTAAATGGAGCTGTAAATGGGCGAGTTATGAGCGAGTTACGAGCGAGTTACGAGTTTGAGCAATTTTGCCCAACCCTAAAATTAGCATTTGGTCTAGTGGCAAAGACACATGATCTCTATGTAGGAGGTCATGGGTTCAAAATCTGTATGGAAAAATCCTTTGTTGTAATAACAAAGGTACAATTAGTTAGAAAATTTTAAAAGAGGAAGTGTAGTGATTACAGAGTAGTGAAAGAAATCAGTTATGTTGTTATTGGTTTTGTCATGTATGTTGGTCACGTGATGTGATTTGTGTGTTCTTTGACGTATCCATTTGCATGACGTGTCTATTCTTGATCGAAAATGACACATCACGACACGTCAAGCAAATTAATTTTGTCATGTTACGTGACGCGTTATGTGATCAATTTTTCTAACATGGTTTCTTTATTTTAATTTATTTTGCAATATTTTTAATTTATTTTGCAAAATGTTATAATTTTTTAGCATTTATTTTAACTAATTTAAAATATTAAAAATATAATTAAACGTGATCAGACATGTTTGATCACAATGTAACTATACGTGATTGTTCATCACTATTTTAGTTGCATAATATCACGTCACATGAAAAAAAAATCTAATAACATATCGTGATGTGCCGTGATTAAATTACCATGTGTTACTTACATCATATAAGGACATATTACAAGTCATAAATTAGAGGTGTCGAAGGGGGATTCGGATCAGCTGAAATTTCGAAACCAATGAACAGTAATCTTGAAATCCCTGCAATCCGAATCCAGCCATCAATTTTTTCCGAGAACGCATCTCGAAACAACTGATTTTTTCTTGCACGCATCTCGGAACAGTTCGACTGCTGGATTCGGATTGCAGGGATTTCAATATTACTGTTACCGGTCTCGGATTTCAGCAGATGCGCTTCCGTCGAAGGGTGGGTTGGATGCTGGTCACGTCCTATTTACTCAGATCCGGATAATTACTGTTACCGGGTCAAATTGCTCTGGAATCTGAATTTGGGCATTTGGGTTATTTGGGATTTAAACCGCCTTCGGTGTTTCTTTAGGTTTTAGCCTTTTTGATTTGGTTCGGTTTCATTCAATCGGCGTTTAGGACATTCAAGGTATTTGGAATCTTTCCAAGTTCAGTTTCTATTTAGGTCAGGTTCGATACTTGGATCGTTTTGATTTAATTATTAAAATTGAATGAAATTTCAGGAACTTGTTAGTAGTTCATTAGTTTGTCTAAAATTTTGTTAAATATATTGACAGAGCTGGTAGGCCTTTATATAAGACACAAGTTATATATTTTTCTCATTTCGTCTTTATTACTTAAAATTAAATTAGCCCTGTCAATATCTTTACTTAAAAATTCAAATTCAGTTCACTACAAGTTTCTTTTGGTTGTGCTATTGTTTACGTTTGAGTTTTGGTTTCGTTAAAATTTAAGACTTTATTAATAAAAATGGTGTGAACGGATAAGATGCAAATTGTTTAGGAAATTTCGGAATCCAAAACCGTAAATTAAATTTACGGTTTTAGTCTAAAACCGTAAATTAAACTTACGGTTTTAGTCTAAAACCGTAAAAAAAAAAATTCGGTTTTACAAAACCGTGAATTTGTTCTGCGGTTTTGAAGAGTCTAAAACCGTAAATTTAATTTGCGAAAAATAAGTCCAAAACCGTAAAATAAAATTGTGATTTGAGCATTTTTCGAAATCTTGTTAAACAAGTGTAGAATTTAAAATTTATTATTATTTTTGAATATTAATAAAAATTTCGGACTTTATTAGTCGCACGTTAATTCGAATTCAGACTATGTATATAAGATATGTTGCATTGAAAATTTGAAAAAATAAATAAAGAAAATTAAAATGTAGAAAATTTCAGATAAAATAAGATTTTATTAGGGTAAGTGTTTTACCGCCTCTGTTAATAATCTATCCGAATAGAAACTGCATACAAGTTGGCACAACTATTTATTTAAAATATTTTAAAATAAAGTTGTAATGAATGCATGGATAAAACCACCAGTAAGCTCCTAGCTGAATGAAAGTCCGCTCTCTCATATATTAAGTTGTAATGAATGTATAGATAAAGAGGAAGTTCAAATGACTTCGTTATTTGTGTCTATGTCGTCTTTATTTTTTTGATATTTTAATAATAAAGATTTTAAAATTTATATGATAAAATAAAACGTTAGATGTTATTTATATTAATTTTTAAACATTCACATAAAAAATTATCATTTTTTATTTTATTTTTATATAAATTAATTAGTTACAATTTAATATTCAAACATTATTGACATTAGTATTTTTTTTCAAACTCTTGATAACAATTAAAATATAGTTGAAATATCATAATATTTTACATGTACATAGAAACAAATGATATAGATTATATTTAATAATTTTATTTTGACTATTTTAATATTTAAATTTTAAATTTTAAGTTATTAAAATTTAAAAATAAAGGCATTTCAACCATCCTCTTAATTTAATGACCCATTTCAGTGGTTATACAATCGTCAATCTAAAATTGCTTTTGTTCCCTTATAATTGCTTTTATTCTGAAAATTTAGCTGATAACAGAGGTATCCCTTAAAAGATAATAGTATAAGAGTATGGCTAATTTGCTGCTAGCAGCATTTCGGCCAGCTGCTGCCGGGGACATATCTGTCATACTGATGTTCAAACAACAAATCCAAACCGTTAGATGTGATCTCTATATTAAAATCTACTTGGAGACCAAATTTTATATTTTTTGGAATTTTTTTACTATTTATTAAGCCACTTTGAAAATTGCTGATCCGGGTGAACAGTAAAAACAGTCTGGACCATATGATCAGCAATTTTCGAAGTGGCTTAATAAATAGTAAAAAAATTCCAAAAAATGTAAAATTTGGTCTCCAAGTAGATTTTAATATAGAGATCACATCTAACGGTTTGGATTTGTTGTTTGAGCATCAGTATGACAGATATGCCCTCGGCAGTAGCTGGCCGAAATGCTGCCAGCAGCAAATTAGTCATACTCATAGTATAATACCCTCCACTATTCAATGAGAAAAGAGAATTTTACCAACATGCAACTGCCAAATTTAAAATGCCTCCACTATTCAATGAACAATAAAGGGAATTTTTCCAACATTGCACGCATCTCTTCCTCCTATTTATTTCTTAAGTGTAACTTGATAGCCTCTATTTCAGGCCTTTGGCACTGGGACCAGGCTAGCTCACTTCTATAATATGGTAGTAGCCGCTTTAATTCTGTAACTACCTTCGTTGCTGTCTTGCTGAAACCTATACTTGTAATATCTTGATTATAATATATTTATATATCATCATAATCATGAAGTGGAACCACATGTAACTGTAACAGCCTAACAAATTGACAAGTGCAAATTCATCTCTGTCCAGCCTGTGACTTGTCAAGCGCTGCTCTCTTCACCGAAACAGAGGCTTATATATATTTGGTACTTGCAATTTCAATGCTCCAATGAGCACCCTCTCTCCCTCTTTTCCAATTTCAGTTCTGATTCAAAAGCAATGACTTGGGCAATTGCACTGGTTTTGGGTCTCTTCATTTCGCTCATTTCAATCTCAACTGCTCAGCTCCAAGTAGGATTCTATCAGAATTCATGCCCAAATGCTGAGTCTATTGTGACCTCGGTTGTTAGACAAGCTACTCTATCAGACCCAACTATCCCTGCTGCTCTGCTCAGGCTCCATTTCCATGATTGCATTGTTCAAGTATCTATCTCTAGTCCTTCCCTATTTTTTTTTGTTTTTTTTTATTAATTTGGGTATTTTTCACAAACAATGGAGGCTGAAGCTCTCTGTTAATTAGACTTACAATTATATCAAATTAGCATGTTTCTATTATGGCTCACCCTTATACTTATTTTTTCCTTCTTCTTCAATTATTATGATTATGGTTATCATTACTGCGATTATTATTATTTTGATTAAAAAAATTTGAGTAAAGATTTATTATTATTATAATTATTACTACTACTACTACTACTGTTAGTAATATTATTGTAATTGTTATTTTTTTGCTTATAGGGCTGTGAAGGGTCAATTTTAATTCGCAGCCCTGCAACCGGAAACCTGGAAAAGGATTCACCGAATCATGCCGGTCTGAGAGGTTTGGAAGTGATTGACAGTGCCAAAGCACAACTCGAGTCGCAGTGCCCTGGCACAGTTTCTTGTGCTGATATCGTGGCTCTTGCAGCCCGGGACTCGATTACTATGGTATGCCATTATACTTCTCTCAGTTATTTTGTCATCTGATTTCTGACAAAATATGTTGTAGTAATTAAGCTTGTTTTGAGGATATAGAAAACTAGCTAGGTTTTGTCAAATTTCATTTCCATGATAACATATATACTCAATATATGCCAAACACATTAATTGCATTTGGCGAGTTGCATTATGGTATAGAATAATATATAGAAATCTCATGGTACCATCTACAAGTTTAGAGCTCAATTTTGAATTTTTAAAGAAAGAGAGCATTCAATGCAGACACAAGGTCCACGATATGATGTGCCAACCGGCAGGAGAGATGGTCGGGTCTCGAATATTGCGGATGCGAACAACATGCCTCAGGTTCGCGAACCGATCAATGTGCTACGATCAAAATTTGCAGCCAAGGGACTTTCTGATAAGGATCTTGTTCTCCTATCAGGTAATTAATTCCCCAAAGTATTATTATAATGGGAAAAAAATGTGATTCCTATAGTTAATGTGGTTGGTTTGAACTCAAACCATTAATACCTAATGAACCGACCACATTTTCAATTTACAAGCTAAACTAGATACAAACAAGGGTATAGTTATATCTGATACCCAATAATTGTTATTTTGAACTTCAACAAATTAGTAGTCTTAGTACAATATTCTCATAACAGTCTCTTATTTAGAACTGGACTAAAGAAGTTGAGCAAATATATTGTAACATGTAGCGGCACATACTATTGGGACAACAGCATGTTTCTTCGTTGAAAACCGGCTTTACAGCTTCTCAACGAACAGCCAATCTGATCCCTCCATAAACCCCGGTTTCCTTCCTGAGCTCCAAGCGCAGTGTCCGCAGAACGGAAACGTGAATGTGCGTATCCCACTTGACCGTGGAAGCGGCAACACATTTGACAAACAAATATTGAGCAACATAAGATCTGGTTTCGCGGTGATCGAGTCTGATGCAGCGTTGTACCAGGATGACTCAACCAGGGCAGTAGTCGATTCGTACTTTGGGTTGTTCGGCGATCTTTTTGGGCCATCATTTGAGGAAGATTTCGCGGCATCAATGGTCAAGATGGGATCAATTGGTGTCCGAACTGGATCGGACGGTGAGATTAGGCGGGTTTGTTCGGCTTTCAATTAAAGCCTGGTTTTGTTTTTGTTTTTCGTACACGGTTCGGTGATTCATGTTTATGGTGTGGTGGATAGTGGTGTGTAAGTACATACGTGACAGAAGCATGTGTATATTATTTCAGACAAGTTAGTGCATGTTTATAATATGAAAACTGAAAAGGTTTAGATCAAATTAAACTTTACAACCTTGTGACATTTGTAAGGAGTGACAATGTAAATTGAAACTCTCTTTCATTATTATTTTATATATATATTTCCTACCTTTCTCTTTTCTCTTGAGCTCTTTTAGTTGAGAATTTTAAATATTTTATGTTTTAGGATATATGAAAAAGAATGTAATTATTTTGATGGAGTTGCGTGTATTGAGGAGGCTGCCGCTTACATGAGAGACTGAGACGTGTTTATTATCTAAGATTTTTATTTATTTTTTCTCAATATGACATCATCCTAATATTTTAACTGTAGGCTCGTTTCCTGAAGAAATTGGTGAAAATGGGCTTCGGCCTAGATTAATTATTTTCTCGCCAAGGCCCATTGCGAATTTGGGAAATTAAAATAATTTTCCATTTGGTTAGGTATGTTTAGCCCGTAACTCGAATCATATGTGTATCTTAATAATCATTCTTCAACTACGTGAAAATGTGACATTGGACGATAGGAATTTCGTCACCTGTGGTACCGCACGCTCAATTACTAAACTAATCAGTGTAACAAAATGCGGTGCATATGCGACTGCATATGCATATGCACCCTCCATCCGCATTAAAAATTCATATGCGGACTGCATATGCTGAAAACAGATTTAAACTAATAACCCATTAACGAACACAATAACTGAGTCCTCAGATCCGAAATGTTCAGAACCCACTATTTGAGTTCCGAACCCGGATCCGTTAAGATATGCAGCGCTGTCCGGCTTATTTTATAGAGCTCCAGCGCTTAGGTAATATGTATTTTGAGATTGTGGGACTAATTCAGGATGTACAAACTGGACTAGGGGCTGCTGGTTTGGGGTGCTGGACTTTCCGAAATTTTTATTTATAACATTTTAAAAAAATAAATTAATAAAATAACCATCGTTTCTGGTCAATTCTAAATCTAACACGGCCGCAGAATGCCAGAGCGGACCCATATGGGGGACCGCAGAATGCCAGAGCGGACCCTCATATGGGTCCGCAGAATGCCGGAGCGGCCCCTAGGGCCGCAGAATGCCGGAGCGGACCCTTTATTTTTTTATTTTAGAAATACGAAATTGTAATTTGTTAATGGTTATTTATTTAGTTTCGAATGGAGTTTAAATTGATTTTTGGTCGTATCGTATTTTAGATATGTCGTTGGTTTGAAATATTTTAGATATTTTAGATATGTGGTTTCTTTGAAATTCTTTTGTGTACTCTGAGATAATGAAATCAACAAAATAAATAAATAACAACAAAATCAAACAAATAAGAAACTAATCAACGAAATAAATAAGTATCTGACATAACATCTACCAATACTACAAATAAGAATCTAACAAAACATCTAACAGTAAAACAAATCAAAATCTACGGCTCTAGACTAACACCGTCCTTGCCTTCTTCTTCCTATACCCCCGACCCCGCCTGCAGAGTGGCGTCTCGTCAGTATCTGCGGAGGATGCAGAGTCGTCTGCCTGGACATCCGTAGACTGAACCGGCTCCTGGCGAACCTCCTCAATCTCGGATGTCTGCTGGACCCCAAGACCAAAAACTGTGGTCTGTCCAGACTCAGCCTGCGTGAATAAAAACTCCTGTCTGGCAATGGGGTCATCGTGGAGGGAAGGGTGAGGTACCTGCGGTGAGGACTGGCCAGGGAACGGCGGGATGGGCTCTGTCTGAACATACCCTGGCTGATAGGCAGGAGGTGCAGTCTGAGTGGGACTGTAACCCGGGGAATACAGTCCATCTCCCTCTGTGCCATAATCAGCGGAGATATCGAAGCCCAGGTCCTCCTCGTGTCCACCCTGTAGTAACTTACAAATTAGATAATGTATTGAATAAGAAAAGAATCACAGTTACGTATTTTAATTTAAATTATACCTCAGCAGGCATCCTAGACTGGGATCCCATGGCGTCATATGCGGCTCGGCGCATCAACTCGGCACCTCGGTCGAACGCCTGACCGACCGTCTCAGCATCATGGACGCCTGCAAACACGTCCTCATCACCAGTGTAGGGGACATAGACATCGGGCTCGTCAGATATGTCGTCGACCGCATCAACACCGCCCAAGCCAGCGCACCTCAGTAGAGAGTCGAGGTGCGCCATGTACCCACACTGGCACACCGCGGGTACGTTGTGCTTGAGGATGACCTTCCCGAGCCTCTTCCATCCCCTGGTGACGGCCATCTTAGCCCCTATGACGCAACTCTTGACAAGATATAATGCCTGAAAATTGAAAAAATTATGAAGAAGTTGTACAATTGTAAATATTAATAGTTTTGATTTGAAATTTCAAGTCAAAAATACCGTGGCTGCGAGAGGTGCGCCGGCGGGGATAATACCGTGGATCCGTCCTCTACGATCCCTCGGCTTCGGTACCCGCTCATGCGGGTTGTCGGTGATGTATCCCTCAATAAATATGGTGTACGCGCCGTGATCCTGGTACCAATCTCTGTAAGGTCTGTACGAATTACAACAAATGTTAGATATTCCAATCAAAAATCTATAGTTGAAGTTTTGAATTAATAAAATTTCTTACACTGGCGCGACATCCATCTGACGGTCGGGCTCGGCCAATGGGGGATCTGCAGATCCTGCCTCGAACACGTAATCTGCACGGGTAATCCCCCAGTCCTTGCCTGCAGTGGTCTCCCTGGGATGGTGGAACCCTCGCCAGACATCCTCGCTGATCGGTGCCGGGGGCGGAGCAAGCGGGCGCATCCCGAACTGTCTCATGACCCGTCCGGATTAATGGTGCTCGATGATCTATATATTTTAATACGTTAGACTGTTTTTATTAAGTTAAGTTGATTGTGTAAATAACTAGCATAAAGAAATTACGGTACCTGAAAACATATGAGCGACACCTCTGCACGCCAGAAACGTTCCTGCTGACGACATCGCTCCGGCAATATCTCAAGAAATGACCGATGTGCGCCATCCACCTCGACCTGGAAGTATAGATTTAATATCATATATCAATTCGAACTGGAATCATCTCTGAGATGCTCAATCTCCCAAGTGACAAACTCGGCATCATCTCTGAGATGCTCAATCTCCTGTCTCCAGAATGTGATGCCGAGAGACGCGCCATGCCCTGCACCCACCCAAATCTTGGGATAGCAGTACTTGGCGGCAAATGCAGGGCAGTTGTCCGGCTCGGGCTTGCCCCACTGCGGCACATCTGTCTTGCTGGCCAGGACTGGACGGCCAACAATCAGATGTGCGTAGGACCAGTGCTGTAGTAACATGCACGGTCCTATGAAGGTCTTGTTCTTCTTCAGGCAGGCTGTGTTAAGACCCCTTTACAAGAAAACAAAGTCATTGTTACTACACTACGATGTATACTATTTGAAAATATTTATAAGAAGGTGTTTCTTACCTATATAGGCATGCCAGCGTGGCACCTCCCCAGTTGAACCTGCCCACAGTGGACAGGTCGCGCAGAAGCTCGAGGTAACACAGCCGCACCTGATCTCCATGCGAATCCGGAAACAACCGACAGGTGATCATCTCCAAAATATAGGCGCGTAGATATCGGTCAATAACCACCTGTTAATAACTTTAAATTAGAACATTACTTACAAGAAAATAAATATAATACTATTTAAATTAAATCTTGTACAAGCAAATACCTGATCTGGTCAATCCGGAAAGACCTGGAATCTCGCCCGCAGCTTTGCCAAGCTGATGCAGCTGGGCGAGACCACAGTCTTCTCACCTCTCTTCTTCTCTTTCTGGAGATCCTCGTGCGAGATCCCCAACAGCTCCGAGCACAATGCCCAGAAGTCTCCGTACTCAACGCCCGTGACCGGCTCCCCAATAATAGTCATACCCCACAGGCAACTGACGTCCTGTAGGGTGACTGTCATCTCAGCATGGGGGAGATGAAAGGTGTGCATCTCGGGACGCCATCGCTCAACGAGGCCAGAAGATAAACCCTCGTCAGCATTCTCCTCGGCCATCTGGGATATCTGGTACAATCCCATCGAGCGTAAAATCCCCCCGTACGCCGGCTGGTACCGTAGATGCTGGCGGTTGTGACGAACCGTAACCGCATCCAAACCCTGCATTTAATTAAATAATCAGATCAAGTTCATTCATCAAAAATTCAGAATGACAAATTTATAAATATGACAAATTTACTTACCCCAGTGGCAGCCTCTAAAATCTGATGCTCCGCATTCGGATACCACAAGAAGTCGCTGACCCTGTCGGTGCGACTCCGGATACCCGGAACATCCGCCAATGCTGTCTCGATGTACTGAGACATCTCGTATGGCTTGGCTGTAGGAGCATGCTGTGTACCCCTACTGGAGGATGGTCTACTGGAGGATGGTCTACTGGAGAATGGTCTACTGGTACTCATGCTGTATTGGATAATTTTTGGTCAAATATGAGAGTTTGGTAAAAGTCCGGTTTAAATTTGGGTACAATTCTAATTAAATTTGGGTACAATCAAATTAAATTTGGGTACAATTTGATACCTCGCATATTTAGTCTATTTTAGGCCTGTTTTAGTACCAGATTCGTGCCATAATTCACCAGAATCATGTGCATTTCATCGATATATCTTTAGAATTTGGTACTGCTGAGTGTTTGTTTGTTTTCTGCAGGTTTGGAGCAAAACACACGAAGAAACGGCGATTCAGATGATGAGGTACGACCCTTACCAGGCTTGGTACGGGTCTTACCAGACTTAGCCATTTTTCAGCTCTTCACGCCTGGTACGGGCCGTACATAAAGGCGGCCTGACAGATTCAAATTTTGGCAGAGGCTATTTAAAGCGGGGAACTCTCCAATTTCGACAGACATTCCATTCCAGATCTATTTGAGAGCACAGTAAGAGAGAGAAAGAGAGCTAAGGAGCTGAGAGCAAGAAGGAAGGAAGAGGAAGAGGCGAAACTCGACGGATCTAGCTTCCTCCTCTCGATCCCTTCGATCCATGGCTATCTCTATCCCTCTTATTGTATTTTTAGATCAGATCATGTGCTGTGAGTAGTTCTTTTAGTTTCTAGGGTTAGAGATTGATTCTTGATTTGTTTTGACTTTCTTTGACTTGTATCTTGTATGAACTCTTTAGTTTGATTGATTGTGACTTACTTTGATATCTTTTGCTTTGCTTGCTGTGATTGTTGTATGATGTGCCTCTAGGTTTAGATCGAACCTATCAAGGTCGTGTGATCATCTCAATCTCTCATCCAAATCAAATGCTTAGGGTAGAATAGTTCGAATTGAAGCCGAGAGGTTGAATTCTCCTCTAATCGACAGATTAGAGGGTGCCTTAGACCTCCAATCAACCAGCTAGGGTAGATCTGTACCAACACACGAGAGTTGAGGTGTAGAAATCCCTAAAAGGCAATCAATTGCATTCCAACCTAGATCTTGATCCAACAAACGATGGTTGAGGGTTAGGAACCTTAGGTATGGTCAATTGAACCTTTCTAAAGAGTTTAGCACAAGGTACCAGCAAGGAAATGCATTCACTCGGACTGGTAGGGTCTGTTCTGGGAAGCCAGTACGGGTCTTACCAGGGTGGTACGGCCTTGCCTTACCAAGTGAAGTACGGCCTAGCCGTACCAACTTGGTACGGGCCGTACCACTAGAGGCAGATCAGAGATGAAGTCTGAAACCCTGGAAACGCCTTTTATCCATAATCAAAACACAATTTACATTTCTTCTAGCATTTTATTACATCTTCTTGAATTGTTTGATCTGACCCTTTAGGAAATTAAACACCAAACCAAACCTTTTTCACTTCTAGTTTTTGATTGAGTTCGATAGAATCTAACCTCGCAATTAACCGTTCCTGTGGATCGATACCCGAATATACTACACGATAGGGGTTGTGTACTTGCATCCCTTACTCGTGGAGTGTAAACGCGGTTTTAAAAGGTACGCCCTCAAGCGTACCGAAACTTGCGTTGCGCTTCTGCGCGAACACAATTCTAATTAACTTTGGGTACAATTCTAATTAAATTTGGGTACAATCGAATTAAATTTGGGTACAATTCTAATTAAATTTGGGTACAATTCTAATTAAATTTGGGTACAATCTAATTAAATTTGGGTACAATCGAATTAAATTTGGATACAATTCTAATTAAATTTGGGTACAATTCTAATTAAATTTGGGTACAATCGAATTAAATTTGGGTACAATTCTAATTAAATTTGGGTACAATTCTAATTCTAAATCCTAAATTAATATCTAATTCTAAATGCTAAATCTAAACCCTAAACCCTAAATCCTAATCCTAAACCCTAAACCTACATCTAATTACTACTCTACACTAAAAATTAAAACTAGAGAAGAAGAAGAAAACTTACCCGAGGTCGAAGGGATTGAAACTTGAAATGAGATGTTATGAAATCGGAACCCAGCGGCCCCTTATATAGGCTGGGGACCGCTCCGGCATTCTGCGGCTCCTGGGACCGCTCCGGCATTATGCGGCCCCCCCATATGGGTCCGCTCCGACATTCTGCGGCCGTGTTAGATTTAGAATTGACCAAAAACGATGGTTATTTTATTAATTTATTTTTTAAAAATGGTATAAATAAAAATTTCGGGCAGGACTTTACTGGACTTTGTAAAGTGGGTTGCGGATTAATACATCTCACTGCTTTGCTGGGCTTTGTTAAGTAGTCCTTTGAATTAACGCTCATTTAATAAAACTGCTTTGAACACGTGAATTAAGTCAGAATTATTATTGAACTAATGTGTTTAAAAATTAAACAAAGTATATCAAATACTTAATAATCAAGATAGATTAATAAAAGTTCGTTACTAAACATAATATAATAGATAGATTGAACTTTTCTTTTCTTTTCTTTTCTTTTCATTACTAAAATCCGCATATATACGTCCGCATAAAAATTCGCATATGCTGTATGCGGTGTCCTTCCGCATACCGCATGAAAACCACATTTAATAACATTGTCTCTAATTGTGGCACGTCCATATGCAAAATACAGCATTTTAGGTAAATTATATGTAAAATATTTTACTTCAAAGTAAATCATTACTTTTTTCTTTTCTTTTTTCCAGAAAAGATGATTAGGCTGAGAAGCCTTTCTGTAGATGATGAACAAACCACGAAGAACCAAAATGGAAGAATACAAACTTGAAGGACTATGAAATAGAAGTTGATATTGACAGGCAACGATATAAAAAAATGTACACTTGAAGGACTATGAATTAATGAGAAATTCGGTGGTTGTTGTAGGTTTGTGACAAAAAATTTGTATGAGAATTATATAGGTAAGATATAGGATTGGACATTTGTGTTTTTTGTTCTAAAAATATTTGTAACAAAATTTCTTTCCATCCATTACACCCCAAATCGGGAGGAAAACCGATTCTATTGATTATAATGATACAAGGTTAAACCTTTCACCTCCGATATAATTTTGTCAACCAAACACGATTCGACAGAAAGTTTTCTTTTCTTTCCATTCCCTCTCTTCTTCTACTCTCCATCCAAACAAGGTGTAAGTCATTAACGGATCTGAAGTATATCCTCTTCCTCTTCTTTGGCTGAGCGACGCGAGAGAGAGTTCTCGAAAATTGCGCAACAGATCTCTCTTCATCTGTGTCGCTTTCTCTGTTTGTCATTGAGATATTTAGAAACAGAGCGAGGGATATATAAATCAAGTGCTATAAACTACATTAAAAAGATGTTCCCTACAGATACACATTTTCACAGCTCCATTCTTTCTAATTTTCCTTCCTCTTTGAAATTTTTGTGAATTAGTTTATCATGCTATTCAATTTGGTTCCATGCACCACTCAATTCTTAATATTGCTTCCAAATTTTATGTCAGCTCCCTTTATGCAAATTTCACGCTGAAAATATAGAATGCTAGGGGTACAATTGGTTACCATGATAAGCAACCAATGAATGCCTCCATTTCGGTATACAATGGACGACACATTGCGTCCTCTTCTTCAACTATTGTTAGTTAGGCATATTCTTCTGTTTTGAACAGCACAAGGCATCCAATGATTCCTCTCATTTCAAATTAACCCCAATTATCTTTTTCAACCATGATTATACTAGGATTAGTGATTGCTACATTTTTTATATAAATACCTCAAATCTATATGTACACAGAGCATCAATACAATAAATAATTTGACAAATTCAATCCTCTCTCTCTCTAGCTTATGCACACCATTAAAGGAAACAACCTTAATCAATTGAATAATAGCTACAGATGTTCTTTTCAAGTTAAAATAGAAAGGTTCATTCTCACTTATATATTCTTTTTCCTGTCTTGCAATATGTGAACTCCTTCCTTGGTTTAAGTATAGTAGACTTTCCAATAACAAAAAAAAAAGGTATAGTAGACTTGGCCTACGTGCTTGCTTAAAATAAATAAATAGGAATTATAGGACAACTATTAGTAGCTGTTCCTTTCTCTTTTTTGTCAGAAAGAGCAACTCAGGAACAAAAGCAAAGGAAGAACTTGCAGCAGCAGGTGCTGTTCAGCAATTCAGGAACGAATATTCTATCATGTTTTGACCAACATTCAAACCCTGTTCTGTGTCGTTGAGGTACTATCATTGGTTCATTGTTTGTTACATACTAAATAGCTATGAAATAAGTACATTTCAAGGTTTATTATTTGTCATTTTATGTTGTATTCATTAGGTCCACAGGATACCGAAAGCATATGCAAATGAGCAAAAGCTAGAGTGTGTTGTGCTCACCAATCACAACTTCAAAAATCTATCGAATTGATTTCAAACGACGAATTCAAACCGTTGAAACCTCGCTACTTCACGAGTGATGTGTGTACATGCAATAATTTGAAAGTTTCAAATTCATTTAGTACAAAATCAAGTGATAAAAAAAATAAACTTTCTATAAGTTATTTTATACATTCATTTTTCATTATTATTTTTTACCGCTTAACTTTGTACTAAATAAATTTGAAATTTTTAAAATTTCGGATATACATGTATCACTCATGAAGTTGAATGATTTCAAAAGTTTAGATTTGTTATTTGAAGCAAATCCGATAGATTTTTGAAGTTGTGCTCACCAAACCCTCTTAGGGAGCATAACACAAGCTAGCTAATTTGCTCTATGCAAATAAAGTTCTATATCATATATTGTCTAAGGTGGCGCAGCATCATTAGTAAATTCGGGATTCGAAAACAATACATATATAATTAGTAATAGTTTGTTATTTCATAAAACAAATTATATATCAAAATATTGTTCATTTAAAAGAATTTCATAATGTTTATGAATAGCATGAGATAAATATTATGTTGTTCGTACAATTGGTCCAATTCGAGAATAATTCAGAAAGGTCACAAAAAAAAATAATTCGAATATAATGCAGTTAATATTCAGAAATTTTGTTAGTACGGTTAAACTTGCTTTTGTTTTCTTAATTGCTCTTCTTTTCCAATTATTTGGTCAGGCATGGCATGGGCTTGTTGCAAATTGGCCGTTCAAATCCTAATGGGTATTTGGAATGTTTTCTTTTAAAACAAAACCTTGCGTCGAATTAAAATGTGGACATCAAACTTTTTCTCTGAGAGATACAAATACTCGACTGAATAAAAATAGTCAGGAGGCCTGAACCTCTTTAATTTGCTTCATAAAAAAAAAAAAAAGAATGTTAATGCTGAAAATAGAGAATAAATAAAAGGAAACAATCAATCAAAAAGAGTAGGGGTGTCAATGGGTACGATACGGGTAGGGTGAAAATTAGAGTTTACCTATGCTTTATCCTACCCAGTGAGAATTGATCTTATCATATGCTTTATCCTTACCCAGTAAGAATTGATCTTATCCTACCTACTCTATCCTTATCCGTTAAAATTATCGGGTAACGAAATGGTAGTGGGTGAATAACGAATAATAATAGTATAATAATTAATTTATTATATTTTATAAATAGAATATCAAAATTCATTCATTTCACACATATACAATCATATTACTAATAATAATAAAACAAATGTATAATCAATTCCAACTAAATTTTTTTGTGACGTAATTAAGAGAATTTAAAAAACACGAATATCTTTTTGGATAAATTCAATTATTTAATTAATAACAAGACATACAAATAAAAGTAATATATTTAACATTTTTCTTATAGCAAAAAACATACACTAAATAATAAAAGTACATCACTAATTATTGCTCAAACATTATCATATGAAATATCAAACAAATAAATTTCACCATTACTAATAATTATTGCTCAAACATTATCATATAATTATATTTTATATAATTACCTTATAGGATAACGAGTACGAAATAGCTTTTATCCGTACCCTTATCCGTTTAGCTAACGAAAAAAAATTCTTATCCATATCTATTGCCGATAAGATAACGAAAACAAAATCTTATCCCTATCCACTTTATCAAATACAATACGGATAGAATAAACGGTTAAAAGAGTATCATTAACGCTCCTAAAAAAGATCATGGGGCAAACATGCGCATCAGATTTTCTTATATTATATCTGCTGGCAAGGTTTCTGTCGTGTGCCACCAATTTTTTTTTTCCTTTTCTAAGATAAGAATAGAAGGTAAGTATCTCAGTTTTTAATATTTATATAAAAAAAAAATCTTTAGGCAAATTCGAATCAGCATTTTATTATTTAAATAACGTTATTTTTAACTACTAGGCTAAACTTGGATTCTGTATTAAACTTGTATTTTAAATTTTTAATCAAAAGATAAAATTTGTATCGTGGTCCTGTAATATAATTCAAATAATTCAAACAAAGTAGAACTAGAAAATTTAAATTGAAACGCTTAAATTTAAAATATATAATATATATGTAACAATCATAATTTGAACTCAAATTTTCACAACAACGAAATAAATTTGAACCACTAAACTAAATAACACATTTAGTATTTTATAAGAATTATATAAAAACCTTTCAAAATGACTATTTTTTTTAAATTATGAGGATCCTTTGGTTTGACTGTAAATCTGTCCCTGAGTTCAAAGTACCGATCACGTTAACTTTATTTTAATTAAAACAAACTGAATTGCAAAATCTTATACTAACAAGCTGAACAAACTGAATTGCAAAATCTTATACTAACAAGCATTACAAGGAAAAAAGAAACCAAAACAAGAGAAGTACACACTAAACAAGTACGTATACCGTGCTAGGGAAAGGAATAACGGTTCTAAAATAATTAAGCTCGCGCTGATTACAATGATTATTTCAACCAAAACATAGACGAAAATTGAACATTAATTCTCAGTTTGGAGGGATGCTGTGACCAATGCTGGGGCTATGCCCCGGTGTCGTCGACGGCTGATTAGAGTCTATCCCCTTTGTCACATTTAAAGCCTCGGCTTCCGCCACATAGCCAGAATACCGACACGCACCGAGAAAGCCGCAATCTGATGCTACGACTTCCTTGTTTTCTACTAACCTTCTCGCGTTACTGGGCGTGATTGCTTGCATCAGAAGAACTACTAAAGCTACAGATGTGCAAATGGCGCCGCAATTCTTCCAAATGGATGCCATTTTTTTGAACTTCTATTTGATGCAAATTAAACAGTCAATGTTTAGACTTCAGGTGTCATCTGTGCATTGACTCCTTTTATAGAAGAGAGAAAGCCCACTGCAACCATTGAGTTGCTCCAGAGCCATGAGGAAGTTAATTAAGCATAATTTATGCGGGGATTCTCTGATGCGGTCATATTTACAATCATTTGTGTTGTTACTATAATTATATCCTCATTTTTTTTTTCTCTAATTTGATTGCAAGTGTTGAAGTATACTACAAGTACATCTTGAAAAAAAATAGCTTCTACTAGAAAATAACATGTATTTGATGAAAACAACAAGTTTTGTTGATTTTTAAAAAGTGCAATTTACAAAGAATGGTTAAGGACATAATATTATAAGATATTACATTATATTGTTATCATTCATTAGTTGCTATAATTTTAAAATATTTGTGTTGGATTAGAGTTAAGAGAAAACACATTTCGTAAAATTATTACAACGACCATGCATATGTTTATGGTTTGTCAAATTTTGTCAAGATATACTTGCTAAAAAAAATTCTGACATATTATAGAACAACTAATTATTAAGATCATATGCTATATTTCACTAAATACACTATATTGTATGTAGTAAAAAGCATTAAATTAACCCTGTAAACTTCATTTATTTTCAAAAATTGGACTGAAGGACCAAGGTCCTCCCAAGAGCAAAAGTGCATGAATTAATATTTATGACTAACCACACCATTAATGTTCCATTCCATTCCTGATACAGAAAAATCAGTACAACATGAGGGGCTTTAATATCAACCGTTGATTTCCGCAGTTTAGAAAAGTACACCCCTTTAATTGATGTCTCCCATTAGTTTTAATTTATTTTATATAAAATCGGAAGTGCCGAGCAAAAAAAAAAAACCAATAAGATTGAAGGTTGCTAATGTTCGCAATTACACAGATCGCATGTTCATTGCGGAGTTTACAATATAACAAAATAAAACATAAACCATGCATTAATTAATGAAAGCTTTATATCATGTTGTGTGTAAAAATTAGTACAATGCATACATAAATAGAGAAGCAGGGTCAGGAACAATTCATATCTTCATGCAACACACATTCTGTGGTGATATGTTGTGAGAGGTCAGATACAAGACTGTGTATAGAGACGAAACCAGAAAATTGAGATTGAGATGCTGAATGAATAAGTATCATGATATTTCATTTTATAAGAGATGCTAATAGTTATAATTTTTTTGTAAAAATTAAAGGACAAAAATGAAAAAAAGAATCACTTCATAGGGAAGTTTAGCCCCCTTTTTCTAATACATACTTCTGCCCCTGATTGTGTTACAGGGGTTACTCTAATTAATCTAACTTTATGTTAAAGTTTTTATCATAGATCGTCATGATAAGAAGCATATGTTATTGACATCAGAGCATAGTCTCAATGGCACATGATAGAAAATTTGAGGACACAATCATTTCCCCAAATATATTATAGACAACACTTAAGGAAGTAAAGATGAATCCTTTCTAATTCAGGCAAATTTTTTGTTGGGTTACTAAAACCGACCCAAACATTTCATGCGACTCCAGTTCAAGTTGTGAAGAGAATATTTGCTTTTAAGGCATTCAGAAATGGCTTCATGAGGTGCACTAAGAAAAGCTATTATTACTCATTCCTATCCTTGGAGTTCAATAGTTTTTATTTAAAGAGAAAACTAGAGGCCTCTAAATTTCATTAATCGTATGCATGTGATACTAAAAAGTAGTGAGAGAATGAAATGTTTACATTATTTTACTGTTTATTTCTCCCTATCTATTGCTAAATACTAGCTGACAAACTCGTTAGCTATCTCCGTCGTCATAAATTGCACCATTTTGATCTCTTCTCTGAAAAAAATTTGCATCTTTCTTTTCATATGACAAATTTTGAAGTTCAATAGTTGGTACTAAAATATAATATTTGACAATCGTAGCTGCCTCCCTGTTCCAAGTTCTAATGCGTGCCTGGTTCTTTATCTCCTCTACTAATAAATTTTGCAAGTATTAATACTGCATTAATTTTTTTATTCAAATTTATTTGCAAAATGAGCGTCGTACCGGGTTCGATGGAGACAACCCGTCCAACTAGAGGAGATAAAGAACCAATGGCAGATGTCCATGATGAATAGAATAACGGATCTGATTAGAACATGAAGCAGTAGTTCAAGCTTTTTTCAACTTTACTGGTATTTGTTTTGCTTTTTATTTCACTCGCCTGTTTACAGGAGCATGAAGTTGTTCAGGCTTTTTTCAACCTTACTTGGAATTTTTCTTTTTACTTTTTTTCAATTTACTGGTAGTTCTTTTGTTTTTGTTTGTTTTTGTTTGTTTTTGTTTCAGTAATTTTTTTTCTGTTAAGGGCTCCTATTATTTCTCCAAAAAAAAAAAAAACCAATTAGCACTTATATGGGCGTCGTGCAAATTGTCGCGTTTTTCTATCTTCTCATGCAAGACCTGTAGTGTATGTAACAAAATATGACAATTCGTAAAATCTAACAAAATATGTATCTAACGTGACACGATGCTACTGTAAAGAGCATGTATATATTACATATATCCCACACACCAACTCCTACGTACCACAAGGCGGCTCTACATGAAGTAAATAAGGTCAATTTACTTTCATTTAGTTTCAAAATTTATGTTTTATATTTAATTTTGAGTAAAATGTTATAGGCATTAAATGAATAGATATTATGAATGGAACTAGAGTGTTGTTGCTCCAAAATCTAATGGAATTGACTTCAAACGATGAATTCAAAACTGTTGAAATTGATCCACTTATTATATATTGTGTATACATGTAAAATTTATGAAATTTTAAATAAATTTAGTATAAAGTAAAAAATATGAAAAATAAATACATTAAAATTAACTTATAAATCCTTTGTTTTTTTACCTCTTGACTTTATACTAAATTAATCTGAAAATTTAAATTTCGCATGTAAATTCATCGCTCGTGAAGTAGATCGGTTTGAGCGGTTTGAATTCGTCATTTGAAACCCACTAGTACAGAAAACGCTACTAACCATGGTCAAAAAACGGACTTCTACACAGTTTTCGAACCGTGTCTACGGGAGTCGTGTACAATAGGGTTGCTAAATTTACATGGTTTTCGAACCGTGTACAAAAACACTAATCCTACACAGTTTTTTCTTCAAAACCGTGTATAATCCAAAAAAAAATCGCTGATTTTTTCACCAAAAGTTATCATACACGGTTTTTAAAGTAAAACCGTGTATAAAAACACACATCCTACACAGTTTTTAATAAAAAAACAATGAATAATTGAAGACTTTTTAAAAAAAAATCACATGAAACCCTAGATCTGAATTCAAATCAAACTCTAGATCTAAATACCAAAAACACTAAACTAAATTTTAAATATAAACACTACAACACTACATTTACCAATATATAAACAACAATTACAATTACATCACATATTATTAGTTACATGAATAACATTCTAACTAAAATTAAATGAAAATATAACAAAAAAAACCCTAGATCTGAGATTTCATACATAAAAATATGGTAAAGGACAAAAAAATCGAAAAAATAGAAATGAAATACTTAATCGGAAACTTCAACTCAAGTTTTGAGGCTCTTCCCTTGTTTTCTTGCAATTCTGAATTTGGAAAATGGCATAACAATTAGCAACGCATGCATCTTCTCGCAAGCTTTTTGAAAAGTGGTCATTTGCTGAAATCATACACTTGAACATCGTTTTATGGCTATTTGAAGTTTCGTCGTCGGAAATCATCTTTTTGGTGAAGATGTTGCCTCTCTTGCCTTATCTCTCGTCCTAGCCTCACTTATTTATATTTACTTGACTCAGAGAACGGCCATGTACAACCTACAAGGAAGAGATACTTTAGAAATAACTTGAAAAAAATAGAGAGAGATGCATTACAACAGGAATTAAGGTACTAATCGATGATGTGAAAAAGTTTGTATTTCTTTCATCACACACGGACTACACATTAAAACCATGTAAAAATTTTGGTACATCTCATATACTCTCATCCGAAAATGCGCTCCAGAACTTCCAAAAATGACCTCCAATATTCATATACGGTTTTACTGTTTACAACCGTGTATGAATGTTGGAGCACATTTATACACAGTTGTAAACAGTGAAACCTGTACAATTTGATCATATTTTCGGAGCAAATTTTCGGAACAGTGTTTTTTTCTTTGAACACGAATTTAGTGGGAATTTTGAACAAACGTGTATAATATACAATATATACTTTGCGTTTCTATACTAGTGAGCTAATCTGATAAGAGTGAGCTTAAGAATACCCTAGTGCTACTCTAGATATTATAGATATGTTCATAAAAATTAGAAGGACAAAAAAAAAGGAGGAACGACATAGAATTAATGCGGACTCAAAGAAGTTTCTCTTGTGAGCGGGGATTTTTTCTTTTATGATAGTAGGCCAAGTTAAGGGCTCACTAAAATTAACATTTTTTTAAGAGGATACTATATATATTTAACATAATCAAATAAAATATTAATATTAATGGGTATAAAGATCCTGCAAATTATTACATTTATTTTGTTAATTAATCAATCTCTTTCATTTAAGTTGTTAAAATAGACGGTCAATATTTGTTTTTTATATTTTCAAATATCCTTAATATGCTTTTATTCGTGATTGATGTCATTTTATAATAAATATACTAAGAAACTTGAAGTAGAAACCTTGTGTCGTACGTAGTGTTGTTATTGGACGAGGTGATTATTAGTTTTGTGATCTAGAAGCTAATAATAAAATGATTATATTTTAAGTTTTGTTTATGTAATTGAATGATTTGTTTATTATTTTATTCCTTAAGTATTTCATTACTTATAGATCATTTAGGTTGAGAACCTGGAATTATAAAACTCTATACATGAGTTAATAAATACTTTAAAGTATCTCTAGTCTTGGTAATTAACAAGGAACATTAATTACCGGTATAATATTAGCATTTGGATTAGATGATGATCACAATGAGTTGTGAATCTAATCAAATGGATACCTGATGGAGATCAGGGGATTGGACGTGACCAAAGTAAAACATTTAATATGAATTGTGTTTGTGTTATTAATATTTTATTTGTGTATGGAATTCTAAGGTACGAGATGATTGTTTCTCTCACATAAGAATGCATATTCGTGGGTATTATCCAACGCTGTCCGTAACTGGCAGTCATACAGATTCTACCTCAATATGTATCTCTTATGTGGAGAGATAGTAATTATCAAGAATACCAATGTCCCTCATGTAAATGAGTGATGATATCACTGGACTCCTTGATGAAATAATACAAGTATGTGCACATATGATTAAGGAGTTAATCATAATTACTAAATTATTTCGGAATCAAGAAACGAATGGATTTGCAAGGATGACACATTCTTACCTTGAATCTATTCATGATATCATGAGACATGGAATTGACATGAGGCAATTGTTGATTTAGGGATCGTGATATAGCAGGTACTTATCATATGTGTCTTTTGGGTAATTACAATGCATATTGCTAGGTCCCGCTTGTAATTTATGGAATCAAAAGGAGTTTCAGATTCTATTACCAAATGACATAGATCACACAAGGTCACACCAATAAGGAATTAATTAGAAAGGCTTCTTGAGTTATTTGGCATGTATGACATGGCTGATAAATTGAGTTCTCTATCTAAACATGAGATAAATAATTATGGAGATAATTATATGATGTTATGAATTTAATTAAATGGTTTAATAAAATCCAAATATCAGGAAAAATTAAAATGGGAGAAACTTTGTGAGCCACAAAAATGAGTTTTTGTGGGCAGCAAAGAGTTCTGTATTTCCACCACGATTTCTGTGAATAGAACTTAAAATGGGCATATCTCATCAACCGTAGCTCTGTTTTCAATGTTCTATGACTTTTCGGAAAGCTTGCGAGAAGATCTACAGTTTGATGTACAATAAGCTGTAGGTCTATACCGCATGAGGTATGCCCATGCCGCATGCGGTATCGCATGCACAGTGCGCTGTTGGGCCAGAATCGGCTAATTTTGGTCCAGATTAATTATGAAAATCATGGAGAACGTGAGAATCATGTCTAGGTCGGTGGGGACTCTTCTAAACAGCAAGAAAGCTATTTAAAGAGATCCCTACTACCTAGGGTTTCAATCTAATCATTACTCATCTTCCTTAGAGAGTCAAAACTTTGTCTCTCTCCAATTGTGATTTCTCATGTGTTGAGAACCCACAAACTCTAGAATGAAGATCTAGTTCTCTTGAAGGATAGGGATTAAGGAGCAACCAAATTATTACTCTCTAGCAAGAGGAAACTTTGGTTTCTAATAATTAATTTTTTGGTGGATACCGTGGAGGGCTTCTACTTTGAAGTCTCAACTTAGTGCAAGGCGCTGCAAGGCATCAATCACTATTAGCATCGACAAAGAGGTGAATGATCTTCAACCCTACATCTCAATGACCTTTCTTTCTTGTTTGGAGATAAGAAACAAAAGGTATGATGTTTATTTATTTGGAAATTTGATTTGGTTTAATTTCAGTCGCACATGATTATCTCTTTTGGTACTTTTCTTGTCAAAAATTTAAAATTCTGCTGCGTTAAGTACCATAAGAACCCTAAGTGACCCTATCTAGCTAGACTTAATTTCAATTATTTTAACGGGCATACCGCAAATAGACATTAGTTAATTTTACTCATGTTCTAATCTTTCCTCTTTTGGAGCCGCTGGTCTACACAGCATCCATCCAATGTAACGATATATATATATATATATATATATGATGACTATAAGAATATAAGAATATGTTGTACGAATCATAATATACATGTATGTATGTGTCCTTTGGATTCTAAAACACAACTGAGGCTTGATATTTTCGTGCTGTCGTCTATTATAATAACAATTTCAAATTTTATTGGCTAGAATTAAGCATGGTGTTCTTGAAGGAAAGAAAGCAGTCAAAGGCCATTGATGGTAGACAAGAGGTGAAGTAAGCATCTTAGTTCATACTTAAGCCAAACAAATGTGGAATAAATAATAGAAGTAAAATGGATTAAAATATAAATTAATATGAAATCCAAATGTTCTATTTCAGCTTCAATTTAGCCAACTGAGCCAAAAAATGTGCAAGCTACGTCCCCAAAAGAATATGACTTGACCAGCTAATGCCCTTCTCTACAGAACCAACAGTAAAAAAGTTACTTTACTTCTTCATCAAGTGGATTAACTTATTCTGTCTGTGGGCCCTATTGTTATGTACAAATTCATTTTCTAATATCTTATTCCTCCATGCTAGTTAATCTAAAACATGACTTAAACTGTCAAACGAGGTGTAAAATATAAATAGTAAGATGTAGCAAGCAACTTAATTCTGACTACAGAATACGTTAGGAGTTGTAAAAGTTTACATTAGTATTACATACTAGGGATTAATTAGGGGCGGAATTTGAAAAATTTAGATAGAGGAGCTAAATTTAAAATGCATAATGCATGGTTGAGACTTGAACTCAAGTATTCACAATAACAAATTAAAACTTTAACCACTAAGCTACAAGTACACATGTAATAATTTATGAGGGAAGTTGAATTATATAAAATCATTAAAAAATTTAAAAAAATTAAATTAATCAGTATACATGATTAAAAAATTTAAATTATCGGAATGGTTAAGCACTCCCTTAGCTATACCTAGATCCACCCCTGGCCTACTATAGATGCGAAAAACACACAAGGAAATTAATTTATTTTTGATAGTGCAATATAATTGATTAAAATTATATATAAATTTTTTTAGTATTTTATAGATAGGAAAAAATCATAATTACAAGACGGTCAATTAAAAAAAATTATTCAATACAGATTTAATTTGTTTCACCTATAGAGTGGGGACGCAAATATATCTTCTATGTTTAATCTACGTGCCTGGTATATTTTTTCAAAAATCATGTTAACATTGTATATTTATTTTTCCAAGATAGTAATAAAAAATTGGCACTGCGACAAGCTTAGAGTTAGATGTAATAGCGAAAGGGGGGCTTGGGTATAATTGGAGCCTTTCTAATCTTATTAGCGGATCTCTTTAATATCTAAGAGGACTTGGATAGTTTTTCTAGTTACAAGAATCGGTTGATCCGAGTAGCTCTTGTGTAAATATTTTTTTTATCAATATATAACTTAGTGGAAACTTCCACTAACCTTCAAAAAAAAAAAGCTTAGAGTTCACCACAATTAATAGAAATTCAAGTATAGTTCTTTAATAATCTGCGTCGATATATTTCAATTTTTTCAAAAATTATGTTAACATTGTATATTTATTTTTACAAAATAGTAACCCAAAAAATCGACATTGCGACAAGCGTACAGTATACCACATTTAAGAGAAATTCAAGTATAGTTCTATAATTTTTTTTTGGAGCAGGTGTGTATATATATTCAAGGGAAAAAATTTAGTGTACCCATATACATTTTTGAAATAGCCAATATTCTCATCAAAACACCATAACAGTCAATATCCCCATACAAATTTCAAATTCTTTCTTCTATCTCCTTTTAATCATTTAATTTTTTATTAAATTATTTTAAATTTTAAATTGACCATTATGTCATTTTAATTTTAATGGAGGTGGCTGTACCTTTCTTCTCTATTCTTCACAACTAATATTTCCTTGGTATTATTTGAAGTAGAAGAAAAATTTCGCCCCAGATTTTGCAGCGTCTGTGTGCCTCTGTCACCGCCGATGAGGGAACCAAGGCGGGTTTAGTAAATGTTTTTCTCTTATTGGTAGTCCAAATTTTGCAGGTGTATTCATTACCTACCGCTTTTTTTATTAATACTCCAAAAAAACCAAATATCAAATTTGTTCTCAATTTCAATTTTCTATTAAAAATACTCCGACCGCCTCTTCACTAGACGGTCCACTGTTCATACCAAACCGCCCCACTGTGGGGCGGTTTGGTATTTTTTTTTTTTTAGAGACAATATGAATATCAAGATGCTAAATTATAACGCTAAAAATTCGGATTTTTTTTGTAAATATTTGTTAGATTACTTTTTTTGATGTATAATTAGCATATTTATACTAGAATACGCTAAATTACTTGAAATTATGTTAAATTACGTTGAATTACACTAAATTAAGTTAAATTACGCTAAATTACAATAACTTCGCTAATTATGCTGAAATACGGTAAATTACGCTAAACTACGCAAAATTACACTAAAGTAGACCGATTTTGTGCCATATTTCATGAATCATAAAAAATAGTAAAAAAATTTCGAAAATAGTAAAAATTGGTATTCTACAAGTTCATTATGTAACTAATTTACTGAGCTACGTAGATTGAATAATAGAAATGAAAATTTTAATCGGAAACTTCAACTCAAGTTTTGAGGCTCTTCTCTTTATTTTTTAGCAATTCTGAATTTTAAAATCCGGCATCGCAGGCACTGACGCATGCGTATTTTCGCAAATTTTCCGAAAAGTTGTCATTTGCTGAAATCGGACACTCGGCCGTTTGAAGTTTCGTCGTCATTTTTCGCATTTTCAGTGAAGATATCATCCCTATTCATATGTAATTTAGCGTAATTTACCGTATTTTAGCGTAATTTAATGTAATTTAGCGTAATTTAACGTAATTAAGTGTTATTCAGCGTAATTTAACATAATTTCAAGTAATTTAGCGTATTTTAGTATAAAATATGCTAATTATACATCAAAAGAAGTAATCTAACAAAAAAACTCAGCTACTGTGGGTATATTTATTAATAAAAATATCGGAAACTAGGGTTTAGAAATTAGGGTTTCTTTTAAACATCATTATGTGAAAATTGTAAATCATTTAATGTACGGTAATTTTTAGGGTTTAGGGTTTTAGAAATTGTCCAAAATAAGAGTTTAGGGTTTAGAATTTAGCGTAATTTAAAGTAACTTAGTGTAATTCAACGTAATTTCACATAATTTCAAGTAATTTAGCGTATTTTAGTATAAAGATGCTTAAAAGAAGTAATCTAACAAATATTTCAAAAAAAAAATACGAATTTTAGCATTAGATTTTATCATCTTGCTATTCATATTGTCTCTAAAAAAAAAATACCAAACCGTCCCACAGTGGAGCGGTTTGGTATGAACAGTGGACCGCCCAGTGAAGAGGCGGTCAGGTATTTTTAATAAAAATTTGGGATTGATGACAGATTTGATATTTTGTTTTTTTCAAGGGTATTAATAAAAAAAAGCGGCATTACCTGTGACAGCTCCACGTCTCCGGTGTTACTCTAGACCCCTCACAATTACAGGTACCAATGTCTATTGGTAGTATGTATTAATACTACAAAATTGCAATTTGTACTTGAGACGAAATTGTGTGGTGCACATAAAGAATTTAATTTTTGATATATTATTTCGTTATGTGTTTGTCAGCAATCAAGACTGCTATTGTCGATTGCCCTAAAAAATGAGATATGCAAAAATAAAAATGTTATTTTCTGTGTGGTGAAAATGCCCAAAAGAAATAAAAAATATGCTTTTTTTCTTTATAATCTTTGATTGGCTGGATCAATTCATGGTGTTGTTGTGCATAGAAATTGAAAATTCAGCTGTTGCTCTCTTGTTATCAAATGAAAGAATTGAATTTTACTGAACTCCTCTCCTTATCACTGTCACCGTAGTAGCACCCAGAGGCAAGCATGGCTGGTTAAAACCTGCAATAATATGTTGATTCCTTAATTTCAATACGAAACATTGAAATTAAGAAACATTATGTAGTAACCAAGGGTAGATTATATTAAAACCCAAAAACTAAAAACTAAAATTTTGCTGACACAACAGCATCCCTAGAAGCCAAAAAGGCAATATTGAGTCTAAGAAAAATTGAAACTACCCTTTTGTAAAAGAACTGGTACCAGTACTCAGTTTACTTCCAGGTACTAAAAGAATGGCACATGATTGAATAAAGGATAGGCAGAGGACGGTTTCAGAGACCTTAGGGTTTGGAAGAGTCTTAGTTTTACCAGTGCTCAGTACTCATCCAATCAATATACAAATAAGGACTAAATCCTTATTTTTCCTTAAAATCCATATCAGTACTTAGTTGTGATAGTAATTTTTTGTATTTCTTTTTGTTGTGTATAAGATGTACAAACATTAGTTTGTCTTTTGAAATGGATCTTTAGCTCAAACATTTGGACAGAGTTCCTAAATCTTCATGGGAATGATGGTTTGAATCCATCAAGATCCTTATATAATACGTAATTTCGTAATTTGAATTATCAATTTTTACAAACAGATCCTCAAACTTACTAGATCATGAATATTGAAAGTGTCAGGGCATCATTTTTTTTCACATTTTGTTAGAGATAATAGCATACATGTCTAGCGCCATTTTGTAATATCATAGGACCAAAAACATGCCAGGGTTCAGACATAGTGTCTGAGTGTTGTTTAGGGTGTCTAAGTATTTGGATTTGGTGAGGGGTTAACGTTCATCCCCTTATTTGCTTATGGTGTGAAGGACAAGGTGTTGTAATCTGAGTTTGACCCCTTTTTTATTCAATTTTTTATATTTCATTATGGAAAAACATGTATGAATCATGTGCAAGCCTGTATCTAATGTTCATGATTGGCTTCATAATTTTTTACAAGATTCTAAATAGCTTATTTCCTCAAATTTTAACTTATGAAGGGCAGTTCTGGCATTCACAGACATGATGTTTTGTTATTTTTGTATAGAACATCTCACAACTCCAAATTAGGCGTTTTTGGTCACTAAAATTCTAGGATGTCGTGACCTACATCCTTAAGTAATTTCAACCTATTTTGTGATCTTGAGCTATATCAAATTTGAGTGTTTCTCAGGATCAGTTCTGTACCAGCTGTACCAGTTTTTTTTTTTTTTTAGTATTTGAACTTTAAAAGGCCACCAAAAATTACATAAAAATCCTAAATGGAAATTTATGTTTCTGTGTACTCATGAAAGTGTGCTTTATCAGCGTATAAAGCAGTTTTGATTAATTCATTACATGGCTTGGTTCAGCTGACCTTGCTACCTGATGCAATGTTTGGGCATGCTTAAAGTTTGTGTTGGGCCTTAGTGAGCATGGACACTAAGCTAACAAGAGAAATTTAGAGATTAAAAAGGAAGAAACTGAATTTTAAACCAAATTTCATTTTTAACATGTTCTTAGACTTGTATTAGAAAGAGTGAAGATGTTTTTGCAATAAGGACCTTATGGTTATTTCTATTTACATTTTTTGTTTACAGAAAGAAATGAATAAAGATTTTTATGAAGAGATAAAGCATAAATCAATTACATTTCACAACAGAAAAACGAATAGAAAAAAATAGATGCTCAACCCACATACAAATAACAACCAAATTCCCAACAACAATCAGATACAAAAGTTCAATAAATTACATATAAAAAACCTGTCAATACATAACAAAAGATACTGGTACTGTTCACAATATCTTAGAACTTCCAATTCAAAACACAAAATGAAATTAAATAAAGTAGAAAGCTAAATATTTTATTCTTGAAGACAAGCTTTTTTCTTTGATCCAGCTTTATCTTTGCTCATAACTCTACAAAAGAGCACAAATTAGAGCAATTGTATAATATCAATGAATTGCAATCACAGCCAGATCACCAGGTATGCATTTGAGCATCACTTAAATGAAAAAAATTCTCATTTTCTCATTTCACATGCAAATCAAGGAAAATAAATGTTTATATGAAACCTGCTTGGAAGAACCTCCCAATTTTGGATATAAAATAGTTTGATAAATATCCATCCTCACTGCAGCCAAGTAATTACTGACTTTACACAATAAAAAACAAAATAAAGAACCAAACAATTATCCTTCACAAGTAATAACATCCACATTTTCACTACAAATTTGACAACTCAGAAGCATATCAAGAGCCTCTAGCTCTGGCTTGTCTAACTAATAATTCTCATAAAAAAAAATAGAAATTGGAAAAAGAAAAGGAATCATGAGAAAGATCACCAAATATGCATTTGGGTATAGCTAGAATTATTTGAATTACTAGTAACAAAAGAACTAACTTCCAAATTAGAAATTTCAGGCTCAACTAAATGAGAAAAGTCACCGAGTCTTTTCACGGATTCAACTAAATCGTCAAATGAGAAAGGTCACTCTTGCAGGTGATAGGTTTAATTTATATATATGTTCGATCAGGTTTTCATCGCATAATAGCACCAAATATCATGTATTTTAGTATAACTTAGGATTAAATACCCCTAGAATCGAGTTACTGCATTTGTCTATGTGAAATTCGCAGGAAAACAAGAAAAAGGACCAAAGTGCGGACGCACTTAACTTTAGTGCGGCCGCACTAAGCACTTAGAAGAAAATCCAAGGTCCAGCAAGCCCCAGAGGAAAAGTCCGAGAGGAATGCGGACGCACTAAATATTGGTGCGGACGCATTTCCTACTTAGCCGAATTTTGGTGAAGAAATCCAGCAACTTAGAAGAAAATGCGACCAGAGTGCGACCGCAGGGGACCCGCATTTTCTACTTGGAGAAATTTCCACTCCTGAGCCAAAGAAGAACAGAAAAGTCCGAGAATAATGCGGGCGCACTGGGAAGCAGTGCGGACGCACTCAGCACTTAGGGTGGAATTCAGAACAGAAAATGAAGCGCGTGCGACCGCAGTGCGGGCGCACTTGGGCCGCATTCAGCCTAAAAACTGCCATTTTGAGGATTTTTTATTTTCGGCGCATCAGACCACGTCTCAAAAGGTGGAAAATAGAAGGTGGAAACGTGGGGACACGTTGTGACAGATTTAGAATGATTCCCCACGTCCATATGCTCCAGATCCATTATAAAAGGAAAGGAATTTCTTCTCCATGGGGATCACCATTCTAGGAGAGATTTTCACGAGATAGAGCATCAAGGAAGGAGCGAATCAAGAGGAAGGAAGGCGAATTCTCACAGCAATTGCAAGGAAGGCGAAGGTTTTGATTAGGGAAAGGGTGTATTCTATTTCTCTAGTTAGTTTCTCTTTGTCTTTACTTATTTTGTACTTGAATTCATGATGAATACTTGCATCTCCATGAGAGGCTAGTTTCTTTCTAGGGGTTTAGGTCATGTAGCATGAACTTGTTTAATTCTATTTTACTCGGATTTTAGTTTTTATTATGATTGTTTGATTTGATGTTAATTTCTGTGATTTATTATTTGTGATGTTCCATGATTTGTACTTGAATTGTAGCGTCCCGCTTTGATCATTTAGACCCAAAGTAGATTAGGATCATATAGGATAGTGCAACTTGTTGTGCTTGACTTGTAGCGTCCCGCTTAAGTCTTCTTGATTAAAAGTAGATTAGGATCATATAGGATAGTATAAATTGTGATTGCAAATACCTTGGGGTTTGAATATTGAAGCGACCGAACTCTATTATTCAAATCTGGAAATATAGAAATTAAGATTAGGGTGTGGCGAAGGACTTAGCGGTGAAGCCAAAACTTGATTGGGACACCTTAGAACAAATATCGATATATACACTTGAAGCACGTGATTAAATATCCCTCTAGGTTAGTGACAGCCCTAGAATTCGAGGCACATTAATCCGTCCACCCAAGGTATTTGTATTAATATTTGTTCCAAAGGCTAACTTAGGTTAGAAACCCCGTCATAATCAAACATGAATTTAAACAAACCGAGTAGATAGAATTAGCAAGGGATTGTGGACCGAATACCCCTAGACTTCTCAAACTTGATTGTCACCCGATTTTATTGCTTTTTGTCACGAACTTTTAATTACTTTAATTTTCCTTCAAACAACGATTTTACACAAACCCCCCCCCCCACTTTACTTTTATTGTTCAGTTTTAAAAGTAGTTTTCTTTATTAAAAATTAGTGTTTCCCTCTCTCCCTGCGGATCGACACCTAAATATTACAATCGATAGGTTGTGCGCTTGCAACTAACCTATTCTTTGAGTACGAAGGTTTATAAATTTTAAAGGCAAAAAGAGTACCAAATCATTATATCTAAAATACTCAACAAGCTTTTTGGCGCCGTTGCCGGGGAGAATAGGATAGATACTAGTTTTTATTTTAGGAAAGTACTTTTAATTCTTAGTTTCCTTATTTACTTTCGAGAAAATTAAAAATCCAAAAATAATTTATTTCCTTTTTTACAATTTCTGAAATTTACTTTCCTTATTTAGAAAAAATCCAAAAATATTTTACTTTCCTTATTTAATTTTCTGCACTTTACTATTCTCTATTTCTATTATCTATCTTTCACATCACATCTCTTCTCTCATAGGTTTAAGCGCTGGCACCGGTCACAAGAAGTCAAACCGCAAAGATCAAAGCCGGCGAATCCTCTCTTTCTCAACCAATGGCGGGTCTAGATCCCGAACTAGGCATGCCACGCAACTTTGGAGAGGATGAATTTCCGGAAGGCCTTATCAATCAAGGCTTTCACGATCTCAATAACAATCCGCCACCTCCTCCTCCACACAACAACCAATCACCACCACATCCACACAACAACAATAATCCACCCATTCTCAATAATAATCCTCTCTTCGGTGTCAATCCAAACAATAACGGAAATGGCCGTAATCGCCAACAAGGCCACCGCTTCGGTTTCATTCCTCAAGGCCAAGATCCACGCGAAATCAAGCCCTCTCTCATCCACTTGCTTGGCCAAAGTCAGTTTGGGGGAGCCCTAAACGAAGATCCACATGCCCACTTGGCGGTCTTTGAAGAATCTTGCGGAACCTTCGCTAGAGAAGGAGAAGAGCTCGACAACCTCAAGCTCAAATGCTTCCATCTATCCCTCCGTGACAATGCAAGGACCTGGCTAAGGACCGTGAATCGGGATCACATAAGAAGATGGGACGACATGGAGAAGTTATTCTTAGGAAAATACTTCCCTCCATCCAAAACCCAGCACTTTCGAACGAAGATCACGACGTTCAAGCAAGCCGAGGGAGAGTCTTTGACCGAGGCATGGGATAGATGGGCCGAGCTCCAGCGCTTGTGCCCTAACCATGGCCTCGACATGTGGTTGCTCTTTCAATTTTTCTTTGCAGGTTGCACGATAGCCACCAAGACCCATTTGAATTCAGCCGCCGGAGGTAATATGTCAAAGATGGATCCTGAGCAAGCCATGCTAATGATTGAGGACATGGCGATCAACCAAAGGGAGTGGACGGCCGAAAGGGGTGGACGAACCCAAACCACACCGGGAATCCTGAAAACCGATGAAGTTACCGCCTTGAGAGCCCAAATGGAAGCCTTGCAACATCAAATGGCACAAATGCAAAACGCCAAATCCGTGACGAACAAGGCTTCATGCGGCATTTGTGGAGAGTCGACTCATATCACCGCCGATTGCAAAGTCCTTTTAGAAGGAGAAGAAGTCGAGCAAATCAATGCAATGTTTTACAATCAAGGTGATAAGAGAAACGATCCGATCTACAATAAGGTTAGGTCTAACGATAATTTCAATTCGAATACATATAACCCTAACACAAGGTGGAACCATCCAAATTTCAAGTGGAGAACTGAAAATGAAAACTCAAACTCAAACCAATACCAAGGCAATTCAAATCAATACCAAAATCGGTCAAACCAAAACTCGTACCAAGGACCCTCTCAAAACAACAAATTAGAAAAATTGATAGAGGGCCTTGTTATCTCTCAAAACGAGTTCATGAACCAACAAAGAAGCACCAATACCGATATTTCGGATTCCTTGAGAAACATGAATAATATATTTGAGTTTTTAGAGACCAAAACAAAGATGCTAGAAACACAAATTGCACAACAAGCATCTTCATCCTCCCGTCAACAAGGGACGCTTCCGGGCAAACCCGACATCAACCCGAGAGAGCATGCGAATGCCGTGACCTTGAGGAGCGGCAAGGAGTACGAAGGACCTACCATGCCCAATGAAGAGGAGCAGCAACCTCCCAAGGAAACACACGACGTTGCAATTCCCCTTGATGCAACCGCAGCACCTACAAGAGTGGATGCACCGACATCGGAAAAGCATCAAACAATGGGTAATTCTAGCTCCACAAAGGTAACGAATGCTGAAACTCCTAAGTACATTCTCCCGCATAGGTTTGTACCTTTTCCTCAAAGGTTAGTGAAGCAAAAATTAGACCAACAATTTGCCAAATTTGTAGATCACCTCAAGAGGTTAAATATCACCATCCCTTTTACCGAAGCAATTACCCAAATGCCCACTTATGCAAAGTTTTTAAAAGAGATTTTGTCCAACAAAAAAACACTTGAGGAAGTGGGTACGGTGTTCCTAAATGAGGAGTGTAGCGCCCTCTTCTTAAATAAGCTACCTCCAAAACTTAAGGACCCGGGAAGCTTTGTCATCCCATGTAAGATAGGTGATACCAAATTTGATAGATGTTTATGTGATTTAGGGGCAAGTGTTAGTCTCATGCCAAAATCGGTATATTTAAGGTTGGATTTAGGGGAATTAAAACCAACGAGAATGTCCTTGCAATTGGCCGATAAAACGGTAAGGTTTCCCGATGGAATTGTGGAGGATGTCATTGTCAAAATAGGTGAGTATTTTGTGCCGATTGATTTCGTGGTTGTGGAAATGGAAGAGGACACTCATACCCCTATCTTGTTAGGTCGTGATTTCCTCATAACTGCAGGTGCCAATATCGATGTTAAAGAAGGAAAAATTTCCTTTGACATTGGTGGAGAAAAGGTCGACTTCCACATGTTTAAATCTATTAAATTTCCTTCTAATGATAATGACTCAATATGTAGGGTTGATGTTTTAGACTCTATAATTGATGATCATCTAGATAGGATGATGAAAGGAAAACAACTGGACGAAATCCTGGAAGAAACCGACCTCGAAACAGGAGAAAAATGCGAAAACAACCCTCAGTGCGTCCGCACCAATCCACAGTGCGTCCGCACTTTCACAGAAGAAGAGTCAGATGCGCCAGACCGAGCGCAGTGCGTCCGCACCAGCCCACAGTGCGTCCGCACTTTGCCAAATTCAACCCCCGTGCGTCCGCACTCCGCCCGCACTAAAGCCTCAGATACCCAAATTTCACTTATCCAGGCGCAGTGCGTCCGCACCAGCCCACAGTGCGTCCGCACTCAGGCCCAAATAGCTCAGATCGAAGCCAAATCGACCAGTTCCGCACCACCGAAGGTCGAACTCAAGCCCTTGCCACCTAATCTTCGTTATGAGTACCTGGGGACAGATGAAACATATCCGGTGATAGTCAATTCCGAGCTCAACAAAGATCAAACCGAGAAGCTCCTTCATGAACTAAGATTGCATAGGAAGGCTATCGGGTATACAATCGATGATCTAACCGGAATTAGCCCCTCCTTTTGCATGCACAGAATCTTAATGGAGGATGATCACAAGCCTTCTATCGAATCGCAAAGAAGACTCAACCCGAATCTCAAAGAAGTCGTAAAGAAGGAAATCATCAAACTCCTAGATGCCGGCATCATCTACCCAATCTCCGATTCAAAATGGGTAAGTCCGGTTCATGTTGTGCCAAAGAAAGGTGGTACCACAGTGGTGAAAGGCGAAGGCGACAAGATGATATCAACAAGGGTGGTGACTGGTTGGCGAATGTGCATCGACTACCGCAAGCTAAACAATGCAACAAGGAAGGACCATTTCCCTCTACCATTTGTCGACCAAATGCTCGAAAGACTCGCTTACCATTCACATTTTTGCTATTTAGATGGGTATAGTGGTTTCTTTCAAATTCCAATTCACCCCGATGACCAAGAGAAAACAACATTTACTTGTCCCTATGGTACGTTCGCGTACCGTAGGATGCCGTTCGGTTTATGTAATGCTCCAGCCACATTCCAAAGAGCCATGATGGCTATATTTTCTGACTTGTTAGAAAATTCTGTGGAAGTTTTCATGGATGATTTTTCGGTATTTGGTACTTCATTTGACAATTGCTTGACTAATTTAATCAAAGTTTTATAACGTTGTGAGCAGGTCAATTTAGTACTCAATTGGGAGAAATGTCATTTCATGGTGCAACAAGGAGTTGTCCTAGGCCATGTGGTATCATCCAAGGGGTTGGAAGTCGACAAAGCCAAGGTGGAGGTGATAGAGAAATTGCCATATCCAACATGCGTCAAAGATGTGCGAAGCTTTCTAGGACATGCGGGATTCTATAGGCGATTCATCAAAGATTTTTCGAAAATTTGCAAACCTCTTACTAATTTGACAATGCAAAATGTTGAATTTAAATTTGATGCACCTTGCATTGAAGCTTTTTGCAGGATTAAAGAAGCACTAATTTCAGCTCCAATTCTCCGACCTCCGAATTGGGATGCTCCTTTTGAAATTATGTGCGATGCAAGCGACTACGCCGTGGGAGCCGTCCTAGGACAGCGAGCCGACAACAAGCCACATGTGATCTATTACGCAAGCAAGGTATTAGATGAGGCTCAAATGAATTACACCACAACCGAGAAGGAATTTTTAGCGGTAATCTTCGCCATCAACAAATTTCGACAATATTTGGTGGGATCTAAGGTGGTGGTGTACACCGATCATGCGGCAATCCGATTCCTTCTCAACAAGAAAGATGCCAAACCACGCCTAATTAGGTGGATCCTCCTCCTCCAAGAGTTCGACCTAGAGATTAAAGACAAGAAAGGGACCGAAAACTCTGTGGCGGACCACCTTTCACGCATCAATAACACACCAAAAGAAGGAGACTTGCCGATCGACGATTCATTCATTGATGAGCAGTTATACGCGGTACAAAGTTTAGACGCCCCTTGGTATGCGGATTATGTTAATTATTTAGCATGTGGGTTGGTACCCCCGGAACTCTCTTACACACAAAGGAAGAAATTCTTTTCAGATGTTAAAAACTATTATTGGGATGAACCTTTGTTATTTCAATTGAGGGTAGACGGTATACATAGGCGTTGTGTACCACAAGAAGAGGTGAACCAAATTCTCCAATGTTGCCATTCATCCGCCTATGGAGGACATGCCTCAACCGACAAAACTGCAGCAAAAGTTCTTCAAGCCGGATTCTATTGGCCGACAATTTTCAAAGATACACGAGAATATGTGCTTAAGTGCGACAAGTGTCAACGAACCGGCAACATATCAGCAGGTCAGGCAGGCTTAACATGGAGAGATTAATCAGTACAGAGAACGGAGGGGGAGTATAGGTGGAGAAGAGAGAATGAAAGTGGGAGTTACGGTAAATTCATTTTGTTTCACCAATTTCAACTAAATCCTCAAAATCAAATTTTCTAGCGAAGAAAGGAAGGGAGTATTTACGATAGACGGAAGGAAATATTAAGCGTGAAGAGGAAGCGTCTTTCATTTTCTTCTTCTATTCAATCATGTTTAAACACTAATGAACATGTCCATTTACAATCAGAGAGGCATACTGGTCAATTTAAATTTTAAAATAATTTAATAAAAGATTAAATAATTAAAAGGGGATAGAAAAAAGAATTTGAAATTTGTATGAGAATATTGACTATTATAGTGTTTTGATGAGAATATTAGCTATTTCAAAATTTTGTATGGTACAATGGAAATTTTCCCTATATTCAAAAGGTACTTAGAAAAGCAGTACATAGCAAAAGTCACCTATGCTTTTCAATATATTAAAACCCCCTAGATATAGATTTGACCAAATGGGCATGACAACGGATTGGCATCCCGTCGCAACGGACCGGCGTCCCGTCGGTTTGTTTCTTCAGATTACAAGTCGGAAGAAAACAAATTGAAACCTTTCCTTCCCAACGATTGAGCAGTCAACAGTGTAAGTCTGAATTTTACTGTTGCGTTGTTGACGTAGCAAAGCGTGACGGGTCAAAACAAAAATATTAGAGCATATTCTTTCATGCAGTTTGAAAAATTGAATTAATTTGTCAAATCAATAAATCGGAATCTTTTTTCACATTCATTTTATAATGTTTCCATCCAGCAATTTCAATATCGCTGACGTGATTTTTTTTTTTTCAAAATTAGCAAAAAGACCAGCTTTACTTTACAGGTATGTATGAAGATGCATATAATACTTGCAAAGTAATTGTAACAACTTAGCAATATCTACATTGACTTTCTATTTCTAATTGCAAATCGAACATAGTAATATCTATTCAGTTTTTGAGATGTATGAGATTTTCACAAATAGCAATTTAGTTTTTAATGACATTGCATTCAGAATGCAACCGCTAGCAAAATAATCGATTCTAAAATGTATAAAAATTCCCTCACTTGTCTCAAAATTTAATTTCTAAGATGTATAAAAATTCTTTCTTTTTTAAATTTTGGACGCCAAATCAATTAAAATTAATTGCACAAGTACAAAGCCTTTTGAAATTAACTTTAGCTTAATTTCAATTATTTTAAATTTAATTTCATTCAAATTTTATTAATAGAGATGGTATAGAGATGGTCCACCAATTTTAGACAAATTGCAAATTTAAGGATATTGTCATCCCACTATCAAAAAATTTGCAGTGCTGATATGGGACTTGCAATTTTAAATGCAAGAGTGTGAAGCATTTGCTAATGTAGAATCTTAATAAATTAGCAGTTTGTCTATAAACTTTTGCAGTTACTTTGCAGATGTCATATGTATCTCTATCTCTGTAATTGTAAAAATTGTTCTCTTTACTGATTTTGAAAAGTTAATTCTTTTTGTCAAAAAAAATTTTAAAAAAATGAGGGGCAAAATGGGGTCAATTGACCCCATTAATACATGGCTTCGCCCCTGCTCATATGTGAACTATTTCTTCTATTCTCTTGCTGGTCTGATGATCTCCACTGCATGACAGCTCATGACAGGCTCTCACAAAACAGTCTTGTGCATCGCTCTCTCCACTGTACAAACAATGTGATCAGCATTATATCTGTCATCTCTTCAGCCTTTTCCTTGTCCAGAAGCATGGTTGCATAATCCATATCTTCATTTAAAATTGCATTGTAATGAGGGAATGAGATGCTAACTATTTTATGAGTGAGGCTATGGTGCTATGCATAGCACGGATGGGGTCCGTGCTACGGCTCAAAATTTGACTTTTCAAAATCCTAACGGTCGATCCAACCGTTCAATGTGATAACCATATGAATATGTACTTGCAAACTAAATTTTATATTTTTTTCGAATTTTTTTACTATTTTTTTAGATAGGTAGAAAAATCAGTGTTTTCTGAAAATTCTGGACCATCAAAATTCTACCTATCTAAAAAAAATAGTAAACAAATTCGAAAAAATATAAAATTTAGTTTGCAAGTACATATTCATATGGTTATCACATTGAACGGTTGGATCGACCGTTAGGATTTTGAAAAGTCAAATTTTGAGCCGTAGCACGGACCCCATCCGTGCTATGCATAGCACCATAGCCACACTCCTATTTTATTATATATGTTCTTCAAGAGACACAATTTCTGAATAAATGCATTGTAATTGTTTAAATGTCAAAATAAAACGGTTAGATATGATCTATATCATTTTCTCTATATAATAATTTAAAATTTAAAATTTTAAGTTTGGCTTGACCTCCAACTATACTAAAAAAACCGCTATGTACCTTATCTGCACATTTTTTTGTAACGGTGTGACTAAACGTGATATTTAATAGAAATTATGTGCCTTCTCTGCACAATTTTTTGTCACGGTGTGACTAAACGTGATATTAATTTAATAGAAATTATGTGCCTTCTCTACACAATTTTTTTTTACAATTTTCGTCTAAATATTTATCACATTTAATCATTAATTGTTACGTATATAAGTCAAGAATTTATCTAGTTACATCACATATCACTTCAATATTTAAAACACTAGCCACCTTGAATATTCTATTGGTCCCACTTCATTAAATGTAACATTTTCATGATGTGACTTCTCTGTACAATTTTCGTCTAAATAGTTTTATCATGTCAGGTCATTAATTGTTACGTATATAAATCAAGAATTTATCTAGCTAGTTGCATTACATATCACTGCACTATTTAAACACACCAGCTGCCTAAAACAATAGCCGCCTCGAACATTCTCTTTGTCCCACTTCAGATAGCATTTAATGCGTTTCTATCAAATTTTGAAACTAATACGATTTTTAGTAACTGTATCAATATATGCTGACTATCTAAATCGCTTATTGAGAGTTGCAACCATTCATTTATTATTCTGAATTATTTTGTTGAACAGAGACGCCTTATGTACAATAAATAGCCTCCTGTGGGACCATCTTCTCAGCCTTAACATATTAAATAAAGGAAAAAACGAAAATAATAAGTTCTCTATAGTTTAGGAATCATACGTAATTCACAACACTATTGGGTGATACATAATTTTTCATATAAATTGTTACAGGTTCAAAATTAAATTTATTTTTTTTTAGAACTTTGACGGCGGCTGTCAAGGTTATATTTCTAATAAAAAATTTATGTTTGACCCGATCCGACTTGATATAACAGATAAACATGACATATTCTTTAGTCTGATCCGTTGGTAATAACATACACAACAACAAAGTAGACACTTATCGCGAGGGAACTCCGTCGCGAAAAGTACCGTTGCAAATAGAAAAAGCACGTTTATGACGGTACTCCGTCGCGAAAAGTTACTTTTTATCCTCGCAAAAAGTCTTTGATTCTTGTTGTGATAATAATCGGGTCTGGATCATGCATCCGGATCATGACCCGTAATCCAAATCGGTTTTGTCTTTCACTTTCGTTTGTCATTCTTTCTCATATTTTGAAATAAGGTAATGTATGTGGACCGAGTCTATCCCATACTACATAAAAAAAAATTTTATCATGCTTCATAATAGAAAATGTAGGGCACATGATCCAATTACCTCTTGGCTCACACTTGAATTCATATCATCTAAGGTATTTCATCGTTTGAATTTGAATATGGTCCGTTCGTTATATATATTTTTTTAAGAGTAGTGGAATTCATCAATTTCCATTAGAAATCAAAATAATCAAGAACAAGTACCTAAAACAGCTCACTACAAGAATGAAACAGTATCCGCGAGGGTAAAAAATGACTACCGCGAGGATATACTGACAGAAAGGTGATTTTTCTATTAGCGATGGGAGTATCCGCGAGAGTATACCAACAGTCCCATTATTGTAGTGCAGGTACCTAAAACTCAGCCATTAATATAGCAGTTAGTTACAAAACAGCTACAGTATTGAGAAACAACACAAAAGTTACACAAAAAATAGCTAAAACAACTAAGAAAATAAATTCAGTAATCTAAAAGATTCCAGTCCACACTAGCTATCATCATCCTCATTCAGAACAGCGCCAGACATTGGAGATAAAAGACTGTTACGCCTTAAATCCTCCTTAGTCAGGAGTCCAGATCTTCCTACTCCTCCTGTACCACCAGTCCCCAAGACAATGACACCAAAATATTCACTAGTGTGGTCCGTTCGTTATATATTAACACAAATTTTGAAAAGCCTCCATACTAGTGTATTGACAAAACCCGCACGGTCCAACCCGACCCGCGCAAACCCGTGACCCGGATCCGAACCGACCCGGATCCGACTCAGAACCCGACCCGACCCGTCCTAGAGTGATGGGTCGGGTCTAAAACGGGTCGGATCCGGTTTTCTGGGCGAAACCCGACCTTCCCCCCGCCGAGTCAACCCGTCCACCCGGATCCGACCCGGACCGACCTAAAACCGACCCGAACCGGCCTAACCCGACCCAAAACCCGGCTGAACCCCCCAAACCCGGCCTAACCCGGGTGAACCCGATCTACCCCGACCCTAACCCGACCTAACCCGCGTGAAACCGGGTCAGACCCGACCTAACCCCCCCGAAACCCGGGTCTAACCCGGCGGGACCCGAGTCAACCCGAGCCAACCCGCGTGAAACCCGAAATTCAATTTTTTTTACTGTTTCCAACGGCAAATTCCCCCCCCCCCCCCAAACACACCCTTAAATATACCCTCATTCTTCATAAATTTTCACATCTCAATCTCATACTCATTATTCTCAATCTCTCTTTCTCTCAATCTCATATTCTCATACTCTCAATATTTTTATTATTCTCAAATTTTATTTTTATTGTTTAAAAAAAAAGAGTTGCAATTTATTTCATTCTACAAAATACAAATACGCAAAGGAATACGAAAGACGAAAATAGAGGAATTACGAAGGATTTTTTTCATTCTACCTCCCGCAAGATTTTTCCGCGAGATTAAAAGGTTAGATTTATTTTTAGTAATTGTTAAATAATTAGAATTAGTTTACATAGGTTAATTTAGTAATTGTTATGAATTGTTAGATAATTTTTAGTAATTGTTAGTAATGTTTAGAAATTTGTAGTAATTTTGAGTAATTGTTATTTGTTAGTAATTGTTAGTATTTTTTAGTAGTTGTTAGTAATTTTTAGTAATTGTTAGTAATTTTTAGTAATTGTTAGATATTGTTAGTAATTTTTAATATTGTTAGTTTTTATTTGTTAAATTCGGATTTATTTTTAAATTTGTTAGATAAATAAGCTACATTTATTTGTTTGTTCAAATAAATGTTATATTTGTTAGATTTTTGAATATTTAGATTATTGGATTTTATTTTTGAATATGTTAGATTATTGGATATGTTAGATTATTGGATTTGTTAGATTATTGGATTTTATTATGAAATTCGGATTTATTTTGAAATAGGTTAGATTTTATTTTTTAAATTTCGAATTTATCTTAAATAGGTTAGATTTTTTAGTTATTTCTTATTTTAGAATTTGTTGGATAGTTAGATTTATTTCTAAATATGTTATCTTTATTTTTAATAGGTTACATTTGAATATTTTCAAATATGTTAGATTTTAGATTATTGTATTTGTTAGATTATTGTATTTAATTTTGAAATAGGTTATATTTTACTTTTTTCAAATAAGTTATTTTATTTATAAATAGGTTAGATAAATAGATTTGTTTGATAAATATGTTATATTTTATTTTTTAAATTTTGAATTTTGAATATGTTAGATTATTATATTTTATTATGAAATTCGGATTTATTTTGAAATAGGTTAGATTTTATTTTTTAAAATTCGAAAATAATCTTAAATAGGTTAGACTTTTTAGTTATTTCTTATTTTAGAATTTGTTGGATAGTTAGATTTATTTTTTTAAAATTTTTAAATTTGAATTAGACATTTTTTTAAATTCGAATTGGACTTTATTTTTTAAATTTCAATTAGACTTTAATTTAGATTTATTTTATACGTAATTAATAATTAATTTACATTTAATCTAATTTATATTTTAAATATGTTAAATTATATTTTATTTTTAAATTTGTTAAATTAAATTTGAATTAGATAAATAATCTTATTTTTTTTTTAAATTCGAATTTATCTTAAATTTTTAAATTTGAATTAGATAAATAAATTTGTTACATAAATTAATATGTTAGATAAATTTATAAATTTGTTAGATAAATTTGAATTTAAATAATTTATATTTTATTTTGTTAGATTTATAATTTGTTAAAATTTAATTACACTTATTTTTTCTGTTAAATTATATTTTATTTTTAAATTTGTTAAATTAAATTTGAATTAGATAAATAATCTTTTTTTAAAATTCGAATTTATCTTAAATTTTTAAATTTGAATTAGATAAATAAATTTGTTAGATAAATAAATAAATTTGTTAGATAAATTTGAATTTAAATAATTTATATTTTATTTTGTTAGATTTATAATTTGTTAAATTTAATTACACTTATTTTTTCTTTTTCTTTTTTTTTCTTTTTCTTGTTTTTTCTTTTTCTTTTTCTTTTGAAGTTCAACAAAATTGGATTTTTTTTTTTATTTCGGCCATAGGCAGAGACCAGAGGCAGAGGCCATTTCGCAATTTTTTTTTCTTTTTTGTTTTTTTTTCTTTTTCTTTTAATTACTTTAATTTATATTTAATTTAGATTTATGTTAGATTTAATTTAGATTTATTTTAGACGTAATTTAGAATTAATACACATTTAATCTAATTTATATTGAATTTATTTTGATATGAATTTGGTTTTAATATGTAGAACAAATGGACCCCGAAATGCCCGAATGGATGCGTATGGCTAATAGAGCTTCCGCCGATTTTTTCAACCCTACGCCCGATGGCCTACAACCAAATATGGAGGCAATAGAAAGTAGGATTCAACCACAAGAACCACCTATTTATCCACAAAATCCCTCTCAAATTCAACCGTCGTATCCACAAAATCCCTCCCAAATACCACCACCTATTTATCATCAACAATATCCTAACTATTATCCACAAAATCCCTCCCAAATACCACCACCTAATTACTATTATTCTAACCCTTCATATGGAGCAGGTACGGCTTCTACGGGATCGACTCAATACACCGCCCCTATAGGAAGCGGTCCCTCGACAAGTGTCCCGGAAATACAAGAAGAAGTTGTCCCCGCAACCACCGCCGAAGTTGTTGCACCCATTCCCATGGAACCACCGAAGAAGAGGAAAACCAAGGTGCCCGAATACAAGGCCGATTGGTGGCGGTATTATGAAAAGACCTTTCATGCGAGCGGAATTGTCAATACTATAAAATGTAAGGTACGCGGTTGCAAAGTTATTTACGAGTATAAACTAGCGAATGGTATGTCCACATTTAAGAAACATGCCGATGGTCACTTGAAAAAGGGTGAGCAACCGCAAGAACATGCGGACCCGCGGTTAGTCCAAAGCCTTATGAACCCGGATGGTAGTAGAACCCACCAAAGATATGATGAAAAAATAATGCTTGAAGAATTTGCCCGATATATTGCCCACAAGGAACAACCAATTAGTATGGGTAATTGTAGTAGTTTTGCCCGGCTATGCATTCGGGGGTTAGCTCAACCATTGTATAAGAAAATCCATCATAGAAAAATGGTTAGTGAAATGAAAAACCAGTTTATCCAAAAGAAAAACGAGCTACGGGCTATATTTGGATATGCAAATAATAATGTCTCTATTACCTCCGATATATGGACTGCCGGTAAACACGGCCTAGGGTACTCTTGTATTACCGGTCATTGGATCGATGAGAGATGGGTTTTACAAAAACGGGTATTAAGTTTTCGGGTGTTAGATTCCCCGCACACTGCAGTAATTATTTACCATTCAATTATTGAGGTTTTACAAGAATATAATCTCAAAAGGGATTTACGGGACAAGGTTTTTGCTATCTCATTCGATAATGCTAGCAACAATGTAGCGTCCATCGATCATTTCATCCGGTCCCTAAATCCAATCATGAATGGTGCACTGTTTCACCAAAAGTGTGCTTGCCATATACTAAACCTTACCGTAAAAGATGGTCTTAAGGTAGAAGACGTAAAGGACTTAATAATTAAATTCAAGGGAGGTCTTGCCCATATTTATTCAAACCAAGAAAGAAAACAAAATTTCGCCGCTTTGTGCGAAAGAATAGGTTTGGGCAAAATGAGGATACCTTGGGATATAGACACCCGTTGGAATTCCACCTACAGGATGCTCAACCGATGCATTCCTTACAAGGCGGCTATAGGGGAGATGTTGAGATCGACGGACGAAGGAGTTGCTTTGGAACTCACCGACCCCGAATGGCAGCGAATAATACAGCTTACACAATTCCTTAAAACCTTTTTCACCGCAACCGTGAAATTATCTTGCTCGTACACACCGACGGCACATGAGTTACTGCACCATCTCTACTACATTTCGAAGGTGTACCGTGATATGGAAGATAGGGATAGTGAGGATTCCCCTCTCCATCCGATCGTAGCAGCCATGAAGAAAAAATTTCTTAAATATTGGGAAGAGGTACCCCTCTTGACCGTTCTCGCAAACTGCCTCCATCCGGCATACAAGAAGAAGTTCACGGTAAAAATACTCGTAGCCTACAAGAAAAATCTAAAATTAAGTTGGAGGGACGAGGAGCCCCGCGTAACACGGGCATTGGAGGACATGTTTGCCATATACAGCGAAAGAAGAAATGCCGACCAACCGGCTTCGACCGCTGGCGTGAGGTATGAATATAAATATACATATGTCTTTAATATTCATTATTTATAATATCTACATTATTTGTGCACTAATTTTTTCTATTGTTTTAATAGTCTATCCACACACAGCAGTACTGGATTGTTAGGCGATTTCCAGGATGATGACGACCCGACGGGATCCCAAGGTGACACGAACGAGTTAATCAGCTACAATTTGGGGACCACCGAAATTGAAGGAGTTGACTTCATGGATTGGTGGAGGAGGAATGCAACTGCCTATCCAACACTGGCGATGATGGCCCGCGACATATTTGTCGTGCCCCTGTCAACCGTCCCTTCCGAATCCTGTTTTAGCTCGGCGAACAGGATCCTCACCGATAAACGAAGTAAGCTGGGTGCACATGTTTTCGAGAGGCTTGTGTGCTTGAAAGACTGGATTGATGCTGAAAATCGCACGCAACATGGCATGAGATTGGAAGCGTCATCATCCGGTGTCGACACTCAAGAAAGCGGTACCGAGGGACCTGAGCCTAACGAAGATTCGGACGGTGAGCAAGAGAGCGACCTATGGTATATGCACAACAACTACTAGATAGGTAGTGTCGGTATAAAATTCTATCCTCTTTTAATTTTTATTTACATTTTTTTAAATTATAATTTCTAAATATTTCAATTGTTTTATTTTAAAGAATAATTACTAACAAAAAAAAGTTAGAACTCCGCCTATGTTATTTTACATAGCCGGTCCCAAGCCCGGAATAAAGGAGGAGGGTAACTTTTGTTTTTAAATCTATTGTTTTAAAATAATTCGATTTTAAAGATAAAAAATAATTCGGTTTTAAACTAATTCGGTATTTCGGTATATCTCGGTTTTAGAATAATTTGATTTTAACAAAATTCGGTTTTAACTTAATTTGATTTTGTTATAAGTTATAACAAAAAATATATTGAGTTAAAATAAAATAAAATAAAATAAAAATGCAAAAAAAAAAAAAAAAATCTGCCGTTGGCCCTCTGTCTACCCCTCTCTGCCTCTCTGGAAACAGAAAAAAAAAACGAAAAAAAAAAAAAAAAAAAAACCAAACCGGACCGGACCGACCCCCGACCCGATCTAACCCGCCCCGTCCTAACCCGCCGGGTTTAGACCGGGTTAGGTTCGGCCGAGTCAGACCCCAACCCGCCCCCCCTACCCGACTCAACCCGTTGACCCGGGCTAACCCGTGCCCGAGTCAACCCGGGGACCGGGCGGGTTTGGACCGGCCCGGACCGAACCGGACCCTTTTCAAGCCACTACTCCATACATTATAGGTTTGAGCTGAATTATTTCAAATTTTGATCCAACGGTCCAGATTCAAACTCAAACAGTGAGGTACATGGTTTCCACGAACGTCCACATTTCTAAGTCAGATGCACCTGCCTAGGAAGCAGTGATTTTTTTTTTAATAAATGAAAAATATGGATCCGCCCGCCACTTTTTAATTTTAGCAATTTAAAAATAAAATTTTGAAATAATAAATTATCAGATTAGTTTGCAAGATGCCAAACCAAAATATATGCCACCTACTAGAGATGTAGATATATCACAACTATTCCAACTTGAACGATTATGATGGGCTAGAATTCCAGAAACTTGCACTTTGAATTCGTATTGTCTGAGATCAATGATTGATCTTCAAGAAATGAATTCTGATTGATGGGAAAGTCAACAGGTTAAAATTATCTCTTTCTCATGTCATGAGAAAGGAGTAGGTCCGATGTCCATGGGATCTACTTTTGATTCTAATAGGCTCCACAATCATCCGATTTATTTTAAGGTCCATGCACACGATAATTGATGTGAGTATACATGAATTATTAAAGTTGAAACACAGATCTTAAAGCACATCGGATAGTCCTAGAGCTCATCGAACCAAAATAGATCCAATAGACATCGGACCTACTCCGAAGTCCTTCACGACATATATTTAGGAACAATAATAACTAAGAACGTAATCTCCATGCAACCATCCAATCAGACTTTTTTAAGAAAGAAATGTGGAAGTCAAACTTTGAGATTTTGTTTTTATTGACACAAAGTAGACAAGTAGTGTCTAAATATTTACAATAGCGAAAAGAAAACATAAAATCAAAGGAGAAAAAAGAAAAAGAAAAAAAGGAAACAAAGAAGAACACACTAAACAATCTGTGGTGTATATATGTTGTACTTAACCTACTCAATTTGAAACGAACTTCTAATTCCACCAGTACTTCAGATGCCAGTAACTCCACCGTTTTAGTTTGTTGTTAAAAAATCCTCCGGCATGTTTCCTTCCATGTGACAAAGCATATTACCAATTGCAATCTTCTGACCTCCTTTTGTTCTGAATTTAGTAAAGCATCCAATCAGACTTTTGATAATTAGCTAATTAAGTTATTACAATAACTAGATGCATATTAATAGTAAAAAAAGATTTATAATAACAACATATGTGCCAATAACATATGTAATTCGTATAAGTGTATAACAACAATTTATATTTTTTAAACATAAATTTTATTATTGTCTAATAAATTTGAGTGAGACTATGGTACTATATATGCATAGCGTGGATTGGTCTATATTATGGATCAATATCTTCGTTTTCAAAGTACAAAGAGTCGATCTGAACCGTTTAATATGATTTCCTCGTATGTACTTACAAACTAAATTTTACATATTTTAGAAAAAAAAATACCATTTTTTATAAATAGGTAGAAAATCACTATTTTTAAATGATCTAGAATTTTTAGATCAAATGATATTCTATATATCTAAAAAATAGTAAGAAAATTATATAAAAAAAAGTTTGATCTACAATTACAAATAAACATATGAAGATATTGTTGAACGGTTCAAATTAATTATTTGTAATTTGAAAATGAAGATACTGATCAATTTAGGACCGATCCGTGCTATGCAGTACCATAGCCTCACTCAATAAATTTTTGAAATATTTAACTATTTATTTTAAAATAATTAATTAATTATTATTAATAATTAAATAAATATTGTAGTCACCTCTGAACTAGGGCTGCTAAAAAATCTCATAGTTCGTGATTAGATTGACTTCGATACGAAAAAAATCGTAATTAACTCGTTCGATTGAAGTTCGTTCTGAAACAAATCAAACCAGTTCGGTTCGAATCTTATTCAAACTCAAACTCAAACTGGATATAGTTCGTTCGAAATTGGTTCGCGAACTATTTATGTTCGAATCTCAAATTAACATGTACCATTCAAATTAGAGCAAACGCCAGTGGCTCAGTGCAAAATCAAGGTTTCATTTCAAATAGGTACAAATAGGTACCTGATATGATCAGATAAGATCCAATGCAATGCTTTTTTTTTTATGGTTGGCGATGAAATGCCGCCAACAGATATATTGATACTAAAAAATGTTATTTACAAAACTAAATTATAAAAACATCAAAATCTCTAAAAAAGTACAAAGCTATTCAACTCGCAAAAATAGCCAATCCAATGCAATGCTTAGTTTAAGCTATCGTTCGTTCTGAAACAAATCAAATTAAACCAGTTCGGTTCGAATCTTATTCAAACTCAAACTCAAACTAGAGTAAGTTTAATTTAGTTTCATTCGTTTGCAGCCCTACTCTGAACTGCTTGACTGCAGACATAGTAAATGAACAAAAAAATTCATTAAGGTTCCCAGGCTGCACAGGCTAATTAAATTGGCCCACAAGGCCCCAACAGCACCGTGATTTTTATTAATACCCTCCCAAAAATAAAAAATATCAAATCAGCCCTCGATATTTTTTTTAAAAACGCCCCGACCGCCCCTTCACTAGGCGGTCCACTGTTCATATCAAACCGCCCCACGTTTGGGCGGTCACCTATGCATACCAGATCGCCCCACTGTGGGGCGGTTTGGTTTTCTTTATTTTTTTAGAGACAATATGAATAGCAAGATGCTGAATTCTAACGCTAAAAATTCGAATTTTTTTTTTAAATATTTGTTAGATTACTTCTTTTGATGTATAATTAGCATATTTATACTAAAATAAGCTAAATTACTTGAAATTATGTTAAATTATGTTGAATTACACTAAATTACGTTAAATTATGTTAAATTACAATAACTTCGCTAATTACGCTGAAATACGGTAAATTACGCTAAACTATGCAAAATTACGCTAAAGTAGACTGATTTTGTGTCATCTTTCATAAATCATAAAAATAGTAAAAAAATTCTGAAAATAGTAAAAATTGGTATTCTACAAGTTCATTATGTAACTAATTTACTAAGCTACTTAGATTGAATAATAGAAATGAAAATCTTAATCGGAAATTTCAACTCAAGTTTTGAGGCTCTTTCCTTTGTTTTTTGGCAATTCTGAATTTTGAAATCTGGCAAAGCAGGCATTGACGCATGTGTATTTTCACAAGCTTTCCGAAAGTGGTCATTTGCTATAATCGGACACTCGAGCGTCGTTTTTTGCCTATTCACATATAATTTAGCGTAATTTACCTTATTTTAGCGTAATTTAATGCAATTTAACGTAATTTAGTGCTATTCAGCGTAATTTAACATAATTTCAAGTAATTTAGCGTATTTTAGTATAAATATGCTAATTATACATCAAAAGAAGTAATCTAACAAAAAACCCAGCTAACGTGGGTATATTTATTAATAAAAATATCGGAAACTAGGGTTTAGAAATTAGGGTTTAGGGTTTCTTTAAAATATCACTAATTTTTATAAATATGTTATGTGAAAATTATAAATCATTTAATGTACGGTAATTTTTAGGGTTTTGGGTTTTGGATTTTAGAAATTGTCGAAAATAAGAGTTTAGGGTTTAGAGTTTAGCGTAATTTAAAGTAATTTAGTGTAATTCAACGTAATTTAACATAATTTCAAGTAATTTAGCGTATTTTAGTATAAATATGCTTAAAAGAAGTAATCTAACAAATATTTCAAAAAAAATTCGAATTTTTAGCGTTAGATTTCAGAATCTTGCTATTCATATTGTCTCTAAAAAAAAAAAAACCAAACCGCCCCACAGTGGGGCGGTCTGGTTTGCATAGGTGACCACCCAAACGTGGGGCGGTTTGGTATGAACAGTGGACCGTCCAGTGAAAGAGCGGTCAGGATATTTTTTAAGAAAAAAAAAATATCGAGAGCAGATTTGATATTTTTTTATTTTTGGGAGAGTATTAATAAAATCACGGCCAACAGCGCAACATGATTGACCTATTCGTTCGCTCTTTTTTTCATTTTATAATTTGTATATTGTGACTTGGACCCGTTTGCTCTTTTAGCGTTACTTGCAGATAACTGATTTACCGACACAACATGCTTTCGTCATGCAACGCGTCTATCGTTGTAATCACGTTGCTGTAACATAGACCAACTCATCTAAATTCTGTTTGCATTTCCTTATTTTATATATTTTTCTAAAAACATTTCATGCAATGGTTTTATAAACTAATTAACCAAAACCTGTAAAACTGCTTCATCAATGAAATTCCAAACAAGAGCTTGACCCTTTCTTTCTGTTATTCAAAAACACTTTGCTGTAAAAACTCCATTTACAAGTCATATATAACACTCTTCCAATTGGTCAAGTTCCGTTATTCAAAAACACCTTGCTGTAAAATTCCAGTTACAAGAAGTCATACATAATATTCATCCAATTGCACCGTTTGAATTTGACCATGTAAACCATCCAGTTTAATTGTACCTTTACAAGTACTAGTAGTACCAGCACCTATAAATAGTCCCCCATTCATTTCTCTTGACCATTTATATATAAAAGAGGGAAGAAGAAAAGTAATATCAAACATAAACAATACTCCATACGAACCAAAGAGCAAAGAGATCATGCCTTCCCTTAAGAGAATCATAGGTGTAAATCAAGCCTCTCCAGCAAACAACCCCCAAAAGGAATCGTCTGATCCGGATGTATTTTCATCATCGCTCCACGATAAATCGACAAGACACAAGAACATGGAAGATAAACCTTCAAAAAAGAAGAACGTGGAAGATCGGATTGCATGGCTTCAGTCTCAACTGATAGGCAAAGGCTTAGAGTTCGAAACACCATTTGGAAAACGCCCTCTCACTTATGCTGATCACACTGCATCAGGCCGGTGCTTGAAGTACATCGAGAACTATATAATTCAAGAAGTTCTTCCTTTCTATGGTATGATTATTTTTTCCTGAGCTCAGATTCATTTTCCATATACACCATTTTGGTTGAGGCAAGTTAATTTCTAGTCGGTGGTGAATTTAAAAAGCATTGTCGAGGCTCCGTTCAGTGAGGTTTACCATGCTATAAGTGTAAACATCGGCTACTTTTACATGCAAAATTTTCCATTAAGATCAATTTTGTGCAACCCTTTTTTAATTACAGTCGGATGTCTCAGTTACATACAATGGCTACGCAATGTGTAGGACCTTAAACCTTACTATTAAACCGGTGCAGTGTCACTTGCACTGTTGCACATTCAATTGACTCAATTAATACAAAAGGTTAACATCAACATATATAAGATCTCATTAATTGAATGTAGTTGAAGCCTTGAAGGGACATTTTCGACATTCGTAAAACACACTGAAATTCACATGATAACTCTCTCCCTGTGTAGGTAACACTCACACTGATGACAGTTACGTAGGAGGCAGGACGACATGCACGGTGCAAAAAGCATCTTCCTACATAAAGTGGTGTATGGGGGCAGGGCCCGATGACGTGCTCCTCTTCTGTGGGTCCGGCACGTCAGGGGCCATTAAACGCCTCCAAGAAGTGATGGGAATAGCTGTGCCATCCATCCTTCAAGACCGAGTAGTTAAAATGCTGAGTGAGCGAGAGAGATGGGTTGTGTTCACAGGGCCATATGAGCACCACTCAAATCTTCTTTCATGGCGAAATAGCACCGCAGAGGTGGTAGAAATTGGATTGGACAAAAATGGCCTTCTTAATTTAGAAGAATTGAAGTGCAAGTTGACTAGCCCAAAGTACACAAACCGACGACCCATGTTAGGTTCATTTTCAGCTTGTAGTAATGTCACCGGGATTAATGCCGATACACGAGCCATTGCACGGCTTCTCCATGAGCATGGTGCCTTTGCATGCTTTGACTTCGCTGCCAGGTATATATTTTTTTATTTTCAGGTAACCCTTAAGGAAGAATCGTTTGTCTCTATATAAATATATATTGTATACAATGAACTGCAATGTCGTATACCAGTTTTTAGTTTCCTAGCCGATGACTTAATGGCATGGGAACATCAATTCTAAATCAGGGCAAGACTTAATTTAGTCTCTGCTACTAATCAACAAAATAACACTGCAAATTTTATTATTGTCATGGAACTTCCTTTTCAATAGTCTCATCAGTTGGAAAAAATAGGAGATTAATTAAATAAATAGAAGAGGAAATATATGACATTCAGTTTGACACTCAATCCTAGTCAAGCCAATAAAATTTTCAAATAAGGCGCCAGATTGCACTATTCGTGAAAGAATCATAATATTACTCCCAGACATGTACGCAACAAACATGTACAGGCTACATAGTGATTCACACAATAATTAATGAAATTAATGCCCTCACATTAGTAGTTAGAACTAAGGCAGTTGAAGACATCTCATATAAATTGAAATGAGAGAACAAATAAGTTGACTTAATTTCCAAATTATTCAGAAATGTGACACGGTTTTTATTATCTTTCACATGCTCCAGTACTAATATCTATACTGGTTCCTTACCTAGCTCTTAAAATCGAGGCGAAAATATATAGATATCGCCTTATTGGCGAGAAAATTTAGTATAGATGAAGTATGTATATATATGGGTCCATTAAATCCATCCAATTAACACGAAACGGTCTGTCATGTAAATTAATTAATTAGATAGGAGGGACATTCATGAAAAAGTTTTCTTCATTAGATATATCTTAATTTGTTCAGAATGTCATTTATCTACTGAGCCAAATGTTCTCAATTCTGACCTAAGTATATAATGTGAACCCCCAGAAGGAACTGGCCTCACTGCACCAAACCATTTATTTATTTCAATCACATTATCTATTCTTATTTGTATTCTTACAATCAACAAATTTATAATAGAAAAATCATCTTCTTCCTATTTGAAAGCGAGAGAGTCTGACTTTATTTGCTTATAAAGAACAGAGTTTCTTTCTTCAAAGAAAATCAGTTCAAGTTTCGAGGAACAACCTAATCTTAATTTTGGTTCTCAGAACAACACGACTTGATATTCTACAAACTCTTGTCATTGTTTTATTTCTGAAAAGTTATCATTATTTTGTTTTTCCTAAGAAAAGAAATTGTGATGGTCATGGGTTCGAAATCCGGATGGAAGAAATCATTTGTTGTAATAACAAGGGTATTAAATAGTTGGGTGGCTTGACCTCCAATCTTTACTCAAAAAAAAACAAAAAAAAGAAAAGAAATTGTGAATAGTATATAGATAACCCTTATTTCACCTGTCATCTATGACTGTGGACCCCCACACAACATTCACTGAATTTTTGTCTTTCTTTCTAAACATGACACAGTGGGCCATATGTGGAGATAGACATGAGGTCAGGGGAAATGGAGGGATATGATGCAGTATTTCTTAGCCCGCATAAATTTGTTGGAGGCCCAGGATCTCCTGGAATTTTACTCATGAACAAATCTCTCTACCAGCTCCGATCTTCCCCACCTTCTTCCTGCGGCGGGGGCACCGTGACCTATGTCAATAGCTTTGATGAGAAGGTATAGTCACTAATTACGATTCATATTTTTCAGTTGCTTAGCTACAAAGACTAAACATGACAAATTTTTCTCAAAGTTATTCGTTCAAACATAGCGAAAATTATAAGATTTATCATATACTACAAACAAAATTATTCATCATATTTCAAGCAGACAAATGAAATGCATGAGTTAACACAATTTCAATTTTTAGGACACACTATATTACGACAACATCGAAGAGAGAGAGGATTCCGGGACCCCGCCTATCATACAAAAGGTTCGTGCAGCACTGGCATTCTGGGTGAAGGAATACATAGGGTTTGACCTGATCAAAATCCGTGAACATGCTTTTGCTAAAGAAGCGATGAAACGACTCTCAAGAAACCCAAATATCTTAATCTTGGGCAACACTGAGGTCGACCGGCTCCCGATCTTCTCGTTCTTAGTGCATCCCGGATCAGCTTCAAATATGGATCGCAGTTCTTCAGAGGATGGTGATGATGATTTGATGGATGAGGTGACTTCTAACAAAAGCAGGCCACTACACGGACGATTTGTTGCCAAGTTGTTGTGTGATTTGTTTGGTATTCAGGCAAGAGGCGGTTGCGCCTGTGCTGGCCCGTATGGTCACCACTTGCTTGAGGTGGACATTGAGTTGTCCCATTGCATTAGATCAGCCATTAAACAGGTACTTCAAAAATTTTGCACTTGATTTTTGTCTCACTTTTCCTTATAGAACCAAAAATGTGATATTTTTTTGGTTGAAGTAACTGCCTCTGCTTTCCAACATTTTCAAGCAACATTGTAAGGATTTTTTTTAAATGGTTTGATTTTCTTTACAGCTTCTAAGACAAATTATTTCGTGTTGTATTTCATAACAGGGATATAACGGGATAAAGCCGGGATGGACACGGATCAGCTTCCCGTACTATATGTCAGAAAGAGAATTTACCTTCATTCTCTCTTCGATTGAGTTCATCGCCACATACGGACACCGCTTCCTACCTCTCTATAGCTTTGATTGGGTTACTGGCAACTGGACTTATCGTAAACGCACTTTCAAGCACCACCTCTTGAATGAAAAGAATGAAATGCATGATAGGTTCGAAAACTATTTAGAATGCGCAATACAAATCGCTATGTCGCTGCCTGAGAGCTCTGCAAGCTGTGGTGTACCAGAGGACCTTGATCCAAGTGTGATCCTTTTTAGGATATAATTTAATTAGACGGGCAGAAATAAAAAAGGCAATAGGAGCAAAGATGGAGAAGAACTTAATTTTTTTTTGGTATTTCTTTGATTAGTTGTTTAATTTAATTTTGTAAGGGGAAAGGAAAGATGTAAGGGTAACCAGTACTTGGGCTCAATTGGATGGTCTGCAATAAATTGTGGGCTATTTTCAAATTTTCAATCCAAGTCAAACAAGTTTTGATGTTTCTCAAGAAAGCTATAATAATATCAATAATTGGCGTATTATTATGCTTGAGTTTTGAAAAAAATGAGGACAATTGTTGCATGTTCGTAGTTTATTTTCTGTTGCATCTTGTAGGAGGTGGTAATTTCATTTGAATTCTTTTTTTTTTTTGTTTATTGTAAATAAGGGACCAATCCCGAGTCACCTACGAATTACGTGTTGAGATAAATTTTGAAAAAGTTGCGAGTATTTAAATAAATAAATCAAGTTGGAACAGTATTACCTGGATCGTGTGAAACACATTCCTTGAGGATATTCATATTTATTGTGTAAGACTTGAAATTACCATCAATATGATATGTGATTCTCACTCCTTAATTAAGCCACGACCAGAAGAGCAACTGGCAATAATTCCGTAATATCTAGCAATTTGATCATTATATACAACAAGATGCGATGGTAAAAGTGCTTCATCGTGTCGGTATCCTCGTAGAAACCTCTGTCGATAATACCAATACCTTCGCAATTAGCAATTTTTGTCGGCTTATACTCAGCAGCAATAGTCTTTTTTTTGTTTACGTCAGAGACACCTTCAGATTCTTGTAGATTGAGATCATATGAAAATTGTGGAATAGAATCAAAGAAAAAAAAAATATTTATTGTTCTCGGATGGAGGGATGTGAGCGAATTATGTACAGAAAGGAGTTTCTTTCTTCTTCTTCTTTTTTTCTTTCATTCACGGAATGCTAAACAGATAAAGGGAAGAGTATATATATAACCAAATGTTGAACGGCTAAGAAAAAATAATCAGATATGGATATGGATTAGATGCCTAACTAATTTCGAGTTGTCCCCGGCGAAAGGATGCAAAACTGAACTGTTTACGGTTTATAAACAATTCATTAAGCGTGTTACTTCATATTGTCTCCAACAATATTTAAAAGGCAATTGACCTTCAAAAAAATATTTAAAAGGCAATTATCAATTGTAAAAAAAAATATAAAGAGCAGTTCACTAGATAATTAACAAAATTAATATAAAGTAGATATTGAGAAAATCGAATGAACTGATGAAATTTGTGAAGTCAAATTTTGAGTTTTAAACAAATATAGGTATCTAAAATTTCATAAGAATTTATAGGAAAATTACTCCTGCAGCTTTCCATTGTCATTTGTCAAATAAATAGTCTTACCTGTCATGCCATGGATATAACGTTCACATAGTTCAAGTTTTGACTATTAAGCATTGATGCTAATTTACAAGATAGTGTTTTGTAAGCCTCTGGGATTTCTCTCTCGTCTTTGAGGGTGTTTAAATGATTCAATTTGTTTGATTTTTAAGAGAACCCAATTTATTTCGGATAAAATAGATTGGCTGTTAGATTTATTTGGTCCGGATCGATTTAAAATTATGATAGTTCGGCTTTTTATTTACGGTTCGATTTTGACAATTAAAAATCAAATGAATAGGATTATTAAGATATCATACATATAAATACACAAATTATTAATTATAATTAAAAAAAATCATAGTAATTTAGTTTGTACGTACTTCGGTTGATTAAATTATTCAGTTGGTTCGGTTTACTATGCAACCGAACAAAAATTTGATTCGACAAATTTAATTTGATTTAAACTGATTCAACACCGCAATTGGCCTTTTCATTTTTCAGTTGGTGCTAAAAGGCAATGATAAATTGAAGGAGAAAGAGGCTTCTTGGACTTGGAATTGTCGCATAAGATAGAGTTTGCCTAGAGAGGCAGTTGGGCCAAGCCCAAGAAGCTTCTTCTTAATTTATTATTGCTTTGCTACAGCTAATGATGCTCCCTGGCTCCCTGCTAACCATCCATTATTTGTGGTTCATGTAATCCTAACATAAGAAGAAAAAGAAATTAACTGAAGCCCAAAACAACATAAACCAAAGAAAAGGAAAGAATCGCACCAAAAACTGACATACTTCCAACACCACATCAGTTCACCTCTGAGAAAGTTGCTCAGTAAAAAAACCTCCAGTAGAAAACTCAAATTGAAATTGGAACTCCAAGAAAAGTGTAGGGAGAAAAAGAAGATGAACACAGCTTTTGCTTCAACTCCTTGCTTCTGTTTCAGAGAGTCAAAAAGATTAGAGCATATTAGAGGTTTCAGGAGAACTGAAGTGTGTACTAGAGCAGAAAAGAGGAACATTGGATCTGAAATTGTAGGAGGCGAAGAAGAGAAGGAAATAGGAAGAAGACATGCATTAATTGCTGGATTTTCTATGGCCTCTTCATGGTTTGTACTTGATTACCCAGGAGAAGCACTAGTGAAGCAAGGCCTTTTAGCTGGGAGAATTCCCGGCTTATCTGATCCCGACGAAAGAGGTTGGTTTATTTAATAATTGTTCTGCAGCCATGTTTAATTTATTTTTGTGGGGTTTTCTTTATTGATGACAAGTAGTAAATAAGAAAAAATGTTTCAGACAGGTTTCCGTACATACCGTCGGCCAGATGACAAATCTGGCGGTCACGGGGTCGGCTGGAGTCCCATTATTCCTTACTCTTTCAAAGTTCCTGACGGCTGGGCAGAGGTTATTTCTATTTATTTGTTTCAGAAATAGAAAAAGAATTACAGTTACAGGTATATAGAAGTGTGTTTATCCATCCAATAAAATTGACTCTTCTGATCCTCTACTTTGGATTAGGTTCCAGTGTCAATAGCAGATCTTGGCGGGACCGAGATTGACTTGAGATTTGCAAGCCCTCAAGAAGGCCGCTTGTTTGTTGTTGTAGCTCCTGTTCGTAGGTTTGCTGGTGAGGACCCTTCGTATTTAAAAAATTACATTTGATGAAAAGGCATTATATATTAACTGTTAGACTGTTGCTTCAGTTAAGGACACAATAGTTAACATCCTAGCTTACATCTAGCAGTCTGTACCAGACAACGAACCAAGCTTGTAAAGACTTTGGTTAAAATCAAAATCAATGGTGCTGAATCCCAACCTAAACATGAGGCACCAAAAACCTTGGGAACAACAATGTAAGACTGGGCAAAATAAAAAAACAACATTTCACAAATTGAATTCCAGTACGAATTGCACCTGAACCAGTACCCTGAAATTTACAGCAAATATTAGAATCTATGAGGAACTCCTTTCTTACTTATCTGGGAGTTGGGATTTGTCAGAAAATTTGGAACATGCAATTCAGATTTATTTATTTTAGGAAAAGGAAATATTTCAGCTTTACGAGGTTGTTTTCTCTTTTTTTGGGTAAATAGACATAGATGGAGACGCGACAATTGAGCAAATCGGACCGCCAGAGAGAGTGATAGATGCATTTGGGCCAGAAGTGGTGGGAGAAAATGTTGAAGGAAAGGTTTTAGCCATGGAGACAGCTGAGCACTCCGGCAGGACATACTACCAATTTGAACTTGAATCACCTCATGCACTGATCACTGCTGCAGCTGCCGGCAATAGGCTTTACTTATTCACCGTTACAGGCTCAGGTGATCTTATCATATCAAGCTGCAAACGTACTTTCAGTTTTTTATCTCAATTTTATTAACCCGTCAGTTCAGCATAAGTTCTCGCTTTTTCAGTTACATTGCTGGACTAAGAACATCTACCTGCTGATAGTTTATCATTCTGGCAAAATAATTTTTAGTAGTCCGTGTTTGTTGTATAACTCAAATATGAGCATCTTTGGTATTCCATTTTAGGTCTTCAGTGGAAGAAGCACTACAAAGATTTGAAGGAGATCGCAAGCTCATTCCGGGTTGTTTAAGCTGAACATAAACTTATATTTTATTTTCTAAGGAAAATGAACATGGAGGATAACACTGCATTTTTTTCCCCTTTTGGGTACTGAGCACGTGTAAAAAGTGAAAATAGTACAATAAACTGGAGCAGTTTTATTATAAGAGGAAACCTAGCAGAGTTAATTACATTTCATGCCAAGGGGTTTGTTATGTTTGTGTTATGCAAACCATGAAATGAATCTAAACCAGCAACTGCTGTCAGTGGCTTTTCATTACAAGACTAAAGGAGGACTAACTAACACCATCCCCATCTATCAATCCAGGCTACAAAATTACAGAACAAATTAACAAAAAACAATGAAGAATGTTAGAGATAATTTGACCAGAGAGGTAACATTATCATATACACAAAAAAGAACTAATGCTTCTTAGAGAGACATATACACTCAGGCAGAGGGTTCTCATAGAAGGATTCCTCCGTTCTGAGGCGGGCCCGACCTTTGCTACCAGGTAAAGATCCATATCTTTTCCTAGGGGTGCCTTGCCTATAATAAAAACAAACATAGAGATTTACAGGTGTAATAGCACCAAAGACCAGGGCACTCTGTCTAACAACTGAACACAGTAAGGTGGGTTCAACTAAGATCTTTCTCCAGTAACTTAACAAGAATTAGAGTCAAAAAAAAAATTTAGAATGCAGTTCTTCAAGATTTTCTTTAGCTTTTCAAAGTTCTCTCATTTTTTTTTCATCCAATAAAATAATTCACTAACAAGCGGACACAATTCAATACAACCTTATTGACACCATGTTGGAAATCCTGGATCCAACCCTGTGCGTGGGTTATGGGCTATGTTCGAGTAGCTCTAAGCGTATATATGTGGGTGAGGGTTATTTCAACCATTCAGCAATAGTATAAGTCATAGCACATGTGTATTGCTCAATGTAGTAACATAGAATTTTTATTTAACTTTTGGTTTTTGTATTATATATGGATTAGGTTTAAACAAATTATTTTTCAAATAATAGTAAGTATCCACATATATGATAGTATCTATCAATCAAAAACAATATTTACTATCAGCTAACCTTTACTGGGTGTGGGAAGTATATGGAATATGGCAATTTCTTTGGGTGCTATACAATTGCCTATAACCCCCGAGCCTGTAATGTCTCGCCACCCCCACGAGCAGAACAATGGTCAACCCACCTGATCCGAGCCAATCAATTACGTGCACAGATAGATATTCGTAACTAATGGTCCGGATGCTACCAATTTCAGTGGGGTACCCCAGGGAATGTGAAGTGATACCTAACACTTGAAAAAAAATCCCATACCTTACGCTCGCTGACACCATATTTTAAACTGCTAAAGCACTATCAATTTTTCAATTACATCTTTGCACGATGCAAAATTTTAGTACCTGTATTTGTGCATTTGGCTGACCAAAGAAGATAATTGTGGCCCATCTTCCATCTCACCTTTTTCTATCAAATCAAAGAGCTCTACCAATCCTTTCCTACAAAATTTATGAATATATATAAACTGACAAAAAATAAAAATAATTATCACTAGCTTTCACCCAAAAAAAAATATGAAACCCTGTTTGATTGGAAGAGACACAAGATCATAATCCATAACAAGAAACAAGCTCTATTTCAGAATTATAATGCAAAAATTGCATACTATATTTCATGTAAATGGTGCCAACAAAACAAGTAAATGTAGAGGCCATCTATTGAACTAAATGATAAGCCTCAACTTTTTTTCTAGAACAAATGAAAAGGAAAAGAATTTCTGCAAGTAAAAAGGTAAGGGCCTGTTACAACCTATTAAAAAAAGGACAAAAATGACACCAATTAGGTGTATCAATTTTAAGGCAACTTTTGTTATTTCACAAGCACTAAATCAGTGCCAGAAACAACTCCAGGCATTGGCTACATTTTGCAATTCAGTGATAACTGATAATGCATGAACATTTTCACAAATAAAGAATGTTAAGGTTTTGCAAACATTTTGCAATTCAGTGATAACTAATAATGCATGAACATTTTCACAAATAAAGAATGTTAAGGTTTTGCAAATTCTTAGCGGACTAGGATTGAAATAAAAGGTACAAAGCAATACCTGTCAGGGTTGATGGTCTTGCGGTGTCCCAAAAACCGCCTATGCCCCTCAACAGCCCTTGCCATATTACCTGTATAAGAAGGGACAAAAACGTCACTCTCCACTGATATTATGTAGTCAAGTGCTGCGGCCTGAGACGCATGCTTCGTGAATTTCTCAAGTTCTTTCTTTTGAACCAGCATTTCCTACACAAAGGTGACATTAATAAAATGCTCTTCAGCTACTAAAGACACAGAATTTTCGGTTTAATAATTGACACCCAATTTTGTTTTAAACAACTGCTGATATCCCCATTGAACTTAAAATAAGATAAAAGCAGAAAGCTCTGTTGGATATAAAGAAACCAGAGCCTGAAATTAATGGGCCTTTATTTCTAATCTAAGATAAACTTGAAGACACCAAACAGAATAATGTTTTGGATACTAAGTTCACGTCAGAAAGTATGAAGATATCCACAGAGTTGTTATCCAATGATTACATGCTATTTGCATGAGCACCAAAAGATATTCAATTTCAGCAGCAACCAGCAGAATCTTTGCGTGTGGTCAACTCCACAGTGCAAAATACAAACTCTATGAAAAGGGATCCAAAGGACAAACCTTGGTGACCAAGTTTGGAAACTGAGACCTTAAATCAGCGATATAAGTATCGCCGCCATAAATTTCACCAGCTGCAAGGTAGATCCATGTGGATTTGGGATAACCAAGAGCCTTTAAGAATATACCAACTTCCTTGGGGGTTAAAGGGCAAAGACCACCATATCGTTGTTCCATCGAGTTTATGTCTTTCAGTTTCCAATGGTTTGTGTTTTCTCTGGAAATTAAAAAAAAAAAACAGCCACATTAGTGAACAGTAAAACAGCATTTGAAAAATTTTCCCATCCTAAATTATTAAATTATACTAAACCAACAAATAGAGTACCACTTTGAGTCTTAGTTCACATTAATTAAGAAGAAGATAAGGCAAAAAAGTAAAAAGACGGAAATGAGATTCAACAATTCACAAGATGTCATGGATCCACCAAAGGTGTAGCATTTATGCACTTTACAGGATTCCTTGATTTGACCAGGAAAAGAAAAGGCTTTTAGTAAATACCTCATAGCTTTAAGCTCTTCAGCTTCTTGATTAGTCAAGCCGTAGGTGCATCCGGTAAAAGAGAGCATATCTTTCTCATAGCGAAGATGGAGTGCTATATATCTCCCCTTTGATCTCAACCGTGCCACTAGCTTCTGTCCTGTCAGCGAATTCACTCGGCTCAGAACCTAGATTTGACCCTAACTTTTTCTCCCTTTTATAAACTAGTCTTAGTAGTTTTGTGTTTAACTTTTTTTTGGTCCCTTTCCAATTGTTTTTCTTGTTTGTTCACATGTATATCATTGTTTTCCTTCTGTTTAAGGAAAAAGTGTTTTAATTACAAAGCATTTTGAACTCCACAGACTAAAATAGCCATTTAAGATATATAGGGAACCTCTAGTAGATTCAAGTATATTACCATAACAAGACTAAAGTACGTAGATCGTTAAAAGATGGAAACCTTTCCAAGGGTCTCGATTGGGGTTGCAAATCGGAGTGCCTGATAGAGTGTGCGACACCTTAGCCTCTGGATATCCAATGGGAGGTCGTTATTAGCCAATCTTGAATCAGATTTGGGTACATGAATAACCTAGAACACCAGAAAACAAAAAAAGAAATTCTTAAAAAGCTACACTCAAAATGTTGTGGATGTTTACTCCTGTGCCCTCATAAATGTCAGTATTATTCATCCAAACTTATTTTAAATTTTATACTAGTTATCTGCCTTTTCTTGACCAGTCATGTCTATAGAAAGAGAGAGAGAGAGAGAGAGAGAGAGAGAGAGGTTAGGCATCTTTTCTATCAAAAAGTACATAAGATGTCTAATCATGCTCGAATTGTTTGGTTATATGTATATATGGTCATTTGCAATGCACACAAAATTAATCATACAAATTGTAAATAGTAGTTTGAGCATCTTCCTCGTAAGTTATAACCTATAGGTCACTTATCTTATGAACATTTAACTATGATTCAAGATTGTCAATGTTATGAACATTTAACTACGAATCTCCTTTCTTGCAGTGGTTTATACTCTATAGGCCACTTTGCACGCATAAAGAAAATTCTTACGTAATATGAAAACATGGTCAAGCTCTAGCGCATCATTATGTTAATCGTCTTGTTTGTTGAGATAAATTGTTTTCTATGCTTTGAGGGAGGTTCAGAAAAAAACTCACAATAATTGGATACCTTATAATCTTTAAAAATTCGAGCCATTTCCTCGTAATATCCAGCACCAGACCATGAAGTGAAGTGCTTGCGGGCACGTGGGACAGACTCCAGTTCCTTCGGCAGTCCTCTGACCACTTGAACATCTCCTTTTAGGGATTCTATGAAATATGCCTCATCAAAAATGTCCTCAAATGTGCTGCACAGAAGTTTTGGTCAATCATTCTCAGATAAAAGTCTTTGCAGCTAAGGTAAAAGAAAAAAAAATACACAAAGGGCATTGCAGTAACACACATAGATACTTTTGGTCCAAGAGTCAAAATCAAAATTGCCATTTTGATTGTTCAACTTCACCGTTTTAAGGTCATGATCCTTAACAGTACCTTTCAAAAAAAAAACATACTTAAGTTGACATTAAAATGTCAATTTTTTTAATAGGAAATCTTTGAATTAAAAGGTAACCATTGAACATCAGCATTCACCAAAATAATCCTCCAATTTTCCACTTAAATGGCAAAAAATGGAATGTTTTAAGGACTGAATGGGAATTTTGAAGCTACAGGAACTAAAAATGGACAGTAGCTATGCTTGTGAAATGTTTGTGTAATTTACTTAAAAAGATTACAAAAACAAAGTGACACTAAACTTATTTGCATATAACAAAAGGCACACTACATTATGCAACATTACAATTTGCCCATTTGACCAATCATAGATTAGAACTATTTTTCCAATATTATAAAGAAACATTTAGAAGTGAAACCTGGAATCTTGCCAAAAGGAGCGTTTATCTAACTGGGGAATGACTAATGTTGCATTCATCAAACGAGCTACAGCAACCATGTCAGATATCTGAATAATTAAAATTAATATTTACAGTGAGAAATGTCATACTGATGAAGTATACAAATCGGCATGTCTTTGATAGTGATAATTCTACATAAACTTACACCAGTGCGCATCTGGTTGAGACCTCCATTGCTTCTGACAGTTATGTACCGGCCCAAATCTTGTGGGACTGTGGATCAAAGAAGCTGTATCAGAACAAAGTGAATTTTTTTTTACACTGATAGTATAGATGTTCCTGTTTGTAGTAAATACATGCCAGTATATACAAAATATAATAATAATTTACCGTTACTTGAACAGCAGAGCTGGTGCATTTGGTACGGAAACTGAAATCTTGATTATAGAAAAAACAAACCTGAATATCTAGAGGTTGGTTTCACACAGGGGTGATAACCATAGCCCAAGGAAGAACCCCATAGCTGCTCTTCTGACGCCTAAATTTGACATACAATAAGTGGGTATGGTAAAAAATTTAATGGCAAGGACAAATGAATACCAAATTTTCCTAAGCAGTAATGACTGGTGTGAAATGTGCCAAATCGAAAGCACATGGAAGAGGAAAACCGGTACCTGAAAATGTGCGGTGTGTGGTAAGGGATCTCGATCGACGGCTGATATCTGGCGCTGGGAGAGGAAGAGGGCGACTGTAAAAATTGCGAGGAGGACTAGAATGAGATAAAACAACGAGGAGGAGGGGCGAAAGCGGAAAGAGGCTGGACTTCTGGCGGGAAATCTCCGATCCCTCCAGCTTCCCGCCATTGTTAAACCAAAGGTTTTGCTCGAGGATGTTCCGATGTTTTGCAAGGCCAGCTGATTTGGTGTGATTCGGAGCGGACATAATTGCTGCAAGCCCCAGATCATCTGAGGTAACTCAAATTTTGAGTTTGGATCAGGACCAATCCGGTCCGAAGTGGAATGTTCGAGGTTACTTTAATATTCGTATATTCGTGCCAAAGCAGATCGGACGGTTCGTGTCTAACTTCAAAATTTGAGTTACTTATGAATTCGCAAGGCTGCTCCGTGAGAAAGCGGAGACGGCCGTGGGGTACTGGGGTTATAACTTCCGAGAAGGGACATTTTAAATGTCTCCATTTTTTTCCAAAAAATTTAGATATCAATTTTTATAAACACAGTTAAGAGTTTATGATATTTGATTTTATTTTAATTGGCATACAAATTATAAAAAATAATCTGATGATTTAGAAAATTTATACACGTTGATTAAGTTATTAATTTATATCAATGTAAAGTTAAGTGATGAAAAGCAATATGTAATATCTAATAGTTTTATTTTATTATTTTATTTTAAAAAAATTCTTAATAGGGACATATTTTGTCCATAAGAAATAGAAATCTTTGAAATTGCTTCACTAAAAATTATATACGTATTTATAGTTGACTGAGTAACTATGTATACAGACAATAGTTCACGAAGAAAGATTTAAAAAAAAATTGTATGAAAATATGAAATTTTGCTAGTCCCAAGTCCACTTTATTATTTTTCGGTATCTGTTTTATTTTCAGAGAAAAACAGTAGAGGTGAGAATATATAGAACTCAATAATGTATTGTTATTAGCTTTCTTCGTAATGAAAGATTAATTATAGACTAAGAACATTCTATTTTTTTAAGACTCGCAAGGACTCTACCAACAATATTTTATAGTTCTTTATTTCCTATTTTCTCCCCTTTCTTTTTCTTACCTCATTTAAAACAATTTGAGTCTGTGAAGTGAAGAAACCCAAGTTTGAATTAGTCAGTCATCCGCTTTTCCTTTTTTTTTTTTTTTTTAAATCTTCGCTCCCTTTCTTCACAAACTTCTAGATTCAATCGGAGGTGATCTTCATCTACACTAAAAGAATGGATGTTTCAAAAATAAATTAATGACTAAAGATATTTTAAAGAGGCTTATGAGGAAGATATAATAAGAATGATAAACTGAAACTTTTATTAATATCTAAGAAAAATATTAAATTTTAAAATCATCACCTCATGCTGAGAAATTTCGAAATCTGCTCAAACTGCAATTTTTTTTTGGCAGAAATTCAGCTTAAAACCGCAAAATTATTTTGCGGTTTAGATTTTTTTTTTTGGTGAAACCGTGAATTATTTATCCGGTTCAAAAGTCACTTCTAGTAAATATAGAAATTATTGTGTTCTTTCTATTTTTAAAAATTATTAAACAATTATTATAAAATCAAACGAATCAATCAAAGTTTGGGTTTTTTTTTTAGTTTTGGTGGGGGCCGCAGGAGTATTTGGCGGCCCCTCGTTTTTGGGGCCGCATATTGGCTTGGTAGCTTTGGTAGTTTTGAAAATCTCCAAAATCATAGTGTTTTAGTTTATTTTTTTATTACGGTATAAATAAAAACTAGCAGCATGCCTCGCGTTGCTTCGGCAACGGTTGAGTTTGGATGAATATTATGTAGGAACTTAAAGGAATGTGTAAGATGAGTAAAGCAGTACAAAAGTCATAGTTTAATTACATTAGATAAGAGTTGTACATAGGAGTTTGTGGCATAAGTCATAGATTAGTACAAAAGTGACAGAAGTTAGTGTTCCTTTCTGTGCCGTGTTTGGAAGAGGGGTAGCAGCTTTGGGAAAGCTTATTATCCCTTGGTGATTATGCTTCCAAACACAGTTTTTTAACAAAATAGTTCCTAGTTTACGTAAGAAGGCGACATTACTACTGGTCATCCGTAGTTAACTAATATTTACAATAGACAAAAGATGTGACATTGTTTTTGCAGAGTTAGTGCTATTATTCTGGCTCTTCGTTTCCTTTTCCTTTGGTAGTTTCACTGCTACAAAAATTGAAAATTCTGTTAGTTGAACATATTTGATAAGCTGAGAGGTTATGTATAATGTTTGATATAAAGGTTGTATGATTTAGCTGTTTCATATGCATTATAGTCTCAAGAGTAAGAAAAATGGTTTTTTTTTTTTTTGCTCGTAGTACAATTTCGATGAGGTGGTTATTGGCTTGTGGGGATGTGATTACAGTAAACACTCATTTCATCCTAAAATGGTTTTTGAGAGGGATTCCTAATCAATGAACTAAAATATTGGTTTAACAATCAATGTCTGTTTACTCATTTCCTACTAAAATGGTTTTTTAGTGGGATCCCTAACTAATGAACTAAAATATTTGTTTAACAATAAATGTTTTGTTTGCGGTAGCGATGTAATGAGTTGTATTGATTTGTTTTTTATATTTGGAAAATGTGAAATTAATACTTTATGTTCGGACAGTATAGTTTGAATCTGAATTATGGCTAGTCCAAACTGAACGGTATAGTTTCAAATTTTTTACCTTGTTCGCGGCTTTTTGGAAGGTTGTTCCAGTAAGAGCTGTTTTGCTTTCCTCTTTTCAGCTGTTGTTGCGATCTTTAGTTCTTGTCCCGACCTGTGCATGAAGGATATAAGACATGAGTTGCATCAAGTGCTTTTAGATTATATTAGAGAAAGAAGGGAAGATGATGAAAAAGAGATAGGAGAAGCCAGATTGTATGTGTTCGAAAGCAATGAATTTTTTGTTTTGTTTTTTGAATGACATTAAGTATAAGGAATAGTTTTGTAATTAATGTTATGGTGTAAGAAGATGGGAAGAAGAGGTGTGCAAAATTCAGCAATAAAGAAAGAGAAAGAGGAGTTTGGTTATATTAAATGACCAAATTAGGTCAAATTTTGAATTACAAATAGGAGGAATTTATGAAAGATAAATGAAAAATTTCATTATGGTATGTACTGGGTAGTGTAAATGGGGGATAAAATGTAATGACGTTAATTGCAACAGGGAAAGAAAAATTGGTAATTTTTTTCCTTTTGGTATTTTGGTTATGTACCTGTTTATGCAGTGTTCACCTGGAGGTGTTCCTGGTTGTGTTCCTGACTGTTCTATTTCCATAGATGTTTCAGACGTTGCTGTGATTTCTTCTATCTCAAGCACCTGGTAGTTGGGGGAAGCTGACTTGAATTTGCCTGAGGTTACTATGAAAAGCTTTTCTTTGTTTTTAATCTCATTAAATTGAGGTGGCAATTCCATCTTGTCTGTTTGTTGTGCCAAAAGTTGTTGCGCTGAACTTCCAATCAGTTTTTCTGCTATTTTCCCGATAAAGACAAAATTGGCTTCTCCAGTATAGTCTTTTACTCGGATGCAGAAGTTTAACCTAGAAATTAACAGATCTGATGAGAAGTGTTTTATTGTAGCCAAAAAATAAAATATAAAATTGTTATGAAGAGGATAATAGTTGGTGGGGAGTATTTCTTAATATTTTAGTTGACAAAATATTGGTAAAAAGAGTAGACCCGTTAGGTCATCCAAATAACAAATGCAATGAGATCTAAGATCTTGTGAGTGACAAAGTTGTATATTTTTTTAGTGGATTTGTCAATGTAGTGGACTTACCAGGGCAATGGTTGTTCCAATTCGGTATCACATTTCGGGCAGTCGAAGGAGGTAGTTGTCGGTGTCACGCAATTTCTATGTGTTGGGCATGAAAGATAATACCATCCGAATTCATCTAGCACCTCCGTAATTTCTGCCATAACATGAAATAGTTTGTTCTGCATTTTGTGCAAATTGCTCAGTATCATTAGGAGGAAATTTACAAAAGAGAATCATACTATTAAGTTCTGAATGTTGTAACTGTGTTGCAAATATTTTATCCAAGAGATCCTAAAATCAGAAGGTTATAGATAAGGATGTACCAGTAAAATAATTATGCCTAATAATACAATTTGTGAATGATGTTTGTTCATGTAGCATAATTTAGCAGTGAAGAAAACATAAACTGATATGCCATATTAGAGTTAGTTAGAGTTAATTAGATTCAATTGTAACATAAACTGATATGTATAGAGATCTATTTTGTTTAGTATGATGAACATGAGGTTGTAGACATATGAATTTTTGATATATTGTAAATTGACCTCATATATTGCGTAAACATATATATATATATATATATATACACATTGTAATACCAACTATCTATTTAAATTTAATTAAGGTTATAAATACATGAAAGCAGTATATATTTTTTGTAGTTTTCTCAATTAAATTACAAAATAAAAATTAGAGGATGACAAATTTTGAATAGAATGCATAGATCTCATTTCAGAGTAAATTAAGTGGCTTATTCTAATTTGATTTGTATGAAGATGTCTTGTTAGAGGAGCTGTGCAACAAAATTTTAGTTAATTACTGTTTCTATTTGAATTTGACTTTATGCTTAAAATAGCAAGATGAAGTTAACAAATACTATTTTTAAAATAGGATGCTTACCTCGTTTGGTTTGCAGAGATGGTCTAGATCTTTTATAGAAACATATGCTGTAGGTGTTTCATTGGGTTGTTGTTGCAGTGCTAGAAGTGGGTTTGTTATGGGTCGGATCCTTTTGTGTGTTATCCTGATAGCGAAGATTGTGAAACTTTTGTTAGTTTTGTTTGATAGTTGTAGGATGTTGTGAACTGGAGTATTTGTTTTTTTATTATTACCTTCTCAGAAAGTCTCTTATTTCAGTTATGGATTTGTCCTGGTATATGCGAGTTGTTCGCGCAGAAGCGCAACGCAAGTTTCGGTACGCTTGAGGGCGTACCTTTTAAAACCGCGTTTACACTTCACGAGTAAGGGTCGCAAGTGCACAACCCCTATCGAGTAGTATAATCGGGTATCGATCCACAGGGACGGGCAATTACTAGGTTAGAATCTACCTAACTCGATTAAAAACTAGAAGTGAGAAAGGTTTGGTTTGGTGTTTAATTTCCTAAAGGGTCAGATCAAACAATTCAAGAAGATGTAATAAAATGCTAGAAGAAATGTAAATTGTGTTTTGATTATGGATAAAAGGCGTTTCCAGGGTTTCAGACTTCATCTCTGATCTGCCTCTAGTGGTACGGCCCGTACCAAGTTGGTACGGCTAGGCCGTACTTCACTTGGTAAGGCAAGGCCGTACCACCCTGGTAAGACCCGTACTGGCTTCCCAGAACAGAACCTACCAGTTCGAGTGAATGCATTTCCTTGCTGGTACCTTGTGCTAAACTCTTTAGAAAGGTTCAATTGACCATACCTAAGGTTCCTAACCCTCAACCATCGTTTGTTGGATCAAGATCTAGGTTGGAATGCAATTGATTGCCTTTTAGGGATTTCTACACCTCAACTCTCGTGTGTTGGTACAGATCTACCCTAGCTGGTTGATTGGAGGTCTAAGGCACCCTCTAATCTGTCGATTAGAGGAGAATTCAACCTTTCGGCTTCAATTCGACTATTCTACCCTAAGCATTTGATTTGGATGAAAGATTGAGATGATCACATGACCTTGATAGGTTCGATCTAAACCTAAAGGGACATCATACAACAATCACAGCAAGCAAAGCAAAAGATAGCAAATAAGATCACAATCAATCAAACTAAAGAGTTCATACAAAGTACAAGTCAAAGAAAGTCAAAACAAATCAAGAATCAATCTCTAACCCTAGAAACTAAAAGAACTACTCACAGCACATGATAATATCTAAAAATACAATAAAAGGGAGAGAGATAGCCATGGATCGAAGGGATCGAGAGGAGGAAGCTAGATCCGTCGAGTTTCGCCTCTTCCTCTTCCTTCCTTCTTGCTCTCAGCTCCTTAGCTCTCTTTCTTTCTCTTACTGTGCTCTCCAATAGATCTGGAATGGAAGTGATGTCGAAATTGGAGAGTTCCCCGCTTTAAATAGCCTCTGCCAAAATTTGAATCTGTCAGGCCGCCTTTATGTACGGCCCGTACCAAATTGGTACGGCATGGCCGTACCAGGCGTGGTGAGACTGTAGATCTTCTCGCTAGCTTTCCAAAAAGTGGTCATACGCTCAAAACGGAGTTACGAGTCAAAAGTTATGACTGTTTTAAGTTCGGTGCTGAAATTTCTGGATCTGACGCAGGTCGCGTGGGGGAAGTCAGAACTCTGCCTGCTTTGCTTGTTTTCGCCTATTTCCTGCAAATCAACCACAAAACTGCAGCAGTACCATATTCTATTGATTTTCAATGTAAACTATGCAATTTAGTGGTCGAAAACATAAGGTCTGGTCTGAAAATAGGTCGAAATAATAGATGAAATATGGACATATCACGAGTGGCTGAGTAGCTCTTCAACGTCCAATTGCCTGTAATTTTGTATAGATGTTAGTACATATATGGGATGTTTTGTGTTCAGGCCTCATTGGAAAAGGGTAGTAATGAATAATTTGGTAGAAGGTGAAATTGTTACCTACGAATAGCTGAACTTGGAGAGAGCTGAAAGCGAGAACAACATGTTGTGTTTTTGATTGTTGTTCTATTATGTCGAAATTTATCTGTGGTAGACAATCTTCCCAGATTGAGACAGTTATTTTGTCGTTTCTGTGAAACAACAAATATGAGAAGATATTGTTAATTAACATAACAATATGGAGTAATACAATTTAATGAGAGATACAAAAATAGAAAATAGTCATTTTTTTATTTAATTGTATTGTCAAGGAAAATGTGTAAGGTGGGATATATGAAGGCTTGGGACATATGTTGGTGAAATACAGTATTTGCAAAATATACATGGGAGGTTATTTTAATTTTTTTGGTAGGGATGGTTGCTGAGGGAAATGAGCTTACTTATGCGAGTTAGAATTATTTTAGGTTATACGGAAATAAAAAAGAAAACAGATCGAGAAGTGTTAGGTAAACATATGAGCTGATTATGCATCAATAATGAAGTAATTTCAAATTAGAGAAATACAATTTTTGAAATAGAATTAAAGATAAATAATGTAACATAGCTCATTTGAGATTGTTTGTTTTTACCTTTCATTCTCTATTTCCATATCCACTACACTGGTTGTTCCGATTTTCTTTAGTCGAGCTGAAGTTATCTGTCCGACAATATCTGATTGATTGAATCGTATTGAAATTAGCGATGTCAATATCAGCCATTTGCAAAAAAATAGAAACTGTTTTTTAAAAACTTGGTAATGAGTTGTAGTAATTTTTAAGCTTTAAGGAAAAAAAGGGAGTTGCAGGAGTACGTACCAACAACCGATTTGTTCATTTTCGTAGTGCCTATATCACTAAATGGATTAAAATTAAAGTAACGAATTGGGAATGATCCATCATCATCTTTCATCTTGGTGATTTCTGTAGCTGTTGTGAGTTCTATCCGAACTTTGTGGTCAACAGTTTTGAAGGTTGGTCGTTCTATGTCCGGCTTGAATTTGTAAATTTCATAGACACGTCCTTCTTCTAGTTTTCGGAGTATCTCATTTGCATTGGGCTCTTTAATGCTTATATAACCTTCTATAGCAGTATTCTATATAATTTGAAATAGTTCATTATTAGTCATAGTAAAGAAATTTCAAAAAAAAAGATTAGCAGGAAAGGTATTATTGATGAGGCTGTCAAGATAATAGAATGCAATTTGTGTAATGTAGTGTTTTGAAATTAATTTTACAGAATTCTATTTTTAGGTTGGTAATTGTTGCTATGTGTGTGATTAATCTAAGCTACACCTTTCTGGATGTAAATAAACTATGGCAGAACAAATTTAAATTAGTGCTATAATTAAATAATTAGACTAATGTTGATTTTTGAAAGCTTTTGTAGTGATCTATCATCATTGTTCTTGTCAGGAAAATACTGTGTAATTTTGTAAAATTGGTCATGTTAATTAACATATCAGTAAGACTTATGCATATGTAGATTTATATAGTAATGATGAGACTTTTAATGTAATTAAATGCATGTGTTATAATATATACCAATTGAAAACCTACATAGTGGAGACATGATAGATAGAATTGTAGTGAATCCAAAAGTAGAAATAAAATTACATGATAAATATACAACATGAGAGTCTATATTGATTTCTAAAGAAATGTATTTATTTGTTACATAATGTTTTATTATAGAAATATGATAAAGTAATGATCTGCCTAGATAAACTGCATATAAAGCATGATTTTGAAAAAAATCAAAATATCGTTACGAAGAATAAATGTAAGTAGCGAAAACAGATGAAACAAACAGAAAAAATTAATTATTTTGTACTACATGGAAATATTTAAACCAAATTATAAGCATCTTGATTAGTCAAAATTGAATCTGAAGTTGTATTTTGATCCAATGGAAAATTTTATGTAGGCTGTATAGTTGAATTAAGTATTAATTATGGAAACATAAAACAAAATTATTAAAATTGTATAAGAGTTAAACTACCTGTTGGTCAACTAAAATGAAATCATATGAGAAGACCGTTTTATTTTTTGGATGTTGCGCTGTCCACAATTTAGTTATTCTTCCTTTTATAGTTCGCCTCAGCATGTCTTTCGTCAGCATGTTTAAGGGAGTAATCGTCTTTTCGCTAGCCATCTGAAAATTCATAAAATTGCAAGATTTGTAAGCAAAATACTTATGATAAATTTGATAGTTTATATTGACATGAAAGGAAAACATTGTTAAAATATGTGTTGTTCTAGTGGAAGAATGGAGCTATAAAAGTTGGCATAATATTTGGTAGAATTAATAGAAGGTATCATATTTGGTAATTGATGTTGTTGTAATAGGTAAAATTTTTATAGCAGTTTATATTTGGTTGCTGTAAATGATAAGTAGTCATTTCATTTAAAATACTATTTTTTACACACTTGCATTATTTAGAGAAGTTTTTTATAAAGATGAAAATAGTATTTGGACAGAAGTATACCCAAGTCATTGAAGATTTCTGTGTATACTATGTTTTGGGTGTAATTAGAATGTTCGTTGTTTGGATTTTCAATGAGAACTCGAACACAAAATCTAGATGTTGCTCGAGATAATGCGACATATAATTGTCCATGGCTGAAAACTGGGCGAGGCAGATAAATGCCTATTTTGTTGAGGGTTTGTCCTTGGCTTTTGTTAATTGTCATTGCATAACACAATCTAACAGGAAATTGTTTACGTTTTAGTGTAAACGGCCATTTTTGATCTTTGACATTGAAAATTATTCTCGGTATATAAACTGTTGTTCCTTTGTTGGTGCCGCTGATTATCACTGCCTCTATATTTCGCATTAACATAATTGGAGTACCTACTTTCAATGTTAATTGATGATTTGGGATGCCATTTTGTTTGATGGAACTGAGAAATTCAGCGGGGTACATTATTTGAAGTTCTTCTGAAGAAATTGTTGAGTTACACATTGTGTTTGAACTGAAATATGTTCTTGGAAGTGTTGGTATTATTGTAAGTACTATTTCATTAATAACATCAACATCATCATTTGTTGGGGTAACTATTGCTCTTTCTCCTAAGTAGCCACTATCTTTGTAGAACAATTCAATATTGTTGTAAATAGCATCTATAATAGTTTCTTTTCTGTTTTCAGTTGCATTTATTAACAAATCGTTTGGTATTTCAATCCAATTACTATCAGGGTCATCAAATATTTTTTTGGTAGGAATAGTGTCATTTCCTATAGCTAATAGCCAATCATTGAATTCAATAGCATCTTTCTTCTCTGTTTCAGACATGTGAGGATGTTGCAAACACATATTTTTATGAAGTCTATAAATTCGACAATGAGACCAAAGTTTAGATTTTGTAATTGATGCATTTAGTGTTTGGTATTTGTTTGCGTATTTGATAACTGGTAAAGTTTGTCGGAAATCACCTCCAAGTAAAACAGTTTTGCCTCCAAACGTTTTCTTCCTACAATCATTGTCATATGTACCTAGGATATCTTTTAAAGTTCGGTCTAACGCTTCGAAGCAGTAGCGATGATTCATTGGAGCTTCGTCCCAAATAATTAGTGATGTTTCTTTAATGAGTTCCTCTAGTTGTGTTCCTTTTTTTATATCACATGTAGAGTTTTCTTCGATATTGATCGGAATTTTAAATCTAGAGTGAGCAGTTCTTCCTCACGGAATTAACAAAGCTGCTAAAGCTGATGAAGCAACTGGTAAAATAATTTTTCGTTGGGATCGTAACATTGCAATTATTGTTTTGTATAGATATGTCTTACCTGTTCCGCCGTGTCCGTAAACAAAAAAGAGTCCGCCTTCGTTAAGCTGCACTGATTGAACAACTGCTTCAAATATATTTTTTTGTTCTTCGTTCAGTCCATTAGCAAGTCCATATGCCGTTAAGTTTGTGCTGTTGTCCATTAACAAACTCTCAATTTCATGTAGAGTGTGATTTTTTAAATCGGAATCTGATAAAGTCATGTTTGGTAAACGATATATGTTTCTTATCTTATATATAATGTCATCTGTCATTGTTTGCCAACTCTGTTCGAATAGATTTAGTGGATTTGCTATTTCATAGTAAAGTAACATACTTACAAATAATCTACGCAATTGAGTTCCAGTAGCCCAATTTGATGCTTCTTGAAGAGCAAGCAACCATTCGTTATCATCTTCTAATAAGCCTAATGCATTGCATGCCTCTCTGAATGTGTTGTATTTTACGTTGTTAATCGTTTGTATTTCTTCAAAAGTTGTTGCTCCACGATTGAGATTGAGGAGCATTCTCAAGTAATACATTTCTCCTTGATTCGGATTAACAAAATATATTCGACCTATGCGATTTCCTTTCTTTCTTAAGTTCCAAAACTTCTCTTTTGAGTGCCATGTATATTTTCGAGGTATTTCTGTATATGTTAGTTTGCGCGCTTCGGGATCTCTTTTGTTTAGTTCCATCCACTCGGTTAGCATTGTTCTATCTAATTGACCAGAATTTATCATATTTTCTATATCTTGATTATCAGTGAATACGATACTGTTCATTTTTGACAAGTGAATAGGTAACCTTTCTATGCTCGGAATATTGCAATGAATGTCGTATTGAAATAGTCTCCAAACAGCTTCGTGTGGTGTTATGTATCTACAATCTAGATATACTTTTATTTCATTTACTTCTTGAGATTCATTTTGTGAATTTTTATTGATTTGAATGAGCTGCTTAATTCTGCAATAGCTCTGTCATTGCCTTTACATATGTATTTAAAAAGATACTTGATAAGTTTTGATGTGTGGCATTTTTCAACATTTATATGAGCTTGATATCTAACTATTAAGTCAATGTTATGAGGGACAACAAACCGATTGTCTAGTTTGACTCCTTTTCTCTCGATATAAAAATCTATTTTACGTCTTTTATAAGTAACTATTCCATCCTCAGCTATGGTGGTTTTTTCATTGTAAGATTTAGGAAAATTTTTGGAACACAATCCATTTTTGATGCAGCCAGTTTGCGATGTGCTGCCATTGCATGGACCATGTATCATAAACTTAGTGACTGCATCATATCCAGTTGGATCTTTTGTTGGATTAGGTATCTCAGCAGATATAAACTTATCAATATCTTGTATTGTTTTCAATTTATTGTGCTCTGCCAACCAAAGTATGATATGAACATGGGGGAGACCTCTTTTTTGGAACTCAATAGTGTATACATCTGTTGATTAATTAAGAGTTGTTAAAGCTCATAGATTAAAATAAGTTAATGTAACTGTTAATTATTGAATAAATATAAAAATTATGAGAGCAATACTTACATGCAATGGTCTCGCCGAAATGTTTATTATCTTTAATGTCTCGTAATAATCGGTCTAACTTCATCTTAAAAACTCGTGCGAGAATATCAGGTCTATCGTCAGGTTTTTGTTCAGGAAGTAACATTTGGTATATCTCTTGCCATTGAGGATTGCAAGTAAATGTAACGAATAAATCAGGCATTCCTAGTTGTCGGCATATTGCCATTGTATCATGATAATTTTGAAGCATATATCGAGGACTTCCTACATGAGAAGCTGGCAGTATTACTCTTTTGCCCACGTGTTTACCAATTTTATGTCCTTCTTTGATAGCGCTTTCAATATTGTTGAAATTTTCACTTCTGAAAAGTTCTTGATTTTTTTGTATGTAGGATAGTCTATCTAATTCAACAGAGAGATACACATCGACAAGTATTTGCTGAAATAAGCGACCAGATTTGAAAATTATTAGAGCATCTCCAATACGGGGATGGAATCGGTATGCATAAAATTCAGCCATTGTAACATATTTTCGCACTATTTTTGATTGTCCAGCAGATCCGAAAACATATTCTATTTTTGGATGATAGCCATCCTCACCGTATACGAAAAGAAGGGGATATTGTAATGCCATGTAACTTGGATGGTTAGCATGTATGCGTTGTAATCCATTTTTTTTATGGTCAACAATAACATCACAATAGTTTTCCTCTGCATTAATATCCCCTACAATCAAGCCAACAACTTCGTTTGCTTGTGGCATACAATATTGTGAAAATTTGCTCGGTCGAGAACTTGTTAACTTAAGACTAAACTTTTGCATATCAGATTCCACAAATCTATCTTTAAACATTCGAAAGCGTTGGACAATGACGTTATTTTCGTTCAACATTGTCATAAGACCTGAAACAATCTCTGGATGCAATTCGTGCGAGTTCTTTTGGTTTTGAAAATTGTGTAATCTATTTTTTATTTCATTTGATGTGTCATAGATATATAATTGTGCATAAGTTGGTTTGCATCCTTCTGATGGAACTAACGATCCAATTCGATGGTAATTCTGACCTGAAACTCTAAAAATATAAGGTCCTTGTCCATCATTTATTTTGTTATCTATATTAACTCCCATTGATGTGAAAGCAAAAATCGAATTATATGTTATAATATTTTCTTTGAAATGAGTTGGTGTGTGATTTTGCAAGGGTTCTAACAATTCGTGTAAGAAAGATGGAGGTTCTTTTAAAGAAGGTATTAGAACTCTCCCTTCTCTACAACAAAGATTATATTGTGGATTTTTAATGGATGTTTGCATATTTCTTTTAGCAAGCCAATAAAATGCACCGCAATACCTACACGTTTGATCTGGTTTTCCTAAATCTAGTGGGAGTAGATATTTCCCTGTCAAGCGAATAATAATGGCTATTTAGAACATGAGAAAAATAACTAATAGATGAACCTAATGCAAGCTACATTTGAAAGTATATGCATATGTAAAATAAGCACTTACTTCTTTGAGATTCATTGTCATGCGGAAGTTGAATGTTAGGCTGTACAGTTTGTTCATGTAGCAGTGGATTTGAAATGTTTGTTGTTATGTCGATGTTAGGAAGTATAGAATTTGTTTCAGATAAGCTTGAGCAGGATGAAGATGTTTGTTGACCTATTTGCGGAGGCAAAAATGTTTTAATATCTAACTATTTATGTTAGAAAGTAATGTTGTCAAAATTGAAAAGAATAGATCAAGATTGTAATGTGAATTGAGAGAAATTTTGAAAAAAAAATGTAAGATTACCTGTTAGACATTCAGTAGAACAGATCATTTGTGATGATGTTGATAATTGACGAAAATTGTTCGAATGGCTGATATTATGTTCTAATTGATGTGGTTGGTGTATAGCTTGGAGTGCGACCTGTTCGTTTCGTAAATCTAGCTTATTTATAAAACTATGTGAATTTAAAGAACGCATTCTAACGCTTCGTTCCAGCCGAGCTGGAGAGCTGCGCTGCACTCGCTTTCCTCTCGTATTGTCTACTTTCTTTGATTCACTTCCATTTTTTTCACTCATTTCCTATAGCAGCACCAAAAAAAATTTGTTATTTCTAAATAACATATTTTTGGTGCTGATAGCTAACTCATAAAGTATGCTACGTCTAAGAGCTAATCTATATTAATAAGAGATTTATAATTTGAATCAGTGGAAAGAAGAAGGCGTGCATATACTAACTCCTAAGTCTATACTTGTTAAACTATTGATGTTCGATATTACCAATGTAAGAAAGTTCATTTTATATATAAATATTTTCAAAAATAAAATAATTATCTAAATACAAACTTCTTGAACTATCAATAGTGGATATTACCATTCTAATAAAGTCCTTTTTGTACGTAAATATTCTTCTAAAATGAAATAATTATCTACATTACCTGCGACGGACTAAATTTACTAAACATGTCAAGTTTGAAAATACATATTTGCAAAAAATAAACAAATGTCAAAACAACACCTCAATGGCTGTAGAAAGAGCTGCAGAACAGGTGAATGCGAACTGAAATCTTTTTGGAGAATATTCTTCGTGCGATCAATGTTACAACGGAGAGCTTACTGCAAGTTTATGAAATATAATTAAAATTCTCAAATAGGAGATATTTTATACACATCTCTTTGGAGAGAAATAATAATAATAATGATTCAAAATAGATATCAATTGAATTATAAATTTTGCGACCAACCAAATTATTTTTTTGTTCCTCTCTTTCTTCATGACTATATGCTGTGTCAATTTATGATGCTGATGTAATTTTTTTACCCACCAAATTCTATTATTCTGTAGAAAATTTGGATATTTTAGAGCTGAATAGTTGGAATGTTCTCATCAAAATGAGCTGTTAAATATTAGTTGACCTAATTAAATTTAGGGTTTAAATCGGCACACTTAAATGTCAATTAAACAATCTCATATTTTGTTAGGTAAAAAATAGCAAAACAATAAGGAACAACAAAAATAAATACTCACAAATCCAAATTAGTGGATTATCTCCTTTCATTCATTAATATTTTCTATGTATGTGGATTCTACTTAGTATAATAGGATTGAGGCTATGATGCTTTTCATTGTGCAGATCGGTCCGCACATGAATCTATATATCTATTTTAAAGTTTGAACAATTGATTCAAACCACTCAACATGATCTATATATATGAATAAAATTAAGATGAAATTTTATATTTGTTATAGTTTTTTTCCTATATATTTTAGATAGTTAATAATTGGTGGTTCTGGATGGTCCAGAATTTTTATTTCAACTGATTTCTACCTATTTAAAAAAATAGTAAAAATAAAAAAATGTATAAAATTTGATTTTAAACTATATTTTATATATGAAGATTATGTTGAACGGTTTACACCGATTATTTGAACTTTAAAAATGAAAATATAAGTTCATAGTACAAACCACTTTATAGTAATACACATATTACTATGGCCTCACTCAAATGCCTTTTTTCATTATTTCATATTTTCCTAATTAGTAATAGAAACAAACGATATGCTAATATTTGGCAGTTGTTAATTAGGTGCAGTCTAGAAACATATACCAAATTAGAAGAAGTCTAATAAGTAGATATGAGTGTTCTCAATTCTAAAAAGTAGATAAATAGAGCTTTAGAACAGCAGAGGAAGCTAGGGAAAGAAGACAACTTGGAAAAATGCAATTCATATCACCTAAGTAAACACAATATTTCTGTTTAGATCCCTACCGTCCGACCAGAATACGCACAACTATTAAAGAATTGGAGTCATAAATCTCAAAGATTAGCCATATCTTCCTAACTAAGAAAAAAACGTTAACCACAATATATTGTGTACAGAAGGCAGTACCATATAAAAAAAGAATATGTATATAGATTTTACAAACTAATGCAAGAATAAAGAAGAAATCATAAATATGATATTCTGGTTGGAACACATTTAAATAGTGAACTTATTTTAAGTAAGTATCAGTTGAACAATTATGCATAAATAACTCAATTTGTTGATATGTATATCAGTACATAATTATGTAACTTACATTGATTTAGTATGGTTAAGCATATCAAAATAAGGTAACACGTCAAAAATAGTGTATACTGGTACAATTTATATACATTTCATTTCTTACGTATGTGTTAGTGAAAATGCCAGTACCAGCACGATTTCGCATTATTTTATGCACCGGTATATGCACATATACTTATGTAATATATGCACATAATTATGAATTTATTTTATGTACAGTAGTACTGGTACACATAAGGCACATACATATCAGTGTTAGTTATTTTCTTTACAACAAATCCATATATAGCAGTACTTGTATAACTCTAATTTCAGCTTCCTAACTGTGTGCAACGAACAATTCGTAAGTGAAAAAAATTGAACCTAATTATTGTCATCCTCGCAACTGAGATGATTTTTTTCCATCGTTTAGTTTGTAAAACCTATTATTGCAGTTCTTTTTCTAAACCAACTACCATTAACACTATCTTCATTTATACAGTCAGCATATAAAAAAAAAGACTAAAGGCATCTAAGAAACAATATAACACACGAACCTCAAACAGTGCACATATGAAGCAGTACCAGCAAGTGCAATGTTACTGTAGAAACCAATGTAAGAAATCCAACTGCAAATTAGAAAATTGTAAGGAAATGAAAACAAATAATAATGTAATAGGTATAGGTATAGGTCACAGTAAATTGGAGATGTAATTATTTTTTTATATGTTACATGAACAATGACTACCAAGCCCTTTTTTTTTAAAGAAGGTACGAATGCATGCTTGTGACATTACACAACAAAGAACTGGACAAATCAATAGGAAATAAAAAGTTCGCAATTCGTAAACCGAACGGAAATATTCACTTCTTCTATTCATTCTTTTGATTCCTTTTACAAAAATGCAATTCTTCTTACTCTCATCATGTGATTAAAAAAAGAAAATAGAGTAATAGGTATTGCCAAATCATACCAACGAAAGAGAAGGAAGCCAAATCCAGGTAGAACGTCAATTTTAATGTTCTATTTCAGTGAAGAACATGATTGGCCTGGATAAAAAAAACTTGTAAGAATCTATGCATATGGCAATTAAAGTTAATTGAAGAACAACCCAATCACAATCAGTAACTTTTTGAGAATGCATGTGAGAGTAATTTTTTTTTTCAATTTAAGCTTTTGTCATGCATGCCACGTGGTGGCTCACTTGTGCTCTGTATAGAATGGTACCAGTTCTGGTATTAGACTGGTATTGAGAACCATGAACAATTCACAGAGGCAAAATCAAGAGTCACAGAAATTAATTACAGTCCATACTACTTTAAAATTAGGAGAAATTCAAAAACATTTGCAAATAATTGGGAGAAATTGAAAAATTAACTGGAAAATAGACATACCTAATTGCTTTTAGAGTATGGTTGGATTTTGCTTTCCTCCGTCGTAACTGGAGAAGAAACGAAAGAGACGAAGAAGAAGAGACAACGGACGAACGGGCGAAAGAGTAGAGATGAGGCGAACGATTAGAACTTAAGAAACGGGAGAAGCAATGCGGAGGATGGAGGAGAGAAATAAAGTGGAGAGGAGAAGGGAATTTTGGCAGAGGCAGAAGGCAGGAATAGACGGAGGAAAGAAGGAGGCGGAACTTCTTAGGCCAAATGAAAGGGTTTAGACAGGAATTAGACACGCATCAGTGAGAAACCCCAAATCTATTACAATCCGTTAGATCTAAATCTGAAGGTTCACAATGAGACAGCACTGAATGAACAGTGCAAAACCCATTAGAGATTATATATATAAAATAGATTTCGGTTGATCGGCTGATGTTGCATGGACAAAAAAAAATTAAACAAGTGACATGCTTAATAACGGAGTGACATGTAATATATTTACCCCTCCATTATACTAAACATGTCATAAGGAGAGTGATAAAATGAGATGCTTAACACGTCAACAAGTGACAATAAAAAACATCACGTGATATAAACAAGTGGTGACGTGATTTGGCATCTGTTAGTTAGAAAGATCGACTTTCAAACCAACTTATGATTAGATCCGATCAGATTTTTAACACGTCATTTAGTTGAATTATATATATAATAACATTATTAGTATTATGCCCCGATGGTTGCAACGGAACATATTATTATAAGAGAAAAAAATTTCATAAAAAATAAAAAAATAATATATATATATTTTTTTAAATGGACCAATAAAAAGAATAATAATTCAACAATATATATGAATTATATTAAAATATATTAGAACAGAGACATTATAAGATAATAAATATGGTCAAAATTCAGTATAATAGAGAATAAGTTGGGGACTTTTAATTCATACGTACGTTGATTTTGTGTGGAATTTTATATTACAATAAAAGTTGCAATTTGATATTTTACTATTTTATCAATTTATTACAGTCTTGTTACTTGAAAATTTGTATAGTTTTTGCTATTAATGTGGATCTGTAATTCTTAAATCAAGAATTGCAGCGGTTATTGTGGATTTGTATCCTTAAATAATATTTTAAAAATGAAAATAAATAAGAACTAATAAGAAAATGAGGAGGGATCAACTTACAACATTTGTAAGTTAAAACATCTTACAACAATTTGATTTTGTAATTTTCAAAGTTTAAACAGTCGATCAAATTTTACATTTTTTGAATTTTTTTCTATTAAACAAAACTGTTATTTTTAGATAATTTTGGACACTGAAAAACAACAGTTTTGTAAAATACATAATAAATAGTAAAAAAATTCAAAAAAATGTAAAATTTGATCTCCAAGCACATTTTAATATAGATATCATGTTGAACGGTTTGGATCGACTGTTTAGACTTTTAAAATCACAAAACTGAATTGTTGTAAGATATTGTAACTTACAAATGTTGTAAGTAGATCCCTCCTCTAAGAAAATTGAGTACATGACAATTAAATAAGGGGGGTTTAGGAAAGTTTTCGAAAAAAATGGAGAAATCGTGACATCTACATGTGACGAGTATGTGTGGCAATCACGTATCTAAATAAATTTAGACTTCTATACGTAAAAAGATGGATAAAATAAAAAAGATAGACTGTTTGATTGAAGGGCTAATATTCAATCCAAACTTTCATCTTTCAATCAAAGTTGTTGGCGGATCTGGACATCAACATACTTAATACAAGAATGGAGGTGTATAAATCTATTAATTTATTTATGGGGTCTATCTACTTTCCGAATTTTTTTTTAAAATACTGTTCAAAAAATGATAAATAAAAAAATCACAAAAATTTGAGATTCCATATTTAGTATGTCCGTAACGTGAAATTGTGGACAATAACTGAGTGTCCGCAACTTCACATTGCGGACAAATACTTTTTTTTAGCCTTTTGACCAAATTTGGTTTTTCAATGGTTCCTGATTGGGCCAAAAAATGATGGGGCCCACACTTAGCATGTCCCTAATTGGGCAGTTGATTTGCTTGATAATTTTTTTTGTAAAAGTTGTGTACAATTTTTGTTCACAATTTCACGTTGCTGACGTACTAAATATGAAATTTCTTAGATTTCGTAGTTTTTTGGTTAATCATTTTTTGGGTAGGGATATTTTTAAAATTTTTGGATCTACTTCTGAGGATATTTTGGAATCTAGTAAGTGCCCTATCATAATTATTTTAGTATTTCATAAAAATTGATACACAATTAATATATAAAAAAAACATATTTATATTTTTTTATTCTTTGAAATTTTTTTAACATAATTTTAAAGAAGTTTGCAAGGATAGGAACGTCAAATTTTTACAAAACCGGAAAATAAAAATAAAAATAAAAATAAACATTCATCACTTTGCTCGAACTCCGCTTCTTTGCGGGCTCTCTTTCGTAGCTCGTAATCCGCCCCAGTACCCAACTTTCAATTACATTTACATGGACTGTCCATATACCGGGTCACTTCTTATAAGTTATTTAATTAAACAAACCTGTGTAGTTCATTTATCAAACAGTAGAAAATACTGTTAAGTGTCACAAAAAATCCGACCAAACCCGATCCCGGCAGCGTTTCTTTTTCCCTCTTCTTTCTTCTCTCCCCGACCGACGACGCTGGCGGAGCAGAACAAAATATTTGAAAAAAGTCGGAGCAATTCTAGTCAATACACGCCAATTGAAACACCGTCTCTTTCTTCGTCCACCGAATTTTACACCTAAGTCCCTCGAAAGATTCGAATTCTTCTCTTCTTCTCCAGCTCTATCCCAATCCCAGCTAGGGTTTACTCTGGCGATCTCTTTATCACAATCAACCCGCCAGATTGCGCAACCGCCACTGTAAATCCACAATTCCTTCCAAGCTTCTCTTGTTCTTCCTAGCTCGATTTAATCAGTTTTTCTCCAACCTTACGTTTCAGAATCCTTGATCCAGCTCAGCCCAATTTGGGAATAATTCGGAAAATAAAGCTCAATCTCACTTGTTTATCTAGGGTTTAGAATAATAGATTTAATTCCGCCCCAAATTGCGGTCTAGTCAGCTTTCCTCTCAATTTCAGATCAAATTCCCCATCTTATCAATGCTGGAGAGACACACACACCACTAGCCACTTCTTAATGGTGCGGCTCCTGAGCCTGGCCCGTTTTGGGCTCGATGAGCCGCCGAGGGAGATAATCCGGTCGGGTCCAGTTGGTTCCAGCGAAGTGGGTAGCAGTGGCTGGCTGATTCGATTCTTCGACTCTGCCTTCTTTTGTGAATGGATTGCTGTGAGCTACCTGTACAAGCACGAACATGCTGGTGTGCGTGACTACCTGTGTAACCGAATGTATGCACTCCCCCTGACAGGCCTGGAGTCATACATGTTGCAAATCTGCTATATGCTGGTGCACAAGCCGTCTCCGTCTCTAGACAAATTTGTGATTGATGCATGCTCAAAATCTCTCAGAATAGCTTTAAAAGTACATTGGATATTAATGGCCGAGTTAGAGGACGAAGAAGGGGATGGAGATGTCGATGGTGTTGTGAGGTTACAAGAGCAGTGCCAGATTGCAGCTACTCTAGACGCTGAGTGGCCCCCACTTGTCAAACCACCACCTCCTTCACCTTCACCTGCTAGCCCGAAAAGCAATCCAGTCATGGACAGGATACGTTCTTCAAAGCAGAAGCTTCTATCCCTGGCTTCTCCTGGTGAAGAGGGAAGCAAAAATGCGGTAAGTGATGGTGGTAATAGGAATTTGTCTGTCGAAAAGGTCTCCTCAGAAGAGAATAAATTGCTTAAGAGACTGAGTATCGGGCCTCAGAAGGTCAGAGATGCTCTTTTTTCTAAGAAGTCAATGGAAAAAGATGAAGAGGACTTGCAACTAGATGGAAAAGATAGAGACAGAGATAAGGATGGATTTTTTAAAAGGTTGCTTAGAGATAGTAAAGATAAAGAGGAGGACGGAGAAGATAAAGAGGGGTTCTTTAAGAGGCTGCTGAGAGATAGCAAGGAGGAGAGGGAAAGAGAAAGGGAGAGGGCTGGGGATGAGGAGGAGAGAGAAGGATTTCTAAAGAGAATTTTGTTTAAAGACAAAGGAGAGGAAAAGAAAGAAGAAAGAGACGAAGAGAGTCTCGGTAATAAGAGCATTGACGAAGAGGAGAGAGAAGGTGGTTTTTTCAAAAGGCTCTTTAAAGATAAGATTGAAGGAGGAAATGAAGAGAAAGAAAAAATGAATGGGAATTTAGAGGAGGAAGAGAGAGATGGCTTCTTTAAAAGGCTCTTCAAGGACAAAAATGAAGAGAGAACAGAGGAAGAAGACAACTTCTTCAAGCGGCTTTTCAAAGACAAAAATGAAGAAAGAAGAGAAGAGAAGAAGACGTTAAATGAAGAGGAGAGGAGCAATGGTATCATTAATGGAAATGGCAATAATGGGCTGGATGAAGGAGAAAAGGAGAACTTTTTTAAGAGGTTATTTAAAGACAAGCATGACGACGAGAATGATGTGAAAGTGAGTACGACGGGAATCGACGAGGAAGAGAACTCTGAGTTTCTCTCATTTCGCAAGTTGTTTAGAGTTCATCCAGAGGAGGCCAAGAACAGTGCCAGTACCAGTGGTATCGAGTGCAGTTCGCCTAGTCTGGAAAGCAGTCCTGGTACCGAGAGTTTTTTCAAGAGGTTGTTTCGTGACAGAGATCGCTCTGTTGAAGATTCTGAACTGCTTGGCTCAAGGAGCATGAAGGAGGTAATGTGCCTAAATGCATAGCACATAGAACAACTCCCCACTTACCAAAATAATAAAAACGAGAATGGCCATTTAGTATGGAGATATTAAATCAGAATATAGATGATGATAATATAAAATGCATGAAATGCCGTAATTCAGTTTGCAAATTTGTACTTGAATGAGCGATAAAAAGTTTTGCTCTAATATGCTTATTAGTTTACTTTTGAGATTTCGGTTCTCTTCAAAAAGTTTCTGGATGTAAGTATTTGTATGGTGGTATAGTACCAGCTAGAATTGGACAACCCACTCAGGATCATTAAGATAGATGGGTTAGCAACTCTTCTCGTAATTAGCATCTTGTCTTTAATATCCCATTTGGAGTATTCTCTTTGATATTATTATGATTTGTGATGTTGAAATTATTTTTTTCTTTTGCAATGACAGAACCGTCCTGGTTCACCATGGCAAAATGACAAGCCAAATAGGAAGCCACCTTTACCAAATAATATTATAGCAGAGCTGCGGAAAGGATCATACCATGCCTCTTTAGAGTTTGTGCAAACATTATGTGACACTTCGTATGGTCTGGTCGACATTTTCCCTATTGAAGATCGTAAAATAGCTCTACGTGAGGTACAAGTCTAACATCATTATTCTTTCAAGTTTTGTTATATATTTGTCCATGTAAAGTAATAAATATAAGCTACAGCGGGCTTTGGAGTAAAAAGAAAATGATGGGATTTTTCTCTTGTTAATAATTTTATTTATTTACTTTAGAGAGTATATTGTTCGGTGCTTTGAACCATAAAATTGCAAAGGTGGTTTGTGTTCTTGGAAATGACAAAATTAATTTTACTTCATATGTGCTGCCTTTTGATTTCTTATTCCTCGTTATAAGTCATGAAGCTGAAGTAGCTTGTTTTGTTGTCACTTGTTTTAGTCTCTTATAGAGATCAATACGCATCTTGCTGATTCTCAGAAAAGTGGAGGTGTGTTCTCTAAATCTTGTTTTTCGTCTTTATCCTTACTGCAAATTTAAAATTTAACATTTACTTGTTCATTGCATAAAGTTCTTTATTAAATGGTGTGCACAGGAGTGTGCTTTCCTATGGGGAAGGGGATGTACAGAGTAGTGCATATACCTGAAGATGAGGCTGTTCTTCTTAATTCGAGGGAAAAGGCACCTTATCTTATCTGTGTTGAAGTATTGAAAGCTGAGACACCGAGGTTTGTTCTCTCCAAACCTTTGCAATTTCACTGTTATCCTGATAGGTAGCACTATGGTCCAGATTCTTGCAATATGATTGCATTGTTTTGAGTTGAGGCACAGATTGCACAGTAGTTGCTTTGGTGCATTACTGGGTTTAATTGAAGCTAAATGAGCCTTCTATTGTATATTCTTTGCTTGAGAAACCAAAAGAATGCAACTGGCCTTTTCTTTTCTACTAGTATCTGTGAATTTGAGTCTTTTCAAATAATTGTCCACGTGTTCCTCGAACATGAAGCTCTGTAAAATTCTATTTTAAACAAGAAAATCTTCTAGTTGACATGCTCTTCTTGCTTCCGCAATGAGGCGCAGTTCTCTGTTTGCTTTATATTCTTAAACAGTTAAAATTTACAAATTATATCAACTGTCCACCTTACTAGTAGAACAACCACTTTAAAAGGTATACTTAAACCAACTTTTGATCTTTCTCAGGGATCAGCATTTCCCTTATTTTGTTTGGTCAGTTATATTAATGCTGTTTATTTTACTTATAGTAACAAAAAAGCTTCGTATGACACTCAAAAGCTGCCCAAAGGAGGTATACCCTTGGCTAACGGGGATGTTCAATTACCAAAACCACCCCCTTGGGCTTACCCTCTCTGGAGCCGGCATGAGTCAACCAACTACGACTCAAACCATATGTTAAAGTCAACCTCTCAAGCCATTGACCAGGCTATGGCCCACATGTGGGAGGCAAAGGTCAATTTTGTGACAATTGGCTTCTCCATTGAGAAACTGGGTCGGTCGAGGAGTAATAGGGAGTCGGAGGACGGTGTCAATGCAGGAGAAAGTATGGAGTGGGTGAAAGTTAGTTTGACAGCTGTCCCTGGGGTGAGCATGGACGATGTGGGAGTTGATCAGGAGCCCATTAGAAAGAAGGAACACCGTCGGATTCCAAGCACTATAGCCATTGAGGAAGTAAAGGTGGGCCATCTTTCCTTTGAAAGTCTGTTTCCTTGTCCTCTGTGGGTGTGGGGGGACAGGGAGGTGTCCGTCAGTGTGCATGTGTGCGCGATTAGGTACTTGGACAGGTGCTTAATCCATGATTTGTCTTGAACCAGTATTTGTCTCAGCAGGCACTGCCTGGTACCAACACAAACTGATGACTATAGTTCCTTTTTAAAAGAAAGTTTATTGTTTGTCTATTTTTGACATTTGCTTGAAGTAGACTCAAACAAGAATACATGAACTCTATCCCTCTATCATGAGAATTTGATTTTCTTCATCCTCTGGAAGTCTCATTCTTGCTTTCTTTACTTCTATAAAAAATTTAGGCTGCTGCAGCTAAGGGACAGGCACCGCCAGGACTTCCTCTAAAAGGAGCTGGCCAGGATTCGCAGGACATTTTGCAAAAGGTACTGAACCATGAAATCCCAAAGCTGTATTTTACTTGGTTGTTCCACAGCATTCACTGACTGCGCTTGTGCCATACTCAGTCTAGCGATGGTGGCATCCCCAAGCCAACTGATGCCTTGTCAGGCGAGCTCTGGGAGGTAAAAAAGGATAGAATAAGGCGGTTTTCTGTTCACGGCAAATTACCTGGCTGGGACCTCCGCTCTGTAAGGACTTACTGCAACTTCTGTTAAATTGGATGGAACAGTTTAAGTTGGATGGCCTTTTACTTTTCGATGCCTTATTCTGTAGGTAATTGTAAAGAGTGGTGATGATTGCCGGCAAGAGCATCTAGCGGTCCAGCTTGTTTCTCATTTTTATGGTAGCTTTTCTTTTTCTTACCTCTTTTTATATTATGTTCTCCTTTCAGATATTTCCTTTTCAAATATCATTTTCTAATACTTGGTATTAACACCAGATATTTATCAAGAAGCCGGGCTGCCACTTTGGTTGCGCCCCTATGAGGTCCTTGTAACATCTTCCTATACAGCTCTTATTGAAACTATTCCTGACACTGTGAGTGGTTATGAACATATCTGGATTTTCTCATGTTCCTTGTTTAGTTTCATATCTTATAAATAATATTTCACCTGTGCTTTTTTATTGGATCTTTGTATTGCAGGCATCTATCCATTCCATCAAGGGTAGGTTTCCTAATGTATCAAGCTTGCGTGACTACTACATAGCCAAATATGAAGAAAATTCCCAAAACTTCAAACTTGCACAGGTCAGTGCAATGTGATCTTAACTGGCAAAAAAGATTAATTGATTGCATTTATCGTGAGCTGAAATTTTTGAAAACATAACAATATATTTGTTGCCATATTTTGGCGATTTCACAAGAAGTCTATTGCTTCTAGATCTTTTTTTTGTAAGCATATTAGTTAACAAACATGGCTTTAGAATCTAAAGATCAAAACCTTTAAGAAGATGAGATATCGCATGCATCTGTTTAGTTTAAAAAATGGCATATATACTAAAAATAGACTGTCTTGCAAAAACAATATATAGAATAGTCAGAAGGCCAATCCAATTTATTAAATGATTGTCGCACCTTGCATTATCTACAGTTGAAGTTTTAGTGTATCGCTGTGTTATTTCACCATAAATTAATGAAAGAGTAGTGACATGCTGTTAAATAACTGTGTTTTCTCATTTGATGGATGAGATGAAAGATTTGAAAAGCTGTCAAAGTTTCATTTTACTAGTTTCTTATGTCTAGCTCAGAAATGGATGCCTTGTTACAAGACTACAGAGTACAATATTTTGACTGTCAGGAGTCAAAAAGCAGTACTCGGGACTAGATGTTGGTACTGTATACTGTAGCCATATTTTTTATTGACACCCAAATGCAATTTTGTGTTGTCAGAGATGACTGTCAATTTTATATTTATTAACTGGTGTTAAACAGCTGCCTTATAAATTCTAGGAAAAAAATATGCTTCTTTCAGTTGTGTTTATTTATCTTTGTTTTCTGTTTTCTCCCTCCCCTTCTTTGTGCTTCTGGCCATTTTGTTTAACTTCTGGTGCTCTAAGCAGAGAAACTTTGTGGAAAGCATGGCGGGGTATTCTATATTGTGTTACCTACTACAGGTATAATTTAAGTTTGATTTATAGTTCTTTTACTCTATTTACATGTTGATCTTCTCTTATCCATGATTTTGTATATATCCTTTGTTGGAATCTCTCAATGCAGATATAATTTTTCCACTTAACTCCAGGATATTTTTTGTCATTTCAGATAAAGGATCGGCACAATGGAAATTTGTTGATTGATGAAGAAGGCCACATAATTCACATTGATTTTGGTTTTATGCTCTCCAATTCGCCTGGTGGGGTCAATTTTGAGAGTGCACCTTTTAAACTCACTCGGGAACTCCTTGAGGTTTGAAACTTGTATAGTTAGAAATGAGTACAACTAAAACACTTGTTTGTTTTTCATTTTTGTATTCAATAAACTGATCCTGCTGGTTTTCTTGCTAGGTGATGGATTCTGATGCGGAAGGAACTCCCAGTGAATTCTTTGATTATTTTAAGGTATAATTTATGTTTCCTTAACGTTGTTTTGACTATATAATGTGTATTGTTCAATAATCTATTCTTTATTTTGATTTGGTTTTATTTTCGGAGGTGTTATGCATCCAAGGTTTTCTTACTTGCCGAAAGCATGCTGAGCGCATCATTCTTCTAGTGGAAATGCTACAGGTAGCATAAGCTTAAGATAATCTATTACAAAAAGAAAAAAGAGTATATCATTCTTAGTTTAACAACTTTCAATTTTTTTCTTGTACATCTGAACAAATTACGGTTCTGGTATTGTTATTAGTGGGTATATCTAGGGTTTCACGATTATGTTCTCTTAGAAAGAAATAAGTTCTTAACGCATTTGCTTATGGCTTTTCTGTTATGTTAGGATTCTGGTTTCCCTTGCTTCAAAGGTGGGCCCCGTACTATACAAAACTTGAGAAAGAGATTCCATCTCAGTCTCACCGAAGAGGTTAGCTCTTCTTCATTACATTTTTGTTTTCTCCCCATAAATTATCACTTTTTGAATGCGCATCCATTATCAACCATTTTAGCATGATTGAGACTACCACACACATACCTGAGTCCTTAAATTTTCCTTATTGTGGTACTTAAGTCCATGTCATGTGTTCCATGGAGTAATTAATTCAGAGGGACCCTGAAGCACCATGTCTTTCCTATTTTGGTTACTTGGTTGCAGAATTTCTCAATTTGGTCCTTTTATATCAGTTGATAATGTTACAATGTTAAAGGACCAAATGGGAGAATTTCTGTAAGTTACTTAAATTTAAGTCCGGTCTTGCTACCATCAAAAGGAGATTTCAGTTGATAACTTTTTTTTTTATGAATAGTAGTCCCTGGACTTTTAGTCCGTGAAAATTGGATGCATTCCTTCCATGCTCTTGTGTATTTCACCATTTTGTGTTGCGTTATTGTAAATATGATTCATTTTTATGATGTCAAACAGCAATGTGTCTCTTTGGTTCTCTCCCTCATAAGCAGCAGCTTAGATGCCTGGCGCACCAGGCAGTATGATTACTACCAGAGGGTTCTTAATGGCATTTTGTGAAACACTAGTGTTGTTATCCAAAATTGCTCCATTTGCAAGGAAGAAGTGCTTCTTAAGCCAACTCAACTGTTGATGTCGCTAAATCTTGTCAGGCGGCGTCGTTAGAGTTAGAAAGTGCTGTTGGTGAAGTTTGTAGTTTGGTTCAGCTACACGGGACCCAGATTGGTGTACTTGAGCACAGTCTAGTAGTTTAGGTTCTTTATCTGTACAGAAGAAAGTAATTTTGGGTACAAGGGTTCGTGTGTCATGAAGGCTTCAAAAGGTAGTAGATAGGCCATCTATCGGAGAAAGGCACATTACAGGAGAAATTGTGTTTGTAAATTTTTCTTTCTATTTTTAGAGATAAGGATCTGTGAAAACCTGAAAATTGAGAGGTTAGTACCAAAGCATGAAACTGTCAAACTGACAATATAACCACTGCCTATCTTTCCTTTTTGTTCTAGGTTGATGTTTGGTTTGGGTTTGGGTCATGAAATGTACATTTTTTAGCAACTGCCCCTATTGTTTGTTGCAGCGTGAGGAGATGTGCTCGTGTATTTCTTGATTGGTCTTCTTTTGAGATAGTGAATTGTTGATTTTCATAATTAAAAGCTAGTCTTCTAGGTATCATCTGTATGAATTTGTCTACTTTAGAAAAATTGGAAGTCTTTATGCAAGCAACTACCTTTCGCTGTCTTTATAATCTATTATTAAATGTTATCTATCATGTGGCGCTAGAGCTTGATACTTATTTTTAGTCCACTGAGAAATAGTGTTTATTGTGTCATCATATCTAACGGAAACCTTTTGGGCCTTCAAATCGTCTTGAACTTTTCGCTTATATCTCATTTTTCTTGATGAAGATTACTATGCTCAATTACGCATCCCAATTACCTATTGTAAGTATAGCTTTACTGATGATATTTGTCGAGTTTATTATGTTGCCATATGTAATCAACTGGTCTTCTTTCTCTATTTTTAAGGATATGCTTTAGAAATTAGAAAAGTAAAGCCAACACCAACACATCAGGGTAGTTTAACTTCAAATATTTAATTCCAACTTTGTAATAAATCATTCATTCACTAATCTGATTCATATAACGTATGTATAAGGTCTCAATGAGACCACGATAATCCTTATTCGCCTGTATTTTTAATATTCACTGCAACTATAGGTTTCTCTTCTGTTCATTTTGGTATAGCAATTTGTATAATGGATTATTGTTGCAAACTGTCTTTGCATATTGTATATGAGAACTAAATTTTCTAACAAGCATGACAATAAATATCATATTACTTCCCCCTTGAGTGTATTCAATCCACGAGCCCTCCGAATAACAGGTACAACTGTACAAGAGACCTCTCATCTTAAATCTTATATAGCTGGTGAGCGTAGGTTATCAGATTAAACTGATTTGGTCAAAATAGGTGAATTAAAATAGAAAATTTAGATGTTTTATTTATCATTTGGATAGACCGTATATTAATAATAATATAATTTGATAACTGCTTGATTATAAATCAATTGCTGATAAATTTGAATCATTGATTTATTAGATTCCTCGTCAGATGACCAATAAAATTTTAAATTACACTGCATTTGATATATAACGTTTAAATCACAACAAACACATCCATAGGTTTATTCGTTTTATTTTATCAAGTGTTGGATTGACTATAATTGTTGAGTAAGTTTCTTGTCAACATAATTTATCTCATTTAACATTATAGATATATTATTTGGATTTCGCACGCAACTTCGATGGATCCAGCACGACGAAGGGTGTGGGAAGTAACATGGTCAGCAACACTGTGGGCCATCTGGCGTGAGCGGAACAAAAGAATATTTACACAAAGATCAAGAACAATCGCGGTCTTAACAGAGACAATCTTGGGAGAAATAAAACAATGAATTCAGTGCTGCTAATAGCGTTTTAGATAGAAGAGCCCTTTTTTCTTTTTTGTATCTAGAGCTACAATGTAAATATTAGCTAAATGATCTAATTGGATCTTGTAAATAACTTTTTTAATCAATGGAAAATATGAGAAGGCAAGTTGCCATCTTACTCTAAAAAAAAACATTATATATATATAACAGTAACATATTTTCTGATCAATCATCTTTCAGATACACCGCACGTGCTACTAAAAATTGAATTTTATTAGGTCATTATCTTGATGCATTCATGCAGTTGTTAGCTATTAAAGAGATCATTGAAGTGTTTTCTGTTGAGAAAACCTAAAAAAATCTTTTGCACGCGTAAAATTCTACATTACTCTGTATTATTTTTCTGATTTATATTAATCACCGTACATTTATTTTCCTGAATTGTTTATAGTCTTGGTAATTGTTTTATACTAATTTTATACGATTAATATTAAATCCTTTATGTAGTGACTAGCAGTGTTGTAAATAACGGTATGCGCTCGTTGGACGGACATGGTATTGTCAAGCAATTAATCGGTCATAATCGGAAATAATCGATCAATTAGTCAGAAAAACTCATGATGGTTTGGTCACTGCTAATGACTAATTAGCTGATTAATCGGTCTAAACGGACGTTTTTACAACACTGGTGATAAGTACCACCTGAAGTAATTAAATAATTGACGATAGGAGATGAATCCATTTCCTCTGAGGTAACAAAATATTTTTGTTAAAATATGGAACATTAACCGTGTCATTCTCGAAGGCACAACGCTCTGTCGAAAACACGAAGCGGGAGGGAGTGGGATCCCGCTTTTCTTCCCTCTGTTGATTCCTCAGACCTCATATTTTCATTTGCCTTCAAATCGAAGATGCCCAGCCCGCCATTTTCTTTTGGTTGGCAAACTATTACCCAGCTCGCTAAGGGTATCATGTGTCGAAGCCACGACTGGACGGCCAACGATCAAATGTACATAGGAGCAATGCTGTAGTAACATGCATGGTCTAATAAAGATCTTGTTCTTCTTCAAACAAGCATTGTTAAGACCCTTGTACTGTTGTACAATTTACAATGTTAGTGTTACTTATACTGAATATAGAATGATGAAAAAATAAAAAATATAAGAATATCTAATTACCTATATAAGCATGCCAGTGTGGCACCACCCCAATTGTACCTGCCCGCAGTGGGTAAATCGCACAGAAGCTCAAGGTAACACAGTTGCACCTGATCTCTGTGTGAATCCGGAAACAACCGAGAAGTGATCGTCTCCAGAATATATGCGCGCAGGTACCGGTCAACAACCACCTGTTATTTATTTAAATTATAACATTGTTTACAAGTAAATCTAATATTATTTAAATTAAATAAGGTACAACTTACATACCTGCTCTGAATAGTCCGGATAGTCCTTGAATTTGGTCCTCAATTTTGACAAGCTGATGGTACTGGGCGAGATCACAACCTTCTCATCTTTCTTCTTCTCTTTCTGGAGCTCCAAGTGCGAGTACCCCAACACCTCCAGGCACAATGCACGGAAGTCCCCGTACTCGACGCCCGTCGCCGGCTCCCCAGTAATAGTCATACCCCACAGACAGCTGACGTCTTGTAGGGTGACTGTCATCTCAGCATGGGGAAGATGAAAGGTGTGCGTCTTGGGACACCATATCTTAACGAGCCCAGAAGATAATCCCTCGTCATGGTTCTCCTTAGCCATCTGGGATAGATGAAACATTCCCATCGCACGTAATATCCCCCGTATGTCGATTGGTACCGTAGCCACATGCGGCTGTGACGAACCGTAACCACATCCAAACCCTGCATTTAATTAAAAAATCAAGTCAATTCCATTCATAGAAAAAATTAGGTTATTAGTGTTTTTATAAATATGACTAATTTATAACTTACCCCAGTGGCAGCCTCTAGAATCCGGTGCTCCGCATTCGGGTACCACAAGAAGTCGCTGACCCTGTCAGTGTGACTCCGGATATCCGGAACATCTGCCAACGCACTCTCGTGTACTGGGACATTTGGTACGGAGTGACTATAGGGCAATGCTGTGTACCTCTACTGGAAGATGGTACACCCCTATCTCTACTAGATGCCATGTTGTATTTGATAAATTTTTTCTATTAGTATTGGTACCAATTTTGGTCAAATATGATAATTTTGGTAAAATAAACCTAATTAAATTTTGGTACAAGTCTAATTTAACTCAGTAAAATAAACCTAATTAAATTTTGGTACAAGTCTAATCTAACTCAGACAATTAATTTTGGTAAAAGAAACCTAATTAAATTTTGGTACAAGTCTAGTTTAATTTTGGTGCTCAAACAATTAATTTTAGTTTTATTCTAATTAAAATTTGGTACAATTCTATTTATATTTTAGTTCTATTCTAATTCTAAAACCTAAATTAATATCTAATTCTAAACCTAAACCTAAACCCTAAATATAATTACTATTCTAAACTAAAAATTAAAACTAGAAAAGAAGAAGAAAACTTACCCGAGGTTGAAGGGATTAAAACTTTTTTGAATTGATACAAAAAATAAAACCAACGGACCCCTTATATAGGCTGGGGCAGCACCGGCATTATGCGACTCCTTTTCAGAGTCCGCATCGGTATTCTGCGGTCCACAGTAAATGAGGCCGCAAAACACAAGTACGGTCGTGGTAGATTTAAAATTATTCAAAAATCATTATTTTTTTATTTATTATTTTTTGGAATACTAACTTTAAAAATTTCGGTCTCTGCTGTCCTGAGTCTTGCCACTTCACTGTCCTGAGTCTTGCCACTTCACATTGGAGGAAAAAGCAACAAAGGTGACACTAAGAAAATTAGAAATGAACCTGGCTCACTGAGCGGACTTGGTTCGAAGGAGGCATGCATCATGCATGGATCACAAAGAAATACCATCCATCTGTTGTCTTAATATTTTATAAGAATATAAAGTTGAGTAAAGATGTTGTCCCCCCACTCCAGTTTCCTAAATGTCCTCCCAATTCTAACTAACTTTGTCAATCATTAAACCACCTTGAAAAACGTGTAAAACGTGTAAAACATGAGTCCAGTTTTTTTCTTTAAATACTTGATATCATAAGTATGAATACTTGATGAATTATATATGAATATTTGATAACTTAGGTATGAATACTTTTCATATTTGAGTCCAGTTTTTTTCTTTAAATACTTGATTCCTAAGTATGAATACTTGATGAATTATATATAAATATTTGATATCTTAGGTATGAATATTTTCCATTTTGTATGAATACTTTTCATATTTGAATATTTGATACCTTGAAAAACGTGTAAAAGTATGTCATCATGGATCTCATTTGAAAGAGAAAATTGTGTAGAACACGTTCGTGGTTTTAGATTTGCAAAATTCCTCATAGATCATCCCAAAAATTGGTTAGATTGAACGGAGAAAAAAAAACCACCTTGAAAAACGTGTAAAAGATGGGTAGGTATTGTGTCCAGTTTTTGTTTAAATACTTGATATCTTAGATATGAATACTTGAGGTCTTAGGTATGAATACTTGATATCTTAGGTATTCATACTTTTCATTTTGTATGTGAATTAATTTAATCAATGAATGAGGGACTGGTGGTGTGATCCACGTGACTTTTTGGTTGTGGTCCCCAATGCAGTCTGACAGTTACTGCCCCCGAAAAGTAATGGTCCCCAGTTTATATGTGAATTAATACTTGATATCTTAGGTATGAATACTTGATGAATTATATATGAATACTTGATATCTTAGGTATTCATACTTTTCATTTTTGACGTGAATTAATGTATGTTGAATGGGGGACTGACAATTGTACTTTGACAGTTAGGGGGACGTTTAAGAGACTGAATGGAGGGACTGTTAGTCGATCCCTATAAAGTTAACATTATATTATTCTAAACAACACAAATTTAATACTCTTTCCATAATATTTAAATGAATGAGCGCTATCCACACCTGAAATTTTTATTAATACCCTCAAAAAAAGAAAAAATAACAAATCTGGTCTCGATATGAATTTTTTTTCAAAAACATCCTGACCGCTCCATGTTTGAACGGTCCACTCTCTGTATCAAACCGCCTCACAGTGGGGCGGTCTGTTGCCTGTACCAAACCGCCTCATGTTGGAGCGGTCTGCTATAAAAATCTATATAAAAGAATATTTTCTCTATTCTGCTCACTCACAATTCATTCTAACTTAGGTGAAAGAGAAAGAGGAAGAAGAGAAAGATGATTTTTTGACGATTGCAAGTAATTTTTATTTTATTTATATTATTTTTTAATTCATTTTTTAAATTAATATATAACTGATACATGTGTATTGGCTAATGTAGTTCCCAAAAGGGGAGGCGATCTATTGGAGAAAGAGAGAAAGAGAGGAGAGGCGATCTGTTGGGTGTCATGGTAAGATCTAGAGTTTCATCAGACCATGATGGATTAAACAATTTATATTAATTTTTAACAATTTCTAACTAATTTTGGACACTTTCTAACAATTTCTAACAATTTATATTAATTCCTAACAATTTCTAAATAAGTTTAGACTAAAAAAAAATACAAAAATTTGAGGGACTTACATGCAAAAGGGGAGGCGATCTGTTGGAGAAAGAGAGAAAGAGAGGAGAGAGAGAGTGAAAACTTGAAATGAATGGGGTGAAAAACGGAAGTGGTACCCTCCAGTATATAGGCAATAGCAAACTGCCTCATTGTGGGGCGGTCTGGTATGAAGCTCCACTATGAGACGATTTGGTACAGAGAGTGGACCGCCCAAACATTGAGCGGTCATGGTGTTTTTGAAAATATATTTTCATTTTCATACTTAGAGTAAATTTTCTATTTTTTTTTTGAGAGTATTAATAAAAATAACGGTATTCACACTATTCTCCCGTATGTACTATTTCCAGCCCAATTACGTATGAGCTGACGTACTTTTACAAAGCAAAAACCAACGTGCCATTAAATACGATCCAGGATTTTCTAACCTAGACGGATACTTCTTTTAATGTAGCGAGTCATGGTACAAGCTTTTATTTTGATGGAATTATTCTGAGTAGGGGCGAATCTAAGAAATTTTCAACAGTGGCGTTATGTATCCTATTTTTGCAAGATTTTTCTTTTATTTAAATAACTAATTAAATGTACTGAAACCCTAATTGTTATTTTTTATTTTTTTGGAAGTAAGAATACATTTATAACGGAAGGAATATTTTTTCCATGTCATCCACGTCCGTATCCGCAAGTTACCTGCAAATAAATATTTCACATTGATAAAATATATAAATTATCCATATCCATATTCATATATGCACAAAATGATGTGTATACATATACAAATAATTTACATATTTTCTTTTTAAAAAATGGTTATTCGGATTATTTAAATTTGGAATAATAACAAATTCTATAATATTTTTATGTATAGACGAAGTCAAATTATTAAAGTTTCTAGCATCTCAAAAGTAAAAGATAATATAAATTTCAATTATAGAAAAAAAAGTCTTTCTAAAAGGAATGATTGTATTTTTCATGCATATTTTTCATATTAAATTATTTAGAAAAAATTTCTAGTGTACCCATGAAATCTCTTAAAATATCTATTTTTCCCATGATAACATCTTAATTTCTTATATCCTAATCGAAATTTAGCCTACAAGTATATTCTCATATGGAAATCATGTTGAACGGTTCGGATCGACCGTTAGAATTTTGAAAACAAAATATTAATTTGTAGTACGGACCAATCCGTGCTATGCATAGTACCATAGACTCACTCCAATTGATATGTATAGTGGATCCATCATCATATTAATAATGAACTATATATTGAGTATATATTATGGGTGGTTTAACATATAAAACTTGAAACAGGTCATGTGGTCATTTGGATAGGACTGCATGTAATTTGCTCTCTTGATATACAAGCCGAGGGAGATCAAAAGAACCTGCTGAATTTAATATTTATTTTTTAGCCTTTTATTCTTATACTTTTCATACCAAAAGTCTCAAACAAAACACTAAAAATTTTGGAGAGGAAAAGAATTAGAAATACTTTCAATAGAGAGACGACAAAAGAGGTCCAGTAACAAAGACAATGCTCTCTGTGTGAGAGGTAGTAGATTTGAAATTCAAATAAAAGAATCATTTATGAATATTAATTATTAAATAAAAGAGTGGCTTGAGTTCTAACTTTTACTCAAAAAAAAAAAAAAAAATCCTAAGAAAACAAATCAAAGTTCAACAAGGATGCATTTGGTTTGTACTTTATAAAATTCCTGGAGTTGTTAGATTTCCGATAATCTGATTCCAAGCAATTTGGTTTTGTTTTTAATTAAAACCAGCTGGACTCAAACTAAAATTAATGGCAATAAGTACGGATTCACGTGAAACATAACTTCTTTTTGTCCTTTTTAGGTACAAATATACAAGTGTAAGATGGCAAGCCTTGCACTCTTCACGAACTATTAAAAAGGATGTCATGCAGTGACCGGCTTGTCCTTTAGAAACCCCCAGGCCCCAACAGATAAATAAAGTAAAAAATTAGTTTGATTTGAAGCTCATCAAGTTTACTAGATTGACTTTAAACAATGAATTCGACTGTTAAAAGTTGAAACGGATCTGTTTCATGAGTAATGTATTTATGTGGAAATTTTATTTTGAATTAGTTTGATATAAATTCAAGCGTTTAATAATTAATAAAAATAAATGTATCAAATTAATTTATAAACATTATTTTTTTAACAACTTGACTTTATACTAAAATAATTTATAAATTTTGCATATAAACGTATTACTTGTGAAGTAAACTGGTTTCAAAGGTTTTAATTTATCGTTTTAAGCCAATTTGATAGATTTTTGAAGTTAAACTTACGAGACTTGATAAGGTTAAAAACACCATAGTTCTACTCCAGATGGATGAATCAATTAACTGGGGTGAAGCTATAGTACTATGCATAGCGCATATTGTTAGTGTTATGATCTATAAGCCAATTATAAAATGATCGTATTTTAAATTTTGTTCATGTAATTGAATGATTTTGTTATCATTTTATTCCTTGAGTATTTTATTACTTATAAATCATTCATGTTGAGGACTTCAAATTGTGGAATTTTATAAAAGAGTTAATAAATACTGTAAATTATCTCTAGTCTTGATAATTAACAAGGAACATTAATTATCGGTATAAGATTAGCATTTGGATTAGATGATGATCATGTTTTGTAGATCATATGACAGAAGTTGTCAATCTAATCAAATGGATACCTGATGGAGATCAGGGTATTAGACGTGACCAAAGTAAAACATTTAATATGGATTATGTTTGTGTCATTAATATTGTATTTGTGTATGGAATTCTAAGGTATTAGATGATTGTCTCTCTCACATGAGAATACGTATTTGTGGGCATTATCTAACGCTGTCTGTAACTGACATTCATACATATTCTATCTCAATATGTGTCTCTCATGTGGAGAGATAGTAATTATTAAGAATATCAATGTCCCTCATATAATGAGTGATGATATCACTGTGCCCCTTGATGAAATAATATAAGTATGTGCACATATGATTAAGGAGTTAATCATAATTACTGAATTATTTCGGAATCAAGAAACGAGTAGATTTACAAAGATGACACGTTCCTACCTTGGATCTATTCATGATATCATGAGACATGGAATTGACACAATGTAATTGTTACTTAAGGATCATGATATAGTATGGTACTTATCATCTATGTCATTTGAGTAATTACAATGCATATTGCTAGGTGTCGCTTGTAATTCATGAAATCGAAGGAGTTTCAGATTCCATTGCCAAATGACATAGATCTCATAGGGTCACACTAATAAGGAATTAATTAGAAATGCTCATTAATTTATTTGACATGTATGGCATGACAAATAAATTGGTTTCTCTACCAAAACATGAGAAATATAATTATTTGGGATAATTATATATGATACTATAATTAATTAGATTAATTGTATTTGATTAATTCAAATAAGAAAAAATAGAACTTGGTCCAATAAACAAAGTCCAATGGCTGTTGTTAATTATGACTCATGTTTATTTTATGAATTGTTTCCATAATTACAAGATTGCCCAAAATAGTTTACCACGTTTTCTGAAAACTCCTGCGCAACATTACTTATTTTGACCATATCTTCCTCAATAGACATCTGTTTTTAGTGTTCTATATGTTTCTGGAAAGGTAAAAGAAAGATCTATAAATTTTCTTCTATAGAGAAAATCTAATTTGAAATAGATCACGTTCAAAGATGTGGTAGAATGTGGTGCTTAATTTAGACTATAATGTTCTGAAAACTGTTGCGCATGTTTTGTATTTGGACCATAGCGCTCTCATACGATGTCCGTTTTGGGCGTACTATATATGGATGGAAAGTAAAAGAAAATCTATAACTTTGCCTTCGAGCAGAACCTAATTCGAATTAGATCGTGATAAAAAACGTGGTAGAGCATGTGGTTAATTTTGGAAATAAAATTCACTTTCCTTGTTTACTATATATAGTCTCTCTCTCTCTCTCTCTCTCATTCCTTTAGAGAACATTCCGTTTTAGATAGTTGAAGTTCTGCCAAAACTCTTTTTTTCTCTCTTGTTTCATCTCTCATGTGTTAAGAACCCACAAACTTTAAAACTCAAGAATAGTTCTATGGAGGTTAGGGATTAATGAGCAACCAAATTAGTACTCTCTAGCAAGAGAAATATTTGGTTTCGAATTAATTTCTTGGTGGATATCATGGAGGACTTTTACTTTGGAGTCTCATATTGGTGCAAGGCGTTCTAGATCACGCACACATTAACCACCAAGGTACTGCAAGACATGAACCACTATTAGCATCAACAAGGAGGTGGAGGCAATAACCCTACATCTCAAGGACCTTCATTTTTTGTTTAGAGACAAGAAACTAAAGGTATGATTCTTATTGATTTGAAAATAGATTTTAGTTTGATTTCAGTCGCATGTGATGTTCCTTTAGTACTTTTTTTGTTAAATTTTTTGAAATTGCGTTGCCTTAAGTACCATAAAACCCAACACATATATATCAGTACTACGGATCAATATTTTCGTTGCCAAAGTCCAAATAATTGATTTGAACAGTTCAGCGCGATTTCCATACCAACATATACATGTAGGCTAAATTTTACCTTTTTGATAATTTTTTTTACTATTTTTTAGGTAGATAAAAAATCATTACTTTAAATTTTCTAAAAAATTGTCTAAAATTTTTAGATCAAGTGATTTTCTATCTATCTAACAAAATTTAAAAAATTCTAATTTTTTTAAAATTTAACTAAAAGTACATTTTCAAATAGAAATCATAGTGAACTATTCAGATTGATTGTTTGAATTTTAAAATAAAAATATTGATCCATAATAATGATCAATATGTTGGGTTTTATGGTACTTAAGGCAGCAAAATTTTAAAATTTTTGATAAGCAAAGTACCAAAGGAACATCATGTGCAACTGAAATAAAACCAAAATTAAATTTCCAAATCAATAAACATCATATATTTTGTTTCTTGTATCTAAACAAGAAAGGAAGGTCCTTGAGATGTAGAGTTGAAGATCTTTTACCTCTTTGTTGATGCTAATGGTGGTTGATATCTTGTAGCTACTTGGTGGTTGATGTGTGCGTGAACTAGAACGCCTTGCACCAAGATAAGACTCCAAAGTAGAATTCCTCCATGGTATCCACTAAAAAATTAATTAGAAATCAAAGTTTCCTCTTGCTAGAGAGTAGTAATTTGGTCGCTCCTTATTCCCTATCCTTAAAGAAAACTAGATCTTGAGTTTTTAGAATTTGTAGGTTCTCAACACATGAGAGATGAAACAAGATAGAGAGAGTTTTGGTAGAACTTCAATTCTCAAAAACGAATTCTTCTCAAAAGGAATGAGAGAGACTATATAAAGCAAACAAAGAATGTGAATTATGTTTCCAAAATTAATCTCACGTTCTACCTTTTTTTTACCACGATCTAATTCGAATTAGGTTCTGCCCCAAAAGGAAAAGTTATAAATCTTTCTTTTAACTTTCCATCCATATTTAATACGCCCAAAAAGGACATCGTATGAGGGCACTATGGTCCAAATACAAAACATGTGTAGTAGTTTTCAGAACATGGTATCTAAATTAAGCACCACGTTCTACCACATTTTTTAATATGATCTATTTCGAATTAGATTTTCTCGAGGGAAGAAAAGTTCTAGATATTTATTTTACTTTCCAAAAATATATAGAGTGCTAAAAACGAATGTCTATTGAGGGAGATATGGTCAAAATAAGAAACGTCGCGTAACAGTTTTCATAAAACGTGGTAAACTATTTTGGCGAACTTTTAATTATGCAAACAATTCTTAAAATAAACATGGTCCATAATTAACAACAGCCATCAGGCTTTGTTTATTGTGCCAAGTTCTATTTTTTCTTATTTAAATTAATCTAATTAATTATAGTATCATATATAATTATCCCAAATAATTATATTTCTCATGTTTTGGTGGAGAAACCAATTTATTTGTCATGTCATACATGTCAAATAAATTAATGAGCATTTCTAATTAATTTCTTATTAGTATGACCCTGTGGGATCTATGTCATTTGGCAATAGAATCTGAAATTTCTTTCGATTCCATAAATTACAAGTGGCACCTAGCAATATGCATTGCAATTACCCAAATGACGCAAATGATAAGTACCATACTGTGATCCCTAAGCAACAATTGCCTCATGTCAATTCCATGTCTAATGATACCATGAATATATCCAAGATAAGAATGTGTTATCCTTGCAAATCCATTAGTTTCTTGATTCCGAAATAATTCAATAATTATAATTAATTCCTTAATCATATGTGCACATACTTATATTATTTCATCAAGGGGTCCAGTGATATCATTACTCATTATATGAGGGACATTGGTATTTTTTTATAATTATCATCCCTCAACATAAGAGATACATACTGAGATAGAATCTGTATGACTGTCAGTTATGGACAATGTTCGATAATACCCACGAATACGCATACTCACGTGAGAGAAACAATAATCTCATACCTTAGAATTCCAGAAACAAATAAAATATTAATGACACAATCCATATTTAATATTTTATTTTGGTCACGTTCAATCCCCTGATATCCATCAGGTATCTATTTGATTAGATTGACAACTCCTTGTTATTTGATCTGTAGAACATGATCATCATTTAATTCAAATGCTAATCTTATACCGGTAATTAATGTTCATTGTTAATTACCAAAACTAATGACACTTTAGAGTATTTATTAACTCATAAATCATAAAAAATAGTAAAAAAATAGTAAAAATTGGTATTCTACAAGTTCATTATATAACTAATTTACTGAGATACTTAGATTGAATAATAGAAATGAAAATTTTCATTGGAAACTTCAACTCAAGTTTTGAGGATCTTGCCTTTGTTTTTTGGCAATATGAATTTTGAAATCTAACAAAGCAGGCATTGACGCATGCGTATTTTCGCAAGCTTTCCAAAAAGTGGTCATTTGCTGAAATCGGACACTCGAGCACCGTTTTATGGCCGTTTGAAGTTTCGTCGTCGTTTTTCGTCTTCACAATGAAGATATCATCCCTATTCATATGTAATTTAACGTAATTTACCGTATTTTAGCATAATTTAACATAATTTAGCGTAATTCAGCATAATTTAGTGTAATTCAGCTTAATTTAATTTAATTTCAAGTAATTTAGCGTATTTTAGTATAAATATGCCAATTATACATCAAAAGAAGTAATCTAACAAATATTTAAAATAAAAAATTCAAATTTTTAGTGTTAAATTTCAGAATGCTGCTATTCATAGTGACTCTAAAAAAAAAAATTAGTGTATGGATTTTTTTATAAATTCCCAACGTTAGTGGGTATATTTATTAATTTGTAATTAACTTTGGATATTAATAAAAATGTCGGCAGAAAACATGATAGGGATGTAAATTGAATTGATGGAATTATCATGTTAGATTATTGAAAATAGCAAATAGCAATAGGATGACATGGCAGCGAGGCATGGAGATAATTTTACGGCTGCCAAAATCTTCGGAATGAAATTTGAAAGGTACAAGTGTAACTGGGTAAGGGGGAAGAAACCCACCACGTTACCTGTTTTTCTAGCGCTCATTATTTCATTGGATCTGCTTCCTTCCACATAGTTTCTTGCATTATTTTTTGGAATATTCTATTTCTTCTCCTTCTCTCTCTTATTATTTATTTATTATTTGTGGTTCAGTTGTCCAGTTGACTGGAAAGAACTTTTACGTTTTGATTCTTTTAAAAATAAATTAAAAATTTAATTATTCATAAAAAATATTGTTTAAAAAAAACATAAATAGATATGACGCAGTTTCACCGGAATTCGGATCCAGTTAAGTAACTCAATTTTTGGGTTTTAAATCGGGACCGTCCGATTCGGATCTGAAACCATTCATTCCGAAATGGAGCGCACACATGCCGACGACGGATTCAAATTCCGAGACGATCTTGAGCGACAGAATCGAATCGGACGGTCCCGATTAAAAACCCAAAAGTTGGGTTACTTTAGGGGATCCTGACCCGTTTCACCGGGTGCAGGTTCTTGAGACCACACTAATGGTACAGTTCAAACGTTTTTTCAGATGTTAAATTTTATCTTGACCACATATTTACCACACTATTAGTGTGATTCTATCTATTTTAAAAAAAAAACAATCAATCTCTTTTCTGAAGATTTGATTTTTAATTTCTAAACAAAAATCTTATATTTTCAATCAGAAAATAATTAACAAATAATGATAACGATATACATGGTATTTTCTAAGCATGTTGCTGCAAAATTTTAATACATCTCATCTTAATAATTAATTATTTCTTTTTAATACATAATGGTGCATAAAATTTATGACCTTCTAGAGTCTATTTTTTTTTTCATATATGATGCTATAGTTAAGAAATTATAATGATTTTGTTTTTAAAGTCTACTTGTAGGCTTTGTCAAGGCAAATAAGTGTGTGTTGCTGTGGTCCTTACTTTCGTGCCAAGTTGGTAAATTAAGACATATATTCTTTTTCTCAAATTAGCTTTGAATTGACAGGATCACAAGATTGAGGTTTTAATGTTCTTTTTATAGTAAGTTATACAGATGATACTCAAAGCATTATTCAAATTCTATTTTGATTCCTATTATAAAAAATCTCCCTTAAAGTTCTTCATTTATATTAAAGTGGTCATTATCAATTTTCAATCACATAGGTACTAAAATAAATTTAAATTTAAATTTTATGTATGTGATAGGACTAGGACCATCTTATATAAATTAAGAACTGTAAAGACTAAAGCATCTTATGTCAGTCTTCAGTCTTCACACTTCTTACTCTATATATATAAAATTGTCATAGTTGTACTGCTCTTGCAGATCTAAAATTTAAATTTAAATATATTTTAGCTTCTATGTGATGATAATATGTCCACAGTGAGGCATACATATAAAAATTATTTAATTAAATTAATTAAAAAAGATATGGACCTCAATTCTAGTATTTATTTAGAGAAAAGGTTTTGGTACCCAGCTCTTCATCCCCAGATTATCCCCACAGCAGTTTTTATGTACTTCCAACAAGTTTTAACTGTCCACGTGGTCCCCACCTTCTAAAACCACCATTCCTCATCTCTCTGATCTCTTTTTCCCTTCAACTTTTTTCCAAACTCTCTTCCGATCTCTTTTTCAGAAAACTAAAATCACTATCCTCTTTTCCAATCTATTTCTCCTGAAAACTAAAATCACTATTCTCTCCCCGGTATGGTGAAGCCGTCCGTACATCCTCTCTCTCTTACTCTTGGTACCACCTCTGGACCTTTCTTCCAAGCCTCTAAGTTATCCCTTGTCAGACGACCAGAATGCCTCTCAACTCGCCGAATCCTGCTGGTTCCCTTTCTCTACTTCACGATCTGTAACACTTTGGCGCTGATCAATCAGTGTTTAATTTCTCTTATTCATGACCTTGATCGTATGGAGGAAGGATTAGACTAGATCTGTGAGGCATTGGCGTCAGAGAAGAAAGAGATAGTTGCTTCATTTACAAGGCTCCACGGATAGGTAAGGATTAGACTAGATCCCCCGTACTAGGTTGGTCTCTCTCCTCCTTCGTTGAATCCTGTTCTTCCCTTTCCTTTGACGAGTGAAAATCTTGGACTAATAGCACCGGTGATCTCCCAAGTACTATATTTGTGTTTCATGTATGGCATAATTTTAGAAATTTCAGAAAATATAGTGTTAATTTTGACATAATTTCAGAAATTTCAGTAAATAGATGAAGTGCCGATGCAGATTTTTAAATTTCCCTTGATTAAACTGATTTCGTAAATTTCAGATAATCTACAAAATCCATATAAATAGTCTAGATCCATCAATGTCATAATTTCATAAAATTTTGCATCAAGTACTATACCCTATTTCCATGTATTGAGAGGACATGGACACGTATAGAGCTGGCAGGTCCAGTAATTTTCTTCTCATTTTGTGCTGCTTTTAAATATTGCTTTGAAGGTAATGTGTTTTATGTTGGCTTGTTTTTTCTATAACAGTAAAGTTTTAATTTCTCATGGTTAGCAGTTTAATTGGGAAATTAGTGACAGCAGCGACGGTGACGCGCGACGACAGCGACGGCCGCGACGGCAGCGACGACAGCGACAGTGACACGCGACGGTAGCGACGGTGAAGAAAAAGAAAGTTACCTGTCGACGGTAGTGACGGTGACGAAGTACTGGATCACTTGAACGACGAAGAAGACAGCGGTGGTGTCACGCTACAGGTTTTGATTTCAGACCTCAATTTTCTTGAATATCGAAGTAGTTTTGATTTCAGATCACGGCTTCGATTTTTCTTCAATTTCAGCCCTCAAAATCATACAATCGCGATATTGCATCTCAAACTTTGGTCTAGTTATGATTGATTGATTTTCTCAGATTTTATTTGTCATTGATTCGATTTTTTCGAAGGATCTAGGGTTTTTAATTTTTAATTAATATTTCGTCAAATTTAGATTATAATTTTCCACTATTTTGATTTTTGACACCATGCAATTGTCGATATGCTGATTTTGGTTTTTTTCTTCAAATCGACAATCTGTATACTTTCTCGATTTCTCTGGTGATCACCACTGTCTCGACCAAATCGCGCTTCTCTCGATCAATATTTGAAAATTTTAGTTTACAACATCTATTTACAGGATCTATCTAATAGATTTACATGATCTATACAATATTTTATAGGATTTATCTCCTAGGATATATGTAACAATTTACAGTATGGATACATTGATTTCACAAGATTTATGTAACAATTTACAGTATGGTTGTATAAGTTTATCACAGTATGTAATTTATAGGATACATATAACAATTTTATAGGATATGTGCAACAGTTTATAGTATTCATTTTGGTTAATCATAGTTACAGCATCTGTTTAACAGTTGTACTCATAAACAGCATTTGACAGGATGTATTAGACAGTTTTTACTTGGGTTACAGTATTCACTTTAGTTTACAGGACATGTGCAATTTTACAGGATACATATAACAATTTTACAGCATACATAGTATAATTTTACAAGATACATATAACAATTTTGCATGATACATATACCAAATATTAATATTTATATATGGATCTATATCATGTAAAATAAGCCTTGAATACTGTAAATTTGGAAAATGCAAATTATGTATTAGACAGTTTTTACTATGAGTCACTGGAGTTACGGTATTTACTTTAGTTTACAGCATATGTGTAATTTTACAGGATACATATAACAATTTTACATGATACATAGGACAAGTTTACAGGGTACATAATTTAGACAGTTTTTACTGTGATTTACTTTGGTTACAGTATTCTTTTACTGTGATTCACTTTAGTTTACAGCATATGTGCAATTTTACAGGATACATCTAACAATTTTACAGGATATATAGGACAATTTTACAGGGTACATATAACAATTTTTAATATTTATACATGGATCTATACCATGTAAAATAAGCCTTCAATACTATCAAATTAGCAGATGCAAATTATTTATTAGACAGTTTTTACTTTGGTTACAGTATTCTTTACTGTGATTCACTTTTAGATTACAGCTTATGTGCAATTTTACATGATAAATTTCACAGGATACATCAACAATTTTGCAGGATACATATAACAATTTTGCAGTATGTTGCTTTGATTGTTTGCATCTGCTAATGGTTCATAACTCCAATTTTTAACCTTGCTTTTTTTTTTGCATGATGATATATCAAAAGAGCGCGTGATTCTAGCGATGAAACTTCTCACTCATCCGAATAATGTGCACCAGAGGGTTATGAAGTGAAGAAGCCATGTTTGTATTGATGTATTAGCCGTGTTTTTTTGTTGAATTTTTCTCTGTGCTTGTGAACAGTATGATGTTACAGTATGTTATAAAGTGAAGAAGTTATGTTTGTATTGATGTATCAGTGGTAACAATTATGGGTGGTAACAGTTATGGGTGGTGACATCTTATAGTTGATTGTTATAGTTTATGGTTTTGAACAGTTTATTTTGTGATTAATATATGTCAGTTTTATATTTTGCTATTAATATATGTTAGTTTTATAGTTTGCATCTTCTAATTTTACAGTATGTAAGCCTTATTTTACAGTATGTCAGTTTATTTTGTGATTAATATATGTCAGTTTTATATTTTGCTATTAACATATGTCAGTTTTATAGTTTACATCTGTTAATTTTACAGTATGTAAGCCTTATTTTACATGATATAGATCGATATACAAATATTAATAATTGAAGAAAAAAGAGAAATACGAAAAAAATAAAAATAAAATTTAAATTTTAATATCGAAAAAAAATTAATTTTGATGCAAAAAAATTAATTTTGCACAATTTTAGGTTTGTTTTTTAAATCTTCTAGAAGCCGTCAGTTTTTCAAGTACAGCCAGAAGTACAGTGGCTTTGCAAGTTGCTAACTGTTTGCAACTAACTTGGGGACCACTTCCAACTAACTTGGATTGTTGGACTTTTAAACTTCTTATTATACATGATCTGTCGTTGAAGTTACAGTATTGGTTGCAGAGTTTTACAGTATTCGCGCAGGTCAAATGACAGTTTTTTTGGGGAAAAACTGGGGATTGAAGCTTGAGGACAATTAGTCGGATCCATTTATTTATGCTATGTGTAATGTTGCAGATATTGATATTAATTATCATTTATTATCGGTGTTACTTGTGCGACCACATAAATGTCACCGCAACACAAAAATGTTGGGATTACCAAAATCAATATTTGTAATGGATATTTGTGATAGAATCAATTTAATACTAATTAGAAACTTTTAAGATCAAAATAATACTTTTGAAACTTTGAATAAAATAAAATAAAATGATATTTGAGGATCGAAATAATACTTTTGAAAATTTGAAACTTTAATTTCATAAAAAACATAAATTATATAAAACGCCTCAAACTAATCCCCAGAGCCACAGACATACAATATATTCATATATTTTTTAAATTAGGTAGACAGTGTGTGTGACCACAAAATGGTTTGAATTCAAACTTTTTTTGCATCAATTAATTTATTCTTCAAGCAATCAAGGTAGGGAGATTAATGATTTAATGTATGATGTTGAAATTTTGGCAATTGCTTTCTTCTAGGTTTCCTATTTTCAAATTTCAAAGGAGTGGGGTTGTCCATTCAAAACCGTTCGATCCGTTCTAAGATTCATATGTATTTGATCTGTACGAATCTTAAAGTTGTCCGTAAGAATTTTAATACAGATCAAACCGTTCTAACCGTCTCCAATTTCATTTCAAAACAGAGATTTCTTGATGTTCTTCGGCAAAATAATTTAATAGAAGGTAACCACAGTAAAAATTTTAAACAACAGAGCGCAAAAAAATAAGTTAATAAGTCTTCCTCATTCAACATAACAATAATTAATAACATTCAATTGATTGTTCAATTTGACTGAACTTAATTGCAGACAATAATCCCAGAATTTATGACTTTAAATGTAATAATATTTCCAAAGCCTTGCATATACGAATTCGTTTGAGGGGCATCGGACCTACTCTAGTTCGATGGATTTAATCACCGTCGATTTGTTTTAAGATTCGTGCAGAACGCTTTAAAATTCATGCGTATTTGTTTTAATATTCGTGCACACAAATCTTAAATTAGATCGGACGGTCATCGTGTTCGTTGATATAATTCCAGAAGTTTACACCCAGAAAGAGAAATTCGTTGTGCAATATTTAATGTGGCGTGCTGACCAGACAAACAAACTAATAATTAGTCTTATATATATATATTTTTAAAAGGAGAAGTTCTATATGAGCTTATGTCTTATTTATTTTATCAGAGAAGAGAACAAATTTAGAAACTGAGATTTAAGAAGTTTGTTAATTAGGAAAAGAAACAAATGACAATTTGATTGAAAAACTAATGGAGAGGTAAATTTTTTTTTAGTAAAGATCGAAACTCAAACCATCTAACTATTTAATATTCACAAAGAATTTTCTCAATTTTTGAACCTGCGATCTTCTACTCAGAGGACATTATCTTTACCACTAGATCAAAGATTGGTTTTAATTTATTGGTTTTAAAATTAAGAGGTAAAAATAATATTTTTTGTTGTGTGAATATCAGCACCCTAATTTGGCGATGCACCACGCCAAATTGTAAAAGTAGTGACTCATCATAACATATACTTTTAAAAGTACAAGTACAATGATCATATAAATTGACTGAGGATCCACTAACAATAAATTAACTTAATGATACTGACAATTATAGAAAACATATTTGTGATATATAAATCTGACAATTACAATATAATCAATTCATCATGCAAATATTAGTTTCCATTTGAATAATTTCTGCTCTGTTTTTTTTTTTTTCCATTTCTCGGACTGTTCAATGAACGGAATAAGTTTTATGAGTTATATTGCAAAACCTTTTTATAGGTTTATAGTGGATCGATCCAATTTGTATATTCAGAGGAACAGCTGTTTGAAAAAGCATATTCTAGATTTTTTTTTTGTTTGCGAGAATTAACAACGGATAAAGAATTACTGATCCGATGCCAGAATTTTTTCTAGAAATAAATATAAATAATATAGAAAAATAGAATGAGTGACTTGAATTTTCGATTTGGTAGAAGGATTCGGTTTTTTGTTGTTCTCGGATCAAAGTTTGGAGCCGGTTTATATTTTCGAATTCAAACTATCTCACCTGCAACACAGATCCTATGGACACGAACACATGAGATTAAAAAAAATTAAAAAAGACTTTGAATTCGTGGAAGATTTAAAATGTCGAAAACTAGAATTTAGACCAATACTAAAACACTAAATCAGACTTTTTCAAATCCGCACTGATAAAAAATGATCATCTTGAACAAAAAAGAAAAAGAAAAAGTAGATTATCAGAATTGTGATTTTAGCAAAGTTTGGAGTCAATTTTTTTTCTCAGATCCAGAGTGTTCCATTTTTCTGTGTGGTCATCAGTGCTACTGTGGCAACTAGGTGGACTATTTTGGATCGAAAAGAAATCGGCTCCATACTTTAGAGCCGAATTCTTTTTCTGATCCGTCTTTGTTTCAAAAATCCCACGCAATCATTCTATTTTCTTATTTATTTAATAAAAATTTCTATAAATAAAAAACCCTGCTCAGCTGCGAGGCTGCAGGGAATTAAATAATTCAAGATTTTTCAAATTGAAATCTATTTTTAGATATATGAAATCAGGTGAGAAGTTCCATCTCGGGTGATGAAGTCCAAAAGCCTTTGCCTTCGCTCGTTTCCAATAAGATGCTAGATAGACATATTCTTTTGGAATAACTACCACTGTAAGTGGGTCCGTAAAAGTTTGACCCAAAAGTGTCCGATTTCTTGGCGGCTATGCTGGTTTGAACGCGCATCTCTGCATTAACTCAAAAAAGGAATCTTTCGAGTTAAATGAATCTGAACCGTCTGATTTTAAACGGAGCCAATTCGATTTCTGAATTAATCCACAACGTCTCCAGCGAAACTGAAACAGTGAATCCTAATCCAACGGTTCAAAATTAACATATTATCTCCGATAAATATGCAAATAAAAATTGGAAGAAGATTGCATGCACCTAAACCAACCACCTCTTCTCTTCTCTGCTTCCTATAATTACCCTCCAGCTCCGCATTCCCTCGGTCTCTCAACACCACACAGCAAAACCTTTAGACGGCCATTATCGCTAAAGAGAGAGAACGGAGTTTCTCAGAAAGGCTTTCAAACAATAGTAAAGGATCGTTCAAGTTGGGTAATCACGGCTTACCTTGCGTCCGACGGGTGGGGACCCCACCACCTCCTTTCTTCGAGCTCGTACTCCCTCGAAGTGGAGATCTCCGGTCGTAATCTCTTAGTGGAGAAGAACCGCAGCCCCGCTCCGCACGGTGGTCGAGGCGCCCTTCCTTCGGCTGGTGGAAGCCCTTCTGACCTCCTCTTTCTCGCCGGCGGGGGTTTCTTTTATCTCCTGATCCCCTCCTCCTAGATAATAATTGTAGTTTAGTCCTTTTCTTCAATTCTGAGTCCTAGAATCCTATATTCTCCAGTAAAAGTTAAATTTGAGATATTGTAAAAGCGAACATGCTTACAATTAAGAGAGTGCCAACTGTGGTGTCGAATTATCAGGAGGAGGGGTTGGATGAGCCGATTGGGTGCGGCCGCAACTGCCTCGGCAAATGTTGTTTGCAAGGTAATTTATCTAAGCTTTCCTTGCATGCTAGTCAATTGTAGTTTATTTTGACAGCGAGTCGGATATAGTTATTAAATTTGCTTGCGGCAGGTGAAGATCTGCTGGGATTGGGATATTCAAGACTTGGTTTAGTGTTTGATTTTTATTCAACTAGATTATTTTAATTTTGGGTTTTTTGGATAAGACTATTTGTTGTGCAAATCACTATCCATCAAGCTTTACAATTCTCATCCTCAATTAATTAAGCTATTCCTTTTCAGTTTATAATTGCTAAATCTGATTGTTTATTTTTCCTTGAAACAATTATCATATGCAGTCTCAAAGCTCCCGCTCTATGTCTTCAGCTCTGACCCAAATTCACCCAAGTCTGATGTTTTCCTTTCCCAAATTCTCCTTGCACAGGTAATTTAAGGGTAAATTTGTGTCATAATCTACATATCAAAATTAGTTCTTTCCACGTTTATATTGCTGCTAGCAATCACATAAAGCTATACCAAATTGCAAAATAAGGGATTATAATAATTTCCAATAAGGTATACACTGTACTAAAAAAATGAATACTGTCTGGAAAAACTATACCAGTAGATATTAGGTTTAAAAGGTAATACCAATAGAAATTGGTATGCTGAGCAATAAGAATTAAGTGATATTATAGAAGAAGTTACAACGTATCAAGAACAGTATGTTAAAAGGGTATTCCGAGTCAGAAATATTCTTTTGCATTGTTTTTTTGTTTACCATAAAGCTACTTTTTGACGGTAATCAGGTCACCAAACCATGACTGTTCGTTTTGTTTTGAAAAATTCTGTAGTGGGAGGAGAGAATGGAGCGAGGCCTTTTTCGCTATGATGTGACAGCTTGCGAGACAAAGGTGATACCAGGCCCGCAAGGCTTCATAGCCCAGCTGAATGAAGGCCGACACCTGAAGAAGCGGCCCACTGAGTTTCGTGTGGATCGGGTGTTGCAACCATTTGATCCAGCCAAGTTCAACTTCACTAAGGTTGGCCAGGAGGAGGTGCTCTTCCAGTTTGAAAATGAAGATGCAGTAGGCAATTCGTATTTCCTGGAGAGAGCTGCTGTGGACCCTACCAAGGCCCCTAATGTCCTTGCAATTAATGTATGAATGTTTTGATTTTAATCCCTGTTTCATTAGTTAAATTACTGTTCAAGTTGGATGCACATTTTTTTTAACAGTTACCTGCTAAAATTGCATGGGTCTTGTGAGAGTTGCTGGTAATTTATTAAGAAACAATTACATGCTTTTTGCAAAATATTTGTGGTATAAAAGTGTCTCTTTCATTTTAAACAACAAAATTGTTGCAGGCATCATGTTTCATTTTAGCACTGATTTTGTGGTTCTTTCATAAAAAGAGCTATATTGGCAGTTTTTGATATTTAAGCATTCGTTTTAGTGAAGATTTCTCGGTAATATTCTTCATGCCGCACACTAAACTTGCTTAGGTTTGTTTTGGGATAATATATAGGTGAGCCCAATTGAGTATGGACATGTGTTGCTGATACCGCGTGTGCTGGACTGTTACCCACAGCGGATCGACAAAGAAAGCCTTTTACTGGCCCTCTACATGGCGACTGAGGCTTCAAGCCCCTACTTCCGTCTAGGCTACAACAGTCTCGGTGCATTCGCCACCATCAATCACCTCCACTTCCAGGTGATACATCCTTCCTCTCCCTTTGTACATCATAACAGCATTTTTTCTCAAATAACTGGTATTACCTTATAATAATTAACTAATGCCAAACATTTCTAAGTACTAATATTTATTAAATATGGGAAATAACTTGGACAGTAGATCCGGATGATGAAAAGGTATATTCTCGAAAAGAAACTGACATCTGCTCACACTTTTAATAAGTCCCTTTCTTGATACTCCAAAGTAAAGTGAAGCCAACAGAGGTAGCCATTAGAGGAGGACCAAGAGGGCCCAGGCCCAACCTGATGAATGTAAAATTTTCACATAGCCAATCAGGAGATAGGTTATATTAACAACAAAATTTTTGAAAATCATACCAACAGTACTCTTAATCGAAATAAAAAAATAACTAATTTGTTAATATGTTGTCTGTAGTTCAAAGAGTCTGTGTATCAAGTTTGGGGCACTTTGAAAACTGAGTCGTCATCCATCAAGCTATTTGAAACTAACAGTTTGGTTTCTCGGCACTTGATTGGTAACCAAACAATTCTGAAATTGCACCAAATACCGTATAGGGCCCATCTAAGTTATAAAGAATATATCTACAATTCTAGTTTTTTGGTTAATATAAATATTTTGGTTCCTACTGTTTTCAATTTATCCTTTGCCTTGGCTTATTGTCTGTTTCCCTAATAGCAACAGTAAGAAGATTTTCAATTTATTGTTATAGCACCGCGCAGCATTTTGGCCATGTTGTTTAAGTCTATTTGACTAGTTATGAAGTGATACTATTTTGTCGAGTTTGCAAGTACTTGGTCATTTATTGGTTGACCATAGTTTTGACTTGTAATAGTCAGCATCATTTCCAAATAAAAAGATATGTGGAAACTTGATCCCGAATATCAGAATCTCTTAGTTTGATATATAAATATTTTGTCATTTGGTTCAAATTTTTTAAAACCAAAGAAGTCATAATTTTCAACCTTTAAATGTTGTGGTTTTCTTTGAACTCATGGGTGAAAAGTTCTACCAATTATTTATGGCAGGCTTATTACATGAATGTACAATTCCCTGTGGAGAAGGCCCCAACTGAAATGATAAGCCTTGTGGGGCCTGCTGGTGTGTCAGAGAATGGCGTGAAGGTCTCTAGGTTGGTGAACTACCCCGTCAGAGGCCTTGTTTTCACGGAAGGAAAATCCATTAATGACCTTGCTGAAGTGGTGGCTAATGCCTGCATCTGTCTCCAAGAGAATAATATTCCCTTCAATGTACTTATATCTGATTGTGGCCGTCGGATTTACCTCTTTCCCCAGGTATCAAATTTTCCTTGTATATATGCCTTTACATGTTGAACATGCTTCTTCTTTTTTTTCTAAAAAGAAATTCTTAAACAATTGTTACTACATTCGATTGTCATTTAGCAGCAATGATATTTTGATGAATAGCATTCTCATCTTTTTTATATGGAGCACTATTGTATTCAATACTAATTGGTTGTAGTCTTAGACCAAAATTTTCAGCTTCGAACTGGTAGGAAGAACTGAGATTATTTGAATACTTTGAAATTAGGGGCTTATCTGCAAATATGTCTTTTCATAATTGATCATCCCTTAAAAACCCATCTTATACCCTGTTTTTTAGTGCTATGCTGAGAAGCAAGCATTAGGAGAGGTAAGTCAAGAGCTTCTCGACACACAAGTGAACCCAGCAGTGTGGGAAATCAGTGGCCATATTGTTCTCAAACGAAGAAACGACTATGACGAGGCGTCAGAGGGTTCTGCTTGGCGTCTCCTGGCTGAGGTGTCTCTCTCTGAGGAGAGATTTGAAGAAGTGAAGGTGTATATCTTTGATGCAGCAGGTCTGGTCGAAACCAAAGATGAAGTGACAAAAGCCAACGAAGAAAAAGAAGAGAAAGAAGAGAAGTTTGAAGTTGTTGAGCCTATGCTCACGTCGCACTTCCAGGAAGGTTGCCTTGTTCTCCAGTGAAGATTTGAATATTATATGTTTGGTTGTTATCTAAGTTGCATAATAAATGGCAATAGTAATAAATTGCTTTGGTAAGTTGCTGTGTTTGTGATGGTCTGTATTTGCTTGATGCTTAGTTTTGTGTTTGTTGTGATGTTATGCAGGTACAGTTACTTGCATTAAGTGCAGATTATTGGAATGTAATGGAGTTTGTAAAAGGATGTTATAATTATTAAAGTTTGCTTGTAGAAGTATCTGTGTTAAATTTCAGGTATATTTCAATTTTTATTCTGTTACAAAATGTCGTACAGGTTACTGGGAGGTACAGATCTCAACAGCTGCTGGATTTTTCATCAACAACAACAACAACAACCAAGCCTTTAGTCCCAAATAAGTTGGATTTTTCTTAAAAAAAAAAATCAGTTATAAATTCTTAGTTACCATTTACCAAGCGGTTTATGTCATTTGAAAGAGAGTAGTAGTTCACAGAGGCGCGTATAATTATACGATATTCCTACTGCTATTATTCAATGTGCTATTCAAAATCTAAATTATAACACTAAATAGAACTTAAATACTTATTGCATGACTTATAAAATTTAAATAATTTACTTCTTACGAAAACCATTGTATTAATAAGGGGGGTCTTGATCTAAGATAAATACAATTCATTTTTGCATCAGAGTACCTTATCTAAGTTAGATTCTCTTACTTTTGTAGCTTCCTATTCTAATTTAGACTCATTAAGTTTTATGGGAAATCGAAAAGAATTTGCGACTGATTTGATACTACTTTGAGCCTGAGATTGTTCTATGTTGGTTCGGTATTAGATTTTACCTATCAGTCCATCGTCTAAATGCCTAAGTTTTATATGAATATGAATCCTAATAATTTCATAAAAGGAATAAACATGCATAGAACAATTCAATGGCACAAAATTTGAAGTAGGAAGATAGTAAAATTAAATTATACTAATTCAAGTACCGGATTACCCTTGAATAGGAATTTGATCTTTCATGGGAAATTTACAAGTAATATATAATGATTTGAAACATTAAAGTACAACACAAAGATTACAAAAAAAACAAGAAATTAGGAAAGACCTCTTTAATTTTTAGTAGAGATCTCATAGTTGGACTCATTTGAGTGTTCCAAATTCTCCTTCTTTAATTCCTCTAGAACTTGAGAAGAAGTCTTTGATGTGTGAGGGAGAGAAGACAGACTGTCAGAGTTTCTTCCCTCTCTAAAAGGAAAAGGTGCCCTTTAGCCTTTTTTTCAATTCTCCTTTCATGAGCATTTTGCCATGGATCATGGGCAGTTCTGTTTCGCCTATTTTGCGTTGTTTCTCATCGTTCCGGCTTAATTTTGCATTCCTTATTTCCTTATCATCTTCTTTATCTTCTTGAGTAAATTTCAAAGCAAATTATACACAAAATCAAAGCAAATTAACACAGTAACCTCATCTCGGAACAAAAACTTGCTAAAATACCATAAAAACAAGAGAATTAATCATATTTTTTATTTATAAAACCCTATTCTAAAAATATATTATACTCATCACCTACAATTATATATTTAGCACAGTACTGATACACTTCCGATTGCCTTCGATCTCTTATAATAAAGTTTATGGGAGCCCACAAGGCCGACGGGCAGAGAGTTTGGAGGACTAAACTTGAGAATTGCCTAGTTTGTGTTAAGGTTAGGAGGCTTTCTCTTGACCCATTATAACATAGAGAGAGCCTAGGCCCAAAAATATTTCACTGGCATATTCAGCTGTAGGCAGAGAATAGTATAAGAATAAGAAAAAGTAAAATTTGAAATAGATTTTTATTTTGTACTATTTCGATTATATTCTGTTATAGATTAAAAAAATAAAATAGCAGAAGAGTGAAAAAATATCGATGAATGAGCCAATCCAATTTCTTCAGAAAAAATGACTTGTGTATTTCACCACTCTACAAAATAAAGAATTGACTCATGGAAAAATAGAAAAAAAAAATTGTAAAAGGCAAATATTTATTTGCAAAAGATCAAGCTCTTCTACTTTACCAATTTGTACAGTTCTGCTAAATTTTATTCTTTTTCGTCCGAATTACAAATCTCTAATAATTTTCTCTGTACTTAAACATGTCTCATAGAATTAGCTGAAAAAATGAGGCTTAAGAGAGGTTAGTTGAATATGAATCATGCTCGTGATTTTCTAGTTATAACAGAGCAACTGTCCATATTAATTGCTCCGGTCTCCATGTGATCTTTTGTATATTTCCTTTTTTTAGCCCTTAAATTATTGTTTAGATATAATTATAACTTTACATTTTGTTGTCTGTTTAACTGTTCATATAATCAAACTATTTGAGTGGATTTAATATATTCCTTCAGTATCTATCTTTAAATTCATCATTTCCTTATGAGTTACGAATACAAATACGGCAATATGATATTTTTCAAAATCTAAGGATAGGATAAATTTTATCTGCATTTATATTTTAGTGTATATAATATTTATGAAATTATTAAATGTGTGAACATAAAAGTTTGGAGTTCAACAGGTTGGAGAATAAAAACTTAAAAAATAAAAATATAATACTTTTTGCATGGCAAATAGAATTTCTAAGGAAAAAGGAATTAAGATTGAAACAAGGGAAAACAAATTTCATGCTGGTAGAATTTTGAAAATTTTAGAAAATTTTTTTAAAAAAAATTAATAATAAGAAAGAAGCCAATCAAATTTGAACAATGATTTCTATTTTTACTAAAAAAAAATATTAACAAGCAAGAGTGTATGGTTCACATTCACATTGGTTATGAAAACCCAGATTTGCGTACGATGCAAATCCGCATCATCTGCATTAACTCAAAAGAGCATTTTTTGAGTTAATATATCTTGACCGTTTGATTTTAAACGGAGTTAATCCAACACTCACTTATAAAGCAGGGAGTCCTTCAATATTAGTGCAAATCTGATCAGCATGAATCTTAAAGCTAATCGGACGATACATGCAATTAACTCAGAATATTCTTTTTGGAGTTAATGCAGAGGATACGAATTCCGATTCGCATAGGTATCAGATATGAGATACGCTGTACGGAGAATCTGATAATTTATATTATTTTGACCGTTGAATTCTGCGTCTAACACGTGCATACAGATACGCATATCCATCGCATTTTATTTTTTATTTTTAGGAAGTAAATATCTAATTATCATAAACAATAATGATTATTTTTTTTCAAAAAATAAATGGGATTAAATTATTGGTTTAAAATGAAAAAAGAATAGATTAATGAGATTGAATTAATAGTTTGATCTCATTAGTGAATCAGATGCGACAGAGACAGACGACAGTGCTCAAGCAAATGGCACATGCTCAAGCTCAACCTAAGAATGTGGAGGTCACAATCACACGTCAGTTAGGTTCAATTCATTACAGCGGCGAGTCAGGTTCAACCCGGGCTCGGTCTGGTGGCGGTCAACCAAGGTAAGGTTGAATATGACGATAACAAAAAATGCATAATTAATTGACCCCGGACTAGAGGTGGATTCCGAATTTTTGTCAGGGAGTAAGATTTAAATAGCTAATTAAATTTAAATTCATTAACTAATTGAATACTAGATAAAAAATAATGTTTTAACTTATATTTTCTAATGCTTTGAATTGTAATTTCTGATACTCTACTTATAATTCTAATTATCAATCAAAATTCAACAAATTCATTTCAATTTTAATCTTAAATTTAATCTGAATTACAAATCAAACATTCAGGGGATAAAAAAAATTTTAGAGGAGACAAAGTCGGTCAGGACCGATAGATTTTCACTAAAACTCAAAATCCAGGGGGCAACTGCCCCCGGAATTACCTGGTCTCCATAACCATCTCTAAAAAAATATTCCCAAGGTTGAATTCAATGTCCGGCGAAAATGGCAGGAGTATGTCCATAACTTGGTCAACAATGCAGCCCATTAGTTTGACCTATTTATAATTGTTGATGGAGCTACTTATACTGATTCAAAATAATAATTAAAAACTACTAAACTTTTTTAATGGGCATTTATGCTAATTATAGTTGTCTTGGAAGTTATTTATATATATTGAACTAGTTATTGCTTGCTACTGTATAAGAACTATTTTAAATGACCCAACCTGCTATCAAGCTATTTATCTAGTCATATAACAATATTTTATAAAACTTAAAATGGTGTAGTTCTTGGTTTTGAGTTACTTATAGTTGTAGTTGATTTTATTCATTTTATTTGTAAAATAAACTTTTTTTCTTGTATCGCAAAATTTTGTTAATTTATCCAATCTAAAATTATTTTATTACAAATAATTATATGCATGTCATACATTTTTGTAAGAAAATATTTATTCAATTATTTTACATATTATAAATATCGTAACTTATTAAATCATGTCTTGTTAAAAGTTGTGTTAATAATTTGTATGCTTTCCTTAAAAGCTTTTGTTTATTTTATAAAATTCTAAGTTTCTTGATACTTGAATAATGAAAGTAAACAGATTTGATGGACAGAGGTGGGCCGGAAAGAAAAGGAAAGATCTACTTTAGTTTTGTTTGTTTTCCAAGTGGCAAAATTTATAACATACAATATGTAGGAAACTGTATATATTTGTTTTTCCCTATAAATTTTGGATAAGAAAAAAAAAAAGATTATTGTCCTTTTATGTTGAATTATGAATTTTGTTTTCTGAAGAATGAAAAATAAAAGGGTTATATTAGATTAAATGATATAAGATATTATTTTATTTTATTAGTAAAATTTTATCTAAGAAATAAGATTTAAGATCTATTGCTAATAGATATCATGATGATCTTGATAAAAATATCTTCAAATTAAATTAAAAAATTACCAATCAATTTATAAGAATAACATTGAATTTATAGATCGATTGTTGTATATCAAATTTTACACAATTTCCATATATTTTATACTTCATCAAGAAATCAAATATGCTCCAGTCAGATTATACATGAATGTTTCATAATCTATATATACATATCCATGTTGTACAAAATTTATATAAGAACATTAAATTTATAGCAAAAAATATATCCATATCCAAATTAACCCCAAAAAAGATGTCGAGAAAGCTCTAATAATGCCTTCACCACATCAAAAAAGAACGAAATCAAGTGCATTCACCGATAATATTAGCCCGCTGCACAACTCTATAATTTCGCACGAACTACTAGTAGTAATTTACACGCGTTTTAAAAATTTAAAAATAAAGAAACAATAGAAGAGATGATGTATATCAAAAAGGACACGTGGCAACTTCTGGCGCTCGCAAGCTATGCCCATGACATTTCATACAATAATCAAAATCAAACTTCTCTTCTTCATAATCTGACGACTTATCATGATCACCTCTCTGTACATTTAACACCGGCTTGAGACCCTGTAAATTAACAAAAGAGATAAATATAAAAACGCTTCTCTCATGTCGAAAATTAATTAAGAAGGCCAATTCTGAGAAGAAAGCATGATTCATTTTTTGAGAAAACTCACCTCTGTGAATATACTAATGGCTTTCTCTGGTGTTGTTGTGCTTAACACATATAATGCTGCCTCCTGAATATGATGCAGAAAAATGTTACAAATTAGAATGAATATATATCATACAATCATTAACAAACTTACAAAGTAAAAAATCTCAATGCAAAAAAATAGAACTATATATATAAAAGATAAATCAAGAGCTAGCTATACGTACCCTGGCGCAATTAATTTCCTTTAGCGTGAGAGTTCTTGGTTCAAACTCAATGGATTGTTGCCTCTTTATTGTAAGGAAAGAAGTTGTCATTGTATCTCTCTCTAGCTATCTTCTCCAAGTCTCTTAAGAAAGAATATGAACCGAAATTATAAAGGAAAGAGACGCGCCATAGTTCTTATATACTGAGAGTAGATGTGAGCAAGATGGACACGTGGTAATAGTACATGGGGCTGATTCCAGACACGTGTCTCCGCGAGAGTGGGATGCATGACACGTCGCTCTGACATTTTCGAAGTTGATAGAATCGTGTGGGAGATTTTTTTGGTGCGAACGTGGTAATTAAAATAAAGAAATTATGATATGAAAATCAAATTTACTAATTTGGTCCGCAAAATATGTATTATTTATTTATTTTTACTTGATGCAAATACAATGTTAACTTCAATTTTGGTTTTGTGAAATAATATTTAATCTAGAACGAGAAATATACAAAATTGAGCCAGGTTGATGAAATTAAGTTCTTCAAACATATTCAGTTTTGTGTAACTTATTTAGGATTTTCAAGAGATAAGAAATGAGAAAAAAAAACAGTTTCTTTTCTTGATTGCAAAATTATTGTTTAACATTATCAACAATTCAAAATGGTTGAAAAGTTAACCTTTCTCTTTTTAGAATTTTTTATAGTAATTTTTTTTAATGGTTGAGTTCACATTATATAATTTTACTTTTGCCTTCACCGCATGTAAATTTTGAGAATGCGACTGCACCTTTTTACACATGGTAGTTATAAATCTCTGATTTATTTATTTATTTCCTACACCGACTTTAAAGTACCAAGAAAATCTTATGAACAAAAAACGGACATCTCCAGTTCCTTAAAAAAAACATAATAACAGTAGCAAGTTGGAGGGGCTCACGGACCGTCCATGTCGGACCGCCACGCCATGTAGTTGCAATGATGCGTGATTGTGTGGAGGATTGGAGAAGAGAAATTGTATTAAAATTGAAGTGGGGTTGATAATTATATACATCACAAAATCAAGAGATAATGCAATCACCATCTGTCCTCGTTACATTTACACGAGAGACTATTCATTGCTGAGTTGTTGACGACTTGACTCATGCTCTTGTTTATTTTTCTTACTCGTGTTGTGTTAAGATTGGATGAATAATATTCTCCGGAGTAGTTTGAGATTTTTTGCCAGATTCACCTAGAAAGTAGTCATAATTACGTTTTAGTATATATAATTTGCGTCCAAAGGTTCAAATAAAAAAATATAGTATCTCTAGGAATATTTGTTTTACAAATTTTAAAAATTGTATTACTAATTATTTATTAGCATTTATTTTTTCTAAGAAGAATTTAAATTATAATTGTGTTAATAGGTCAGTTTTCGGGGGGTTTCTTGTAACAATAAATTGCTTAGTTGAATTTAAAAAAAGGTGTATTAATTGTTAACAATTATTAAGAAGTTTTTATATGGATTCATCCTTCAATAAAATCGTGCGACATATTATAAATGTTGCTCCCACTTCGAACAAGTGTCGACAATTAGGAGCGGATTCAAATAGGCCTGGGAGTAAGAAACTGCATACGTACTCCTAGACTTAAAAAAAAAAATAGCCCATGATTGTCTAGACTATTTCCTACTCCTGATAAACAAGTTTGCCTATCTCTGTGTTTGCCTATCTCTGTTGGAGTCTGATATTTCTTTCTAATCCAACTCATTTTTTTGCCTACCCTGACCAAATTCCTGAGTCCCTCCTGTCGACAATCATGTACATATAAATTTGATATAAATCAATATTGACAATTTGCAATTGATACTTTTAGAGCTTGACGAGCCATAAATTACTCATCAACTGTGTACAAGTACGACGCAAATCAGCATTGACATTTAACAATATGACTACAAGAATAGGCCACTATCTGCGAGGGTAAAAAGTGACTATTTGTGAGGGTACACCGACAGAAAAGTGTTATTTCTGAGCGTATCAGTATTACCGACAGGAATATCGCGAAGATACCGTCAGAAAAAAAAATACATTTACCCTCATGGATAGTGACACATTTTTGTAGTGATACGTGTTCTTAATAGTAGACAAGTCAGAACTTAATTGCTTCTCTCAGCCAAAGCGATTACTTCCGATGTATCACACATCACATTTATTTTAGTTTATATTGTTTCAACAAATAATTAACTCAAAGAATATTAACAAAAAAATTTTAAGATACTATAAGGTCGATTTAAATTTATTCTCATGAACAAATAAATGAAATTAATTAATTGAAGGGCATGAGCGAAAAATACTTTAAATCTTTGTCCTGCCGTTTGGATCACTGATAACTCACAAGTATGGACACCTATGTGTCCTGCCACATCTGATTTCCTTATTACTTCAAATGTATCACACATCACATTTATTTTAGTTTATATTGTTTCAACCGGCATGAGCGAAAAATAATTTATATCTTTGTCCTGCCGTTTGGATCACTGATAACTGACAAGTATGGACTCCTATGTGTCCTGCCACATCTTTTGGATTTTGCTTGTGCATATACGCAAGTATAGAGTCCATTACTTATTAGCCTTATCGGTTTGTAATTCAATAATTCTCTAACTAAATCCATGTATTATGACATGACATATTTAGGACGCATATGGTCGAAATCTCAGAAAAGACAATAATCCGATATATTTGTAAATAATGTTTCATGAGAACAAATTTTGATTTTGTCAAAGGTTAATAATTGGAAGATCAGGGTTTTGGTAGGATTTAAAAAAATGTGGAGGATTGCCGTATTGTATTTTGTCAAAATAACAAAAAGATCTAAGAACATCTGCATCTTAGCAACTACTATTTAACTACTTTTGAACTAGTTTCTAAATAACGGTTAACTACTTTTTTAAAAATTAAAGTCTCTAAAATTTTTAACTCTCACATCTTTGAAATTAATTTTAGAGTTTCTATTAAATCACGTCAGCAACAAATTAAAAAGAAGAAATAATTTGAGCCAATCATTTAGCCAGCATAGAATTTATAAACATATTTTTAATAAAAAAATTTACTGTATAATTTCTAAATAAAAAAACTCCCTCATATCACTGAAACTAAATTAGAAACTGCCACATCAGATTAAAAACTCTAATTATACCAGAGATATAGATGCTCTAACACAATTTATGTTGAAACAAAATGTTCAGATTTTGAATGAAAGCAAGCACAGCCTATATTGATAGGAGCAACGCCAAGGTGCTAACATGGAATTGAGATACGCTGTTATTCTCTCGGAATAACAGAACCCTGTTATATCCTCTCTCCCTCTCTAACATGTGATGTGCTCCTTTATCAATGATAAATCCAAATGAATATTCAATAAATAGAAAAATTACAATGAAATTGAAAATTATGAGATATTACTTGTAAATAATTCTATTTTTTTTTCTATTTTTTCTCCTGATTTTTCATTTTTTGCATTTTATTTGAATATTTTAATAAATATTGAAAAATATAAAAATTACAATAAATTAGAAAATTCATAGAACATTAATTCTAGATAATCTCTATAATATTTTCAATTTTTCCCCATTTTGCTAATAATTTTTTTTCAAACTTTTTCCAAGATGATTTTATTGGAGTCTGACGTAAGTAGACTGTACTGAAATTTTTTAGTTACCACCTCAAAATTTTATAATTCGCACTTTACCACTGTTTGAACCAAAATTCAGAAACTAGCAGATGCGCAGACCCAGTCTACTCACCATTATTTTTCCTGTTCTATTTTTATTAACAATTTAGCCAAAAAAACAGAGCTTTGGTGCGTAGATTCAGTCTGCGCACCAAAAAAAAATGGTGCGCAGACTGGATATGCGCATGTGACAACTTCTGAATTTTTGTCCAAACAATAGTAAAGTGCAAATTATAGAATTTTGAGGTGGTAACTAAAAAAATTTTGGGGTTGTGTTAAAGGGTGCTAATTATAAGCCCCTTTATGAATTGAAATTTCCACTTTCTTCTTTAAAAATTTTTCCTACGTATTCTGAATTTGGATACTCGGTAAGTAAATCCGGACTGCGAACTCCCTATCGTTATTATAGACACCAAATTGAGTTTGGTCCAGATAGAATTAATTTGAACTATTTATTTATTTATATTGCACCTCAGGTACCTGGGAAATACGGATAGCCATGCTGTTGGATTCAACTTGAAAGCATCTCTCAACACTGTGGAAACAGATGAGAAATTATTTTTTTTAATATGGAATTTAGTTTCAATCATAGATTTTAAAAATTCTAAATTCAGAAATTAAATATCCACAATATGAGAAAAACATACTTATTAATAAATTTACGTTCCTCGTGCAAATGCAAATGTACATGTGAGAACTAAATGGGATGGCTTAATCGAAATTAATGTCAAAAGGCAACCATATATTTGGTACCTAATCACACAGCTGAGCCTGAGTTTTTTTAAAGTAAAAATTAAAAGTCAAGCTATCCAACTATTTAATATTCACAAGAAATTTTCTTATTCAAATTTCGAACATGTCGACCGCTTATATAAAGGACATTGCCTTTACTTTTACAGCTGAACCTGAGTTGATTTAGTTTATGTTATTTTAGAGAGAATAAAATAGTAATATGTGCTTATATAGACTAATGAGCTGTTGTACCTTCTTAAACTACAATGTGGCTGTTGTTGCTATAATCTAATCATATCCATTTGCAGATTGTATTTCTTAAATAACAAAGATTACAGAGTTGATTATGTAAAGTTTTGAATTTGTCAGATTTTTTTTTTATTGGATCAGATCTTCTTGGTGATTTGCAGTATCTTCAATTGTTTCCTATCATAATCTCAATCAAGCCAAATTCCTTACTTTACGCTCTCGTTATTGTGCACAGAGAGTGCCACCGCTGTCTAGTGCAAACAGTTAAGGCGTTATCAGATCTTCTCGTTATTGTGCACAAAAGATGTGTCCTGCCACATCTTTTGGATTTTGCTTGTGCATATACGCAAGTATAGAGTCCATTACTTATTAGCCTTGTCGGTTTGTGGTTCAATAATTCTCTAACTAAATCCATGTATTATGACATGACATATTTAGGACGCATATGGTCGAAATCTCAGAAAAGACAATAATCCGATATTGAAAAGCTTAGAGAGCTTAAAGGGAAGAAGATGAATTTGTAATCTTTATTCTTTATTTTTTTTTTCTTTTCCTGAGTACATAGTTTCTATTTAAATAGAGTGCTACAGCTAATTGCGTGACAATTTTGTATTCTGGAATCATTCTAGAATAATCTCTAATAATCCCTGTATCTAGAATAATCCCTGTATGAGTCTCTAGAATAATCCCTGTATAAGTTGTTAGAGAGGAATCAGAGATGTCTCCTTTTGTCTTCTTATGTGAATTTGTTTTATGCACTGGAGATATCCATTGATAGCTTAACATCCCCCCCCGCAAGCTGAGGGTGGAGGAAGCACTGTCAGCTTGTCGCGAAGAAGAAGAAAACGTGGTGTAGCCAACGCCTTGGTCATGATATCGCCAATCTGATCACGGGAGCACAAAAAACTGATGCGAAGTTGTTGTGAAGCCACTCTCTCGCGAACGAAGTGGTAATCCAGCTCGACATGCTTGGTACGAGTGTGAAACATTGGGTTTGAGGCGAGAAACGTTGCACCAATGTTATCACACCATAAGGTGGGGCAAGAAGTGAGATTTGCGTGAAGCTCGAGAAGAATATATTGGACCCAAATAAGTTCAGCGCTGGTGATAGCGAGACTTCTGTACTCAGCTTCAGTACTGGAGCGTGAGACTGTCGGCTGTTTCTTTGAACTCCATGAGATGAGATTAGGACCTAAAAAGATGCAAAATCCGGAGGTTGAACGGCGGTCATCAGGACATCCTGCCCAATCAGCGTCACAGTAGGCATGCAAGGATAGAGAGGAGGCAGGTCGAATGGTAAGTCCATGAGTGAGGGAGCCATTGAGGTACCTTAAAATTCTTTTAACAGCAGACCAATGCGAGGAAGTTGGATTATGCATGAATTGGGAGACTTTGTTGACTGAGAAGGCTATATCGGGTCGGGTAATGGTAGCATATTGTAGAGCGCCGACGATCGATCGATAGAGATGTGGATCATCAATTGGGTCCCCATCATGTTTAGAGAGAGGAACATTGGCCACCATAGGTGAGGGGTAGGGTTTGGCATCATTCATATGAGCACGATCAAGAAGGTTTTGGATGTAAGCGGCTTGAGAGAGATGTAGACCATGAGAAGTGGTAGTAACCTCAATGCCAAGAAAGTATCGAAGGGTGCCAAGGTCTTTAATTGCGAATTTGGTTTGGAGATGGCTGATGAGAGAACGAACAAAGTCAGAGTGACTCCCGGTGATGATGATATCATCCACATAAACAAGTAAGATGATCGTGCGCCCATGAGAATGAAGAACGAAGAGAGAAGGGTCATAGTGTGAGGCATGAAAACCAAAATCGAGGAGAGCATTGGTCAATGTGTGAAACCAAGCCCGAGGGGACTGTTTAAGGCCGTAAAGAGCTTTGGAGAGAAGACACACATGATGAGGGTATGTGGGATCGACAAAGCCCGGTGGCTGCTGCATATAGGCTGTCTCTTTTAAGTCGCCATGGAGGAAGGCATTTTGGACATCCAATTGGCGGAGTGACCACCCATGTGAGAGAGAAAGGGAGAGAACAATTCGAATTGTGGTGGCACGAACAACAGGGCTGAATGTCTCAAAATAGTCGATACCCTCTTGTTGATTGAAACCTTTCGCGACAAGGCGAGCTTTGAATCGATCGATAGAGCCGTCCGCATGATGTTTCAATTTGTAAACCCATTTGCAGCCGATGATGTTTTGATCAGGTGGAGGGGGAACAAGAGTCCAGGTTTTATTTTTGGCAAGTGCATCGATTTCCTGAGCCATGGCGGCACGCCATTGAGGGAAGGGTTGAGCTTGAGAAAAGGTTAAGGGTTCTTTAATGGGTTTCGGGTTGGAGAGGAGAGCAACATGGTCAGGGTAAAGTTTAGGTTTTCGGGTTTTGTCCTTGGTTCTGGTAATCATATGGTGAGTGGCAGAAGCAGGTGGTGGTGGGTGAGGGAGAGGTAGAGGTGTGCTGGTAACGGTGGAACAGGGTGCTGGTTCGGGTAGACTGGAGGATGGTAATTGTTGCTGGGCCGAAGGAGGGGGTGAGGATCATAGTAGCAGTAGGGGGAATCGGTCCAGGAGTGGGATTCGGCCTTGTAGGGAGATCAGGTGGTAGGAGAGTTGTAGACGGGCCTTGAGCAGACTCAGTGGGATTCGGCCCAGTTGAAGAGGTAGCCGAAGTTGGGCTTGGTGAAGAATAATTGTGGGTAAGTATCGGCAGCCAAGTAGAAGGAGCAGTGGCTTGCGCAGAGGGGTCAGTGACACCTGATGACTGCTTAAATGGAAAAACATTCTCATCAAAGATAACATGCCGTGAAATGAAAATGCGATTAGTGGGGACATGAAGACATTTATACCCTTTTTGTGATACTCCATATCCAAGAAAGACGCAAGGCATGCTTTTGTTTTGGAGTTTATGGTTATTATAAGGCTTGAGAAGAGGGAAGCATAGGCAGCCAAGGGTGCGAAGAAAGGTATAGTCAGGTGTACGATGAAAGAGGAGGGAGTAAGGAGAAGGATGGTGTTGAGCATTTGGTAATCGGTTGATAAGATATACTATGTTGGCAAAGGTTTCATCCCACAAATTCAAGGGAAGGGAGGCATGGTTTATTGTAGCAAGTGAGAGCTCAATGATGTGGCGATGCTTGCGTTCCGCAACACCATTTTGCTCAGGGGTGTGGGGGCACGTAGTTTGATGCATAATTTGCGGGAATAGACGAGCAAGAGGTTTATATTCGGTACCGCCATCGGTACGTAAGATTTTGATGGAAGTGTTAAGTAGATTTTCAACTTGGGCCTTAAAACGGGTAAAAACCTCAACAACTTCGCCTTTTGAGTGCAAGAAAAAAATCCAAGAAAACCGGGTAAAGTCATCAATAAAGATAACATAGTATCGATACCCATGAAATGACAATACGGGGGCCGGACCCCATAAATCCGAGTGCACAAGTTCAAGTGGTGCCTTAGAAAAAGAGATACTTGAATTAAAAGGAAGTTTGTGACTTTTAGCAACACTACAATCGTGACACATCGACAAAACTTTAGAAGTGCATGGCAAATTATTAAAATTCAATACATGAAGAGTAGTGGAGATAGAAGGATGGCCCAAACGGGAATGCCAAAGATCGGCGGAGACTCGTGCACCAAATAAAGCTTGAGGAAGAGAGGCGACAAGAGAAGGTGGTTGTGAAATGGAGTAGAGACCATGAGTGAGCCTAGCATGAAGAAGAGGGGTTTTGGTGAGGGAGTCCTTGATAATGCAAACATTGGAACAAAATTCAACGGTTAGTGAATTATCACGTAGTAGTTTAGAAAGACTTAGAAGATTTTTGGTAAAAAAATGGGACATGAAGAATATCACGAAGATGAATCGTGCAAGTAGAGAAATGAAAAGAAGAAGAGCCTATGTGTTTAATAACCATACCGGTACCATTACCGATGTGAAGCGAGTCGAGACCGTCATACGGGATGTAAGATGAAAGGTTGTTCAAATCGCCCGTGACATGGTGTGTGGCCCCGGAATCGATAAACCAGTCGGAAGAGGAGGTAGGCTGAGTTGGTTGAGCAACATATGCTTGCGGCTGGGAAGAAGAAGGGCCATAACGGGTGAAATCATCTCTGTACCAGCAGTCTCGAGCAATGTGGCCTCGTTTGGAACAGATTTGGCAAGTCTCTGGAGAGTAAGAGGAAGCCCGAAACTGAACAGAATTCGGCCTGGGAGTAGAGGGCCTGGGATGAGAAGCTGGTGGAGTTGGAAGTAGAGGGGCTTGTGAACTGGGCTTGTAAGTGGCAGGCCCTGTACTGTAGCGAGGCCCAGTCGGCCTGTTGTTGGATTTCAGCTTGGGTGTGTACTGACCAGAAGAACGGTTCGGGTAAGAGGAGGTAGCAGGTCTCGGGTAGGAAGAGGAAGGTGGTCTCAGGTCTCGGGTAGGAGCATTTGAGGCATAGAAAGCCGTCAGCTGAGATGAGCCAGCGGCGGATTGAGTTTGAAGTCGGTTCTCATGAGTGAGAAGCATGGCTTGGAGTTCAACCAGAGATAGGTTATCCTGACTAGACCGAGTGGTGGCTGAGATGACAAAGGAGTTATACTCCGGGCCAAGGCCACCTAGAATGTGGAGAATTAGATCTTCATCGGAAACCGGATGTCCAATAAAAGCCAGTTATCGGCAATGGCTCGCAGCCGATGGAGATAATCAGAACAGCTAGAGCCGCCTTGAGAGATGGTTTGAAGGGATCGCCGGAGCTCAGCGAGACGAGCACGTGATGTGGCAGAGTAAGTTTGCTGAAGGGTAGACCAGAGAAGGGAGGAGGTTGTGCATGAAACGACCTGAGAGAGAATAGTGTCAGAAAGAGAAGATCTCAGCCACCCTAAGAGCATCTGGTCTTGTTTTCGCCAATGGTGAAACTCAGGGTTGGATTGGGTACGATCAGCAACAGTGATAGTTTCAGGTGGGGGAGAAGCAGTAAGAAACTTGTGTAGGTCATAGCCATGGAGTAAGGGTTCCACCTGAGATTTCCAAGCTAAATAATTTGTGCGAGTAAGTTTAGTAGAAATGGGAATAGTGAGGATGATAATGGAATCAGAAGAGGTATTTGTGGGAGGAGGAAAAGAAGCTGTGGTGTCTTCGGCCATGGTGGCTCTGATACCATGAAAAGCTTAGAGAGCTTAAAGGGAAGAAGATGAATTTGTAATCTTTATTCTTTATTCTTTTTTTTCTTTTCCTGAGTACATAGTTTCTATTTAAATAGAGTGCTACAGCTAATTGCGTGACAATTTTGTATTCTGGAATCATTCTAGAATAATCTCTAATAATCCCTGTATCTAGAATAATCCCTGTATAAGTTGTTAGAGAGGAATCAGAGATGTCTCCTTTTGTCTTCTTATGTGAATTTGTTTTATGCACTGGAGATATCCATTGATAGCTTAACAGATATATTTGAAAATAATGTTTCACGAAATGAGACAACAAATTTTGATTTTGTCAAAGGAAAGGTTAATAATTGGAAGACGAGGGTTTTGGTAGGATTTAAAAAATGTGGAGGATTGCCGTATTGTATTTTGTCAAAATAACAGAAAGATTTAAGAGCATTTGTATCTCAGCAACTCAAATAAGTTTCTAAATAACAGTTAACTACTTTTTAAAAATTAAGGTCTCTAAAGTTTATAACTCTCATATCTTTAAAACTAATTTTAGAGTTTCTATTAAGCCACGTCAGCAACAAACTAAAAAGAAGAAATAATTTGAGCCAATTATTTGGCCAGTATAGAGTTATAAACAGATTTTTAATAAAAAAACTTTACTGCATAGTTTCTAAATAAAAAACTCTCCCACATCTCTGAAACAGAATTAGAAATTGTCACATCAGATTAGAAACTCTAATCATACCAGATATGTAGATGCTCTAACACAATTTATGTTGAGACAAAATGTTCTAATTTTGAGTGAAAGCAAGCACAACCTATCTTGGTTAGGGGTGTTCATTGGATCCGGTTTAGTCGGTTTTGAACCGAACCGAATTAGTTTGGACCAAACGGTTCGTTTTTTTCAGTTTAATGGTTTGGTTCGGTTTACTTTTGAAACCAAATTATAATTTCGGTTCGGTTTGGTAATTTTCAAAACCGAAATACCGAACCGACCGAACTTTTATATATTATGAATTTGGTATGGACCGCTCCGGTTTATTTCTTAATCAACTGCTTTAAATACTTCGGTTTATTTCTTAATATCTCAGTTTATTTCTTAATGCCCGGTTTATTTCGTAATATACTTCGGCTTATTATAAATCAATTGCTTTAAATAAAAAAATTAATATATTTTAGTTTGAACTGAACAAATTGAAATAAAACTTTGGCTCGGTTCTGTTCAGTTCGATTGCAATGCTAAATCGGTTCGGTTTAGTTCTATTTTAGAAATCAAATTATAACTTTAATTTGTCTAATTCGGTTCGGTTTCAACCGAACCGAACCGATGAACACTCAGGGACCCTGTTATATCCTCTCTCCCACTTTCTTATAAGCCCACGGAAGAACAGGGGCTCGATTCTGCAGAAGTGTTGTGTGTGTGCGTACCTACGGGCTGTTCTCAAAAAAAAATATTGTGCATAGAAAGTAATAACCTCATTCGTGACGGGGCAAAGAAAGGTGATCAAACTTTCAAATCAAATAAAATTTTCATAATTTTCATAATCAAGAAAGGTCACAACCTCCCCCAACACCGGATACTAAAACGAGGTCAAAATTGTCATAACAAAGGAATGGGAGGCGGGGGTTCTGTCGGGCACACAGAGCAAATTCGATCTTATGTCAAGTGTGAATCGTCTGATCCGTATCAATATGCATGAATAATTTTAAAATTCTTGCAGATCAAGTGTACATAAATCTCGATTCAGAGTCGTCTTGTACAGATTGGTCGATTCCGACCAAACATTTGATCTAATGCCCATTAAAACGCCTCCTCCCTGAAATGCGTATTTTTCTAAATTCAGTCACAACTTTAAACTTCAAATTCATTTTCAATGACAAGACAACGTGAGACATACACACAAACAGACAAAGTTCCAACAGTATTAATTGTCAAATATTAAAGGAAAACCATAAATACGGTAAATCATCATTATTTATTACAATGCAGAATTTAGTCCGAAATTTTTATTAATGCTCTAATAAAGGACTAAATTTTTATTAATGCTCTAATAAAATAACAAATATGCCCTCTGTATTGAAATAATTTTAAAAATGACTTAACTGCCTCACTGAGGGGTGGTCAAATCTCAATACCAAACCGTCTCTTAGTGGGGCCGTTTAGTTTTGCCTATATATTGGAGGGTACCCCTCCTATTTTTCACCCAACCCATTTCAATTTTTCACTCTTTCTCTCCTCTCTTTCTCTCTTTCTCTAGATTTTCGCCCTACACTTTTCATGTAAGTCCCTTATTTTTTTTTTAGTCCAAAATTGTTTAGAAATTGTTAGGAATTAATATAAATTGTTAGAAATTATTTAGAAATTGTCCAAAATTGTTAGAAATTGTTAGAAATTGTTTCCAATTAATATAAATTGTCCAAAATTATTTAGAAATTATTAAGAATTAATATAAATTGTCCAAAATTGTTCAAGAATTGTTAGAAATTGTTTAGCGTCAGTGCAGCGTTGGAGATGTAGGAGGAGATGGATGTGGATGATTCAGAGGAGGAGGAGGTTCAATTGGGGTATCAGCTGCCGCCCAGGCAGCACCGTCCACCTGCTAGGTTGGATCTCTCTGGTCGTCACCGCCCTCGTCGTTAGATTTTTTTTATGTTATGCTCTAGTTTTAGTTAGACTAGATTTGTAGTATTTTATGTTTGGATTGTTATATTTCATGTTTTGATTGTTATATTTTATGTTGTAGACTTAGCATTTTATTATTTTTGTTTTGTTGTTTATCTAGTCGAACAAAATCAGATTTATAACATTACAACAAAATTATAACAAATAAAATTATAATAAAAATATAACAAATTATAAAACATTACAACAAATAAAATTATAACCCTAAATTATAAAATATTATAGTAAAATAATAAAACATTACACAACAAATTTACAACAAAAATTTATAAAACAACATAACATATATAACACATCTTATAAGAAAAAATTTAACATAAATATAGTAAAAAGGTTTATTTAAAAAAATATATTATATACCAAACCGCCCCACTGAGGGACGGCCTGGTCTAGAGCTGACCACCCCACTGAGGGACGGTTTGGTATTGAGAGTTGACCGCCTCCCCAGTGGGGGCGTTTAGGTCATTTTCAAAATTATTTCAAACCAGAGAGCATATTTGCTATTTTTTTAGGGGGGGGGGCATTTAAAAAAAAACGGGAATTTAGTTATTCGTTTTGATGTGTTTTATACATATGATACAACAAGCAAATTATACAGCAATATAATTCCAATATGCGAATGTGAATGACAATAAATTTTTACTTATGAATTTTAAACAAACAATGGGTAAAGTACTAAGATTGCCCTGCGAGATTTTGTATCTCCCCGTCCAAATTTTTTTGAAATTCTAAATTAGTATTCCGACGTGCACCCCTTATTTTCGTTTAACGAAGATGCGAATAGTCTGATCTCTTTTTGACATGGTTACACTTTGAAGTTGTGTTTAATTCTTTTAATTTAAATTTTTTGCGAACATTCATGTTTGAATTGCGTGTTCCTTCTTTAAATCCATTTCTAAATCCAACTTTTTAAGCTAAAATCTTTCTATTTTGATTTTTAATTTGAAGTTTAAATCTGGACTTTCGGATTCAACAGTAAAACAATTTTTAAGATCTAGCTCATTTTTCAATTCACTTATTTTATATTAACAGAGCCCAAAAGCCCAAGAGCCCATATTTCGCTCCTTCTTCATTTTAATTCATCTAACCAGCCCAGATTTCGCTCCTCCTTCATTTTAATCCATCTGACCAGTAGATAATACAGAGTGTACAAGACAGCCCTGGATTTTACCGACCTTTTGAAATAGAGACAAAACAGATCAGATCGTCATATCGTACCAGCAAGCAAGAGAAGAGCTGGTACAGATCGGTACCAGTACCAAAAGAGGGCCCGTCCGATGCAACTGCCTTCCTCGCCTACTGATTTACAAATCATTAAGCACGAATCTCTGTTTGCGACATAGATAAGAATGCAAGAAAGCCTTTTCTCAAATTTTCAATTAATGACCCACGGTTCCAAAATTGTAGAATTAACAAAAAGTTTGCAGAATTCTCATGTATACCATTACACATGTAATTTGTTTCTGCAATTACAAAATTTGTATTTATTTGTCACATCAACAACGTAGCAAAGGATGTTTTATCAGATTTTTGTAACTGTAAGGATGGTCGATGAGGATACTCGTACTTTCTGCAAAGGAGTTGCAAGACAAGTGCTCCACATACCTGCAATTGAAATGGCGAGTCCCACATCAGCACTTGCAATTCATTTATAAGTGAGATGGAAATGTTACAAGCCAAAATACTTTGCATAAACGAACGCAATGTTATATATGAGTAAGTCTTAGGTGCTATGATAGCATAAGGCCTTCCGTGATACGGCCTCAAAAACCTATCGTATAAACTTTAAACTTCGATCTAAGTAGTTCAGTAAATTGGTTATATAATGAACTTGTAGAATACCAATTTTTACTATTTTTATAATTTTTTATACTATTTTTTATGATTTATGAAAGATAGCAAAAAATAGCTTAAAAAAAAAAATTGGTAATATTTTAGGTCATTTTTTGTTGTCTTTCATAAATCACAAAAACTAGTAAAATTTTTTTTCAAAAATAGTAAAAATTGATATTTTATAATTTCATTATATAACTAATTTATTGAGCTACTTAGATCGAAATTTGAAATTTATACGATAGGTTTTTGAGGCCGTAACACGAAATGTCTTATGCTTGTTCTATATACATGAATTCTACCGCTTTGTAGGTATAATTAGTGCTACGTCTTTCTTATTTGGCTTAGAAAAATTCAAAGTACACGTGCAAAATAATATCAGGAGTTTGTTTGTCTGTTTTGATTAATATATGACTTGAATCTTTTTTTTTTTTAAGTAGGGGTCTATGACCACCGTTTTCCATTAGAAAATCAGAAGAGCTAAGTACAGTTACTTATAACTCAGCCAATGTTTACATCTATTATTAGGTACAAAATAGCAGCATAACTGCACCAGTTCTAAAGGACTACACAAAATACACAAATCATCAAAGTAAAGCAAAACATGAAATAGTCCTCTCAGTAAACCAACGAGTTCCAATCAACATAATTATCTTTTTTACCCAAGGCGCCTCCAGACATTGTATTGAAGAGGCAACTAAGACCAAAATCCTTCCAAACTATCTCCAAAAAGTCGTCCGTGTACGCGGCTCCTCCACCTCTGCCATTGACACCAGGTTCTCCACTGGTGTGGACAGTTCCAGGTTGTCCTCCTCTACTTCTTGCAACTGGTCTGGTATGTCCTTAACATCACAAGGAAGAATGAGAATCAAGTTCGAATGAGAATCAAGTTCAAGTGAGAATCATCATTTCTAAAAATGCACTAAAATGAAGCCAAAGAAATAATTCTACTTCCTAAAAATTTAGCAGTTGAAGAAGTAGTATATATAAAACAGACTTAATTACGTTCCACTCATACATTCTTTATCTAACTAATTCTACTAACAATCTATCTTTAAAAGGGATTGCTGCATCTAAAAACCATAAATCACTTATTGACTGACAAGAGAAGTAACGCTATAAAAAGAGGAAATCCAATCTCAAATATGTCTAATGTAAGAACAATGAACAAATAAATGATCAGTGCTCTTTGGTTGCCCACAAAACACACACTCAGGGCCTGTTCGGCTGCAGTAACGAAATTACTGTTCACGTGGGAAAAAAAAATTCACTCAGACTGAATTTTTTTTTTCCCACGTGAACAGTAAAATTCAGTTCAAAAGTTTTTCATTCATGTTCCCATTCCCTTTCCCCTAATGCAGCCAAACAGGACCTCAGTGTTCCCTTACCAGCCTTTCTTTGCTAGGTTTAATTTAGTTAGGATTTTATTCTTCCAAGTAGCCATAAGAAAACTTTAATTTTAAGAGGTATTCTAGATTTTCAAATGGTGCCATATTCTTTATTTGAAATACCAACTATTATAACCATTTATAAAAAGAATGAACAGTAAACACATGTTTGGTAGACCATCTCCATAATAATCTATCTTCTAAAGTAGAATCTGAAATAAAGTGCAAAAATTTAGATTATAAACTCTGTCATTTTTGCATGTAAACCCATGCATGTTAACTGTCTAAAAAAAGTTAAATGTAAAGAATAAGTAGAAAAAGCTTGAGCAACAGAGATTAACCTATCTTTTGCAATGGAAAATAGATGGGAGAATTAATGTTGTAGAGCATGTTCCTCACACCATCTTTTGCAATGGAAAAGTATAAGAACACGTACATAATAATATTTAGATATTTTATATCTATTTGGTTGGTTATGTAATTCGAAATGAGGAAGTTCCAACATATTCGTGTACATCATATTAGTTGTTGTTTTTTTTTTTATTTAGCTTAAAACAATTTTTTAGCACACAAGTAACAATATTTAGAATATATCCGTCGATTTTGATGATTATATGACTTGAAAGTACTTCATTTATCAAAAACAAAATGAACAAACAAATACAATTAATATAATATAAATAAATTGCAGCAGATATGCGCGTGTCATATTTATTGTATCGTCTTTGATAATCATGAAAAGTTATGGAGCATAGACATAATAATATTGAGACCGTATATATCTTTCTTTTACGATGATGATTAACTAGCATTTTGTCCCATTGATTAAGAATATTCATAAATAAATAAATAAATATATAAAATGTGTTTTAAATGAGTTCATGCAGATTATGATGCATTACATATGCTGTATCTTTCTGACTTTGATGCAAGAAAAATATTCTCGAACATGCACATAATAATATTTAGAGTTTATTTACTGATTTTGACAATTATATTATTTGAATTAAGCCTTCATTGATTAAGTACACTAGTGAACAACCACAATTAATTTATTTGTGTAAACACAAACATGCACCTTGGAAGTCCTGCTGATTCTAATAACATGCCTGTTTAGTTTCCAAATTTCTTAAACTTAAAATTAACATTTAATTATTACACCAATACACACTTGCTTATTCAGTTTCTTATAAGATGGAACATTTGGGGTTATTTAGGAGGTGAGGAATTGGGCATATAATATTTCTTTAATTAAATTAAAGATTGGACAAATTGCGGTAGTTGGTGATGATTATATAGACTAACTGCACTTGTTCAATTGTTAACTAGAATTCTCTTGATTTAATTATGTCAACTTATTGCTTACGTTATTTTATACAAGAATTTTGATTGTTCTCCATTGTTTTAATCAATTTAAGTTTTTTTTTTTTAAATAAGAACTAGAATATTGAAGTATGATAATTAGTTTACACTATAATTTGTGGAACTCTACACATGCAACCAGCATTTATTTAAATTTAAGATTCATGTTTTTGTTTTCTTTAGTATCAAGTTCAAGCTTTGTGCAAATGCATTAATTATATTGTGGATGGTGGAGGTTGAAAAGATGATGATTCTTAATTCTTTGAGTGTGATGGCCAAACTAAATAGAGTTGTTGGTTGGTTATATTCTCAATCTACTAAATAAATCCTATAATTGTTAATCCTATTGTGGATGGTGGAACTAACATTGATTATTTTTTAAACCATATCATGATTAAAGCATAAAGAACAAATGAAACCTAGGTGCCTAGCTCCATATACCGTCACACCAGTTACAACTTAGAATTAATTGAAGTGCTTACGCATAAATGCCCCTATGAACATTTATATTTTATTAATCATCACTATTTCACCGCTGTGTATCTATAATTCTATATAAACTTCAGATGAATCATACCCCTTTAGATACTTTATTACTTTAGGAGCATCTAATTTTTTTGTCTCGAATTTAAAGTTGATTAGCTTTATAAAAAAAATGTCCGGGACTTCGATCAATTCAGGGAGCCAGACATATCATGTAATTAAATGAAAACATTATAATAGGTGCAAAATGATGTGTTTGTTATACAGACAAGATGGTACATATTATGATAACATTTAAATATAGAACAATACAGATAATATCACGGTTAGGGAGTCGAGATGAACTTTAAACACAAATGTAAACATTAGCAAATTATTCAAGTACGAAATTCGATTTCTAGAGCTGCTGATTGAGGCGGAAATCAATTACAAGTCCACATTTATGCAATAACGCATTTAATAGTTTTATCCAGGATCAAATTTCAATTTAATGCGGCTCTGATATATCAAAAGACAAGAAACAATGAACAATTGCATGTTTGCAACTAGCTTCCCCTTCTTCCCGCATTCTCTGTGACCTATTTATGACTCCACTGTTAAGGATCTAGATTCTCTGGGAATGATTGACACTTGACAACAATAAAATATTGTGTCGTTCTCTACCGACAAGTGGTTCCCGCAAAAATATAAATCATACGAAAGGATATATGTATCTGGGTCCCAAATGTCGGTGAAAAGTTACACTTTAAGATACTTTCTATCTGACATAGAAAACTAATCCACTAAGCCTATCATTTTTATCTGAATTTTTTTCTCTCACTTGTATTTTCAGTCAGCAAGAGAAATAAAAAATCAGAAACCAAGCCGAAAGCGTGAGAGAGAGAAGCTCCAGACCTCTCCCACTCCACCTACAAAATCAAATGCGTAGGAGGAAGAAGTAACCCTAGCTCGGAACCTAGCTCGAATCTGAAATTCACTTCGATTCCACGCAATGTCGACCACCTCCGCAGGACTCCGGCGAACTGCCGCGCGCCGTCCGGCCATACGCCCGACTTGGTGCTGCTCTTTCTCTCTCGATCCCCAGACGCCCCAGTCAAAACCTTACTCACCGATCTCCAAGCCTCCTTCACTCACCTCACGTCGCATCCTCTCCCCAGGCCGGGTCTCTCCTATTGACTCTGAGCCAATTGATACGGATCCGATCCAAGATCTGCAGGAGAAGAGACTTTCTTCTGTGGAGGAGTCAAGAGATGGGGGCTCTTTCAGAGGTTTCAGGGTTAGGCTGAAGGGAAGAGAGGGAGATGTGGTGATCTTAAGTGAGAAGGAAAAAGAGATGATCTGTGAGAACAGTGAGGTTTTTAGAGGTTTGATTGGTGGTATGGACTTGAACAGGGGTTTTGAGATTGAATTGGATGGAGTGGAGGGCTTAGAGGGGTTTAAGGCTATAATTGGATTGATGCGAGAAAAAAATCAGAATGAGATGCGGTGGCTTGCTAAAATCGGCGTTTCTGGGGCAATTGAAATACTTGAGGTGAGAAACTGAAGCTATTATTATTTAAAGGTTAAATTAGTAAATTATATGTGCTATATACTGAGCCTGAAGCTTATAGATTTCCATACTAAGGTTAATTAGTAATTCAGTAGGATTGCATAATTACCAAAAATAACCCCCAGAAAGCAACAGTACCTAAAATTCGCATATAGTGAATGAGTGAATATTTAATCTCTTAGTTGGTTAGTCCATATTCCGTCTTAGTACCAAGATTCCTAGAAAACCTACCAGAAGAAATGAAAGACCAAAAGAAGGAATAAAATAATAATCATGGTACAATGCCAAGGTTATTAATATCCTTAGTGTGAGGCATACCTATTGACATAACCATTTTCTAAGCTTAACCAACTTCTGGGGACTCTTAACAAAAAGAGAAAATTAATTACATTCCCATTGAAACTCGGTATTAGATATTTGCCCATGAAAACCATAAAATTTATTATTTACCAATCAAAACTTAAATGCTTCATTAATGTCCCCATTTCTCAATTTAATAGATTAATGGTGATGAGCTGAATTTTTTTGTCCATCTGAAAGTTCTTTTTTGTTGAAGTGTGTTTTGTGCATTCTTTAGAAAACCTTGAGATAATCACCAAGTTCATATTATTGCAAGGCACAGTGTATACCTAATAGTCCAATAGATATCCTTTTCGCACAAGAGATATTTTCCGACAAATATCCAGTTAGACAAGCATACATTATTTGATTAGTACTTGTGATAGTCAATAGGCTAGGAATGATTAAGTCACTTTGGCAATCCAAGTGGTCTTGGGCAAAATTGTACAACAAAGTAACTTGATTGCTTACAATACCTAATGAGTTGTAACAAGTGCAATTGTCCCAATCAAATGAGAAAGAGTGAAGCACTCAAAGTTAGATTATGGCATGGTTTTTAGATTCGGATCCTAGCTCAATTGTTTTGCTGGTTTTGTAGCTTGCAAAACTTCCCTTGGCAATTGCAATGGCTTGCTTGGTTTGGCCTTCCTTCTCCCTCTTTATTGATATTTATTAGACAAGAGGGAACCGAAATACAGAATGATTAATTTTGACACCAAACAACACGATACGTTCCTTCTGTGGCAGAGAATCTTTATAGGATATAAGTGTAGTTTGGCATTGTACGGGAATCATTGTGCACAAAATAAGCTACTTTAAATATTGTGAAAGTGCTTTTGGCAAATTGCACAATTTTGTTTACCAATTATTCTGTACTAAACAGAGGTTTCTAGTTAAGATTGTCCCTTGAAGGTGACTCATGTCACTTGTCAAGCTCCAACTGTCACACAAGGCTAGTGACATGTCAAATGACACTAGGTATCACGTTGACTTGTGAAAAGTATTAATTTGTAGTAGAGGGCAATTGTAAAGATGCAGTAGAAGCCAACAGGTGTAAACAAATTAGTAGTAGGATGTGGAAACCAGTGCATTACAGTTGGTTATCTGTGAAATGTGTGATTTATGCTAAGCTTATTTGAGTACGTGCCTTTAACTGATTGTAATATCAGTGTAGATTCATCATTGAAAGTGTTATGTACAAGTTAAGAAGCATAATTGCGATATAAATAGCATGGAGTGGTACAAAAAAAATAAATATTAAGACCTAGCAACTAGATCTTGAAAATTTGAATTCACCTAAATTTATGCAGTAAAAGATAAAAAGGAAAAACACAATGTTTGAATATAAAAGAGAAGTAGTGATGGCTGCTTTTGTTGTAAGGAAGATCAATGAGATACTAACAAATTGGTTCTTCTGTGTGTTAAATCCTTACACCTTCAGTTCAACTTTTTCTATATACACTTAAATTTTTTTTTTTTTCTCAGGTGTCCTTCTCCATTAGGTATGAAAGAGGAGTCACAGCATGCCTTAAATATCTAGAGGCTGTACCATGGACCGAGAATGAAGAAGAAAAGCTCAAAATCCTACTCAAAACCTATTCCTTCGACAAAACTCTCACACAAGATATTTTATCTCGGCTCTATACAGCCAGTCTTACCTCTTCTGACAATCTAGTAGTGCCCCTTATTCGCTCTGTCACAAAAGGTCCCAACTCTAAATCTCGGAAAGAGCTGCATTCTCTAATGAATGGTATCCTATCTTCTAGCTCCATGTACCAAAGAGACATTGTGATGCCAAATAAAGAGGGGATTTATGACCTTTGCCACTCTATTTTAGATTCTCTTTTGGTGTTATTCAAAGAGGAACAACCTTCTGCAGAGAGAATTTCACCACAACTGGAGAACCTACATTGGTTGTCAGAAATTCTCATAGAAAAACAAATTGGAGAAGAATTTATCAATTTGTGGATAAATCAAGGTGAGTTGATCAGCATACATGAAATAGCGTCTCCTATGGTCAGATATGAGCTCAGCCGGGTCTCCGCCACAATATTCATTTCTCTCGGGAGAGGAAAAATTCACATAAATGGAGAGAAAAGATTTGAGTTCTTTAATTCTTGGTTTGGGCCTATGTTAGTGGATTTTGGATGGTTGAGACGGTGCCCAAAAGGCCTTGACATAAGGATGTTAGAAGAAAGCATCGGCCAGGCACTTTTGACTTTGGCAATGCAACAACAACAGAGGTTTTTCATGGAGTGGTTTAGGGTTTTTAGCGAGCGGGGGAGAGAGTGCCCCAATTTGACCCGGGCATTTCAGGTCTGGTGGCGCAGGTCTTTTGTTAAATTTGTCGGACAGAGCTAGATTTGGGTGGTAGGATTAAAAACTTAGTGTGTTTTGTTATCTTTTGCCTCCTCTTTTTTGTGTCTGGGAGTTTAATTTCTTATTTGGATTTTTTGATTTAAATGGCCATGGTAACAATCATCCTATTTCACGCCAGAAAGTCTATTTAGATCCAACCTAGTGTCCAGAGATGGGAGATGGTTATCGGCCTTTGTTTGTATTGTGATGATTGTAAACTCCGTCTTAGGTTTCTTGTACAGAAGCAATGAATGGTTGTGATTCGGTGTTCATTATTACACGATTATATGCGCTTCAAGTTTTACGCTCTCTGCCTAGAATAACTGATCAAATCATAAACTTGTGTCTGGTTTTCTAATTGGCTTGTCCGTTCGGCCAAACTGAGAAGGTCGTATGGCGTTAGATTCAATTTCGAGCTGTATGTAGGGGTGCAAACGGATCGGATATTATCCGACCGTATCGGATCCGTATCCGAAAATTAGATATGGATATCCGATATCCGAATATCCGTGCGGATACGGATATGGTTTTAAATTTTAATTATCCGTATCCGAATAGTAAAAATATATCATATAGTTTGATATATATTATGAAAAAATTTATATAATTCACTATTATAAAAAGCGGATATCCGTATCTGTATCCGTTTAATATCCGATCCGTATCTGTATTCGTCTAATATCCGATCCGTATCCGTATCCGGAAAATAAAAGCGGATACGGATATGGTTTTACCACTATCCGATCCGTATCCGATCCGTTTGCACCCCTAGCTGTATGTGCCAAGTATACTGCAGGTATTGTTTTGCCAGTTCTTAGCAAGTAGCAACCCGTACTTTATAATCCATTCTTAAAATTTAAAAATTAGGATAGATAATAGCCGAAAGCTCCATCAGGCACGTGCTTGGTTATAGTACTGCACCGGTAAGTAACAAGATTAATAAATTATTCAGATTTCAGCCTAAGACAAACTAATCAGCAAATAAATCGGGAATCTGCGATTTATTTGTCTAATACACAAATTATTTGCAAATAAAACCAAATTTACGAAGAGAGAAACTGTGAATGTTAGAATGTATTAAATGCAAAGTGACTTGGCTACTGGGAGGGAGTATCAGTACATGTGGGAATAGAATACTCGGATCAAAATCAATTCGGTGCTTATTTAAAATACAGGAGGTATGTTCTGAGATTTATATCAGACTCAAACTAACGACTCAGATCTCATTCTACCTGGTCATGTATTGCACTGGTTCTGAAATCTGGTAACCGGAGCTTCCTTTATAGTCCAGGGCTGCATAATTTCACCCCTCTATTTAAAAACGTTCAATCAACTTCTGCGCAAACATTCAATTAGTTTTCTCTTTTTCTTCTACGATCTTCTGTGTCTGCATTTTTAAGTTTATCTGTGAAGCTTTCAAATATTAGGCTTGCTTAATCGTTTTTTCTTGATAATTTTACTATTGTGATATATTATTCGAAATATAAAACGTGATTTTTTTTCTGAATTATACTCGTATTGTTTCTGAATCACGAATTTAAACCTCACTAAATTTTGTTCGTATTCTGAATTTATCATTACGCGTATCACGAATTGATAACAATGGTCCTTTCCCTTAAATGTTGGAATAAAAATGGATATTCCAGTTTCTCTTTATATCCTTGATTCTTTTTTCGTTTCTTTTTTTTCTTTTTCTTTTTGTACTTTTTGGATTATGTTTAAATAGCAGTTAGCAGTTTATAGGAATGAGGTCTCAATTAAGAATATATCATGTTAATACAACTAAAGGAAGATTATGCTATATAGTGTTTACATGTATCTGATAGAATCTAATTCATTAATTCATTCCACAAATTTTAATTAAACTATAATTAACTGCGTACCATAATGTGAGAAAATAGAATGAGGAAGATGGTGTTTGATTGAGTGAGAGACGACAGATTTAAATCTAAGCTCAATGATTCTGAGTATTCATTCTATGAATATTGAACTGATTTTTTTATGTATTACAAGAATCATGATTATTTTGATGTAAATCTTAAATCAATTTTTATGTGTTTTCTTTTTATGAATATTTGATAGAATTTGAGAATGAGAAAATTGTTTTAAATTTTAATTGATTCTATATATTTTACATGAATGCTACATCTCTATTTTTTTATTTTATAGCCTTCTCTTATTTACAACATGTACAATACATTCAAGGGGAGTGCTATTTTCAGGTCAGTAATTATAATATTGAGTGCTGAGAGAAATTTTCCTCTTAAAATACTTTATTTATCCTTCATTTCTCTCTTACATATGTCTAATTAATTGATAAAGTTAATAAAGGAAAAGTTAACAAAGGAAGGTTTGTTCTTCTGAGATACAAAATATATATTTGTATTTCTAATAGTAACTTAAATAAGAAAAGATACTAACCGCTACAATCATACCTATCAAGTTCTGTCGATTTCTATTAATGCAAATCTAACAGTGACTTAAATTTGATGAATTTAATATTTCAAGCACAATATTTAGAACAAGTTATGTTACATTACATCATTTGTAATTTTGCATAACACCATCCCAAGGTTGCTACACTCATGAACCATTAACAAAGTGGAAATTGCCCAACCGGTACTCCTAACTGGTATTGAAAATCTCATCTCATGACTTTTACACCCATGAGCCCTTAACTATGAATTGTAAAATTGTCCAACCAGTGCTCTCAACCGGTATTGAATAAGTATCATGTTCAGAAAAGATCCTGGTACATTCAACCGATATTGAAAACCAAAATGAATTTAATCCGATCTAAAAAAAGAAAACAATGCCCAAAAAAGAACCCTATCATCTGAATTTAAGCCAATCTTTCCACCAAAACGATTCTTGTCAGCCGAGATTGATCTGAATCATTCATACCAATACTAGTTCATCAATATCCTGCTAGAACGACATTAGGAGTTTACACAGCCTCCCAGCAAAAAAGAGAGGAGTGAAATGACCTCTTTCACTTAAAATGTCATGCATGAAACCGCCTTTTGGGCAAGCTCTTCTAAGAGAACGACCGAACGACCCGCTGGATTATCTTTGCGGATTTTTGCTTTTGCATTGTAATTTTTGTTTGAGATTGCTACAAGGTTGGGTTATTTTGCCAAAGAAAAGAAAGAATTTACCTTAACGGTATTCTAGATTTGCTCATATGGTAGACGCCTCTGATTCACACTATAATCTAAAATATAACAGTTACTTATACCAATTCAATACTCTTGACAAGATCCTTTCTACTAATACTTGGCAAAAAAAATGTAGAATTCACTTTGTACCTCATTCATAACATACCAGCACTTCACTTTTTACTCGATTCACATTGTATCAAAAAGGTTTCTTATTAACCAATTCATATACTAACTAGACAACATACAATCCAATGATTACACTTTACTAAATTTTAAATTAAAATATAAAATAATTACTTTGTGCTGAATTCAAATTCTGAGTTTTTGGTTGAGAATTTGTAGGTAGCAACAAAGCTCTTATTTAATCAGCCTCGTTATCTTGTTCTATTGCTTAAAGTATGAGTTTTTAAACTTTTTTGCGTCAAAAATTACAATGTAGATGAAAATCGCACAATTTAATTTCGTACCGAGTTTCTCTCTAATTAATTCTGCAATTTGATTCACTTCCATTGTTGTTGTGTAGAGATTGAAGAATGATCATGGAGAAGATGCGATATAGGATTCCACAAAAGAGAAAGAAGATACGGGAAGGAGAAAGGAAAAAGAAGATATGAGTTAATTTCGATCAGATTTGTTAATTTTCTCGCAGGAGGTAAAACCTTTCTTTGTTAACATTTGCTTATTTAACTTTATTAATTAATTAGATAGATGTAAAAGAGAGAAATAAATAATAACACAGGTATTTTGAGAGAAAAATTTCTCGAGCACTCAAATTACAATTACAGATCTGAAAATAGCACTCCCCTACATTCAATGATAACTGTAACGGCTACTTGAGGTGCTGAGCTGTTGGCTATTGATGGCCGGCTGTGGTTGGCTATTAAGTCTTCTTCTCCTATCTTTTCTATTTCGTAATAAAATATTCAATCTATTCTATGCAATAAATATTATGCATTATCAAACCAAAAAAGTGTCTCCGTGTTAGAAATATTTTACTATTATGTTATACGAATTGGGGGCAGTCCGAAAGACATCGGACTAAATTCCATCTGATGTTTGATTGGAGTCGTTCATTATATATTAAGATTCATGTAGAGAGAGAGCTTTGAGATTTGTGCGAATCAGGTGAATATAGATCTTAAAACGGATCGAATGACTCCAACGAGATATCGAACCAAATTTGATCCGATGCCCTTTGGACCGCCTCCACCTCTATGTTATAAAAGATACTGGCGCTCTTTTATGGTGTTCGTGTATTTTTGAAGCTTATATAGTGATTGAGTACGGTAATAAACTATCAAGACTATTTGGAACAACATTTCTGCTGATCTGTACCACCTCATAAGTCATATCATCTTTCCCGTTTATCCTTAAAATCTCTGATGTACCTTTTCTTTTCCCCCTTGACTTTTGTTCGTGCTTAATCATGTGGGGAGCAATGGAGAAAAGAGGAGCGAGAAAAAAGAGAAAGTATATACTCTGTTTGCCTGTTTGGAATTAGACAAAAGAGAGGGAGAATTTCTGAAAAAAATCGGAGGTGATTCGGTGAAGCAAATTAATTGGTCTGTTTTGTCACCTAGTGTAATTTGCCGATCTCCAAAGAAACCCAACCGTTAGGCATGTTGGTCTCATGTTATTTTCCATGTTTTCTAAATCTCTTGTAAACCCACATCACCTTTTTTTATTTTTTGATCAAAAATTAAACTCACGTCATTTAAATTACATGAATGGCTGAAGTAAGATATAAAGATGAAGGTACATTTGAAGAGAATGAAGGAACTTTAGCAAAATAATTTTATGTAGTTATAATGTCACCAAAATAAAGCATAATACAAATATCACTATAAGTGACAACAAATATTGAATACAGATGCAATGGCTACTTATACTTAGTTTGAAATTAACTGAAATTATTTAAAATTATCAATGCAGCTGAAATTATAAAATAAATTGCAAGAATACTGATGATGTGAATTTATTGATAAAGAATTGATCATATTGTTGATATCGCAAAAGAAATATTATATTTTATGATTTAAAAAAAAAAAGAGAGCAGGGTTCAAAATGCCTTCATTTTTTGTCTCCATCATGCTACAATTTTCGAATGTTAATAACTTAAAATTATAAAGTTCAAATATAAAAATAAAACTGTTAGATTGACTTATATCATTTTCTGCATACACAAATAATAAAATTACGACATTTCAACTTTGTTTGATCGGTATTAAGAGCTTGCAAAAATACATTGATATGGATAAATTTTGGACGTTGTTTTTCAACTTATTGATTCATATAAAAACAAAACTGAAAAAAGTGATAATTTTTTCATGTGTATGTAGAGAAAATATATAGATCATATCTGGCAGTTTTATTTTGACATATAAATTTTAAAAGTTTTGTTATTAGAAAATTAATAATTGGAGGTATAATAAAGACATAAAAAATGAGGTATTTGAACCCTCCTTTTTTAAAATGTGGATACTTTAAAACTGATATCTGTGAGTGATGTACCACTCTTATTGGTAGCACTTGAGAGTAGGTCCAATGAGCATCAGACCTACTTTGGTTCGATGGGTTTAATCACCGTTGATTTGCTTTAAAATTCGTGCAGAATGCTTTAAACTCCGTGTGTGTCTGTTTCAATTTTCATGCGCACAAATCTTAAATTAGATCGGACGGTCATCATGCTTGTTGAACTTAAAAGTAGGTCCGATGAGCATCGGGCCTACTCCATTCTCTATTGGTAGACACATAAATAGAGGCAATTTTTTAGTACATATCATGTGAGATAACCAGAATGTCTATTTAGATCCGGATTGTTCAATTAAAATCCAGACCAATTCAGTTTGGGATGAAATGCACGGAGTTCTTTTAATACTTTTAATATTTGTACGGATTCTGATACAATAGTAGATCTAAACATAATACTATGTTACTTGGTTGATATGAATTCCTAATTGTTAGCCAGTACCTATATTTTTAAATTTTTATTGCTACATATATATTTCTACAATTTCCGAACGCAATTTTAAAATTACCTTCGCTCGTCAGTTTATAAAACATAGAAGTTTTTGTATATATTCCTACATATATATTCCTAATTGGGAAGGAATTATTAAATTTGAAATTAATCAAATTATCCTAATTATTAATCGAAAGTTTTTTACGCAGTTATTATACAATAAAAATGATTAATTGGAATTATCATTCAGTATGTATCAGATGCTAATTTAAAAGTTATATTAAATCTACAATCACCAAATACATTGAAATCAAATTCGCTGCTCTTTTTTCAGAAAAGTAGAAACATATTTTTTTTATTCTAACTATTAAATTTTTTTTTTAACAGTTCAAATTTGAAAATGAAATTTGTTGCTCTTCTCTTCTCTTTTCTTCAAAATCTGAACCATAGTCAGCTAGTGGAATCGGAGGCGGTTTAAAGGGTGTCCAATTAAATTCAGTTTGATATTCTAGGTCAAAGCCATTAAATCTACATCAAGATTCGCACTGACAACTTTAAAATTTGTATGGTTTAAGTGCATACAAACCTTAATGTGTATCAAACAGCTCTAATTAAACATCAAATCGAATTTGATCCGATACTTATCGGATCGCCCCTCACTCCCGAGTCCCGACCGGACCTGGAGATTCGTTTCTTCCTTATTATTTATATGTACATAAGAGATGTAATAATTCAGTTTACAGAATCGTTGTTAAACACATTTAATGTTGCATCTCAAATTACATAAAATGTTTAAGAGCAGGAGATACAGATCTAGTAGCGAAGTTTATTCGGGATGAATTGTACTCGTAATAAAAGATTTGGAATATTATGCACTGAGATGTTACTTTTGTCTGATTATTTTCTTCTGATTTTCAATCCGAATCCGAAATCGGTTATTTATTGGACCGCGATCCGTTATATATTGGACTGTTTAGTCCGTCAAATCTATCGATTTGTCTAACTAATCCATTACTTATTTTGTCTTATCTGAACTTTTATTTAAATAACGATTTCATTAAATTTCATTAATTAATAAAGAAATTAAGTTAAAATAAGTTTATTGATAGGTTTGATAAATTAAATTAATTATTTTTAATAAACGATGCATATATGCATATAGATTTAATTAAAATGTAAAATTATCCGCAAAATTTCGATTAATCCTGCATACCGATTAATTGATTGGCGGTACCACGTCACTCCAATGAGCGCGTACTCTTATTTACAACATTGGTTAAAACCAAAACAAAACAAGCAAACTAAAAATTATTTGATTTTAAAAATACAACCAAACCAACTGAAATAAACTTATCAACTAAATTAAAACTGAATCGAACAAACCGAACTAAATTTTGATTTGATTGATTGAATCGAAATAAGAAGATTAATCATGAAAATAAACGTTTTTTTCTTTGGTTCAGTCAGTCTAACCAGTGTTAACCGAACCAAGCAATATATATTCTCTCATAAATTTTTTTAATGTATGGTTTGTATGGAGAACGAGTTTAAATTTTAATCGGTTCAGTCTAATCTGTTTTAAAAAAAAATAACCGAACCAAACCGAACTATTAAACTTGTTTTAAAAAATAAAGTTGTACGGAAATTGGTAATTACAAACATTAAAATAAAGCCATCTAATTTCATCTACTAAAAGTCAAGTCATATACACCGTTGACTCTTAAAATACTTCATAAATAAGCCGATTTGTTCTATCAGTTTATTTGGGTTGGGTCAAATAAAGACGGCCTATGATTTGGACTTGCTCTAAATTTATTTGAGTGGTTATAATAACATACTAATATCTATTTGTTTAAATTCGAACAACTGAATTTGAAGGTCTCGTCATTTTTTTTATTTTTTTCTCAATTAAGAGACCATTTATTTATTCAGGCTCTTATGATAATTGAACATGTGTGTCTATACTTTGACAATGTCTTAAGTTCGTTATTTTTATATGTTTTTTTAGAGAAATATGTTAATATATGTATAAACTACAAAAGAAATTATAAATTTATCAATAATATTGAATAAATAACATGTAAATTCCGCATAATTCGGTAAATTAAAAAATAGTCCTAAGAAGTACTAAAAAAATTAAACTATAATAAAGAGATCTAAAACAAATGATAGAAGCTAAAAAAAATCTAAATTTAGAACGGAATATTTTCAAGGTAAAGGTTCGAATATAGTATTATTTCTACATAAGTCCCTATAGTACCTTTATTTATGTATAATAATACTATCAAAGCTCTTAAATCACAAATCATATCGGCTCAAAAGCGTATGCATAAAAATTGTAAAAACAGATTATTTACCGAAAAAATAAAAGCACATTCAGGGGCGGACCCAGAGTATTCCAGGGGGGTCACCTGGATTTTGAGTTTTCGTGAAAATTTATCGGTTCCGACCGACTTTGCGGCTCCCTCTGGACGTTTAATTTGTAATTAAAGTTAAATTTAGAGTTAAAATTGAAATAAATCTATTAAATTTTAATTGGTAATTAGAATTATAAGTCAGAGCATCAGAAATTACAAGTCAAAATATTAAAAAGTATAAGTTAAAACATTATTTTTTGTCGAGTATCCAATTGGTTAATGGATTTAAACCCGATTCGATATTTTTTTGCCCCCCCCCCCTTTGACGAAAATCGTGAATCCGCTTCGGAGCACATTTGAATGTTTCTTTCCACTTGACTATTTATCGAACTACAAGTCTACAAATAGTTTGATTTTCAGCCTCCTTTAGACCTTTACTTGAAAGTTGAAACAAAAAGAAGTTGGAAAGTAACTTAAAAATAATAATAAAATAAAACAGTTGGAAAGTTGAGATCTGATGTAATGAGGTAGTCATTTGTTAATTTATGAAACGAACAACGACATGCATGATGTGGAGCACTCAGTATGAATAATTATAGATAACAAGATTCTAATAGGGCCTAGCTCCTATTTTATTTCCCAAATATACTTGATCTATTTAGCAATTATCTTTACTTGACCGTAGTCAACTTCTAATGGAATTTCATAATACATATTTTTTGGCTGCATTTGATGTTTGTTTTTTAATTTAAATCGTGTTTGGTAAGGATTAAAATATAAGATTTGTAACTATTTTTGTAAAATGACGGAGCTACCCTCTTGTGTGGGAGCTGATATTAACACTATAAAATATGTTATTAACACAACACAATTCAAAATTTCTATTTGATAGACAAAATTGTCCTCCGCAATCAATTACTTCTTTTGCTCTCTTGATTTGTAAACTTCTTAATGCTAATATATTTTTTAATGTACTTTCTTAATCTGTCTATCTTCTTTGTAAGAAAAAAAAAACAATAGATTGGAGCTATCAATGATTCTATTGTTATTTATCAAGCTATTAGAAGGTTTTTTTTTCTACTCTTTTCTTTTGAAACAAACTGATTTTTATGGATCGCCTTCTATTATCTGAATTAAAGTCTTGTTTATCCACCGTCCCATGAAATTCTCCCACCCCCTCTCTCCATCCAAAAATAATAATAAAATTAAAAATTTATATCTCTCTTCCCAACAGCAAAATAATTTTTCGACAATTAATAAGTTTAATTATAACACAAATTTTCAAAATATTACAACATAGAGCATGGAATCTTCATTTAAAGGATATATTATAAACGTTTTGCATTTTGAAAAACCCTTTTTCTAACATGTTTTTCTTGATTTCTTCATTTAAATGAGTTTTATTATCTATAACAAATATAGTAATGAATATATTCAACGAAAAATAATTGAAAAGATCCCGTTTGAAAAAAATAATGTTGGTGAAATTTATATACAATCAGTATCGATAGATTTATATCCAACCAAAAATAGTTTGCCAAAATTTTTTTCTTTAAGTAGATACTAGTGGAGTTGGGTAAAATAAACGTATATATTGATAGATTTTCAATAATATAATATAATATTTTATTTTGTGATATATTTAAAAATCTTAAATGTACGATGAAATATATAAATAACAAAAATGATTAAATATTTATTTAATTTATTAATTTAACTTTTAAGGAAAGAAAAATATATAATAATGTATGAGAGTGAAGAAATATTCTTATTTTTTTTTTAACTTTGAAGGAAAGAAAATCCTATAATGATGAATGAGAGAGATACAATTTTACCTCTATTTTTAGATATAATTGAATATCATTTTCTCTATGCACACATAAAAGATCATTATGTTTTGATTTTGTTTTTATTAGTATCAAGAGCTTGCAAAATACACCGATGTGGATAAATTATGGAGGTTGATTTTTCAACTTATTGATTCATATAAAATCAAAATCGAAAGGTAATATTTTTTATGTATATAGAGAAAATAATATAAATCAACGTCTAACATATTTATTTTGACATACAAATTTATAATTTTTATTATTAGAAAATTAAAAGGTGAAGGTTAATTAGATGGAGACACAAAAAAAAAGACATTTGAACCCTTCTTATTACTTAAAATATCTTCAACTAATTTAAGCTAAATTAACATCTAACGGAATTTATAGGATATACAGTTACATTAAACAAATGAATTTTTTTCATCTTTTACCCACTTTTTAATAGGAAGAATATCAGATCCACCGTTTGAAAGACAATATGGAATTTTTTTTTTTACTTTTTGTAACAAAATTAATAGATTGGGTTTGAGAACTGGAGATGTATGATGCTCGCTAGATCCAGTTTATATTCTCTCGAATGATTTTAAAAGTTAAAATCACAATGATCCTAACCATAAACTTTTTAATTTAGTTATCATCATCTGATTAAATCAATATGGGGCGTCCAAATATTTTAGTTTGCTTGAAATCAACCTAAAGATATAATTGTTATAATTGTGTTAACTAAAACATTTAAAGGAACGATTTATGTTGTGGAGGATAATTTCACAAGTGATTTGTCTATCAACAAGAGTGTGTCATAATTTTTGCATGTTCCGATCTTATTTTCTATCAAATCTTTTATATAGTTAACACTTAACAGCATAAAGTGTAACTTGTTTGGTACTCAGCATTAAAAAAAAAAAAAATAAAGGTTAATTGACCCCATCCATTTAATTTAAATCTGCTTTTGGTGGCTGTCTAATGAGAAGTAAAATAAAATGAGTAAGATGGAAGAAGATCTGAATTCATCTTAAATAAGTTATTGTACATCTTCAGACAGATTTAATTTACTTCACACTTACTCTGCCGGTAGTACTCACTTTTACTCTTCTGAATGAATTAATTCAAGCAAAGACTTAAACTATCAAATGAGAAATAAAATAAGAGAAGTAACTTAATCATGTTTAAATTTTAGTAGCAATTAAACATTATCTTAAATGTTTTATTAAAAAGGTATTTTTCGAGAAAGACTTGGAGTTTGTAGACATTTTGCATAGTCGATCGAATTCGGATCAGCTGAAATTCCGAAACCAATGAACAATAATCTTGAAATTCCTGCAATTCGAATCCAGCCATCAAATTTTTTCTGAGAACGCATCTCGAAACAGCTGGTTTTTTCTTGCACGCATCTCAGAACAGTTCGACGGCTGAATTCGAATTGCTGGAATTTCAGAATTACTGTTATCGCCTTATCGGTCTCGGATTTCAGCAGATGCGCTTTCTAGTCGGTCTGGTACAACAAAGCAACTTTATAAGAGAGGTCATCATCACATGTTTTTTTTTTTTTTAATCAAGGGGAATGTTATGTGTCACTCAACATCCACTTTATCTAAAATACAAGAAAGAATTCAAAACAAAAGGAGGTACAAAAATATTTAATCCTATGTATTGCAAGGGCAGGCTACTTTTAGTACTTATTCTTGTCATTGTCCCTTCTTGCTTGATGAGATAATTATTACTAGATCATTAAAGGTTGAAATTCGTTTACAAGAAAAATGATGATAACCATAAACCATTAATGGTATTGATGTTTTAAATGCACTTTCAATTGTTTTAAATTCACCGTTTACCCAAATTATTTAATTTAAAATAAATGATATGCAGATACATATGTAATATGTAATAAGACATGTGAATTTGGGTACAAGTAAATATAATTGTTCAGATTATTTTAGCAGGAAATATTTTGGGTATCCATTTCATGATCTTATGCAAGGGGCCGTGTACTCATAAGCCCTTAATTTTTCAAATCAAAATATTATTTTTTACAAAATTGATGCTTCCATATTATAAGTTTGCCTCCTCTAACATTTCATTCAAACTCCAGTATGAATAATATGTTAGGTTTAGAGCTATGCTACAAAAGCTATTGGAAAGTATTTTTTAAATCTCATGAGTTATAAGCTCATAGGAAATTTATAGGTGATTATAGTTCTATTTTACATTGTGATTTATAATAAACTCTGTTAATGTTGTTTAATGTACAAGATCTAGTTTAAAAGTTGATGAATTAATATTTTGTCTCCCTCTTTGTACACATTTTATAGCTTTTATATTATTGAACATTTTAGATTTGTTTTCTGACTAGATACAAACAAATGTTGATTATGACTTTACGGCTATCAAGGAAATTGCTAATATGCTATGCAAAGCATAGAGGGCCTCCGTGCTACGGCTTAATATTTGAGTTTTCAAAATCCTAACGGTCGATCTGAACCGTTCAACATGATCTCCATATGAATATGTACTTGCAAATCAAATTTTACATTTTTTAGAATTTTTTATTATTTTTTTAGATATGTAGAAAATCACTTGATCTGAAAATTCTGTGCTCTTAAGTTTGTCAAATTCTTTGGTGAATTCTAAAAATACACCAAAATGACTTCAAATACACAAATTCAAATTATTAAAATCGACCTACTTCCCGAGCGATGCGTTTAATGTCAAATTTATAAATTTTTGACTTAATTAAGAATAAAATCAAGTGGTAAAAAAAGATTTATAAGTTAATTTTAATGCATTTATTTTTCATTATTTTTACCACTTAATTATATGTTAAATTAATTCTAAAATTAATAAATTTGACATGTAAACGCATCACTTGTGAAGTAGATTAGTTTCAACAATTTAAATTCACCGTTTGAAATCAATTTGATAGATTTTTATAAAGTTGAACTCACAAAGAAATTTGTGAGCTAAAAACATCCTAATTATACTCAGTGTAAATATTATGTTGCCGTGCTCAACTTTTTGTCCTACGTACACTAAATTTTAGTCAAATTAAAAAATTAAAATACATGAATCTTCAGGAAATTTTTCTTTAATAACTGAATATATTTTCTCATTAGGAGTGGTGCCGTGACTGTGGACAATTCAGGAGATGTATATCGCCTCTTTGTTTATGCATTTGCCTGTTTGCCATCTCAAATCCACGTTGGTTGGAGACTTGAATATTACAAATTGTGCGGTCATCTTTAGAATATTATAAAATCTAAGCTAAATTGGTACCCAACTTTCAATACGCTGAATTACAATATATTCTAGGAAGTTCGAATTTATGCTTGTTGATATCGGCTCGTCTTAAAATTAAATATCCACAATTTGTTTTATGAATTAAAACTTGATTCTCTTTTGAACAGCGTCATCCATTATAAAAAAATTGACCTAAGCGTTATCTCCCATGTGTTATAATTTGATAAACTTTTGTATCAGAAACAATGATGTCTTCAATTATAGTTTCTTAAAGATGTAAACTGTATTTCTGCTCACTATTTCTGTAGTAGTTACAATTTTATCAGAGTTTTTTATATTTGTGTTGTGATAACTAACGATTTATATATTGTATCATTATGAGGAAAAAAAAAACTAATAATTTTTTTTTGTAAATATTAAAGATCCAGTTAACTATTAAACATTCATAAAAAACATATTTTGATTACAAATTTATAACCTTCAGTACAAAAAAAGACTGGTTTTTTAAAACTTAACTCGATATATCAATTGCCATACTAAAATAATTGAAGAGTAGGTTAAAATGCCTCGTTGATTTTATGCCTCCATTATGTCCCACATCATTATCTCCGTTTTCAAAGTCTATATATTCGATCCGAACCGCTTAATATGATCTTCATATTAAAATGTGTTTGAAGATCAAATTTTATATTTAAAAAAAAAATTACTATTTTTGTAGATAGGTACAAAATCATTATTTTCAGACAATTGTGAACCATCCAAAAACAATAATTTTGTATCTATCTAAAAATTAGTAAAAATATTTTAAAAATTACAAAATTTGGCCTTTAAATATATTTTAATATAAAAATTGTACTGTTTGTACTTTGAAAAAAACTAACTTAAGAATGTGAGATAGCACAGCCAAATGGGGCATTTGACGGGTGATTAATCACGTCTCTTACATTTCCCATGCTGTTATTGAGTGCTACGAATATAATGGTCAGAAACTTCACCTCATCTCTCTAAAAAGGACAAAATTGTTTGTTATGGGAATCTGATCGGTTGCAACGTCATCTCGGAAACGCACTTGAGCGCCAATCAGTATTTGGCAACTAGACTAGGTGGTTACTGATACTGATAGTCTGATAGGCAAACCTATAATTAAGGGCATGCAGGTCGGTCCCGAAGATTTTGAGGTCCAGACAGAGAGAAAAGTTTGAACCCTCTGTATACAATTTTTTGAGTGAGACTACGGTACTATGCATAACACGGATTGGTCAGTGCTATAGTTTAATATTTAAGTTTTTAAAATTCTAACGATCGATCCGAACTGTTAAATATGATTATAAAATGAATATGTACTTGTAAACCAAATTTTACATTTTTTTCGATTTATTTTACTATTTTTTTAGATAGGTAGAAAATCACTGTTTTTGAATGGTCCAGAATTTTCAGATCAAGTGATTTTCTACCTATCTAAAAAAATAGTAAAAAAGTTCGAAAAAATGTAAAATTTGGTTTGCAAGTACATATTCATTTTATAATCATGTTGAACGGTTCGGATTGACCATTAGAATTTTGAAAACTCAAATATTGAGCCGTAGCACGGACCAAACCATGCTATGCATAGTACCGTAGCCTCACTCCAATTTTTTTATGAGACCGGCTAATATATTTTCGTAAGTACTTCAACACCATTGCTTATAAGTTATTTTTGCAATTTCAAAGTCCAAACAGTTAATCTGAACCGTTCAACATGATATCCATATCAAAACATACTTGGAGACCAAATTTTACATTTTTTTGAATTTTTTACTATTTTTTAAGATAAGTAGAAAATCCATTGATTCAGAAGATTTTGGACCATAAAAAACAATGATTTCCTACCTACCTTAAAAAATAGTAAAAAAAATTCAAAAAAATGTAAAATTTGGTCTCCAAGCACGTTTTAATATGGATATCATGTTGAACGGTTTGGATCGACTATTTGGACTTTTAAAACGCAAAAGCGTATTAGCCAGTCTCATTTTATATTGATATGCTAATATATCATACCTATTTATAGAAAAATTTACACACATACACAAACTAATTTTTTTTTTTTAGCCCCTTGGAACTTGAGGTCCGGGGCCCTGCACCCGGGCCGGCTCTGAGCGCATGGTACTTCTATTTAAATCTCAGTATCTTACTACAGAAAATAATGTTACGTACGATCTCAGAACATAGCCGGCCCTGGTGCAGGGCACCCAGGGCGACCGCCCCGAGCCCCAAGATCCAAGGGGTCCAAAAATAATAATTAGTTTGTATATATATATATATATTAAAAAAATATTAATCTATATATATTAAAAATAAATAAAATATTAGGGTCCAAATTTTGTATATATAAAGGGTCCAAACTTTTCTATAAATAGGTATGATTTATTGACATATCAATCATAAATGCGACCGGCTAATAGGCTTCCATAAGTACTTCAACACCATATACTTATAAGTTATTTTTACATTTTCAAAATCCAAATAGTCGATCCAAACCATTCAACATGATATCCATATTAAAACGTGCTTGGAGACTAAATTTTACATTTTTTTGAATTTTTTTACTATTTTTTAAGGTAGGTAGAAAATCGTTGTTTTTTATGGTCCAAAATCAATGAATCAATGAATTTTCTACCTATCTTAAAAAATAGTAAAAAAATTCTAAAAAATGTAAAATTTGGTCTCCAAGCACGTTTTAATATGGATATCATATTGAATGGTTCGGATCGAAAATGTAAAAATGACTTATAAGCATGGTGTTGAAGTACTTATGCAAACGAATTAGCCGGTCTTATAAAAATTTGTATATATAAAGGGTCTAAATTTTTCTCCTGTCCTGGGCTCCAAAATCTTCAGAACCGGCCCTGTCTCAGAATCAGGTATAGAGAAAGAAAACTGAAGAGACCAACAATTCCTTCTGAGTTCAGATAAACAACTTATTCAACTTGATAATTATTATCTGCATTTTTCTAAACGATAAAGTAAGTACATAATTTACCTTTTATTTTATTAGATTAAGCTTTCAAATATAGGTAGTTCCAATACCTACAAAAATGTTGAATTCATGTGTAAAATTCTATGTACCGTATTTATCCATCAAATTATTTCTAGGTGAAATTATCTAACTATTTAATGTTCACAAGAGATTTTTTATATGAGTTTTGAATTCGCGACCTCTTTTACGGAAGGTATTAATTTTGTCACTAGATTAAAAACTGGTTCTCATTTTGTATTGTGAAATTAAAATATACACAATATTTATTTGTTAAATTTTATATACAGTGTTATAAGACATGTCCTAATTTTCTAATTTTTAAATCCGTACAATTCAGACTCAAAATTATCGCTCTTGAGAGTGGGATGCGGTATGATGAACGGTCGTAGCCATTCAATTCACGTTAAAATTCGTGCACATTTAATTCGCACAAATTTTATAATTCTATAAAAACTTTGATGTAAATTGAACGACTCTGATCACACCACAAACCGCCTCCAATTCCACATTCGACTTATTTAAAGCATCTGCACGACCATCCGCTGCCCGTCTCAATCTGACTTAATAACAATTCAGTAACTAGAGTAGAGATGATGTTGTTTTGATCGGGACCCTTTAACAATTCACTGAGTAGAGGTGAAGTTGTTTGACTCTTTGTAGAATACTAACGGCGATTAACATCCATTGGTTGGTGGCAATTTTTGAAGGGGTCAAAATTGCCAGAAGCCCGGACAGTTTACATGGTCAAATGGTGGAATCTGTTGCATTGAAATTTAGATAAAAATGAAACTGAATTTTTTTAATATTAAAAATTTATAAAAAAAAAATTTACGATTGAGTTTCAAGTATGCAACTTTTAACACAAAAGACATTGTGTTGATTAGATTTTTTTGTAAGTTAAAAATATGTACTTTGAAAAATAAAAAAGATTAGATCAAAACTTTGCAAGTTACCAGTTGAAACTGTTTGTAACTAACATGGGTTTCAAAACTGATGTGATATTTTATGATAGTATTATCTCAGAATAATTTAAATATAAAATCAAGACCATCCAGCAAACCAAATATAATAAGTAAAAAGTACTGGAAACTACATCATAAGAATTCATATGTTGAATAAATGAATGAAAAAAAAAGGGTTCCCTGCCTAGAAGCTAGAAATGCTTTAGCGACCCTTGCTTGCGACTCCTTTGACTTGGATTTATTATTCTCTTCTTTTTCCATATCTTTGCACGATCAGTCGATCACAGCCGTCCATTTGGCTTGTAATGGACGAAACCGAAGCATTGCATAATAAAATTTCCGGGTCTTAAATCTTTCATAATTTATGACTTGTAAGTTGTAACACGAGGGAATCCAGATCCTCTTATCATAATTAAAGATTAATTCGGTTAGAGATAAAATGCACATATATTCTTTAATATACGTGCCAAAACAAATTCGACGGTGCTGATCTAAAGTCAAAATTTAAGTTAATTTTGGGTGATATGAATCCAATTGAACAGAAAATTTACTCCGACAATTACGCTTCTGGTGTAGTATTTTTTGGTACATTTATTTTCATTTATTAATTGAAAGCGAGAGATTAGTCTACTAAACTATTTTACTTCTGAAGTTCTAATCCCTGTTTCTTATTTTACTTTTTATTTTAGATTGCTATAGAACTTTGATTTGTGAGTAGAACTAAGAGTGTTCATAAGCTCGCTAAGTCATTTGGTGAGCTTAATTTCAAAATCTATCGGATATAATTTTAAACAAGAAATATAGATCGTTAAATCCGATCTATTTCACGAGTAATATATTTACAAGAAAAATTTATAATTTTTCAAATTAATTTAGTATAAAGTGAAGCGGTAAAAAAATATAAAAAATGAATGTATTAAAATTAACTTATAACTCTTTAAGCGTTTAACTTTATACTAATTTAATTTGAATATTCATAAATTTTGCATTTAACTACAACTATTTAAATTTACCGTTTAAAATTAATTCAATAAGTTTGGAAGTTAAACTCACCAAAAGATACTTTATAATAAATTAACTCTGCTATGTTATGCTAAGCACGCTTGATGACTTTATGTAGATAACTCTTAATGACTGAAGTTGTAATTTAGAAGTTGCATAACTATGTTTAAATTATTAAATAAAAGGTATCTTTTGTAAATTCACGCGATGATTTGAAAGCTCTGTAAGATAAAATAGTAACAGGAAGATAATTTTAAGTAAAATGCAATGAAGGGTGGGTATATTGTTTAAACTAGGAATTTAAACTTTTGATCTGTTAAGCCTATCATTTACTCGGTCGCAAAGATGAATCTAAGAAAAATAAATAAAATAAGTTTGGGGGGGCCATATCGCACTTCGCATCCCTCGCTTTTGTCCGGACATCCATTCCAGGTGCCATCGTTGGTATTTCGTACGCCGAGTCTAGCTAAGAAAAGTTTAAACACCATCGCGTAAAACTCGAATGTTCTTTCAGGAAATTTAACCCTCTGTGGCTGATTCGAATTTCCATAACCAGTGGTAACATTCTGACAGTGGACCCAGTACTTTTCACGAGACATCGATTTCGGTTATTAGTATGCGTTGGGTTTGCACGTCAGAAGTCGTCTATAGACTGCACGGTAAGGTGTATCTGTTATCTGGCGCAGAGAACTGGGATTCTTCTTTGGGAGGTCCGAATCCCCTGGAATCCTTTCACTACAATTCACAATTCTGTCGTTAACTCGTTATAGAAAAAAGATTCTAGAGGAGTTGGGAGTTCGAACGGTTTCTTTTGCCGTTGGTTTTTCTCATGTTGTCATTTAAAATAGGATATATGGTTTTTTGCACGTTGCCCCTAAAGGTACCTAACTTTCTTAAAGCACCCAGTATTTCTTAAAAATTAAAACTGTAAATATAATTTTGAGGTTTCCTCTTCCTCTCACATTTAGATTATTCGTACTAATATGATAAGAGGAAAGTTTAATTGTCTCTATTTTTTTTTACCACCATCATGTCTCCACTTCTTAATTTTTTAATAACAAAACTTCTAAGATATATATGTCAAAATAAAATTGTTAGATGTGGTATATATAATTTTCTTTACATGCACATAAAAAAATTGTCGCTTTTTATTTTGATTTTATATGAATTGATAAGTTGAAAAATCAACATCCAGAATATATTAACATCGGCGTATATTTGCAAGCTCTTGATACTAATAAAAACAAATTTGAAATATCGTGATTTTTTATCTCTACCTAGAGAAAATGATATATATCATATCTAACAGTTTTATTTTGACATTTAAGTTTTTAATTTTAAGTTATTGTGGAACTAAAAATGAAGGTATGATGGAGGCACATAGGCATTTGAATTCTCTTCATATGACAACGCATTTGTTTATATTAATTTAAAAAATATTAATATGATCGTAATAAATTTCTATAATTTTTGGTACTTGAAAGCTGGAACTAAAAAACAAAATTAATCAAATTAAATTAGACTTATATTTTAAATTCATCATCAGTGAAACTATACTAAAGCTGTATAGCATTCTGAGTTGTACTACAGTGCTTACAGAGCCTTCCTCGTATAATGCTTAAGATATGTATGTATCTTGATATTCAAGTTGCAAGCAGTCAATTCAAACCGTTTAAATGTTTAACAAGATTTACAAACATACCTTTTTTTTTCAAAAACAAAATGTATACACTTTAAAATTAACATTTGTGATTTTTTGCTAATAAATAATCATTTATTTATTTTTTAATAGTTTAAAGTATTGTTAAATCAATATTCTCTCCCCGCCAACAAAATATATAAAATTTGATTTTCAATAAAATTTCAATACGTAGATAAATTTGAAAACATTCTGGATTGTACATTCAGATTTAATTTTTTTTTACATTACATATCTAAGTCACCGTCCAATCGGTGCTTAGCAAATCTCATATTCTCACATTCAACTGTTTTGTGTGATGGGTTCATGCAATCTACAAACTACATTTTGTATGCTAGAAAGCTAATAGATAAGTGATTTTATAAGTTTGTCAAAATTAAATACAGTAATAGTTCAGTTTAGCACTTCAAATTTTGGGGTTGAAATTTAGTGATAATGGATTAACTTGACAATTATTATTTTTCAAATTAAATCATAAAAAGTTCCAAAAGTAGAAATAAAAGTGCATACCACTATCGAAGTATTGTCCATCTTATAGATTGGTTGTGTAATTACTAATTAATTTAATAAATTTGAGTTGTTTGATGAACGATGAAACCCGTATTAAATTTCATTACCTTTTGAATGTGCATGAAATAAACTTACTACATATCACATTCTTACAGCGGCTTTCATAATTTGAAATTATTTATGACAATTGTTAAAATTGTTTAATTATTTAACTATTAATGTATTCTTACTCTATTACTATATAGTATACAATTATACATTGAATTCATATAATGTAAACTTTAATTAAATTACCGAACCGTCATGTTGCTGATTTTAATTACACGTAACCGTATATTTAATTGACACAAACATAGTATCCTTTTTGAAAGAAATAACATTATTTTTCGAAAGAATTAACAATGATGCGAATAACGCCATGCTCAAATAATACGAATAAGAAGTTAAAAATGAGTAGATTCAATTTTTTTTGGATCCAGTGGTATTTTATGTCTGTGTCTACCCTGGATGGATATAATGCCTACTCCTGAATTTAATTCACGGTTCAGTAGAAAAAAATTGTGCGGAAAAGAAAGTCAGTCCAGACTGATTCGCGTAAAAGAAAGAAAAAAAAGACGCAGTCCGATTCGCTACTCCACTTAGAAGAATCGTTGATTTGTTAGGAGAAAAAGAGATCTGTTATCAAGGATATAAATATGTACCGTGCCATGACTAGTCACGCCGTAACTTGGATCACGTGTCGTGTCGTGCTATGATCAAATTTGGAAGGATGGTCATGGCACGTAAATAGTCACAACACGTTAATCACGCCATGACTGGTTACGTTTGTCACATTTGGTCACGTTCAACTATTTTTTTTCATAATTTATGTTAGTTTATTTGAGATTCACCATTCGATCAAGATCTAACGATCCTAATTACAAGTGACCATGTGTCGTGCCGTGACCAAATCTTTTGCATGACGTGCCTTGTCATGCCAAATTTTCAAAAGACGGCCACGTCACGTACGTAACCGGCAGACATGTCACGATAGAACTATGTCGTGCCATGACGTATCCGGTCGTACCGTGACTTTTTTAGATCCCTATCTACTACTTCGCTCTGATTCGTCAGGAAAAAAATTTATACTCTTGTTAATATTTTGTGCCTACTCCTGAGTAAAATTTTGGATCCGCCCCTTAGTATAGTTGGTAGCGACATAAGTTCTCTTGCAAAAAAACAAAAATTCAAATTCTACGTGTACAAAAATAAAATGTGTTAGTATACAAGTGGACAGAGCCTACGAACTACTAAAAAAAAAAATTTTACTCTAACATTTGATCATAGAAACAGGCTGATGGTCAGTGTTAGTTAGGCCCAACTAGACATTTGACACTGCCCGCCGCGGGCTGCCCGAACCCGGTCCGCCCGTGCCCGGGTATACCCGGGTAAACGGGTACACGGGTACGGGCTTGAAATGGGCAGGGTGGCCTGTTTTGGTGCCAAACCCGGGTGTACCCGTACCCGGCAGACCCGTGCCCGCTGCCCGTCTGCCCGCACCCGCCACGGGTGTACCCGCACCCGCGTACCCGTGCCCGTACCCGTACCCGTGCCCGCTGCCCGCTGCCCGCCGAACACTTTAATTCAAAAAATTCCCCCCCCTCTGTCAATATTAACAGAGCAGTTTTGGCTACATGCAGCGCACTGAGTACAGCTTTTCATGTGAATATTGCGCTGCATGAAGCTAAACCTGCTCTGTTAACTTGCGCTGCATGTGAAATTGTGAATATTGCGCAAGTTGTACAGCTTTTACAATTACTTAATCTGGACCGTTGTTTTTAACTTGGCACGAATCGCAAAGCCCAATAATACTGCCCCCTCAGTCAGCCCGAATCCCAAACCGGCTGAGAGTTAATCTCAACCGTAAATAGCTAATTGTAAAGGGAATCTTTTACGGATCCGCGGATTCCGCACCAGCGCCAGGCCCCCCCCACTGGCCACTGCCGTACTACCTCTGGACCCTCTGGTCCTCTGCATTAACTTACGTTGATTAATTACAAAAGATTCCCTTCACTTTACGATGCAACTATGCAAGTAACAAGATCCTCTCCAATCTCCATTACTATAAAAGATTCCCTTCACTTTACGGTTTGGAATTAACTCTCACTGCTTTGAGATTCGACCTAACGCAGGGAGCAGTATTATTGGTACACTGCCCCACAGTGCCCCCACAGTTCCGAATTTTGACTGAAATCACCAAATTTCACACCCAACCAGGCCCCCACAGTTCCGAATTTCCCCATAAATTAACCCCCAAACCCACTCTCCCTCACTCACTAAATTTCTCACTCTCCCTCACTCACTAAATTTCTGATTTTCTCTTCTCATACTCTCTCTCACTCATACTCTCTATCATTTTTTTTTTCCGAAATTTATTTAATTATTAGAAAAAAAATATAGTTGGAAATTTATTTTATTCCGCAAAGGCGCGATATACGGTCGAGCAAGATTATTTCATCCCGCAAAGGCGCAAGTTTTCATCTCGCAAAGGTTAGATTAATTTTTTTGAATAGATTAAATAAGTTAGATTTATTGTTAATTTTATGATAAATACGTTAGATTAATTTTTAAATAGCTTAAACATGTTAGATTTTTTGTTAGTTTTATTATAAATAAGTTAGATTAATTTTTAAATAGCTTAAACATGTTAGATTTTTTGTTAGTTTTATTATAAATAGGTTAGACTAATTTTTAAAGTAGCTTAAATATGTTAGATTTATTGTTAGTAGAATTGGTTTGATTTATTTCAAAATATATTAGATTTACTTTTGAATAGGTTAGATTTATTCTTGAAATAGGTTAGATTTATTTATAAATAGCTTAGATTTATTTTCAAAATAGCTTAAATAGGTTAGATTTAATTTTTAATTCGGTTTTTATTTTTAAGTAAGTTAAATTTTATTTTAAATAGGTTTTATTTGTGCTAAATAGGTTATATTCATTTTAAAATTAGTTATATTTGTTTTAAAAATGGTTTTTGAATAGGTAATTTATTTTAAAATTGGTTAGATTTATTTTTAAAATATGTGAGATTTAGTTTTGAAATATGTGAGATTTTATTTGTAAGTAAGTTAGATTTAAATAAGTTCTATTTATTTTTAGAATAGGTTAGATTTATTTTAAAATATGTTAGCTTTATTTTTGAATAGGTTAGATTAATTTTTGAAATATGTTTAGGTTTATCTATAAATATGTTGGATTTTTTTAGTATGTTAGATTTTTCAAATAGGTTATTTTTGAATATGTTGGATTTATAAATATGTTGGATCTATAAATATGTTGGATTTTTTTTAATATGTTATATTTTATTTTTTAAATTTTGAATATGTTATTTGATCATTTGAATATGTTAGATTTATTTTAATATAGGTTAGATTTTATTTTTTAATTTCGGATTAATTTTTAAATATGTTAGATAAATAAGTTAGATTTTAATATGTTAGATTTATATTTTTTGAATCTATAAATACGTTAGATTTTTGAATATGTTAGATTTATATTTTTGAAATATGTTTAGGTTTATCTATAAATATGTTGGATTCTTTTAGTATGTTAGATTTTTCAAATAGGTTATTTTTTAATATGTTGGATTTATAAATATGTTGGATCTATAAATATGTTGGATTTTTTTTTTTAAATTTTGAATATGTTATTTGATCATTTGAATATGTTAGATTTATTTTAATATAGGTTAGATTTTATTTTTTAATTTCGGATTAATTTTTAAATATGTTAGATAAATAAGTGAGATTTTAATATGTTAGATTTATATTTTTTGAATCTATAAATATGTTAGATTTTTGAATATGTTAGATTTATATTTTTGAATAAGTTAGAACAAATTGTATTTATTTTGAATTAGACTTAGAATTTTAAAATTTGAATTGGATTATTATGAATTAGACTTAGAAATTTGAATTTAGATTTATTTTTTTATATTATTTTTTTTTTTTGAAATTCGGCTGAGGACATATTTTTTTTTTTTTTGGTTCGGATCACAGAGGGCAGAGGGCAGACCGGCAGAGGACCAATTTTTTTTTTTGGTTTTGAATCTATAAATATGTTAGATTTTTGAATATGTTATATTTATATTTTTTAAAATAAGTTAGAACAAATTGTATTTATTTTTTTAAAATAGATTTACATTTACATTTACATTTATATTCAATTTAGATATAATTTAGATTTACATTTACATTTATATTCAATTTAGATTTAGATTTATATTTTGAATAAGTTAGAACAAGTTGTATTTATTTTGAATTAGACTTAGAATTTCAAAATTTGAATTAGATTATTATGAATTAGACTTAGATTTATTTTTTTATATAGTTTTTTTTCTTTTGAAATTCGGCTGGTGCAATTTTTTTTTCTGTCACAGAGACAGAGGGCAGAGGGCTGTTGCAATTGAAATTCGGCTGTTTTTTTTTCTTTTCTTTAATATAATTTAGATTTACATTTACATTTACATTTACATTTATATTCAATTTAGATATACATTTACATTTACATTTATATTCAATTTAGATTTACATTTACATTTACATTTACATTTATATTCAATTTAGATATAATTTACATTTACATTTACATTTATATTCAATTTAGATTTAATTTAGATTTACATATACATTTATATTCAATTTAGAGATTTATATTCAATTTAGATATAATTTAGATTTACATTTACATTCATATTCAATTTAGATATAATTTAGATTTAATTTACATTTATATTCAATTTAGATATAATTTAGATTTACATTTACATTTATATTCAATTTAGATATAATTTAGATTTAATTTACATTTATATTCAATTTAGATTTAATTTCGATTTAGATTTACATTTATATTCAATTTAGATATAATTTAGATTTACATTTACATTTATATTCAATTTAGATATAATTTAGATTTACATTTACATTTATATTCAATTTAGATATAATTTAGATTTACATTTACATTTATATTCAATTTAGATATAATTTAGATTTACATTTACATTTATATTAGATTTACATTTACATTTATATTCAATTTAGATTTAATTTAGATTTAGATTGTTTTTTTTGAATATGTGAAGTAATTTTCATTTATTTATTTGAATTGGTTTAAAAGATGGCATCTCCTCCTAATCACGATGAGGATTTACCTTTGGACCAAAGATTGTCACTCGACATTTTTGGCCCACCTCCACCTATGCAACCACCACCTAATTATCCCCAAAATTATCCACCTAATTATTCCCAAAATTATCCACAAAATTATCCACCTAATTATCCACCTAATTATCAAAAAAGGGATCAAACGGTAGATTTAAATTATCAACAACCCCCCCCAAATGTATGCACCGTATTATACTTCAAACGATCCAAACATGTATATTCCACAAGAAACACATGCATATGGAGGCACTTCTTCTGTAGCATCGAGCCAAGTCACCCTCCCTATGGAAGGTACTCCGTCGAGAAGTGTTACTGGAATTGAAGAAGAACCAATCCTTCCTCCGACAAGTGTCCCCCCAGAACGACAAGTGGTAAAGAAGACTAAAAGAGTTCCTGAATACAATCAGCCGTGGGCCAAATGGTACAAGATTTCCACAGATGAGAACGGCAACATGACCACCCTCGAATGTAAGGTACAAAATTGCAAGGAACCGTTTTTTGTGTATAAACAAAGTAGTGGTATGACCAGCTTTAAAAGACATGTCGAAATGCACCAAAGGAAGGGTGAGGTTATATCTGAAAATGTTGGACCGAGACAAATCCAAACCCTTATGAACGCGGATGGTACTAGAACCAACCCAAAATACGATGAATCAAAAATGCTTAGTGAATTGGCACGGTACATTACCCACAAAGAACAACCAATAAGCATGGGTGGTTGTATGAGTTTTGCCCAGTTAGTCATTCAGGGGTGTGCTCAACCAATGTACAAGAGGATCCATCATAGAAAGATAGTTGGTGAAATTAAAAACCAGTTTACCAAAATAAAAGATGAGCTCCGAGCTATATTTGCATACCAACAAAATAAGGTTTCAATTACCTCCGATATATGGACTACCGGTAAACATGGCCTTGGGTACTCGTGTGTTACCGGCCATTGGATCGATGATCAGTGGGTATTACAAAAAAGGATATTAAGTTTTCGTGTGTTAGATTCCCCGCACTCAGCACATGTAATTTTCAAATCCATTATTGAGGTGTTAGAAGAGTATAACCTTAAGAGAGATAGAGATAACAAGGTTTTCTCTATTTCATTCGATAATGCTAGTAACAATGTAGTTTCCATTGAGATTTTTAAATGGTCACTAAACCCGATTATGAATGGGGCAATGTTTCACCAAAAGTGTGCTTGCCACATACTTAACCTCGTCGTGAAGGCGGGCCTTAAAACAGAAGCAGTAAAAGATTTGATCATTAAATTAAAGGATTGTCTGTCCCACATTGTTTCAAACCAAAAAAGAAAACAACGGTTTGGTTTGATGTGTGTCAACTATGGATTGAGCAAGTTGAAAGTTCCTTGGGATATAGATACCCGTTGGAACTCTACCTATAGGTTTCTGAACCGGTGCCTTCCTTACAAAGCCGTCATAGGAGAGTTTTTGAGAGGCTCCATCCCCGAGGGAATGGCATTGGAGCCCAGTCTCGAAGAATGGGAGAAACTACAAACCCTGAGTAATTTCTTACGAACCTTTTTTAATGCAACCGTCCAATTATCCTGCTCGTACTCACCGACGGCATTTGAGTTGATCAGACATCTCTATAGCATCTCCAAGGTGTACCGTGAATTGGAAGAAGCTGAAAGCAAGTACACCACTCTCACACCGATCGTAGATGCCATGAAAGAAAAATTTCTAAAATATTGGGACGATGTACCCCTCCTGGCCATTATCGCAAGCTGCCTCAACCCGGCATACAAGAAGTTTTACACAATCAAAATAGTTACAGCGTACAAAGATAATCTACATTTAGACAACACCGGGGTGGAGGCATTCGTGACTTCGAAGTTCGATGAGATGTTTAGCATATACCACTCAAGAATGGGTGACAACCAAAACTCGTCTTCGTCCCGTGCCGGTCCTAGGTAACAATTTAAATATCTACATTATTTTAATCTTTATTATTTATAATATCTACACTATTTGTCTACTAATTTTTTTTATTTTTTTTAATAGTTCCACTTCCAGGAGCACTAGCAGCGGTGGATTGTTAGCAGATTTCCAATCGGAGATCCAACCGCACACATCCACAAATGAGTTACTGAGCTATTTTGCGGGAGTAAACGAAAGAGAAGATGGACTTGGCATCATGACGTGGTGGAAGAGGAATCAAAGAAACTATCCAACACTGGCGATGATGGCCCGCGACGTATTTGCCGTACCCGTGTCAACCGTCCCTTCCGAAAGTTGTTTTAGTTCGGCGAACAGGATCCTCTCCGACAAACGTAGTAAGTTGGGTGCACATGTTTTTGAGAGACTTGTGTGCTTGAAATATTGGATTGATGCTGATGAGCGCAACCAACATCGAGATCATCAAGAATCATCATCCGGAGTCGACACTGAAGAAAGCGGTACCGATACGCGGCACGCGGCTAATTCGGATTCAGACGGTGCGGAAGAGAGCAAACAATGGTATATGAATCCAAACTACTAGATAGGTAGTGTCGGTATACATTTCTAACCTCTTTTAATCTCTATGGTTATTTTTTAAATTATAATTTCTAAACGTTTCAATTAATTCTTAAATTATTCATTTTAAAGAAAAATTACTAACAAAAAAAAAGTTAGAACTCCGCCTATGTTATTTTACATAGCCGGTCCCAAGCCCGGAATAAAGGAGGAGGGTAACTTTTATTTTTGAATTTAGATTTAATTTAGATTTAGATTTAATTTAGATTTGAATTTAGATTTAGATTTGTTTTTTTTCTTTTGAAATTCGGCAGAGGCTTATATATATATTTTTTTTATTTTAGTTCGGCAGAATCCCGAGGCTTATTTTGAGTTTTTTTTTTCCTTTTATTTAATTTAGTTTAGATTTAAATTAGATTTCGATTCAATTTAAATTTTAATTTAGATTTACATTTATATTCAATTTAGATTTAATTTTATTTGCATCTAAATTTAGATTTGAATTTTTATTTAATTTAGATTTAGATTTATATTATCAATTTAAATTGAACGTTTACAAAATATATTATCAATTTAAAATGTTTATTGTTTTAAATTAATTGATTTAAGATATTTTTGATTTATATTTTATTTAACCTATTAATTTATATTTGAATTTATATTTAGATTGTTTTTTTTCTTTTGAAATTCGGTAGAAGCTTATTTTTTTTTCCTTTTATTTAATTTAATTTAGATTTAAATTAGATTTGGATTCAATTTAAATTTTAATTTAGATTTACATTTATATTCAATTTAGATTTAATTTAATTTGCATCTAAATTTAGATTTGATTTTTATTTAATTTAGATTTATATTATCAATTTAAATTGAACGTTTACAAAATATATTATCAATTTAAAATGTAAACTACAAATTTCGAGATATAAATAAATTATGAAACTATATAATTAGAATGAGAGTTTGAAAATAAAATAAAATTACTCGTGTAAAGAAATAATATTTCATACGACACGTAATAATATTCGTACGACACGGTAAACACGTAATAATATTCGTACGACACGGTAAAAAAAATCAGAAAACAAATCAGAAAACAGCAAAAAAAAAAAAAAAAAATTCTACCCGTGCCCGTCCTGCCCGTGCCCGCTGTACCCTTGCCCGTTGTACCCGTCTACCCGCAACGGGCACGGGTTTGAGACGGGCAGGACGGAGTTTTTTAAAAAAAAACCCGCCTACCCGTGCCCGTTGTACCCGCCTACCCGTTGTACCCGTACCCATCCTGCCCGCTTCCCGGGACGGGTACGGGTCTGCCCTGCCCGAGGTACCCGTTAGCAGAAGTCTAGGCCCAAGCAAAAGATAAATTGAAGAAGGTCATCTATGTAATTTGGTGATTATTACTATGTTATGTGATCGGAACTGACTATATTATATGTGATGGGATGGATGTGTGGTGTTGCAGGAAGGTTGTATGGGCTTGGGAACATGAATCTGCTGGCGCCTGCCTATGGACTCGGTTCATGTACTCTCCGTACACCAGATCCTTTTGACTTCTTAGAGAGAGAAAGAGCAGACTACAGTTGAAAGAAAGAGTGTCGAATTTAGAGAGAGAAAGAGCAGAAGGAATTTAACCAAATCCAATGGAATTTTGACGTCCGCAAGGACAGAATTTAGAGAGAGAAAGAGAGCAAAAACCCAAGCTAATCACCTCTCTCTCTTCCTTTCTCCTGGTGAAGAAGAAAGCAAAAAAGAGAAAAACCTATTAATTATACAAACCCTTCTATAAAAAAAAAAAAGGAAACGGAGAAAAGCGAAGAAAAAAAACCCGGATTAGTATCCAGAAACCCTAACCCTAGAATTCAAGCTCTCCTCCGATTTACATATATTTAGAGAGAGAAAGAGACACCCGGTAAGAGAGAGAAATTGAGAGATTCTACTCGGAACACCTATCGTGCTCCTTCTAAAGTGAAGCTGAGGTTTCCCTTTCGGTTTTGGCAGGAAATGGAGAGATCGAAGATAGTTACTGTGGTAAGTGGCTGAAAGATTTCAACTTTTTTGGGGGCTTCTTTGGGAATAGAGGTGTAAAGATCCCACCTGTTTTGTTTTCTACCTCTCTATTTAGTATTGTTTACAAGCTTCTATAGCCGGTACTATTCCTAATTTTTGTTCTCCGGTTGTTTCTGAAAGAGCAAGGACAAAATTGAAAGGTATTGAAGGCAAGTGACAGGAATAGAGAGAGTGCGGGTGTGCACTACTTGTCTTAATATGGATTTTAAGATCTGAGATTAGTTCTCTCAACTAAAATGGAGGGAAGAAGTTGAATTGTAGCTTCTTGCTGCTCGAACAAGACAAAAGGCTTCTCTTTGGAATAAACGCTCCCAATTAAGAGGCAATCTTGGGTCAATTTCAATTTTACACGCCAATTTTGCTTCAATAATGGTGCCATCAGGTCCCTCGAACCAGCTTGGCGGAACTCCCTCAGTGAATCCTTCTCTACTCCGAACTAACTCCAATCTGATTGGTGGGTCGCACCCACCCAATTCCGGCATGCCAGCCCAGAGCCCTTTCTCCTCCCTTGTATCTCCTCGCACCCAGTTCACCAATACCAACCTCTTAGGCAACATCTCAAATGTATCAGCTCTCCTCAACCGGCCAACGATGAACGGTCTTGGACCCGGACCTGGGACAGGACCAGGAGACTTACCGGGACCCAGCTCTTCCATGCCCGACCCATTATCCTTCCCCTCTTTGAGTGGGAACCCACTGGGACAAAGCACCTCCCAGAACCTTTCAGAACACCAACAAGGTAACCAACTCGAACAATCTCAAGACCCAGCACAGCATTTACAAAATGGGGTGAAGATGGAGCTTGGTGATGCTAATGGGTCTCGATCCGGACCCGCACAGATGCTACGCAACCCGAGTACAGTGAAACTCGAGCACCAGCAACAGCTAAACCCGATGAGGAATATGGGACCCAGTATGGGACCTGTTAAGATGGAGCCACAGCATAATGATATGATTATGCAGCAGCAGATGAGGCATAATTCGCAGGCGGCAGCTGCGCAGCTGACGCTGTTGCAGCAGCAGCGACTGATGCAGCTGCAGCAGCAGCAGCAGCAACATCAGCAGATGGCGAAGCAGCAGAGAGGGCTGCAGCCACACCCGCCACAGATGATTCCGCAACAACAACAACAGCAGCAGCAACAACAGCAGCAGCAGCAGCAGCAGAGAGGGAAGACACATTACGAGCCTGGAACGTGTGCGAAGAGGCTTACACTTTATATGTACCACCAACAAAAGAGACCTCAGGTTTGTGTGGTTTAATTTTTTCATTTATTGGATGGTTGTTATAATAAGGCCTGGTATAGTATTGTAGAACTGTTACTAGTTGCTGGTGACTGTGCCCCTGGTAAGCTGTTCGAAGGTCCTTATGCTATGGTAAGTTAGGTCGGGTAAAAAATAAAGCAATTTAATATCCCTATTTAATGCCTCGAATGATACCATTCGTAATTATTGATATGTTGAGACTTGAGAAGGTCTTGGTACATTGTATTTTCTGTTTGGCTAATGGGTAGTCCTTTGCGGAGTACAGCTGGAATAGCCATGGGATTAGCCTTATTCTGCCTGCCTCTTTTGGCTCCAGGAGCATCGGAGTCAATCCTCTACCTTGATAATATAGAACGTTCAGTTCAAATTTCCGTGTTGTTTTGGGTATTGAACTATTATAATTGAATGTTATTTATATGAAGTTGTTATATTTATTTTGCTTTTTCTGTATTCTGCGTAGGATAATAATATAGAGTTTTGGAGAAGTTTTGTGGCAGAGTACTATGCACCAAATGCGAAGAAGAGGTGGTGTGTTTCCCTTTATGGAAGTGGCCGGCAGACTACTGGTGTTTTCCCTCAGGTTTATTAATCCGTCCTCTTTTATTTCTCACTAGTAAATGCAAGTGCAAACTTAAATTCTGATAATTTGGTATTTTTAAATCTCATACTCATTCTGTGCACTTATTACAGGATGTATGGCACTGTGAAATATGTAATCGTAAGCCAGGTCGAGGATTTGGTATGTAACATTGAAATATCTTGTGTTATTTTTGTTTTTCTTTGTCATGCTTTGTGTGATGTTGTTTTAAATGTCTTGTTTTGTTTTTGTCTCCTTTCGTGAGTCGAACCTTGTCAAGCACCTGCAATCGTATACTTCAAACTTAATGCTTTGTGTTTTCATGCAATGCAAATTATTACTTTTTGATCCACAGACCCATAGGAATGTTGTATAATAATTGCTGTATTCAGATTTACAAAATGCGCTGATGTCCTTCTTTTTATTTTTGAACTAACCAAATTGTGATACTTTTCATGCAACATCGTTCCTGCATTCTGGTAGAGCTACAGATGCATATATAGTGTTTAACATCATGTGCAGCTTTTTACTTTCCTTTTATATCTATAAATTAACTTTTAGGTAGACCACCTCAATGAAAAAGCCCGACTGATGTCCCTTATGCATGCATTTGGCGCTGTTGTCCTCCTGTCTTATATTTATTGCAAAATTATATTTTGTTTTTTGGTAGTAGTGGTTGTAAATGATGTGTGCATGTCCAATACAATAATAGGCCAAAACTGGTTTTGCTGTTTTGCAATAACATTTAGCCGAGTACCAAAACACGAGATATGATTTGTTTATTCTTGCAAAAATTTAGAAACGACGGTGGAAGTTCTACCCAGACTCTGCCAGATTAAGTATGCAAGTGGTACAATAGAAGAATTGCTCTATGTGGACATGCCTCGGGAGTATCATAACGGGTCCGGTCAGATTGTACTTGATTATGCAAAAGCTATCCAAGAGAGTGTGTTTGAACAGCTTCGGGTTGTACGGGAAGGTCAACTCAGAATTGTTTTCAATACAGATCTTAAGGTTTTGAACCTTTGACATTACCTTATTTTCAAACTTGCTAAACATTATCAAAATTTGTCTAATGCTTTGTTTTTTCTTTTTTGTGATAGATTGCTTCATGGGAGTTCTGTGCCAGACGGCATGAGGAGCTAATACCGCGAAGGTCTATTATACCTCAGGTAGTACTTTTCACTGTATTAATAATGATGATTATAATGATGTTCTTTGAAGCAATCACATACCCTTGCAAAATGGAAGTATTCATCTACCTGACAGGATTGCTTGTAAAAATAATAAATATGTTTATTGGAAATGGTAAATTACTTTTTATACTCATGTAATATGGTTTGGAAGTAGTACACAAATAGACCCTCCTTTGTTCTTTCTTTTGTTGAGACGTTTTATGTTTTTATTGAGACGGGCCTGTGGAATGAGGAATAGTTTATGCATCTTTTCAAGTGATTAATACAACTCTGTTTTGTTCAGGCCAAAATGATGTTTCTCATTTTGCAGGGTACATGATGATTTTGCTTTTATTAGGGTTTATGTGACATTTAGTCAAATCTTATCTTGACCTTCTTCATCTTCTCAACAGTTTAATGAGAAATCACTTTCTAATTATATTTGTTGGTGCACTTTCGCTTTTCTTAAATGTAGGTAAGTCAACTCGGTGCAGTGGTACAGAAGTACCAGAATGCTGCGCAGAATTCTGCAGCTCTCTCGACACAGGATTTGCAAACCACGTGTAACTCGTAAGCTGACTCTATTTCTACTTCTTACTTCACATTTTTCTTTTCACCATGTAAATTTGTTATTGTTTGGTTGCTTGCCTATTTACTTTCTCAGCTTATGCCACTTTGCATCCATGTTATGAGTGCATGGCACTATGATTTTTCGTGTCTTATTCTTGAGTTAGATCAATAATGATAGATTTTAAGTGGCTTTTAATAAAAGTTGCTTAACTTTTTGTACACTAAAGTTCGTATAACACATTTCATATTACCTTATTTAGGTAGTCTTATTTGATGTTGTATTGTACTGCAGAACATAAATCAGTGTGAAATAGGAAAACTTGACCTAACCAAAAGTTGTTTTGTTATTCAATTAGGTTTGTTGCATCAGCACGACAATTGGCTAAAGCATTGGAAGTACCGCTGGTTAATGACTTGGGTTACACAAAAAGATATGTGAGGTGTCTCCAGGTAAATTTATGGATCAAGTTGAATAATTTTATTTTATTTCAGTGACCTTGTTTTTACCATTGGAAAAATGAAAAATGACAGATCGCAGAGGTGGTGAATTGCATGAAAGATTTGATAGACTACAGCAGACAAACTGGAACTGGTCCAATGGGTATGCTTTGATATTTTTTCCTCATTTAAAATGATTCTTCACAAATTCTGGACGTTAAATAAACATTCATATTTATATTTCTGATTGCTACAGTGATTACTGTTAACAGAGTTTATCGAGCTATCCCTTTTAAAATATGTATCTTATGGTTTTGAATAAGTTTTGCCATCTCTTTTGTCTTTTCTTTGGCAATGTGTTGGTTTGAAGATAAGAATGGGATTTAATTCCGACACTTTACCAAAAATAAAAAGTAAAGATCCCATCCTTTTTTTCTTAATACAGAAAGTTTGAACAACTTCCCACGAAGGAATTCTTCTGGGTTGGCCAGTTCGTCGCAAGCACAGCAGCAGCAATCTGACCAGCAGCAAAGTCCTGCAAGTCAAAATCACATAAATCAAAATTCAAACATTTCAAATGGCCCAAATTCGGCTCACATGACACCCAATCAAATAACAAATCCTAACCAATCTGATCAGATTTCCAATAATGCCCCTGTAAATCCCGCACTTCCTACTGGTTCTGGATCAGCACCTTCCCCATATCCTCTGGTACCTGTGAAACAAGAAATCCAGACTCCAAACCCAATCCAGAACCAAAATCCAATCCCAAATCAGGTTCCAACCCCAAACAGTAATCCAAACCAAATGGCATCCCCACTGCCGTCCACATCAAATAACAACAATAGCATGATGCCGCCAACTGCACCTGTCCAAACCCGGGTCACGGATGCAGATGATTCTCAAAGCTCAGTGCAGCGCATTCTACAAGAATTGATGATGTCATCTCAGTTAAATGGGGTTGGCCCAATGGGCAACACTGAGATGAAACCGAGGGTCAATGGAGTTATGCCGATGCTTAATGGGTATGGGTCGAACATGATGGGTGGGCCTAGTCCTGGTCATGGCTCCTCTGGGATAAGAACTAGCATGAGTAGTGGTGCTATGGTCATGAATGGACGGGTCGGGATGACTCAGAGCCATGATCCAACAGTAATGACACACGGTAATAATCACCAACAAGAAATGGGTGGTCAGATGATGGGTGAGCTTAGAGCTGTTAACAGTTTTAATAACTTATATGATTGGAAACCAAATCAATAGAAAAATCGAAAGCCATTTAGGGCCTGGTTTCTGACATGTTGCAGATGGTAAATGATAAAGTTGTAATGGGTATGGAGTGTGAGCATGTTGTGTGTGATATTTAAGTATCTATCTCTTTATTTTTATTTTTAATGTGTTATGAAGCTCTGGCATTTTATTGAGTCTTTAAGTTATGATAGGAAGGGAATAGGGTTAAAAAGGTTAGGTGCCAGTGTTGTAGCTCTTGGTGTGGTTACGATCCCGATGAGAGAGGAATAATAGTATAATTTTCCTTCTTTTTTTCCTTTTTCTTTCTTTTCTTTTCTTTCCTTTTTTCTTTCCTTTTTTTTCTCTTGAACTTTGTTAAATGACTTGTATCTGACCCTCTTCAAAGTTGTAATCTATATGCTCTGTAGTTTTTCTTAGACTGTTTTGCTCGAGTCAGAACTTTTGGACTTGGTGATTCCTTTTCTGGATTGTATTAGATAGAATGACGTTGTAGTATAATTGCTTGACTTCAGCAACTGGACCAAGTAACTGTATATCACACAATTATTGTTGATCTCTACAAAAAGGCAGAATGTCTCTATCAATGTGCTTTGTATGAGTTTTGCTAGATGTGATATTTTTTTTTTTTTGCAAGACATCACTCTGATAATAGAATATTAGATATGCCATTTTCACCAAGTGTGCGTTAGACCATGACATCTGATCTAAGTGCCTCTGTGGGTTGTCAAGTGGAATATAAATTTTTTAAGGGACTCCGAACAAGAAAAGGCAATGTTAGTTGTATACGGTATACCCGTGCAGCAGCTATTAGTGTTTAACTAATATTTGACAAGTTAGATAATCTTTTAAATTAAATAATATTTGACAAATGCACGGAGTTTAATTTCGCCCATTTTAGATCGGTCATATGAATTGTTTTTAAATATTTATATTGACCATCAATTTGGGTTTATTCAGTAAAGTAGAGTTCATTTTTAACCTTTGCTCCACAGAAAAATATCTAGTAAAAAAAGTTAAATTAAAAATATAATTATGTAAAATAAATATTGTATTCAGTAATTTTAGACATTTTTTTCCGTAGCACCAAGACATAATAATAAACAATACAATTCATTCCAAAGTATGTATCAATGTATGCAGAGGAACTAGTGTTCTAAATAGCTATCTATAGCTTTTTCGGACCATAAAATTAAGTTATAGGATAAAAGTGCGCTAATTCAACTACGACTGCTATAGCTGTAATAGCTGACCGTTATTACCACTACGTGCTATTGGTATCGCTATGTTATGTAGTTTTTTTTTTTTGCAATTTATATGGGTTTCTGTGCTTCTGTTTCTACTTATGTTGTTATATGGTCTGCTATGATTAGTATGGCAAATCGAACTCTGTGCTTCTGTTCCTATTTGTGATTTAGTCTCTCCTTCTATATCGGAAAAATATTCAAATATTAATTTTTCTTTTTACTTGCTCTTCGTCTAGTATTCACTTGTAAAATTATTGCCTTTCGTTTCGATTGAGAGCTGATTTTGATTATTATAATCTATAATATGTTTAAATAGGTACTGACTTCATTTGACTTGTAAAATTAATTGCTTTTCGTCTATTATAATATGCAATACTATGAAGTATGAACTATTAAAGAATGTTACTATGTAGATTCTTTTTTTCTTCATATTTGCACGATGAAAAAAATATAAATTTAAATTAGTTGTCATTTGATGGTTACCCCAATTCTTTAATGTTGATAATGCTGATGATTAGTTTGAAATATAGAATACGCTTTTGAAAAAAACACTTTTCAAGATATGGCAAAAAAAAACTATGTTCGATAGCTTCCGCTATAGCTACGCTATTCGCGATATTTTTTTTAAAGACTCTCTGCAATGGCGTGATTTTCGCTATTTAGAACCTTGATAGAAACACAAAAAAATTGGATTTCTTTATGAGTTACAGTGTATTTTATCTCTATTAAACGAGAGATAGTCATCTGATAAAAAATAAATGAGAAGAAAATAAAATAAGTCGGATAGTAGAGATCAAATATGATATAGTATAATTAAAATATTTGAAGACGTAATCCTCTTTGATTATTTGAGAGTTGAAGATTAATTTCATTATTGAAGTACTAATTTTGACTGAATAGTTTAGAGGGAGGTTAAGATTGGATCTATTTCTAATTTTAAAAGAGTAAACATGATACCTTTTATTTTGAAGGAAACACATGTAATATTGAAGCTTTATATAGGTATACATGAAATTCCCGAAAGTTTTTATTTTTACAGTCTTCCAAAAAATAAAAATAAAAATAAACCCATTAACCTTTTTTTTTTCTGGAAATTCCATAATCACCAGGATCGTAGATTGATATCTGCGATCCTTTTGGTTGGGATTGCAGATTGAATCGGTGACTCCAATAATAGTGTGTTTTTTATTATTTTTTTCAGCCAAAATGGAGGTCGCTGATTCAATCTGCAATCCCAGTCAAAAGGATCTCAGATTGAATCTGCGATTCTGGTAAAAATCAAATTTTCAGAAAAAAAAAAAATTATTTGGTTTTTTTCGAAGATGGTAAAAAAAAAAAATATTTCGGATGATTCAGCCGAAAAAAGCATTAAGCAGCACCTTTTTGTGTACTTGATTTTCAGCAACTTGATACAGTGGAGCTCTCCTAGTATAGTAAATAAATCAGTTAGATTACAATTTAAATATAACTCATAAAATAGTCTTCTCAGCTGAAGGTTGAAGTGTACACAAATATATGCATTTTTTTTTTCCAATAAAATCGACAATGCTAATCATGCAATCTCAATAATATACATATATCTGCAATACAGTGATAAATCCAACCGTGCTAACAATCAGCCTTCCAAATATTTATCTATGATTCCACTCAAAGTGGTCTTTGGCACTGCACCGATTATGCTCTCCTTCTTCTCGCCATTTTTGAACATCAGGACTGTCGGAATGCTTCGGATTCCGTAATTTGATGCGATGTTGGGGCACTCATCGGTGTTGACCTTGCAACAGACAATTTTACCAGCATAATCTTTTGCTAGTTCGTCGATTATTGGTGCTATCATCCGGCAAGGACCGCACCATGGGGCCCAGAACTCGACCAGTACCGGTGCATCACAACCAATCACAAGGTTGTTCCAGTCGCCATCATTTACCGCCAACACTGTAAATTTTAGAGCATGCAGTGTAAGAAGGGAATTAATACTAATACTTCTGCTAATTTCACAAAGATTAAAATATTGAAAAATATCATTGCATGGTGTATGGTTTGCATCTGATCATTCAAAAGGTAATTTTCACTTTTCTCCAATATGAACCATCTCAGTCGGACATTTCGGGTAATAATATTAACATAGCAGTTTTTGCTTCATGCAGTGCACGAGTCATATACGCCACTGTTTTGACTCTATTGTCTGGCAAGGCATAAAGTAAAAATTGTTCTGTCAATATCTTTGCCTGACATTTCTCTGCTATCTCCGCACCATGTAATATTAATGCACTGATGCTAGCGTAAGTGAACTGCTCATTTCATCTTGCCTTTTTAATTTTTTTTCTAACCTATTTTATAAAAAACATTCCTAATAAAGTATTGGGAATGTTCCCTATTCCCTCTGCCAATTGTTTGTACAAAGTTCTACTTTAATCATGAATTGTAGCTTTATTTGATATAAAATACTCTAGTATTCTTCTGTAATATTTACATTTTGCACTATCAAATAATTGGTTGCTTGATTAGCACATCTCTCTGGTTATTTTAGGGGTGTGAAGACGAGGCTGTATTTAAATATTGTTCAGCAATGGTTAAATTGCGCAATTTTTAGTTTTGTGGAATGTGGAGAATTAAATAGGATCGGAAGTTTGTGCAGAACCTTTAAAATATTCAAAACGATTGTTATAAACAGGGGTTTGAAGGAAATTGGTAGACTAAACCTCCACCTTTCATTTTAAAAAAAAAATATTCAAAACGATTGTTGGAAATTATAGTTTGCTGGAAATTGGATAATTTTTTTGGTTGTGATACAAGTAAATTTCAATAACAGATGAAGGATATATATGTACCGTGCATTAGTGAAACGATGGTACCAGGACTATACCTTGATCAACAGCATTGTTGGCCTGACATACAAAGTGAGAAGACCGTCTGCCTTGGCTCGGCAGAGAGAGCGATGGAAGCGAGATTTTCTGCGATCCATAAGTTGATAGCAAGTTCACTTTGTCCTTGTTATACAAATGAGCACATAGAACTCTTGACCTGTTTTTAGTTGATGCAATGGTGCTCACTTGAAAGCAAGTCTCTAGAGCCATTTGAAAATTGCAATACCCTCTCTGGTTTGCTTCCTTTTGGTGAGGTTAGATTTGATTTGTTATTGAAATGAGCGATGGATAGACAGGAAGGGCTAGTGGCTTAGGGGAGATTTCGTAGAGCAAACTTCCTCTCCATTGGTATAAAAAGGATAGGTCCGGTTGAGATCGATCCATTGGTGCTAAATTATATTTGAGAAATTTAAGCGGAAGGAAATAATCAAAATAATAATTTTGTATCAAACAGTGATGATAAAGTTTCATTCAATTTTCAAATTCTTTTATAATTCATATATTCATACTTTTATTCATGAAACCATAATTTGTTTCTCGATGGGTAATTAGGCTCAAATGTCCAAGAGAAAACATAAAAATTCCAGTTACGCTTAATGGTTTTACTCGTCTAATATTGTGTTAATATAATTTTCATGTCCATTTCATTGGAAATGGAGAGGATAAATTTAGGGTCGCCGGTCGATTTGTATCCCTTTTTAATTTTCACATTGGGATATATGTCCAAGCAAATGTAAGGTGCAAGGCTGGGCTGGTGGTGTGTGGATGAGGTGATTTTTCACTTGGACCACCAATTTCTTCTTGGACACTAGCATAGTAATATCTTCTTTGGATAAGAAGAGATAAAGTGCCAATTGGGTCATACATGTTTCTCAAATTATATATGCGGCCTATAATGATTAAAGTAAATGATCATTTGTGGGCTGAGATTTGTCAAGATTTTGATCTTAGATTTATTTTGGGTTATTATCTAATGAAATAGGAGGTGAGAAAGTTGTTTGGTACAATGAGGACCATCCATTTAGCAAGACATCGTCTAGCAAATTTCTATACTGGGCCCCCCCAATGGAATTATTAAAAAAGAAAAATAAAGTAAGAAGAAGAATAAGGAACATTTTCTTTTTGGTTATATTAAAATTTTCAAATAAATAATACGATTATTCTGGTTTTCAAAAGTTTGAAAAAAAAAATTGCATCTAGTTTTCAAGTGCATAATTTTATTAGAGCATCTACATTCATGGTACTATTAGAGTTTTTAATCTAACGTGGCAGTTTCTAATTTAGTTTCAGGAATATGGAAGAGTTTCTTATTTAGAAACTATGCAGTAAAGTTTCTTATTAAGAAACTGTTTATAAGCTCCATGCTGATCAAATAATTGGCTCAAATTATTTCTGCTTTTTAATTTGTTGCTGATGTGGCTTAATAAAACTCTAAAATTAATTTCAGGAATGTGAGAGTTAAAAATTTTAGAGACCTTAATTTTAAAAAGAGGTTAACAGTTATTTAGAAACTCATTTCAGTTGCTGGAATGTAGATGCTCTCAATTTTCACTAAACTCATGTAATTACACAATTAAAAAATGATTAAAATTTGTTCCAAGTACAAAATGCAAACTGAACACAAAAACATATGTATGAGTTTAGATTGAATATAAATTCAATCTATATTTTGTACTTCGTAAAAAAAAAAAAAGTTAGACATTTTTAAACTGTCCAAACATGTGAATTCAGTCTGACTTGTAAATATGTGCGTGGGGAAATTATGCACATTAATTATCAAGTACTTAAACCCAAAATATTGATGGTTAACATTTGAGAAAGCGAGAAAGGGAAAACAAAATGAAGATAAAATACTCGGGAAAACATGCATGGAGGCAATTTCACAGGACGGGAAGCCATAAATCGTCTCCAATGAATCTCCATTGACACAAGTCATTACTTCTTATTAACAAAAGCTTGAAAAGCTTAGTAATTTTTGTTGATTTTTAAGCAATGCATCTTATGTTGACCTTACCATCAAGTGAATTTATATAACCTAAGATTTTTTAAACGTTGAGTTTGAATACACTAACATGAATTTAAAAGGACCCATATATGACAGTTTTATACCGAATTGGTCTGCATTCTAATTAGACGGTCCGAATTCAAACTCAAACGGTCAAGTAATGCAAAAGATCCGGACTCCTATCAGGCTCCCTTCATAGATATTCCTGTCCAAATAGCAATCCCATCATGTCTATTCAAGCTTAGTCATTTAAAAAGGCAATTTGCCAATTTCTACATTTTAGGAGTCTGTTTTATAGTAACTATTTTTAATTCTGTAATGAAACCATTTTAATATCAATCGACTTGTCATGTATAGTCCTAATATATAGTCCTATAAAATTTGTTGGCGTGACACCGCATAATATTTGTGTAAAATTATAGTGAAATTTTCACTACGGAGTAAAGAGATATTCATATGTTGTATATTTAATATACTATTAACTGTTTGATCTTATAGTACATGAATTTGAAACTTTTAAAATTTTGCATATACATACACTGATACACCCATGAAATAGATGGATTTCAACAGTTTGAATTTTGTCGTCGATAGATTTTTAGAGTTGTGTGATCAAATTCACTTAGTGAGCACATCACACTCTAACTTTGCGCTTGACTTTATATATCGTTTGTTTATAGTTAAACTGGTATTTATTTATGTTCTATGCTATATATTTTTTTTTAGAAAAACATCTAGTGTCGTGTTTTTGGTAAACAAAAATATAGTTGTTATGTCATAACGGAACTATTTAACATTTATTTAGTGACTATTTATGGTTATTACAGCAAGGATCTACGCTATTACAACATGTTACAAGGATTGATGCTATTTATATATACCGTATTACACTATTAGTATTACTATTTTGAAAAATAGTTTTCAATTAAATTATTTATATTGTCGGAATGCCGGGAGTGAGGTGGTACATTGGAACGCTGGTGTCACCATTTTGTCTCGAAGTGGAAAACTGTTGGAAGATATTAGACAATACCTAAGCAGTCTCTTCTCTTGGAACTTAAATATGCTTAAATTTGAGATCCATGAACAGTATTTTAGAAAGGAACTTGATAATTGCTCCTCAAATAAAATTCTCAACGAGTCCCCCAAGTATTTAGGATAAATTTTATTTTCAACGTTCATATTCAAGCATTTAAAGCTCTGTTTATAATCTTTTACAATGCTACTCACAAACTTTTAAAACTCTATCTATAAGTATTTAAATTTTAAATATAATAGTTTTAACACCTAACTACTTTTGTTTTCAAGTCAAATAAAGAAAAGTTCTTCTCACCCACTCTTATATTTTTTTCTTCTGACCATTCTCGTTCATTTTCCCGACGATCCGTGATAAATTTTGCGAATCTAAAAGTACAAACGTTTTCTATTCGATTTTTTCTTTCAAATGAGATCCATGAAGAAATACTTTTGAGTTATTTTCAAGTCGTTTTTTTAAATAAAACCCATGAGTACTTTAAATTCTCAAGATTTTAAACATGAGTCTACAACCTTTTAAACCTGACATATAAACTATTTAAAGTAATTCATGCTACAGTCAAGCATTTAAACCTTTTGAAACGCAACTTCTCAACCAATTAAATCTCTGATATCTATCATTTAAATTACTACGTCAAGCGTTTAAACATCAAATCTAAGTTAAAAAATTTATTTTTTACAGCTGGCACTTTTGACAACTTTGACCTTCTAGAAGGTCGGTACGCCTTTTGGAACGCAGCTTCTCAACCATTTAAACCTTTGATGTCTACCATTTAAACTAATACGTTCAAGCGTTTAAACATCAAATCTAAGTTAATTTTTTATTTTTTTACAACTAGCACTTTTGACCATGACGACCTTCTAGAAGGTCGGTACACCTCTTGAAATGCAACTTCTCAACCATTTAAATATCTAATGTTTTACCATTTAAATTACTACGTTCAAGCGTGTAAACCTCAAACCTAATTATAAATTTTTTATTTTTTTTAGCTGACACTTTTGACGCCTATTCTGAAGCCTTTAGATCTTTGTTTGCGACCATTTAAACATCACATATCAAACATTTATATCTAACAATTCAATTCTCTTAACATAACATTTCAAGCATTTAAATTGTGCTTGTGAGTGTAAAGGAAAATTCACATAAAGGTCCTTGTTGTTATGAGCATTTACATTTTTTTTTTGCTTTTAATCAAAGGGATGGATCATTGAAGTCATTAGGCTTTTATTTAAATTTCAAGCATATTATAGGCACAGACCTACTGCCTTTTGTTTTCTTCTTGAACCTTCATTCTCAAATTTTGCAAAAAAGCATCTCAATTTTTTTTTGGTTGGAAACCCGTAGCATATTGATTAAATAGAAATAAGATCTTACATGTTACACGCCTCTCAAAAATTAAAAAATAAAAAGCGAAAAATAATAATTGAACGAAATAAAAGTTGCTAGCTACTTTAATAAAAGTCAAACTCCTAATTTAAATAAAAAGCTCCTAACTTTACCCGCCACTTCTCATTCTTGTAAAAACAGAAACAAGGGGTTATCCTTTGTAATTTTCCAATTTTTCCTCTAACAACTTCATTTCATTTACCAGTAAGTGTAAAATTGCACTTGCTCCATTAATTTGAGCCTGATTTTGTACCAGTAAAAGCTGTGAGTGTTACAGCGCCCATTTTAGTCTCCCATGTAGACTTATGTATTGTTGTAATGCTGTGACAGCTACACCTGCAGCAGCTAGACCTCTTGTATTCACACTTATGTCAGAAACAGTGCAAACACCAACATTTAAAACTATAGGTTTGAATTCACAAAAATATATGTTTAGAGAACAACCATTCAAACCTATTATCACGCATTTAAAGTAGTACACTCGAACATTTAAAACACTGCAATCAAGTTTTCAAAACTACATGAAAAAATTAACACCAAGTAAAAATTAACAACATATAAAGCATCTGTTCATTCCACCAAGTACAAATTAACTACATGAAAAAAAATTAAAACATTTAAACCTCATGTACAAAGCATATAAACCTCATGTACAAAGCATTTAAACCTCATATAAATATCAGCCCAGAATAGAAGGAGTGTATATGTTGAGAAAAATAAGAGCCAATGAAGGTCTAGAAGGACTAAAGTGAAAGACCTGGTACAACAATATATCTGTTTTAACTAGTACTCTTCCCAATGCTTAACGCCTATTTGTTCATTTGCTTTTCAGAGTCTTCTGACTTATATCTGATTTAAATACAAAAGTATACCAGTAAGTTGCCTCCAATTCAGACTTGGTGATCAGAAGCATTATTTTAAGAAATATCTTGTCGTTTGTAATCCACAAGATATTTAATATCTTCAATCATTAGCGTGGATAATTAATCCTTTTCAAGCCCCTAATAAATGTATTAATTGGTACTGCATTCCTAATAACCTATCCAATGTCATCTTTGATTAGTTGTTGCAACGATTAATGACCCGTATTAATTGCTGGCCACTACGCGTATCGCACGACGTCCGGGCAGATAAATTTTCGCAAAACTTCAGAAATTGTAGGCAAGCAAAAGTTATAAAGTCGAATGCGAATGTGCTGCGCAACAACACCGGGTATAAAAGAAATTTTTTATCTATAGAAATTATTATATTGAGATGTACGAAAATAGAAAGAGTACATCGTTTCCAACAAATCTGACTCATTGAGTCCGATTCAAAATTTCAAATTGGACTCAATGATCTAGATCCACTATTATTATTTTTTTTTCTTTTTTAATTAGACACTAATGGAAAACTCTGAAATACTTTTTTTTTAATTTTACAAAAACAGTGGAAATAATCGAATTTAAAAAAAAAAAGTTGAATCGGACTTGATTAAATGTGGCACCCATATTATCTTTTTCTACCGTTTAAAAATAAAAAAATAAAAATAACAGTGGATCTGGCCATTGAGTCCGATTCGAATTTTTAATTTGGACTCAATGAGTTAGATCTTTCTATATTTATTGAAAACGAATACTCTTTCTATTTCCGTACATCTCAATTTAATAATTTCTATTGATAAAAAATTCTCAGGTGTAATCGCTTAAAAAAAAAAAATACTAAATGACACAGAGGAGGCTCGCAAACCAGGAACAAGTTCAGGTTCAGGTGAAAATACTAAATGAAATTTACTGTTCAGGTTCAGGTGACTAAAGTACGCGTGGCCTTACATGGCTCGCAAACCAGGAACAAGTGCCTAGCTCGCTGGCTAGCTACTGATAACAGGTTCTCTGTGAATGAAAATTTGGCAGGTTTCCTGCGTGCTTATGAAATTGCTTTCTTGCACACTTGCACTACTGGGTTCTGAAATCTGATGAATGCTCATTTGTTAGAATAAATATTGCCTCATTTTTTTTAAAGCATTATAAATTACTTTGGCTATAATGATACATTTTTCTCGTCTAGTTTGCAACAAAACTATGATATATTTTAATTTTTAATCAGTACTCATTTTTTTTTTACTTTTTAGACGCGTTATTCAATGAACAACACCGACAGAGCAACCAATAATACTTTATTAAGCCTTGGAGAATCCACACATAATTGGTAGCTTCAAAATCTGTACCGACAATAACTCGACTACGTGGCCGATCTCCGTCCTCTCCATAAACAAAAACAACAAGGGTCCGACTAATTGTATCCAATAAGTTGTATCCAATTTTTACTCATTTGATTTGTGCGAATACTGCTATACTCAATACTGTATCTTCAATGACAAATCATATAAAATACGTAATTTAAAATTCTAACAACCAGCGACTCTTGCAAGTGGTTCCAAGTTTGTTGCTAACCATTCGCAACTTCCACAACTGCCAAACTACCTGTACTTCACGTACTTCAAGTGAATGTATTTTTAGAGTGACAATTTCTAGAAGATTTCAAAACCGAACCACTTCTTGAACTTACAGTTATTTTCAAATAACACCTAAAATTATGCAAAATTATTTTTTTCGAAATTAATTTTTTTTAATTTTAAAAAAAAAGAAAATTTAAAATTTTTTTAAATTTTTTTATCATTTTTTTAAATTATTAATATTTATATATGCATCGATATCATGTAAAATAAGACTTCAATACTGTAAAATACGTATATGTAAACTATAAAACTAACATATACACTATGAGACTTCAGTTTAACACCTGAAACTATAAAACTAATATATACAAACTATAAAATTTTAATACTCTAAAATTCGCAGATGTAAACTGTAAAACTAACATGCAAACTATAAAACTTCAATACTGTAAAATTAACACCTGAAACTATAAAACTAAATATACAAACTATAAAACTTCAATACTGTAAAATTTGCAGATGTAAACTGTAAAACTAACAGATGCAAACTATAAAACATCAATAATATAAAACACATTGTTCAACAAAAATAACTGTTCACAAACATAAAATATCACTAGTCACAACCACATTGTTCAATAGTAGCAAACACAAATAATAACATTCAACACACAAATACATCTGTTCCACACTATGTTGCATGGATACGGGTACGGGTATCGTATCGGATACGATACGGATACGGTGATACGACAATTTTCAAAAATCTAGAATACGATACGTTTATTATATATATTATTTTTTATTATTTTATATATTATATTTATAACTTAAATTAAATTTATATAAAAAATTAAAGGCATAACATAAGAATATATTAAATATTGAGTGAGCCTATGGTGCTATGCATAGCACGGATGGCTAGTGTACTACGGCTCAATATGGTACTTTTTAAAATCCTAACGGTCGATCCAACCGTTCAATGTGATAATCATATGAATATGTACTTGCAAACTAAATTTTATATTTTTTTGAATTTTTTTATTATTATTTTAGATAGGTAGAAAAATCAGTGTTTTCTGAAAATTCTGGACCATCAAAATTCTACCTATCTAAAAAAATAGTAAAAAAATTCGAAAAAATATAAAATTTAGTTTGCAAGTAAATATTCATATGGTTATCACATTGAACGGTTGGATCGACCGTTAGGATTTTAAAAAGTACCATATTGAGCCGTAGTACACTAGCCATCCTTGCTATGCATAGCACCATAGGCTCACTCTTAAATATTATAGTAACTAGAATATAACACAAAGAAACTTTGGTGGAGTGGTTAAAGCTTTTGAACCATTCCACAGAGACGCGAGTTCGAGTCACGCGAGCAGCAGAAAAAAGGGATTTTCGCTGGTTCACAGGCGCGGCTCACGGCGCGCGCTGGTTCACGGGCGCGGGGGCGGTTCACAGGCGCGGTTCACCGTATCCACATGTATCCGTGAGTTTCAACGGAGTATCGGCGACCGTATCGGTCAAGTAAGGATACGCCACATAGGCGGATACGCCAGCTGGCGTATCGGATACGTATTGGTGCCGTATCGAGCGCGTATCGGTATCCGATACGTGTCCGATACGGATACGCGGCCTAAACCAGCGTATTCGTGCAACCTAGGTTCCACACAAGCATACTATTGAACATACAAACAATGTAATTGCTTCATAACCCTTTGGTGAACGTTATTTGGATGAGTGAGAAGCATCATCACTAGAACAACTCGTTCCTTCGATATATCATCCTGCCAAAAAACAAAATAAACAAGATTATAAATTGAAGTTATCTGTAAAATAACTGACATATCCTATAACTATTGCATAAAATCTGTAAAATAACTGATATATACTATAAAACTGTGTAATAGTTTAATCCATTTCAAATTCTAATCCTGTAAATCATTGGCAAAATCCTGAAAACTTGAACAATCCTGTAAAATGTTGAAACAGATTTTAAAGGAAGATACTTTGTTTAATCTTGTAAAAAGGTGCAAAGAATAATTGTAAAACAAACACTCACAAGTCCTCATATAAAACTAGTTTAAGAATCATGTAAAAACAATTGCAAGAATCATGTAAAACAATTGCAAGGATCATGTAAAACTAGTTCAAGAATCATGTAAAACAATTTCAAGAATCGTGTAAAACAATTGCAAAAATTATGTAAAACTAGTTCAAGAATCCTATAAAACTAGTTCAAGAACCCTGTAAAACAATTGCATTAGCTGAAATACTAACTCAAAAAGAAAAAAAAATGGAGCGCCGAAGTTTCCATAGAGAGCGAAAAGTGAGAAAGAGAGAAGCAAGAAACGGTCTCACTGAAATTAGGTCCAATTATCGGCCTTACAGTTCATTATACTGTAGAGAACCTATTAATTAAGGATTAAGATATATATATATAGATAGATATCGTAACAGTAAAGTCACAATCAAAAGAAAAATAATAATAATTACAACTCTATAAACAAATAGCTTGAGTTCGAATTTAGTGTAATTCCTACTTTTTTTTTTAATTCCTAGACAGATGACTAAAAAGTTGTAATTGTAAGGTATTAGAATAATTTTTAAATTTGCACAGGACACTCCAACTTTTATAGACAAAAAAACTATATATGGAGATCCTGTAAACTTTCTCTATTTAGAAAATATTCAAATAAATTTTTTGAAAATGCATGCAGAAGTTCTATATTTAAAAGTTCATAATATTTCTCTAGTAAGAAAGGTATGTATGGGGGCATACAATGATGCATGTTTTCTTGCCAGCTTTGCGGACAGGGAGGCTGTGGGCCCGAGGCCCTGTGGGGCAAGTCTTCAAGTTCAAGTTAAAATTATATTAATCCTGGTTTATATAGTAAGAATAAGAAAGAAAAAGCAGATACCGTGGAAAGTGGAAAGTGGAAAGTGGAAAGTGGAAACCGTTGCTATCACAGCGGCTAAGTCGATGTAAAACGGTCGAGTCACAAGCTGGCTTTTGTCGGCAGAGTAGACTAACGCCACGTGTTACCAAAATGAGGTTTCATCATACCTGAGTTACCTCAAATTTTGCGTTTAGATCTAAACTGTACGATCTGCTTAAGCACGAGTATTAAAGGTGTCCCGTGCATTTCCCTCTGGCCGGATTGGTCCAGATTTTGATCGAACGGTTGGAATATAACCTCAAAATTCGATTTACTTTAGAGGATATGGACTAATAAATGAGAAGGCCGAAGACTCTTACATTATTACCGTTGTCCAAACTTGGAGCGAGTCATTTTGTATCTATCGCTTCATTCACTACATGTAAAGATTTCACATGAATTACCGGAGAGGATAATTGATCTGGGCCCCAGGACAGCTTGTGCCACCCAGTATCTGGGCAAAAGGCCAGTCGTAGGACAAGAATGCCACTATTGCTGATCTTTTCACAATGACGAAAAGACCCTCAGACAAGATGGGTAAAAAAAGATAACGGGTGCGGATTTTACCACATACCGCTTTTCAGGTTTGTTTCTATGAAGCTGGCGAACAAGTGTAGAAAAAAAAAATGGTAGCAACTGCCAATATAAATGGACACCAAATTAATTTAAACATGAGCAGATATACAAAAATATACTAAATATATTTTTGATAAAATTTTTATGCATAATGTTTTTGTGTATGGTTAAATTAGAATAAATAAATATTTATGCATGTGCATGTATAAGACAGTTAGAGATTATCAATTTTAGTGATTTTCGAATCTTAAATATGATCTAAATTGATTAAAAATATTAATTAACATACCAATGAACTGTAAATGCAGCCTAGTATAATTTTATGCACTAAATTCTAATTTTTTATTATTATTTAATGCACAAATAACCAAAAAACTACAGAAGGCATTTATCATACTGGTGATTTTTAGATACAAAATACTGCCCAAATTGATTAAAACAATAACATACAGACATATAGCACTATAATTACTTTTATGAAGAACTTGTGATATATTATGTATTTTTTTGATTTAGCACTAATATAAAATTAATCTTAACAAATCTGTACTCCTAAATCTTAATTATCTAAATTTCAAATTGAATTCGACAACACATAATTAAGTCAACCAGAAATGAATTAAAAAATCTAAATATACACCTGACCCATTTAACTATCGGATATATTTGAATTGGATTGGGTTGGAAATTGATAATCCTAATGAAGAGTAAATTAAATAAAGTTGTGGATTTTTTGAGATTCATTAAACACTCTCCATCCGATTTCGATCAGCAAAATTCAAAATTTTCGTGAGACATCTATGGCAAATTGGCAATCATTTGAATATTTATGACCAACGAAAAAAAAAAATTTAATGAAAAACCATCAGGAATTCAGGATCATAGGATCAATCGGACAGCTCTTGATTCAAAATCAACTAAGCTGTTATTATCTCCGAAGTCCCAATAACGGCCGGTGGTTATGGACCAAAAACCATCATTAAAACAATAAAAAAAGAAAGGAGGGCACTATTGTCATTCCACTAGAAAAAATCAGAAGACCTGTTATTCGAAAAGGGTACTCTCGTCTTTTGAAAATATCCCCTTGCCTCTCCTTTGCGTCTATCCTCTATGCTTTTCTGTTTCAGGTTTCCATCTGGGAATCGGATCTGCTGAAATCCAAATTTTATGAACAGTATTTCTGGAATTTTTGAAATTTCGAATCCAGCCGTTTAATTTTCTCTGTGCGCGTATCTCGAAACAGTTAGTTTTCTGTGCACGTATCTCGAAACAGTTCAACGGCTGGATTCTGAATTTCAGGAATTTCAGGAACACTACTCATGTACTGGAATTTCAGCAGATTTGGATCCTTCCATCTGAAGCGCCTACACAAAGCATCCAATTCTCACTTTATTGCTCCAATGCCGTTATTTCTCACTTAAATACACACAGAGCGTCCCCAGCTCTCCAGCAGCCCAGCTCACCTCCTAATGCCTCTCTGTAGACCTTAAAAGCCTATTACTCAAACGCCTTAACCTATTGCTTTTATTTGGCACGCAGCAGAGAGTTCAATCTCTCCCGAAGCTCCATTCCTCATCACCAATTAGACCAGAATAGCTCAACTAAGATATGGATTTGACCTCGTTTATCACTTCCTTCGGGACCTCGTTTGTAATTTTCGTTGTTTTGGTTTTGATATTCACAGCGCTTTCGCGCAAACCGAGTAATGCAATGGTCTACTACCCGAACCCGATATCTAAAGGGTTGGACCCGTTTGAGGGCGGGAAGCGGACCAAGAGCCCGATAGGTTGGATCCGTGAAGCATTCAGTGCTTCTGAAGCGGATGTGATTGCTGCCGGTGGGGTCGACGCTGCAGTTTATCTAGTTTTTCTTTCCACTGGTAAGTGAAATAACTCTCTTTTGGATTTTATGAAAGTTTTGCCTATTTTCTGAATATCATACCTATCGTAAGTTTGAAATTTTTTTTTGAGTGTCCTCCGATTACTCAAAATTGAGAATACGCCAGAACTATCAGCAATAAGTGCGAGGGGCTTACAGTAATTGGAAAATGTTACAACTATTGTTTCGTCCTTTTTCTGAAATTTATTTTGGTACTTAGGAATAAATATAACACTTAAAGTTGTTGGAACTGGAAGCGGGCTTTTGTTGCGTGAAGTTACTACCGTAACATTTGGCACAATGATTTTTCAGTTGTTTGTAGGTCATCATAGAAAGGATTTTTTTTCTTAATTATGTATCAAATATTTTTAAATTTGGTTATTTTTAATGATAGATTGATTTTATGGGTACAAAATGATTCCATTGTTATATTAATATATTAAAAATAATATTATAAGTTCCAAGATTGACCGATTAACTAACCCTTTAAAGTAAACATTTATCACAACATTTGTAGATTTAATTAATTAATTTCTGTAGGGAAAATGTGCTCATTAACATAGCCTTGGCACGCAGAAATTTATTGTTAATTTATTTAATTGATGCCATTAAATTAACTTGGAAATGATTTGATTGATTACTTAGAATTTCAAAAACAAATTTCTACTATAATTATGAAGACCTCGTTTGTTTAATTTAATGCAAGTATCTTTCAAAATACTTGTCATGGGTCCACTTTCTTTGAAAAGTCCAATTGATGAGATTTTTTCATTAAAGTATGGCAAGCACATACAATTCTCTTTACCCTTTTAAAAGTTGTTCAGTACTTTAAAACAATTGGGTAGAACAGTACCAAGCAATAATTAATGGTACATTCTAGAATTAATGTCTCTTGGTTAACCATCATAACACTATATGTTCTAATAAGATTGACAATGCATATAAATTACCTGTTGAGTTCAATGATCAGGATTCACGGAAGTACCAAACAGTTACTGTTATGAACACGTTAGAAAAAATGTAGGTGAATCTAACTGTTGATTTTAACATAACTATTATGCTCCTTAATGTTTAGTTGCTTCATTGATGCTTAGAAAAAAGAAAGTTCCGAACATAATAATGCAAAGAAACATTTGTTGAGTTCAATGATCAGGATTCACGAAAGTACCACACAATTACTGTTATGAACAGATTAAAAAAAATGGAGGTGAATATAACTGTTGATTTTAACATAACTATTTTGCTCCTTAATGTTTAGTTGCTTCATCGATGCTTAGAACAAACTAATGCAAAGAAACACTTGCTTTATGTTCTTTTTGCTACAGTTTTAGGAATATTGGTGTTCTCTGGTGTGCTGTTGTTGCCTTCTCTGCTTCCAATAGCAGGAACTGATGATGCCTTGAAATTATCAAATAGGAACAACAAAACAGCTAGCAATTATTCTGAATTAGAGACAGTCGCTATGGGCAATGTTCAGGTAATTTATTTTGTCCTCTGGAATTCATTATGATAAAGATAAATTGTATACAAGTCTTAGAAAAACTCATAATTAATGTCGAGCTTAAGCTCAGAAATTCTTGGCGAGCTTAAACTCCTACTAGCTTTACTTTTTTAATTTGTTTTGTACATGGTCAAGCGGTTGAAAATTTGTTGAAAAATGAATACACCAAATTAATTCATTTTTATAAACCTCTTGATCATATACAAATCAGACTAAAAAAAATTAAATATAACAAATGTAGATCAGTATTTTGAATTAATCATTTGAGCCAATCTAATGGTCTTTTGGAAGTTAGATCACGGACCTTGGTGGACTTCAGTTTTTTTCACACTAACTCATATGATGTATATCTCTGCAACTATCATCTCATATCACAGTAAGCATTTGCACCACTGGAATTTTGACAATCAGTTAATTTGATTGCGTAATTACTTTTTTTTCTGAGTGGTTTTCAGCGGAAAAGTAAAAGATTATGGGCATTTATGTTAGGCGTGTATTGGGTCTCAATTGTCACATACTACATCCTTTGGAAATCATACAAGCACGTGTCTAATCTGAGGGCTACTGCAAAATCAAGCGCTGAACCAAGACCCGAAGATTTTACCATACTGGTCAGAGATGTACCATCTCGCCCTTCTGACCAATCAATAAAGGACAGAGTGGACTCGTACTTCCGGCGCCTTCATCCCGACACCTTTTACCGATCGATGGTCGTCACTGACCAAAAAAAGGTACTTGTTTCCTCACTTACTAAATTGTACCATTATGGCACCGTTATGGAATTACTAGTCTTTTATCAACAATAGCAGGTCAGATTTTCGTTACTGATTCATTTTAGCTGGTACCTTACCTGCATGTATCACAGAATATACTGGTCCAGTTTGGTTGACTGATTAATATATTCGAGGAAGAACTACAAAAAGAAGGCTAAAAAAAGATCAGAGAATCAGTTGCCTAATTATATCTCTCCCTCTCTTTATAATCAGGCAAACAAAATATACAACAGCCTTGAAGGCTACAAAAAGAAGTTGGCACACGCAGAGGCTGTCTTTGCTGAATCCAAAGCCGCCGGCAAACCCGAAGGTGCCCGGCCTACAATGCGAACTGGGTTCCTTGGGCTTGTGGGATCAAAGGTTGACACGATTAACCACTGCAATGAGAAGATCAAAGAACTTGTCCCAAAGCTTGATGCCGAACAAAAGATCTCTTTACAGGACAAACAGCAGCGAGCTGCATTAATCTTCTTCAACAGCCGTGTTGCTGCCGCTACTGCTGCTCAGACCATCCATGCTCAGATGATTGACACGTGGACGGTCTTAGAAGCCCCTGATCCACGGGCTGTGATCTGGCCTAACCTCTCCATGCGGGTTTATATGCGCAAGATCAGACAGGCGATTGTGTACACTGTCGTTTTTCTAACTGTTGTCTTCTACATGATCCCAATTGCCTTCATATCAGCTTTTACAACCCTGCCCCAATTAGTGAAGCTGGCACCATTTTTGAAGAAAGTTGTTGAGCAGCCTGAGATAAGGACAATCTTGCAAGCATATTTGCCCCAGATCATTCTTATTGTCTTTTTGGCACTACTGCCAGCTTTGCTTATGTTCTTGTCCAAGTCAGAAGGGATAGCATCGGAGTCCCATGCTATGCGGGCTGCGGCTGGGAAGTATTTCTACTTCATTGTTTTCAATGTTTTTATTGGGGTAACAATTGGTGGGACACTTTGGGGTCAGATAAAGAGTATCCTAAATCACCCTAAGAATATTGTTAGCTTGCTTGCTAATAGCCTTCCAGGAAATGCCACCTTCTTTCTCACCTTCGTTGCTCTCAAGTAATTTTCTTTATAATTTCTATTCTTGTTTTGGCCTCTCCCTGCTTTGTTTCCTGTAAAATATCAACAGTTCTTTTGGGCAGTAAAGAAACATCTTGGCCTAAAGAAGCTTGTATATATTGGTGCATCTGGGTGTGATAGCTGCTTTTTGTTCTTTTGACAGATTCTTTGTGGGCTATGGACTTGAACTATCCCGCTTGGTGCCCTTGATTATATTTCGCCTGAAGAAGAGGTTCCTCTGCAAGACCGAAGAGGAGATAAAGGAAGCGTGGGCCCCAGGAGATATTCGGTTTGCAACTAGAGTTCCCAATGATATGCTTATCGTAACAATTGTGCTATGCTACTCTGTGATTGCGCCCCTTATCATCCCCTTTGGTGCCATCTATTTCGGCCTTGGTTGGCTTGTTGCAAAAAACCAGGTAAGATAATGCATGATCTGTTAATATACAATGTGCAATTTACCCCAAGTGAACCCAATTATACCCCAAGCAGACTTCTATTGTTCCTGGTTTAGACTAAAATGGCCTCAATAAACTCTCAGTTCTGTCTGTAATATAGATTCAAGAAGCTCTTCTTCTACTGATTTGCTAATCAAATGAGCAGAATGTCATCAAAAAGAAAAATAAAAAAGAACAGAAGAATTTGCGCTTCAAGAAAGCAATCTGAATTTAGCTCTTACCTCTCAATCAAGCACCAAAATCTTGTGCCCTAGTATACAATCACACATAACACCTAAAGCAAATTAATAGCTAAATTGACTTCCGTTGGTAAGTCGGGACTTTCATTCTCTCCCCACAGATGCTGAGAGTATACATCCCAAATTATGAGAGCAACGGCAGGATGTGGCCACACATGCACACCCGTATCATCGCAGCTTTGATCATCTACCAAATTACAATGTTTGGCTTCATGCTCCTTAAGGGGTTTTATTACGCACCTTTCCTGATTCTTCTGGTACCAATCAGCTTGATCTTTGCCTTCGTCACCAAGAACCGCTTCTACAAGTCATTTGCAGTGACTCCCCTTGAGGTGGCAGTAGCGGACCTCAAGGAAATGCCAAACATGGAGGCAATTTATGCAGCATACATTCCTAAATGCTTGAAACCTGAGAAGCTCGAGGATGTTGAGTTGTTCGAGGATGCACAATCACATGCCACATCTCGAGCCGCCACCTCCTTTTAAGGTAAGTTAATACCTGGTAAATGCTTAAAAGGAAAATTTACTGCCACATTCTTTGAAAAATGCAAAATTGTATTGTGAGCTATAGAGAATAGGGAAAAAAAATACTCTCCTCTTTACATTTGGTGTGATACTGTGTCATATGTTTTGTGGTTTTGCAAAGGTATGTTTGATGCCTCGCATTGCTAACTGTTATATGTTGATGTATTTATCAGATGTTACTTACTGTCTGTGTCATATCAACATCCTGATAGTGATTTGTGATGATTTGCACTTGATATTGGGAATTGGTGTACATATAGAAGTGAGTGTTCGTCTCCAAAGTTTGTGGTGTTTCTCAGTTCTGTCAGTTTGCCATATAGATAGATGATAGATAATCAAAAGTCTTGTGCGTTTACAAATTAGTCATGTTCGTGTGCACTGGTTTGTACCTTATTTCTTAATTAGGTTGTTTATTTGCTAATATATTTTTTGTTTTCATGCTAGATATTAAATTGTTAGCTTCCGATTAAATTAAGTTTGAAGGTGCATTGTCTTTTTTTTGCTCATCATTCATTTTTTCCCTTAAATCTGGGTATATATCTTCCCACTTCCTGGGTTCATACATGATAGGGGGAATTTCATGTATACCCCTCAAAAACTTCGAAATTACATATTTCCTCCTCAAAACTTCATAATATCATATTTATCCTTCTAAATTTCAAAAACTCACAAATGTACCTATTGTATTGTCTTTTCTATTAAAACTCAATTCTAAATTTATAAAATGCCCATTATACCATTCATTCATAACATGTCAACCAATTCTTGATTATTATTGTATATTACCCTTCTATTGAGGAGAGTATTATCAAGCAAGGATATTGGAAGTTTTGTTGGTCCCTCTTTTGTGAAGCGATCTCTCTGGGATTTGTTGTGTTTCTTTTGCCCCTGGTGCCTTCTGTTTTATCTCTTCTTGAGCGACTCATTTGTGTACCTATTAGTACGGCATCTTTTGTGGTACCAGTTAAAGCTCCTAGTACTATTCCTTTGCTGGTTGGGCCTGTACCTCATGTCAGACCACGCCCCTGTAACTCGAGTCTTCTTGGCTCAGTCCGGGGTGTCGTTAGAAGCTGCATCTATCCAACTATCTCATCGAGGAGATCTTTCGGTGTCTTGGTTACGCCTCAACAACTGTTATTTTGGCCGTCAACCTAAATCATGAAAATCACTTGTTGGTTTTGGGCATATTTCTCAATGGGTCGTGTGCTGCTCCAAAATCAGGGAATTCAAATGTGTAGCTAGGCAGCAGAAAGAAACACCACAGCTTACTTGCAGTTCTAAAACTCATAAACTAAATGACGACATAAAGATATGGCACATTACACAAGAATGTTATTTAATATGAAAATAGACACATTACACAATGAGTGCAGATGTAAATCAACTAATAAGAATGTTTTACCAATTTCAAATTATTTATGTTCCATACGACTCCCTTTTTAATATAAAAAAAATCTGATATTTTTTTAGAATTCAGATTTTAGAAAATAGAAAGGATAAAATCCCATTATTTTGTAATATATGGGATTATACCTTCTTTTTGTGCCATTACACAACATAAGAAATTGACTAGCCAGAAAAATGTTTTGGCAATCTAAACCTACATATGAACAATAAGAAACTTCCAAAGAAAACTAATTATAAGAATACCAAATTAAGCAGTTCGTACATGCTTTGAGGCATGGTTTTCTCTTGCAGATTCCATCTCCTTAGCAAGTAACTTGCAGTGCAATAGGAAAGTATGACTCTTAGTGTTTTTTATAATTTTGCAAATATGATAACGTGTAACTTTGAAAAGTAAAAGGAGGCCAACAATGTAAGGATTTCAGCACCATAGCTGTAAAGAAATGATATGGTCAATTCATTACCGAATTGGTACCTTCTTTCTTTTCTTACTGGCATCCAAAACAAACTCTTTTTTTTTTTGACAAAGAAAAAAAGGGTCAAGCCCTTATTCCATTAATCATTTTGTGGTTACAGAAGTTTTGTAACAAGATAAAAGAAAGCAATTCTGCTCAATACATTTGAGCATAAGAATTAAAAAAAGATAAAAATAAAAATGAAAAGTAAAATAAAAAGGAAATAAAAAGGAAATAATATCGAAATAGGAATCAGAAAACAGAAAATTTAAAACATCAGTTTGTTGCTGTGATCTTCTTCTCTTCTTAAGCGCCTGTTATCGTACTGTATCTCCATTGCTCTTGTACTTGTTCAGCAAGCTGAAGCAAGTTACAATGTTCTTCTCTAAAGGTTCTAGTGCAGCGTTCTCTCCATATAACAAATTGAGTGATTAACAAGATAGATCGCTCTTTTCTGCTGAATTGGAACTTCTTTAGACTTGCTATAGTGTTTTTGTCTACATGAGAGAAGCCTCCCGGTATTTGAACTCCCATTTTGAGTTCGATCAATCTATACAATAGCTTGGCTTGTATGCAATCATTAAACAAGTGCTTCACCGATTCTGACTGCATCTTGCACATAATGCATCTGTTTGTGAGGCTCCATCCACGCCTGTTTAAGTTGTCCACCGTCAGGATTTTGTTGAAAGAAATCAGCCATGCAAAAACCTTGAATCTCGGGGGCACTCTCAATTTCCAAATCCTGCAGATTGTGTTTTTTATTCTTGGTCTATCCATGTATGATTGGTAAGCCGATTTTACAGTAAAGGTCCCTGATGAGTTCCATTTCCACGTTATTCCTTCTTGAGCCTGAGATAGCTGCATATCGCATGCTGCCAATTGTTCCTCCAAGCTTGCCAGCTCAGTTGCCGCGTCTTCTGATAGGTTATGCCGGAAACGTTCCAGCAATGGAATCGAGTTTAGAACTTCCTGCAGGGATGCTTCATTATCCAATGCATATGTGTACAAGTTTGGATAACTAAAACACAGCAGCCCTATCCCCCAGTTATCCTTCCAGAACCTTATGTTAGTGCCATCTCCAGGAGTTCTTATGACCGATATGCTGAACATCGGGTACAAATCCTTTAAAGTTTTGTTGAACAGATAAGAACTTGGATAAAAGCTTTCCAATTCATTCGTGATTTTGAATATCGTCTTCCATAATCTCTGCTTGGGTTCAATCCATTGCCATAACCATTTCATAAGTAGTGCTCTATTAAATACCCCAAGGTCCATAATGCCCAGCCCTCCCATTTTTTTCGGTTTGCAAACTAATTCCCAATTTGCCAAGTTTAATTTCTTTGTATTGAGGCCTGCTCCATGCCACAGAAAGCGTCTTCTTATCTTGTCTATTTCTAACAAAACCCATTTTGGTAGTAAGAAAACCGTCATGTAGTACACCGGTAGAGAAGATAGAACATTGTTGAGAAGCACCAATCTTCCAGCGATAGATAGTTGCTTTGCTGACCAACCCGCTAGTCTTTTCTGAAACCTCTGAAGCAATGGCTGAAATGCTTGCTTGTTGAGATTTTTATATGATAATGGAAGACCCAGGTATGTGAAAGGAAAGGTACCAAGTCGACATCCCATCATTTGTGCCAGAGGTGGTCCATTTGTATCCGCATCATGAGTTAACAGAAGCTCTGACTTGTGCAAGTTTACCTGTAGGCCCGAGATATTCTTGAATGCTGTGAAAACAATGGCTAGCATCTGTAGTTGTTGGGTTTCCGGCTTAACGAAGAAAAGAGCATCATCCGCATAAAGTAAACAAGGTTTCATTCCATGATACGGCAATCTTATTGCCCCATTATTTGTCAACTTTGTGAACCATCTTGTGATGAAGTCCATTGAGATGATAAATAAGAATGGTGACAGCGGGTCTCCTTGACGAACCCCTCTTTTGAGAATGATCTTCTTTCCAAGCAATCCGTTGATAATTACTTGTGATGTTCCTTGCAAAACAGCCTCCTTTATTATTATTTGCCATTTCTGTGGGAAACCCAAATTAAGCATCACTTGTTGCACAAAATTCCAGCTTATTGTGTCAAATGCCTTCTGTATGTCCGCTTTAAAAATTGCAAGAGGGATGTTGGAGTCTTTGCAATGATGCAAAGCTTGTTGTGCATATACGAATCCTTCCGTTATCTGTCGACCTTTTATGAAATCGGTTTGCGCTATATCCACCAATTTGTGTATATGTCGTTGAACTCTGTTTGCAAGAATTTTGGAGAAAGTTTTCTGAATAGCATGAACAAGGCTGATAGGCCGAAACTCTTCTGGTCTTCTTGCATTTTCCTTTTTTGGCACGAGAACTATGTAAGATGTGTTTAGTGGTTCAAGAGATACACCTTGTTGAATAATCATTTTGAAGACTCCGTGTATATCTTCTAATAGCACCTCACCAAATTTCTTAAAGAATTCTCCTGTGAAGCCGTCTGGCCCCGGGCTTTTGTTTGATGGCCACTGGTTCAAAACCTCCATGATTTCTTGCCTAGATATCTCCTCTACTAGCTGCTGCAAATTGGCCTTGTTCGGGTATAGGTTTGACCAACAGATTTGTGGAGCCGGGGTTGAGTCAGCACCCATTAATCTGATAAAATGCTGGAAGAATGCTTGTGATTTCGCCCTCTGATCTATGTATTGGTCACCATTGTATTCGATTTGGGTTATTGTGTTGTTCCTCTTTGAGTTGGACGCAAAAGAATGAAAGAATCTTGTTCCTTTATCTCCATTTAATTCCCATTTTGTTTTCGCTCGTTGCCTCCATAAGTCTTCTTCATACACCGCCAAGTCCGTATATCTTTTTTTAATCCGAGCTGTGAGTAATTTTTCCAAACTTGTTGCTGCTCTTACCTCCCTTACACCATCCATCCAGCCAAGAAAATTTCTGCATGCTTTTATTTGAGCCTTGAGTTTTCCTGTTTTTCCATTGAACCATTCCTTTATGTTATACTGCAGTTTTTTCAACTTCATGTCCAATTGAATTGGATTTGTAGCCGTTGGTGCTGACCTCCAAGATTCTTTTACAATCCCTTCTAACTCATCAAATCTTAGCCAAACATTCTCAAATCTAAAAAAATTTGTTTTCCTGAAATCTGTCTTTGCCGTGTAGAGAACCGGACAATGGTCAGAGGAAGTGTTTGGCAGGGCTTTCTGCATTGAATTTGGGTATAGATTGTTCCATTCTGTTGAGACTAGAAAACGATCTAGTCTAGCCATGATTTGACGGTCTTGGCCATTTGACCAAGTAAATTGACGACCCTGAAGCGTGGTGTTCAACAACCCCAGCGAAGAGATTAAATTTGAAAATTGCGAAGATAACCTCCAACCTGAGTTGCTTGCTTGGTTTCTGTCCTGATCCTCTAATGTCATGTTAAAATCTCCACACAGTACCCACGGAGTGTTGTCTATTGGTTTCCTCTGAGTTAATTCCCTCAAGAAAGGTTGTCGGTTGCTGCCCGTTGATGGCCCGTAAACTCCAGTTAACCAAAATATTCGTGTGTCATTGTTCATCTGCAGCAGCACTGAAACTGAATATCGGCCTATTTCTGTTTGTATTATTGAGAAATTTCTGGAGTTAGTTGCTAAAATGATTCCTCCTCTTGTGCCAATTGACTCCAAAACCCGATAATTGTCAAGTCTGCATCCACATATTTCTCTTACAATCTGATCTGAAACTGTGCTTAATTTTGTTTCTTGGAGAATCACCACATCCGGTTTTTCCAACAATATTGTCTGCCGGACTGCCAAGCGCTTGTTACGTTCATTGAGGCCACGTACATTCCAACTCAAAAAATTAAACTTTTGTGTGTAATTCATGGAAAGAGATGACATCTTCTAAAAACACTACTCTTCTCATTAAAACTTCAGTCACTGCCAAAATATTGCAACTCTGATACCACAACACTTGACTCTTTAGACTATAGATAACAGAGACTTTAAACCTAAGACTTTCCAGCATCCCTAAACATTGGGAGCAGTCACTTGAAATTTTAAAAAACCTAAACATTGATACTGATAACAACTTTGCTTTCTGTTAAAACCTAGTGGTACCCTTTCCACATTTTCTTTCAAGTACCTTGCTGCTCATCATCTTTGAGGGCCTTCTCTATCTCCTTTTCCAAATCAATGTCCATGTCAACTCCAGCCATAAGCATTATAGCATCCGCCTGGGTCGCGCTCAGTTTGTCAAATGTCTTCAAATATTCCTCATTTTCAAAAGTCTTAGCCCTTGACTTCCTCTTCTTGCTTTGTTTCTGAACCGATCCTTCTTCAGCATATCCTTGCGCAATTTGTGCCTTCTGGATGGAAGATATGTAGACTCCCTTGTTTTTGGAAGCAAGTCTTTTAGATCTTTTCAGTTGCTTGTGATCGGACTGACCTTCTTCGAATCCCGACGGTGGTCCTTGTGTTGCGTTCCTTTCTTCATTTGCTATGTTGACGAGAGATACATCACTGGTTTGCCAAACTACACCTTCCTGTTCTGCCCTGGCCGAAGTGAACTGCAAGAGGTCATTGTGTTGCAATTGAGTTGTTGATATAATCCCTCCTTCATTTCCATTTCCAGTCATCTGATTTGCAGCTGCTGAATTCTCTGAGTTCGGGTCAGCCTGATTAGCAGTTGCTGAATTCTCTGAGTTCGGGTCAGCCTGATTAGCAGTTGCTGAATTTTCTGAGTTTGGGTTTGGGAGGTTTATTTCAGCCTGATTAGCAGCTGCTGAATTTTCTGAGTTCTGGTTTGGAAGGTTTATTTCAGCCTGACTTTGCTGCTTCTTTGGGCTGGTGATATATGATAGCCATTCCTCCTCAACAGCCTCACTATTGGGAATCTGTTGCTCCTCTCGGCCTGCTGTGGTGCCTTTGGGTGTGCTTAAAGAATCGGGTTGGATCTGGTTGATAGTCTCGGCCTGCTGTGGTGCCATAAAATCTGTTGGGTCTGTTTGAGAATGAAGCCTTCCTTCCACAATATTTGCTGGGTCTGCTTGAGAGTTTGCTAAAGAATCGGGCCCTCTTTCCACTACTTCCTCTATTGGGTCTGTTTGAGAACAGAAGCCCAGTAGACCATCTGGAGGCCCATCCTGCCTTTGAATTTGTATAGAGTCGGTCCTTTCTTCAACCCCTTGATTTTGTGCATTGTAGAACCTCACTGCTGACCAGGAGAAGTGTGCCAACTCACCAGAATTTTCTGGACCAGGAGTTAATATTGGTTGCTGATTTCTAGCTTGACTGTTGATCCTCTCTTGGTTTGAAAACATGGCATTAATGATCACTGTTCCCATAACAAAGATTAAGAGAGGGTTCATTGGTACTTGCCCAGTGTTTGAACTACCTTTGACCAGATTTGTGCCTCCATTTGGCACTGAATTTGTCCTCTCCAGTTGGCTGTCCAAGCCTCTAATTTCCACTGGACGCCTCCTGTTTTGATAGCTTGACGGTGCAGCCCCAAAACGCCCTCCTTGGCCGAATCTATGGTTGGTGTAGGGTGCATGACGGCGGTTGACACGACGGTTGTCAGAATTGTTGCCACGAGAGCCCGAAGAAGGCGGCGGTGGTGGAGGCGGAGGCGGGTTCCCCATATTTGGAGGAGGTGGTGGGGGAGGTGGTATGTTGCCGCTTCGGAGAATGAAACCTTCTATTTCCACTTGAACAATGGTGAGTTCGGATCGTCGGTTAAAAGGATGTTACTTGGTATGTTCTGTGGGTTATGACAAGCAACTAGAATGCGAAGCACTCCATGGTTTAGGGTTTAGGGTTTAGGGTTTAGGGTTTAGGGTTTAGGGTTTTAGGGTTTTAGGGTTATATGGTTATAGGGTTTAGTGTTTTAGGGTTTAGGGTTTAGGGTTTAGGGTTTAGGGTTATAGAGTCCCGTCTGGCCCATGTGACTGCTTTTTCTTGAAAGACGAACTCCTCGTGTTTAGGGTTTAGGGTTTAGGGTTTAGGGTTTAGGGACTCTCCAAAATGGGTTCCGGATATCCGCTCCGTTTAGACAACCTTGACCGAATATGTATCTGCATCTGGATACTGTACTAATTATCCAATCCAAAACAAACTCTTGGGCTGTGAATTTTTTATTAGAAGGATTCAATTTCAACGGCTTCTATATTCACTAGAGGTGTACCTCGCTTTGCTTCGGCGGATGCTTGTTGAGATAGAGGGAAAATAACATCAAAAGTTTACATAGAAAAATTATATAGAACGAAAAAATAATATACTACAGAGGTAGAAGAAAAACTTGTACTGATTTAGCTTCATATCTATAAATAAGAGAAGTTTTTTTTTTTTTTTCAAAAAAGGCTATAAGCCGGTTTCATATACGAAACTGTTAAGTTACAGCTAGTAGGTTCAGTAAATCAGTACATCGTAACAGATGGTATCCATAATTTCTTGCTAAAGCAACAAAGACTTAGCTTTGCTTGGAGCAAGATCAAAAGATATGTACACACAGGCAACCTAAAGACAGATATATGAAAGATATAACAAAGTTCAAAGGTTCCAAATTAGACAACTAATATATGTAAGGCACACACTCCATAAGAAGGAGGTGACAAAAAGAGGCAGTTCTTCATTCTTCATGATCATCATTGTCAGTTACCCACTCCAGCATTAGAATGTCATCTGGACTGACCACCTGTAAATGAATAGCATCCAGATCCTGTAGCAGCCAAGCCTGAGCTGCTTCCTTTACTGCAACACTGATGGCACTAACAATGTAATTCTAAGAAATGTTCCTAGAAGAGTAAATGATTGAATTATTAAAACAAAAATCGTTTCTATGTTTCCATATACTTTAAATATTGGTACTAACAACCACCAAAAAAGCAGTTTTCTGTATTTTCTGGAGAGTGAGTGTATTTGGTTGTCTTGCCTTCTTTTTTCTTCCAAATAGTTGTTGTTTATTTATGTAACAGGATAACAGGTTATAAAAAATTTACACAAATGGGATGGTTATAAAAATTCTATGCAAAGCTAATTCTAACCAAGTTCTTCAACTGGAGGAAAAAAAGAAGGCAAAAAGAAGGCAAGACAAGTAGTTCTCTTCTAGATAAAAAAAATATGTGGTGACCAGATTAGAGAAAATTACATAATAGAGATGTCTTTACATTAGAAGGAATTAAAAGCAACAATATTGATAGATGTTCAGGTAAATGTTCTATAAAATAAAGCTATAATAATATACACGAAACTATTAAAAGATTAAAACAACCAAATATATGAGCCACCATATCTTCTTGACATCAATTTTTTGAAACAATTAAAAGATTGAAAACAAAATCTAATTTGTATTCCTATTCCTCACATCATTGCCATAATTTCTTAGAAATATAACACAAAAGATTAAGATGCTTTTGTAGCCTAAATAAATTATCATAGTTTATGTGAAATGATTGACAAAATAGCAATATAAGAGATCATTTATTTCTAAATTGGAGTTGTACCTTGCTTGCTTGAGTAGAAGCAGACCTGATAGGTCCATGGCCAATGACCCTCACTGAACTTGAACTCGGCTCACAAGTGACTTGGGATTCGGACCCCGCCAAGGGCCAACCCGAGGTAGAATAGAATAGGGCACTTAACAAGCTGGTCGTGGCCCAAAAGCAACTCGGGACCCGGACCCCTTCCCGGGCCAGCCCGAGACCGAAAGCGATAAGGCCCGTAGCCTGGCAACAAACGTGTCCAACGAGGCCCAGTCGGGTCGTACGTGACAAGCCCAAAAAGCGACTCGGGACCCGGACCCCCTCTTGGGGCCATCTTGAGACCAAACAAAGCAAGGCCCGCAGTCCAGTTGCTGAACGGCCTGACGAAGACCGAACCGGGCCTCGCCCAATCAACCCGAAGCAATCTGGCCTGGTGAAGTCGAGTTGGGCCTCATTTGCCCAGTCCAACCTCAGCTTCCCGTCACCACCGCTTATGCGGGGGTCACCGCTTCTATGCGAACTCCCCTAACTGTTCTGACAACGCGTATTAACGGTTAGGGGTGACCTATTTAAGGCAAAGCGTTTCTTGAAATACGGGTCGTAATTTCCCTAAGACAAGGTATTATAGAGGATATAGCACTAATACCTTTAAACCTTCCCCCTTCTCTTAGTCTCGGCCCGTCGATCTGAGACGGGACGAGCCCAATTTCTTAACTCTTTTCTCATACGGCCTACTCATCCAGGATAGGACGTATCACAGACCGCTTCTTATAATTCTATTCTCTATTTTTGCACTGGTTCTTGAAACAATTCTAGTGCGTAAATCAGATTTATCCTCATGTTATTGCATGGATGATATGGTAGTTAACTGATAATGTTTTAAAAAAGTAAAAAAAGAAGAAGAGGAAAACATGATATTGCTAGATCCCTTCACCTTTTAATCTTCATCTTTGCAGTCCAAGTCTTCTTTGGTTGCTCCTCTCAATTTTGTCTTTTTTCATCTATTATCCCCTAAAATAAAAGGTAATATGCGAATTAGTTACTGTTATGACTAACTGGTGAAGATGTGATCCAAATCCAGATTAATGATCTAATTACACATTTGGAACCGACATTGCATCACTGAGACAAATTACAAGTTTAATAGGAAATAAGGCCCGGTACGAACTGTCAAAGCAAAGCTTCTTATTATATTTCAATTACATGCTTCAACTCTAAGTTAGGCATACTTATTGATCAAACTAACACAACCTCTCTTATTGAAGTTCTTTGTGTGAAATCTTGCATTTGTAATTAATCAATGAAACAATAAATTGCAGATTAAATGTCAACTTATAAAGAATCTGAATATAAACAAATAACTCCTAACTGAATGCTACATATAAGATATTAGAATAAGACTTTCAAATCAATTGCGTCCCTAAGCTAGCTGCTTATCATACTGCAGTAAAACACACAACACAATGGCAACACACTCACTCCAGTTTCATTTTATTTTCTAGAAATTATTTTTTCCAACCAAAAACCTTCAGCGCTATACAGAGAAAAAGCTCTCAGGCGTTCACTTAACTAAATCGAGTTATCTAATTCTCCCTGAAAAGATGTAACTTTTAATCTCAGCTGTCAGTATTAATATAACATAAAAAATCTGACAGGCTTGAACTATCTTTCAGCAAAATTTATTTCATAAGGTCTTTAGCCCTTTCTCGTGCCTTGCTTTTCTTGCTGAATTTCTAATTTGAGTTGGTATATATGGGAGTAATTGTTCTCTTGCCTATACATATCTTTTACGGCTTGCCATAGCTCAAAAGCCGTGTCGGAGAGGAGAAAAAGTTCTAAAATTGATGGCTCCATGGAATTTGTGAGCCAAGTTACAATTTTGTTATTGTGAGTTCGCCATTTCTTTGCTGCTTTTTTTTTCTGGTTCGGTCAGCAAATTTGGATTTGCGGGTTCTGGCTTTTTGTTTTCTCCTGTGATGTATTCTTGCATCTCTCGACCGCTGAGCGCTCTCGATGCAGCCTTTGCCCATGTAAGATAATTCTTACCATTGAGCAAAGTATTGGTGAGCTTGGAGGAATTGGTAGCCTCGTGTTGCTCCTCTTGAGCCATCTTGCTCTTTGCTGATTTTTTTCAGTTATGGATTTTGTTGTGAATACCAGTTCACTGGTATTGAATGTTGTTTTTTTCGCGGTCACAGAACTTGTCGCTCTGATACCATGTTATTTTTGAGAGATGCAAAGCTGAGGAGAAACATGAATTTTTTTGTATTCTAAAACTTGTGTTTTTTACAGTGGAGATTTCTATCTATATATTACAATCTTGTTCCAACGGTTAGAAGTATTGTACCGTTGGTATCTATTCTAATTAATATCTTGTACAGCTGTATCTATGTACCTATTTACACTTTTGCACATATACCCTTGATCTATGATGAAATTATATTCTGAGATCATTCTTCAACGTAACTATCTGACCATCTCTAGACGGAGAAGGTATATCTTCAGGCACTCTATTTGGCATCACCCACCTCCCATAAGAATTACACATTAATCCGCTGTTTGCTGTTTGGTGCCAACATGGTGGTATCCCGATTTCCTCCCGCAACATACCTGATGCCTTGTTTATCAATGCTACATCCCTTTTTGCCTCACATCTAAACCCTGATTTTGAGCTCATATACCCGTCCACTAGATGTAGATAAATTTCCAAGTTGTGGAATCCTGCAAAATCAATGCAGTTCTTCAAATAAGGAGATGTGCGTACATTGAGTCCGAGCTCTACACCGACATGTGTGTAAACCCATTCCAGCGTGCCAGTCACCTTCTCTACCATCTTAATCCCCTCGTTGAAGAGAATTCCTGGCATCTTAGGCACCACATCCTGTTTTATAACCATACGAAGAGCCTTTACCCCGAGCTCTTTCAGCCTATTGCCGAAGGCTTCATTACCGACCCTTGGTGCACCGAAGGATATTACACTAACCGGTACGCTAGGCAATGCTGATGCTGCTTCATAGGCATTTAGTAATGCAAGGGCCCCACCAAGACTGTGACCTGTGATGGTTATGCTCACCTTCTCTCCTTTTTCTTGGTAGAATCTGACCAGACGCTTAATCTCGCTCATGACTTGCTCTGATGCGCTTAACTTGTTGTACCTAGTTGTCTCACCTTTTGAAGTGTACAAGGAATGGAAACCATGCTCGACTTTTATGTCGGAGTCATCGTTTGATTCAATTGACTCAAGTTTACCTTGGATGTCCTCCAACCATTCTGCGGGCCTAACAGTGCCACGCCAAGCAACCACTATGTCACGGCAACCAATACGGCACGACTCCTCATCTCCACTGACTGCTACATAACCCACCCAATTGGAATCTCTACTCCATGCCTCGGCATGAAGAGAGCGTTCAAGCCATCTAGGTAGATCCACATGAGACATTGCGTATAGATATTTTGTTACATCATAGCCATGCCTTAATAGCCCTATCTTTTCAAAAAGGCGATGACGGCCATACTGGCAGCTGCCACCATATTGGGAGAACGGGTTCGAATCAAAGGCATCGTAGGTTGATTGTGAAAATTCACCATACTTAAGGATCTCCCTGCGCAGCCATGGGTGGAGAGGGGAGAGGAGGTGAGACCAATCAGCAGACCCGTGTATCTCGGTACACAGGGAGGAGACATCTTCCTTTGGAGAATATGTCGGGGTGCGACGATCAAAGTTTTCTAGGGTTAAAGTGGGGTTGTTATTAACGCTGGCAGTGGTGGTTTCAGAATTTGTATGGTGTTTTGTGTTGAGGTGCAAAAGATTGGAGAGAGTGGCAGGAATGTTTATTGCCGAGCTCGATCGGTTGTGCGATTTTATTGCCGGCTCTTCAACAGTTGCTGTGATGCGGTATGTAGCTCGAGGAGCAAGCCGGGAGTGGGCAGCCGCTGGGAGATGGTGATGGTTGATTGTTGAATAAGATGACAATGCCATTTCTGCAGATTTTATTTCCATAAGAGAGGTCAGAAAGTGTTAATTGTCTTTCTTTGTTGTTGTTAATTGAATGGTTGTTTGAGTGGTTGTATTGAGGGGAAAAGACGGAGAAGGGTTTGGTTTATATAAAGAGAGCTCCTTTCCTACTTGCATAGTTGCATTTATTTATTCAATTTCGAATGGCAAGAGCGCTTTCCTAGTTCCTACTTAATTACATTTATTTATTCATTATCCAATGGCATCGTCTGTTGACTGAGATGCTATTCACATTTCATAAAGTCAGTCGCACGGAAGAAGATTAGAGAGGATAGAATTCAAAAAGCTTGTTGAATGATTCAATCAACAGCTAAACCCCAAATTATAAGTGACGAAATTTAGTGGCAAAATATGTGGTAGTCCCCTGGATCGAGTCCCAAGTTGGCACCAACTGGATATGTGGTCCATATAAAAGCAATCAAGTGAAACTTATTTCGGCTGCAAGAATTTCTACAACAAACTGCAATTTTTTGTTACTTTGAATATACCATTTTCACATATTTACTTACTTTCGTATATATATTTTTTATGTAATTATAAGACGCCTTTTTGTTACTTTGAAGATACCTGCTTTAAGACTTGAGAAACTGGAAACTGGGTCAATGACTTGCTCCATGGAGACTTTTAAAGAAATCGCTACAGAAGACTCTTTAAGTGCATAATTGATGACTTGCTGGATTGTATTTAATTTGGTGAGATTACACTGTTCCTTTGTTTAGTAGCGAAATTTCTAATTGCCCATATTCATTTGGTCCTGGTCCAACTCTCATGCTAAAACAACGACCGAGATTTTTTCCATAAAAAGTCAAAAGGATGTGGGATTAGAACCGGACTTTCAAAGTCAAACGACACGGTTTGGATCAAAAGAAGTAGAGCAGGTTGGGTCCAATGCCCATCGAACTCAAATTTGGGTCTGATGGGTTTCGAGACCGTCCGATCTGCTTTAAGATTCGTGTGCACGAATTTTAAAGCAGACGCAAAGTTGCGGTTGCGAATTTTAAAGCAAATCGGACGGTCATCGAACCCATCGAACTCACTTTGAGTCCGATGAGCATCGGACCCAAATTGACCTCCAAAAGAAGTGTCACAAGTACAAAGTACCTCAAAGTACAAATCGGAGATGTGATTACAGACGGGCGAAATTAGAAAATTTAGATTGAGCTGTTAGGATTTTATAAAGAGAACTGAATTATATAAATACTTCTAGAAATTATAAATAATAAAAATACGAATTTATATTTACAGGCCGCCCTTTTGACACTAATTAACCTAGATTCGACACTGATTACAGAAATTTAAATATCTTCCTTTTTAATTTGATCCTTCAGTACAACTAATCATACAAATTTTTTTTTGAAAAAACCGATAGTGGCTATCAGTTGTTAAACTAATCATACAAATTAAAACAACAAAATTATAACATGACTAGCTAAAGAAGACCAACAGTGAGAGTTGATGGTTAGTTCTACTATTAATTCTTGACATGCATGGCACATGATATGAGAACTGTAGTTTATTTATACAATTCTAATTATTATTTGCTAAAACTACAAGGGATAGAGTCACTTTGACAACTGTTTGGATTAAAATAATAATAATAATTTTTTTTTCAGAGAAGAGATCTAGAAGCTAATTAAAGCTAGCAGTGTTATGTTCTTCAAGCAGAAAAAAAAAAAAAGACAATGCACTGACCCACCAATTAGCAAATTTGGGAAGATGTAAACAGTTTGATTAAATCGGTTTTACCTACCCTCTTTTTATAAATATGTAATATATAATGGGTTGCTTGTAACTTGTAAGAACTGATCAAACTCTACGCATAGAAGAAAGCCTACGGGCAGTTTACCAAAAAATAACAAATAAAAAAAAGAAAAAACATTTATTTGAACAAAAGACATTTTTATAAATAGTAATACTTTTAGACTGGATTCTGATAATGTTATTTTGTGGTTGAAAATTAATGGGATATTTACTGTTATATTTTTATATAACTTCCAATTTTTTTGTCGGGTGGAGGGTTACAGGAATCAGTTTGGCCGTTAAAATTCTCAAAAGGAGAACTTGTATAAAAGAGGTTATATGAAATTCTATTTCTTCGTAATTAGTACTCATCTGTTTAAAATTTGGCCAGGCGTCAAAGTGATTTTTTTTTTTAAATTGTAGGTGTGAAGCATTCATTTTTGAGATAAAGATTTATGTATAATCATTCAATTCTTTTAAGATAAAGAAAAAAGAAATATTTTCATCTGTAAAAGTATCTATAAAAGATTAAAAAAAAAAGTATTTATAAAGGAAAAGATCAGCTTTTGATCAAGTGGCGAAGGACACGATGTGTGAGAGATCGAGATCGTATATTTAAAGCTCGAATGAGAATTCTATATGAACATTAAATAGAAGTTGGTAGGTTAAATTTTTACATTTCTATCTCAAAAAATAAATAAATATTCATAAGAGACTCGTCACGGATTTCAAATTAACTTACAATCTCTTACACAAAAAAGAGCTTTTAGGCATTTAATCAAAGACTTGATTCTCTCTGTCTTCTTAAGCAAATTAGAAGAAATGTATAGAAATGATGTGTTAATTAACGGTTGATGAGGATACAAGTCTCGGAAGGAAGCTGATGAAGATGAACACTTGCTGGACAGTACTTGGCGCCTCTCTCATGATGTTTAGTATGACAACGGAGTAGGTCCGATGCCCATCGAACGAGCATGATGACTGTCCGCTATAATTTAAGGTTTGTGTGCACGGAAATTGAAACATACACGCACGGATTTTAAAGCATTCTGCACGAATCTTAAAGAAAATCGACAGTGATTAAACCCATCGAACCAGAGTAGGTCCGATGCCCATCGGACCTACTCTCAAGTGGTTTAGTATTTGCTGTTTTTATATAGTACCTGTTTTGTATGTTGCGTTTTGTTCTGTTGCATTTTTTTAATACTTTGCTGAACTTGGTAATGAATTTTAGGGTTTGGCATTAGAGGTTTTGGGCCGAAATATTTATCCGTAGCATATGGCTCAAACTCAATTAAAAGAATACATACCAAAATGCATGAATTTTAAATATATGCGGCCCGTTGGTTATCTAGCGAGTCATTTACATACTCAATTCTTTTACAAAGTCTACAAATTAGCCCGCTGGATTATCCAACGGGTCCTGGACCCATTGAATTATTTAGTGGACCGGATGTATTTGAAATTCCTGAAAAAATGAGCATATCTTTTTAATTTTTTTAATTGAGTTCGAGCCATATGCTATAGATAAAAACTTCGGGGCTGCTATTTGTTTTTCAGAAAAAAAAGGTAGTATCAGAATTAAATCTTCTTAGAAAATGAACAGAAAACAAACAAAGAAATGAATAGCGTTAGTTTAGTTTATTTTGTTATTTAATCGAACTACAAAATTAATTTCTATGCCAAATTTTTATTTACTTGAAAAAGCGTCGTGGGCCTGTCCCTACAAACGTTAACTGAAAGTTAAAGGGTTGGAGGGTAGATTTCTTTAAAAGAGAGGTCGCAAGATCTAACAATTTATTTTTTCTTTATAAAAAAAAAATTAAAGATAGGCTAGAGAGGTGGGTCCGTGTCCTTCGTTTTTTCGTAGACTAAAATGAGCAGATACGCGTATTCAGATTGTGCGACTTACAATGAACATATTTCAATGTGAAAGAAACTTAGTTCTATTAAAATGTACAAGATATATACATCATTTTGATTAATTATATTTGGGTCCGGAACCTGTCCGAAGTCATTTGGATAGGATTCCTCTCCAAAGCGTCTCTCGGCCGCACGATTCAAATTAATCAAATCAATACTAACAGAGGTGTTTTTGAAGTTAGCCTTCTTTCCGTTAAGCAAAAAAAAAAAACACTAAATTATATTCCTTTCTTCTTCCTCTCCGTCAGAGTAAAAAAACACATGTTTAACACTCACCTCTCTCCAATTCTCCTATCTCTCGGTTGCACTCTTTAGGTATAGAGAAGAAGCATAGGAGTAGCCTTGGAGACACTTAATGGAGAGAAACGTAGCCTAAATTGTATTCCAAGCAGTTCTCCAGTGGTTCACGCAGTTCATCGAAAAGTTGTTGTGCATCTTCGTTTTTCTCCGCATAGTACTTCAATCTGGACTCCTCTTACTTCCCAGTTCACGCAATCACACCCTCACTACCAGCTAACCATCAGCATTGTACCCTATTACCCAGACAAAAGTGCAAAGGAAAGAGAGGAAAAACAAAGAGCTGCTGCATCTTTTCACCTGAGCAAAATCGTCTTTTTGCGAAATATCAAAGTAGGCGATATTGATCCGCTTCTCATTTTAAGAGTTTTTTTCTATCTAATTATTTTTTCTTTTGATCTAAACTTGTTTTAAGAGTTATCTCATAGAATCTGAACCCTGAAAAACCCAGCCTGTAAGAAGTTAATGCACTTTGGCCATAGATGTGTTTATTTATGTTTGTACTCACTTGTGAGTAGTCCCTCTAGTTGCTTTCAATGATTTAATTAGGCGATCGATTAGCCGGGTGAACATGGCAGCCTTTGGTAGGATTTTCAAAATAAATAAATAAATAAAGATTAGCCGAGTGAGGTGAGAGTTAAACATGTGCTTTTCAAGAGAGGAAGAAGGAAGAACTTTCATTTATTTTTATTTTGCTTAACGGAAAGAAGGCTAATGTCAAAAGCACCTCTGTTAGTTTTAATTTGATTAATTTGAATCGTGTGGCCTGAAGACGTTTTGGAGAGGAATCCTGTCCAAATGACTTCGGACAGGTTCCCGACCCATTATTTTTATGTATATTTTATGGATACTACCAAAATGTACTATAACAAGTTCAGTATATATAGTAGATGTTCCGAGTAACAAAAGAAACTCTGCATTGCTAAAATATACTAACAAAATTTTAGTTCTTCCTCTGAAAAAAAAGATTGCAAACAGTTTAAGCACTTTAAGGTATGGTGAGATGACAGACATAATATAAAAAGAGTCAATCTTCTCAAAAAGTACACAAGTGAAACAAAAATATATGAGATAATATAGATATTATGAATATAGCATATTTCACCAAGGAATTAATAACATGAGATTCAGAATTTAAATTAAACAATAACTATTAATTAATAGTGCAACAGCAAGAACTCTGATGATAACAAGCCCCACTACTAAGCTAAAAACAATAACAAAAGGTGCTCTTGTGCTATACTCTAAAAGCACAAGAAAAACAACGAGCCAGAATTAATGCCTCACCTATATGAAAACAACAAAAGCATCAAGATGCTGATAACTGAAATTGAGCAGGCAAACTTCACAGCATAGGATTTCCTTGATGACCTAATTAAGCATTGTAGTTGACAAGTGAGAAATTAAACAGTGGTTGAGTTGATAATTTGGGCACATCAAGAATCAATAAATTTAGATATTTTATTTGAAATTTCTACATTAACTCTAATGCTATAGTACATTCGTGTAGCATATGTAGTTCGAAGGTTGGCAAGAAGCTTTGTCTGTGGCTAAAATACTGTTGATGAATAGCGGTTTTAGATGGTTGTAAAAAGGTTGGAACTGGGGCTATTGAAAGCTTGCCAGTGGTTAAAATACTGTTAATGAACAGTGGCTTTAGCTGGTTGTAAAAAGATGGGAACAAAGGCTAGCAATTTGTAGGAATTGTAGGAATGGGTGATAAGGCAGATGAGATAATGTAATTTAAGTTCTGTTCAAACTGATAGCCACTATCAGGATTTAAAAAAAAAAAAAAAGAGTTGATAATTTGGGATGGATAGGGAGACCGACAAAGAAAAATCGTCAGGAAAAAATAAATAAAGGAAAACTCATTCGTTTATAAATTGAATTATTAAAAACAATAAAATCTCAAAGAAAAATAAACAGTAATAATATTACATTGACACAGAAACTCCTCGTCCTAAGCAAACACTTGCGAGTTCTGATTCTTCAACAAAAAACCCACAACGTAACAGTGAACTCATAATCCAGCAGGCACCCAACCTTGATAAGCTCCGCAACCGCAAGTGAAACCCCCAGATCGGCCCTCTCAAACAACAAACCTTTGGATATCTCGTCAGAGATGTAGGTTGCATACTTGATCCTTCCCTCCATTCCCTGCAACTGATCAACCCGCCGCATAAACAGCCTCGACTCATTCCTCTCCCAGCGAAACATGCGGGTCGTCTTGGCCTCCAATTGCCTACCTCCAGGAAGTGCTATCTTGTACTTCATATTCACTGGTTTGTCAGCCTCTATGATTGTGAGATTAATTAAGAAGGGACTCAACCATCTCATACCTCTTAGCAGCACAGATATCAAGACAAGGGTTTGACAGAAATACAAGAATTATTCTAAGTAGCCCTTCTTTTACCAAAATTAACACTTGTTCCAATGCAAGAATTATTCTAAGTAGCCTCTTAGCAGCACAGATATCAAGACAAGAGAAGTAATGGATGAAATTAAATAAAAATATTTACAAATCATGATTTAATTGATAATTGCCTGCTTGTCTCATACAATGCCTAGAAATAAATAGACAAGATCCATCATTGATTCTTTATAGTTTAGATATGTGGATCAAACTTGATGTAATTTGAAAACTTATTGATCAAAGTATAACAGTGTAATTTTATGAACACTTAATTCCTGACCAAACACATTAATCAAGTGTTCATAAAATTACATTGTTATGGAGATTTTGTTTCAATCTATAACAAAAATTTAATAAACTATTGTGTTCATTGCAAGATTCTTATAAATCTCATGCAGATCTAAAATGTCGATGCTCCGATCCTAAGACTCGTAATTTAATTGAGGGCATGTTGACTCGACACTAAAATTTATCATGAGAACAATTGCAGGAATATCAAAAACACAAAAAAAAGGCAATGCTAGAAAGTGCTCCTCTTATTTAAAAGAAAAAAAAATGAGTGAGGCTATGACGTATTATACTATGCATAACTTTTATTGCTATTATAGTTTTTATTTTCAACACGTTAATGCTCTATTCGATCCAGCTTTCTACAGAACTATGGTAAATATAAACCCTTATTTCTCTCTGGTTTTTTTTTTTGTTTGCCATGATATGAGAAGACTAAATTTTTTGAAGTAAACTAATAAAAGAGCAGTTTCGTGTGCAACCTGGTTTAGAGTGCGTATCCTCTGAGATATCTCATATTTTGCGTGACCGACGTGTCGCATGCCTATTCAGGGATAGGGCGGGAGGGGGGGACAGTATTATGCTTTGAGATTCGTGCAAAACATATTTGAATGGTTGAGATTTTCCAAAAAATCACGCAAAATATGAGATATCTCAGAGGATGCGAATTCTCTGATTTATAAGTTTATGTATTTGCAGGGCTCATCATCAAGCCGTGGATCACTTTAGAAACAAAAAAAAGAAGAAAGTGAGAGAAAATAGAGGCATGTTTTCCAGCGGAAACATATTTTTAAAGTTTTTCTCAAAAAAAAAAAAAATATATATATATATATATATATAAGGTAGCAAAATTTTTAAAGAATGAAGATAAAATTATAGTAAGACACTATATGAAAAGACACACACATAAATTTAGACGAGAATCATACAAATTCCAGTCTAGATATTTACAAAACTACAAAAATTATGTGATTTTGTCTGATTTTCACTGCTTCCACAATAAATTACAGTAATTGTTAGATAACCTAACAATACATGAATTTGTTATGACGAAAACATGTAATCGAAATGTTCTCAACATCTTCAAACACGACGTTTCAGATGCTATCCGTGTTCGTTGCGGATTTTAATTCCAGACGTTGTTAATACAACGGACACAAACAATATCTAAAACATTGTCTTTTATTAATTTTATTAATATATTTCAGTGTAGTGGGACCCAGGAAGAACGGAAATAAATCTGAGGATCGCAGATCCCTGCGATTCCAATCCCAACCGTTCACATGTTTTGAGATTTGTGCACAAAAACTGACTTCTTCAAAAATTTTGGAATTTTATCGTTTGAATGATTGGAATTAGAATCGCAGAATCCTGCGATCCCTCATAAGCAGATTCGCACCCAGGAAGAACAATCTGGTTCCTATCTGAGCTCCCTTGCAACTTTCCCATTGATTTATCAGACATTCATCAGATCGGTAGATCTGTCCGGTCGATTTCAAAATTTTCAAACCCATCTCGTCTGGCCGCCCATTCTTTCCTACCGTTACCCTTCTCTCTTTCTTCTCTCATCCCTCATGGTGAAAATCAGAACCTAGGTTCCAAATTAGGGTTTCGGAATTCACCCTTCTCGCAGTGTCGTACGAATCGAGAGAAATGTCGACGCTAGAGAAGCTCTTCATGCATGTCTTCGATCGAAAACAGTGGATCAGCAGGCAGCTGAGGCAGCAAGTCGATTCATACGAGGAGTCTCTCGCTTGTAACCTGGCCGCGAGTGGCCGCGAACTTCCGTCATGGCTGTTTCATGACGGAACGGAATCTAGATCTGACGCGCCCGTGCCCGTATACTCCAATCGCACAGGTTCATTTAGGATTTAATGAGTCACTAGTTTCTGTAATTTTTGGATTAAGTTTTGTTGCCTAAAACCCTAATTGAAAACTTAATTATGAGGTATTCGAGGGAAATCCACCTGTTACTTTCAATTTTGCAATTCTCAACTGGGCTAGGGTTCTTATGTCTTTTTCCAATTGGGCTCATAGTCTTGAAACTTCTTGACTGAATATGATGTTTAAATGAAGCTCTTCACTGATTACAATTTGCGGATTACAGGTCCTTTGTATATATATGCTGCCATGCTTTTCAAATCAGATTATTATATAAGATGAACAGACCGTTTGAGTGAACTTACCATTAGATTTGATTCACGGCATCATGTTTTTGCAATAACTGCCTCACTTGAGTTTTAATTATTTCCAAATGGTCTTTTAGCAAATAAACATATGTAATCAGTTAGTCTCAAATTTTTTTTGCTGAACTAGCAACTTTGTTCTAACTACTATGTTAGGATTTATCTTCTCTTCTCAATGAATCTACAACTTATAATACATTATTCTTAAATTGCAGAGTTAAACAGGAAGCAAATCATCACGGATCTATTATATCCACCAAGCCGAGAAACTCCCATCCCCTCATACAAGCCTACCCAATCCTTTCTAGACAGTCACTTAACTGGTATTTGTTTCTCAGATAATTATATCCAAAACCTCCAAATAAATGAAGAAATAACCAGTACCAGTCCAGAGAAGTGTAATAAGGAGCAATCTCAGATACAGCCTGACATGACCAATATTGGTGCCCTTTCAACCATTCAAAGGTCCAGATCGAGGCAAAAGGATATAAAGAAGCGATCCAGTGTGAAAAGAGCTCCAGTCGACACCACCTCCTCTTTTAGGCAGACTGACAACAACAAAGCTGAGATCCTTGACAAAGAGCTAATTGAAACCTCAAATCATTGTAGAATGGAAGATGGTAAAGAGAGGAAGCGAGGAGAGACAGAGAGTTCGGCTTGCCAAATAATGAACCCAGACTTGACTGAAACCTTGGGTTGTGTAGAAACTGCTGTTGTCAGGCCCAAAGACCTTACTTCTGATGTAGCACTAACTGTTTCAAGGGATAACCTCGATTCTGTAACAGAAAAGCACAGTGAAACGATGAACCAAAGATCCCAATTTCATTCAGAGAAAGATCTCTCATCTCCTGTTGGCAAATCTTGTAGAATAATAGATAATGAAAAGAGGAAAGAAGTGGAGGCACTTAAAAGTTCAACATCTCATTTAATCATTCCAGTACTGACTGAAACCTTGAATCCTGTAGAAACTAGTGCATTTGAACCTAAAAGACTTGCTTTCAGTTTAGCATTTGATAGCAACCTACATTCTGTAGTAGAAAACCATGATGAAACAAGGGATGGTAGCCCCGGTTCTGTGTTGGAGGGTAAATCCTGGTATCCAAATGGTGACTATTCTGGAATGAGGGATGGTGAAGAGAGGATTGAAGGTGCTGAGACACTGGTCAAGGTGCTGTCTCCTGAGATAACTGCCCAAGAGTTGACTTGCACCCCAAATAGCATGGTCAAAGATGCTGTCAAGTTGAAAAGACCTAGCTTTGATGAACCAAGAGATAGACTCAGTGTTGTATTAGACTCTCTCTCTCCTAAAAGACTTGGTCAGAGTGGTCCTAGAGAGACAGATGCTGGGCTTCATGCACACAACTCTCTGTTACCAGACAGGGTTAGAGGTGATGAAGAGAGAAATGAGGAGATAACTGCTCTGGTTAACGGTTCGGCTCCTGACATTTTGAACACAGATCTGAATGAATCCCCACATTGCATGGACAATGATGAAGTCCAAGATACACACTCTCCACCGATAGATGGTTCACAACAAATGATTAAACCAAGTGTTGGCAAGAGTAGTGATGTGAGAGTGGTGGAGGAGGCATTTTATGCACGTGACTCTTATTCACCAATCGGTGATGTAACTGGAGGTAATAATGAGTCAACAGAAGTGAATGAGCCTATGGTAAGTCGAATAGATATCTCAGATAGCCTGCTTTTATCTCAAACAATGGAAGTTGTAGGAGAGGAGGTTCGGGATTTATCAGACAATAACAAACACTCGCTAACAAGTAGCTTCCATGAGGCTTCTAATCAAAGTTCTCTTTCAGGAGGTACTTTTGACTCTTGCCGACCTCGTTTAACAACTCCTGACAATATTGTCGGTCATTTGGCAGAAAATCCTAAATCTGTCGACACCAACCTGAAATATTTCAGCATAAGCCCTAAATCTCAAGGAGAGGGAAGCTCGGTAAAGAGTGGTGAAGGAATTAAGCATTTATCAAGGGGGGGTCGGTACTTCTTGCAAAACCCGGTAAGACAAGAGAAGAGCAATGCATCTGCTTTGCATGATGGAATTGTGGCATTAGGCAGTCATAAGAGTTCAGGGAAGGTACAATACCATGTCAATGTTAACTCGTGGCCTAAAAAAAGAAAGATGGAGGTCTCTTCCAATTTTGCCTTGGCAACTTCTCCGAGACCAAGAAAGAGACCAGCGCTCCCAGAGGTACAAGACTTTTCTTTACCTGAGTATTTTTTATGTGGTTATCAGAATGGAACAGAAGTCGTGTGAATTACCCAGATATAGAAACCACTTTTCCTTAAAAAATGTAACAAACAAACAAGAAAGAAAAAAAAAATGCAATATAGCTTTTTGATCCTGCTAAAGCATATCAATAGTTGGTTATGAATTGGGTTTGATGACTCGATATCAATTGGTAAAATAAAGAAAGATTTCTTTAGTTATTGGTTATAACAGATTACAGTGTCGCTTTCTTTTTTATCTTGCTAAAGCATCTTTTTGATCTTACTAAAGATTTCTTTAGTTATTGGTTAATATAAAGAAAGATTTCTTTAGTTATGGTATGTCTTGCTAAAGCATCTTTTGAATTTCAGGTTAGCTATTGTCTTATGGAAGAAGACGAACCCGAAACAAGTGTGTTGGTCCTAGAAGAATACAACAGGGTTCCATCCATGAGCAGTTCTTCAGCTGATAATGGAAAGGCATCAAATTCCTCAACTGAGCCCAATATTGGCTCTCCGACTTATGATGCCAATCATTTCTCCATTAGTCCAAAGGAGGGTGATATGTCCAATACTTTAAAATATGTGCCTGAAATTGATGCCCTTATTCCACAGGAGGATGATTTGGCCAATAGTTCAAACTATGTGCATGGAATTGATGTGTATACCTCATCGAAATATGATGGTGGCTCTTTCATAGAACAAGAAGATAGTAGACCAGAACTGGAAGCCTTTACCATCGGTACTTCCTCAGATTCTGAGGGTGAAACCAGAAACATACCTGATACCATCCCACTTCAAATGGAGAGAGCTTCTCTCGCAGAGCAGCTGTCCTCCAGTCTCAGCAACTTGGCCACACCTGGCACCTGCTTCTCGGCAAAATATGAGCTCGATCCTTTTCCGAATGTGTACAAGTCACTATCTACTGGCCATTTTGATTTCATGAAAACAGGCGAGGCATTATCTGTACCTGTTAATGATAGAAAACAACTTAGTGCAAGTGCCACCTCTATTCCATATCAGTCTGGTCCATTTGGGTATCCTGGGTTTACGATGGGCTTTTCCACTTCAGGAAAGTCTGGTAAGGGCAGGCCTGCCTCAACCACACCAGGCGACAAAGTTGGCTACAGAAGGGGTATACCTCCCTTGACCCCTCCAGCCCAGAAATATAGCCACGGGAAGCTCTCAGAGATAAATGAATCTGAAAATGGAAGTGGCAAAGGAAGCGGCATCAGAAGTTCTGGAAAGACACCACTCTATCCTGATAGTACATGCTTCAGGATAGATGAAGATGCTGCAGAGGATGATGTTCCAAATGACACTGATACACTGGACCCACGGGATTTTTCAGCAGAACTAGAGGGAAGCGCATGCTTCAGGATAGATGATGATGCTGCAGAGGATGATGTCCCAAATGACACTGATACATTGGACCCACGGTATTTATCAGCAGTACTAGTGGGAAGCACATGCTTCAGGATAGACGAAGATTCTACAGAGGATGATGTCCCACCTGACACTGATACACTGGACCCACGGGATTTATCAGAAATACTAGAGGAAAGCACGCTCCCATCGGTGAATGATTCACAGAACCTTCTGGAAGATGACGACCCAAATTACCAGAACACTCTTCGAGACATAACAGCTGTTTTTGAAAACAGAGAGATAGGTGCTGCTATTCCTGAGGACTTCTCAAAAGGGGGTGGTTTTACTGGTAAGAAAGCCAAACAAAGTGTTGCTTCTTTGAATAAGAGAGAGTTAGGCCGAAAGGCATCTGGATCAATGCAGAGTGGGTTGGCCACTGCGGAGGCAATCCGGAAAGGACGAGAAAAAAGCATGGGAACAGTCTCCTCCAAACCCAGCAATATTGTTGTTACATCATTTGTCCCGCTTGTCAAGCAGAAGCAGCAACCAGTTGCTAGTAAGTGGTTTTTATTGTAGTTATCATATTATATTATTGTTCTTCTGTTACATTGTATGACACTCAAGATGCACAAAAAAAAAAAAATATCTGGTGTGGGCAACCAGTACACTCTAGCTGTAACAAAATAGGATAGACAGTACACTCTAGCTGGTACTGGCACGTACCACATAGTGATGGTACCTAACACTGATAGCTATCTCTACAGAAAGGGTTGTATTTAAGAAATGTATGCTCCAAAGTATCATAAGATTTAACAATGTAATGGTCCGCAAAGTCCTTGAAGTAAGGATTTACATTTGCCTGGTCAATTATATAAAGATTGTTTTGGGGTAATTGTAGAGAAGAGAGAAGTAAGAATTCCAGCACTGGAGGCTGCGGAAGCAAATAAAAGACTAGAAGAGAAGAAAAGAAATGAGCGTGAGCTGCAGAAGGCAGCGATGAAGGCTGAGAGGGAAAAACTGAACCAGGAAAAAGTTCTTAAGAAGAAGCTAGTGGAAGAGCAGAAAAAGAAGGAAGCTGGCATGGCAGTCAAAAAGCTACAGAGGGAGGAGAGAGACAAGAAAGAGAAGGACAAGGACAAGGAAAAGAAGCGCAAGTGCACCGAGATAGATCGTCAGACTCAGAGGGAAGAACAAAGCAAGAAAGAACCACCAAAGAGAGCTCGTGCTGTCAGAGAGGAGAAAGAAGTGCAGTGCAATGTTATTGTAAGTCTACACCTTTTATTATGTAATTTTTTTTGCGCTTATCTGTGTTTGTTGGTTTTTTTTGCTGCACCTTTTCTTGTTGTCTGTAACAGGGAAATGCCTATTCATGAAAACATCTGTATAGCCTGTTAATGGAATTACATTAGGAACATGTCTTTTTAGAAAATTCTTCTACAGGGAACACAAATTAAACACATAATTGCTTACGCAATAATTTATAATTAATGCAACATGGTTAAAGCTCCTTGTGAATAGACTGAGCCTGTTTTGGAACAAGACATGTGTGGTTAATTGATTGTACTTTTGCAGATTTTTTTCTCCGATTGATTTATATGATTTCAAATTGATAATAGGATGGGAAAGAAGATGCTTTTGTCAGGCCCAGAGAAACAGGTTCCTCAATTATCATTATTGATGATCTAGTAGAGGTTCCAGAATTGCCTAGAGTGGTTGAGAAGGTAAGATGAGCTCGATGAATTACTATTATTGGTTGATGTTGGAATTTAAGATTTACCTTTCCTATTTCAAAATTGCAATTATTCTCTAACAGGATCCTTTACTCAGAGTCTCATACTAGTACCAGTAGAACCTCCTGGTTTGATTTGGGGTAGTATGTCAAAAAGAACTTGCAAAGGACTTGAAAGAAAGAAAATGAAGAAGTATTGGATCCTACTGCTATAGTTATGGTACTTCAATATTCTTGAGATTTTCTGAAACTATCTAAGAAGAAACTTGAGCTTTCAGAAACCAAGGAAAAAAAATGTCGTTTTGATAATATTGAATGTTGTTCACAGCGACTCTAACATCTAATGTTTTTCCAGTCATATGAAATGTCCCCATACAAGGACTCTGATGCAGAAGGTGATGATGGCCTTGATGCAGAAGAAGATCAGATCAGGCGCAAGAAGTACATCCCTTCATGGGCACGGTAATTTTCTTCACCATCTTGTTTGCTTGCCTAGACATTTTTCTTTTCCAGGCTGTGAGAATTATTTATTTTCAATATATGCCCCTGAAACTAGACTATGGTAAGCTATGCTATACCTCAGTACTTTTTGCTAATCTTTTTATAAATAAATTGTTTTATGTATTAATTTATTCATATTTTAGCGTCATTATTATTTTTGAATGAAGATTTCTTGTACTGAATAAAGTGTTATCCCTGGCTTGTCAATGCAGGAAAGAATTTTTAGAAGATTATTTGCACTCAAGAAAGTATATGAACCCAGAAATGATATTTTCCTGCAAGTGCTCTTTTGACATGAGCAAAGGTAAGCTTATCTATCATCTAACTCTTTTTTGCAATATTATGAGATGTTTCTGTTGAAAAGCAGAAATCTGTGCAAAATTAAAGTCTTGTGTTTATTACCTCCCTTTCTTTTGCAGTTCTGAAGCCCCGTAACCAAAAGCAGCACTTCTGATTTGACCAATTTCCATTCCCAATTTATTTTCTGGAAATTCTGATAAACAAGTTTGTACTATAGATTACGTGTAGTGTTTCCTCAATGGACGTTGTGGTTCTGTGATTTGAGGAGATTGGTTGAAGGTGCATGAGGTGTGTTCCTTCCTTCTAGTTATTCCGAGCAGTTAGTTTACTGGTGTTTAGATGTGCATAAGCTTAGCTTAATTTTCATTTGAATTTGTCACCAGTTTGGTGAATCTTGGGTTACGTAATACTCACTGATTTGTTTCCATGTCAATTAAATGACATGAGTTGGCTGATGGTGCTTTTACTATTGTCCTGAGTTGATTTCAGTCCTTTTTAATTGTATACCAGTAAATATCCTTAAACAGTTAAACCCTTTTTTAATTTTACATTCTACGAAAGATACAATTCGTTATCAAGACATTGTGTGGTTATCACAACATGTCAAACATTATGATCATTCCAAGAATTATAGCGTCATAATTATATACTAGTATCGTGTTTGTGTGTTACAATGGGACATATTGTAAGATAAAAAAAATTCATATAAAATGACATATTTTTATAAAAATAAACTAATTAGAAAAATAATTATTTAATAATATCCATGAATGATAATAAAATAGATTGGAAAGAAATGAAGACATGATCAATCAATTCAAAAATTTCTTAAATAATATTTACAAAATGAAAAAGAAATCTGGACCAATCAGAAAATTAAATGTCTAACAATTAAATAACCCCGTTTAGGAAAGTTTTTGATAAAAATGGGGAAAGAGAAGCGTAGATTTTGTGAGATAGAGAGCATTGCAGAGGCGTTGGCAAGTATATATGTGTGGTGAATACTGATGTAAATTTTGCAATACAAGTAATAAATCTTGGTTTATACTCAATTCGGTTGCAAGCGTACAACCTTATCAAGTAGTACTTAAGGATCGTCTCCACAGGGACAAGTTGGAATATCTTTTCTATCCTAACAATTTAATTTAGTAAAAGAAAATAAAAAGGTTTTTGTTTGTTCAAAAGGTTGATTTGGTTTTGATTAAACTGAATTAAACTAAAGTCTTAAAGAAAAATCTGATTTTTAACAAATATGAGAAATTAGGGTTTCTTAGGGTTCCTATCCACTAGTGTTATGACTAGGGGTGCACAAAAAGCTCACGACTCGAAACTCAGTTCGGAATCAATTCGGATTCAACTCACTAATAACTCGAGTTAAAACTGACTCGAGTCAAAACTGACTCGAGTTTATTGACTCGGTTGATTTATGAGTCGATTCCAAATTACTCCTAACTCGGTTCGGAATCAACTCGGTTTGACTCACATCAAATTCTAATATTTACATTTGGTACAGTTTTTTTTTTCATTGATACATTTGGTATAGAAGAAGTATAGAAGAAAGAGGAAGATAAGTAGAGAAGAGAACTGTGTATTTTTAATTATGTATTGGCTATTATATTTTGTATTGTCTTTAATTGTGTATTAATTGTGTATTATTTTGGTAAACTATGTAATATATCTTTTGTTATAATTAAATTAGATTGTCTCACTGTGTACTATGTTATGAGTCACGAGTCGACTCACCTCGACTCGAGTTACTCGCGAGTTGATTCCAAATTGGAGTTTCTGACTCGGAACTGGATTAGCGATTCGGACTCAACTCGGCTCATGAGTTCGCGAGTTGAATCCAAGTTGTCCTCGATTCGGACTCAACTCGGCTCATGAGCAGCCCTAGTTATGACTAATTGGTTTATTAAATTTGTTCTTTAATTATGAAGGCACAGTTGGAGGTTGTAGGTATAAAGTGATATTTCTATATTAATACCATCTTCAAATTAGAATAAACGTCACCTCTCGGTACTTGGCTATGCTAATCTAAAGTCATTAAGTTCTTACTGTCTCAATTAATCTAGAAAACCGTCTTTCACCTCTCGTTACTTGGCACAATTTGTCTAAACTATTAGGCAAAGCCCGTATAAGACAAGCGTCAATTTCTCAATTGCAAATACCAAATCCTAAGATTTCATACGATTTCGATTAAGTCTTCACAATCAATTAAAATAAAGAATAGATCATAACAAAGAACAAGAACATATGAAATAAAACCAACTAAATCATAACAAAAGTTTCAAGTACAGCCCTAATTAACCCTAGAAAAGCCTTTAGCCAGTCATGGCTAAAGCACAAATGAAATTAAAAGAGTTAAAAGAGTTCCAAAGAAAAGAAGATAATAAAACCGGTTGATCGATGATGTTCTTTTTCTCCCTTCCTCTCTCTTCCTTTCTTCTCCTTGTTAAAACCAGAAATTCTGTCTAGAAAAACGTCCCCCATCTGTTTTACAAGTTTCCTTTTTATACCCCTGGCAAAACCTAAAAATAAATCACTAAAAATAGCAAATTCGGGCGCTGAACCGACTTATTGCGGGCCGCAATGAGTGGAGGCAGTTAATTTGTCGCGCAGAAAACTGTAGAAGTCATTACGGGCCGCAATGGGTATGGTTGCGGGCCGCAATGAATGTGGAATGAGGCTCTGACTTGTTTTGTTTCGGGTCGCAATGGGTTTTATTTCGGGCCGCAACAACATTGACAGTTGCTCCAATCTTCGTGCTGACTTGCTACAAATCACCCGTTTTGCTCCGTTAAGCTCCAAACACTTGATTACCTGTAAAATAAACATAACTAGGGCAGTAACTTGAACTTTCGGATATTTCTAACCTAATCAAACCTAATCTCAACAAAACTTGGCTTAATTCACATAACAAACCCTAGGTTTCAATAGATATAATTTTGGCTTATCAAATACTTGTCTATATAAATTTATATTTCTATATGTAAAAAAACATCAAAAGAACGCATATAATAAAAAAAAAACAGATTATTTGATTGAAATACTGATATTCAATCTAAAATTTCATCTTTCAATCACAGATGTTGGCAAATCAAGACATCTACATGCTTAATATGTCACAATCATCGATCATTCACTGAGCCGTTAAGCCATTATGATTAATATACTTGTATACTTTTTGCATGACATGTAATATGAGTGAAACTAAGGGTACTATGCATATACAGCACACATAGGTCCGTTTGATACACAAGGGGATTTTTGCCGACATTTTTATTAATATCCAAAGTTTAATACAAATTATTAATTATACCCAGAACTCAACTCAATATCGAAATATACCCAAATTTTATGGCCGGCTATGTTCCCTCCCTAAGCCGGCCATTTTATGGCCGGCTATGTACCTTTTTTTTTTTTTTTGAGAGAGAGACACTATGAAGATCAAAATATTGAAATCTAACTCTGAAAATTTGAAATTTTTGTTTAAATTATTTTTTATATTACTTCTATGAGGAGGGATCAAATTACAACAATAAAAAGGGCATAACTTTTGATCCGTCCGTCGGATCGGGCTGAAATTTTGACATGAGCTCCACAGCCCCAAAACCAAGCTAACTTACTTTCCAGCCCGATCCGACCGTCGGATATAGAGTTTTCGAACTTTCTTTACAATCTCAGAGTTTTTAGGGTCTTTTCGTGCATCATTTACTGTTTTGACTTTGCACGATTAAAGTTTACTGGTACAAATGCTTGCAGATCAAATTTTACATTTTTTTGAATTTGTTTACTATTTATTAAGTATTTTACAAAAAATAGTCATATTCAGACTATTGAATTTTGTACCCATCTTAATAAATAGTAAACAAATTCAAAAAAATGTAAAATTTGATCTGCAAGCACATTTTATTTAGACAATCATGTTGAACGGTTTGGATCGACGATTTGGACTTTGAAAATGAAAAAAATGGTTGTTGTAACTTGATCCCTCCTCTACTTCTTTTGATGTATTGATACCTCGCATATTTAGTCCTTTTTAGGCCTGTTTTAGTACCAGATTCGTGCCCTAATTCACCAGAATCATGTGCATTTCATCGATATATCTTTAGAATTTGGTACTGCTGAGTGTTTGTTTGTTTTCTGCAGGTTTGGAGCAAAACACACGAAGAAACGACGATTTGGGATGATCTGGTACGGCCCTTACCAGGTTTGGTACGGGTCTTACCGGACTTAGCCGATTTCAGCTCATCACGCCTGGTACGGCCAGGCCGTACCACTTTGGTACGGGCCGTACCTAAAGGCGGCCTGACAGATTCAAATCTTGGCAGAGGCTATTTAAAGCGGGGAACTCTCCAATTTCGACATCAATTCCATTCCAGATCTATTTGAGAGCACAGTAAGAGAGAGAAAGAGAGCTAAGGAGCTAGGAGCAAGAAGGAAGGAAGAGGAAAGAGGCGAAACTCGACGGATCTAGCTTCCTCCTCTCGATCCCTTCGATCCATGGCTATCTCTATCCCTTTTATTGTATTTTTAGATCAGATCATGTGCTGTGAGTAGTTCTTTTAGTTTCTAGGGTTAGAGATTGATTCTTGATTTGTTTTGACTTTCTTTGACTTGTATCTTGTATGAACTCTTTAGTTTGATTGATTGTGATTTACTTTGATATCTTTTGCTTTGCTTGCTGTGATTGTTGTATGATGTGCCTCTAGGTTTAGATCGAACATATCAAGGTCGTGTGATCATCTCAATCTCTCATCCAAATCAAATGCTTAGGGTAGAATAGTTCGAATTGAAGCTGAGAGGTTGAATTCTCCTCTAATCAACAGATTAGAGGGTGCCTTAGACCTCCAATCAACCAGCTAGGGTAGATCTGTACCAACACACGAGAGTTGAGGTGTAGAAATTCCTAAAAGGCAATCAATTGCATTCCAACATAGATCTTGATCCAACAAACGATGGTTGAGGGTTAGGAACCTTAGGTATGGCCAATTGAACCTTTCTAAAGAGTTTAGCACAAGGTACCAGCAAGGAAATGCATTCACTCGGACTGGTAGGTTCTGTTCTGGGAAGCCAGTACGGGTCTTACCAGGGTGGTACGGCCTTGCCTTACCAAGTGAAGTACGGCCTAGCCGTACCAACTTGGTACGGGCCGTACCACTAGAGGCAGATCAGAGATGAAGTCTGAAACCCTGGAAACGCCTTTTATCCATAATCAAAACACAATTTACATTTCTTCTAGCATTTTATTACATCTTCTTGAATTGTTTGATCTGACCCTTTAGGAAATTAAACACCAAACCAAACCTTTTTCACTTCTAGTTTTTGATTGAGTTTGATAGAATCTAACCTCGCAATTAACCGTTCCTGTGGATCGATACCCGAATATACTACACGATAGGGGTTGTGCACTTGCATCCCTTACTCGTGGAGTGTAAACGCGGTTTTAAAAGGTACGCCCTCAAGCGTACCGAAACTTGCGTTGCGCTTCTGCGCGAACAAGTTTTTGGCGCCGTTGCCGGGGACGGTAACCAATTGCCTAGTTAGATTTTACCTTACTTAGTTAATCTAGACTTTATCTTGTATCCTTTATTTTCTTTTATTTTGTTTCGTTTCTTTTATTTATTTATTTTCTCTTTTTCAGGAACACTATGGCGATTACTATCTGAGGAGCTCAAGACACCATGGATCTCATGTACAACATGAAGACAGACCAACATTGGTTTGGCCGCGACAATTTTCAAGCTGGAGGAGGCGGCCGATCCAAAGCTGATCAGATCACAGCTCTATATGCTAGAGCTGCCGAGCTAGAGGAGGCCATGATCGCAGCTCTATATGCTAGAGCTGCCGAGCTAGAGGAGGCCATGGAGAGTTATTCAATCAGAATGAGCATGAGGGCAGCCAGAAACCAGAAACCACAGCCATGTGCCATGTGTGGGGACAGGAGACACTCTTATGAGTATTGCCCACTGGCTGATTGGAGTGAGGAACCGGAGCAGGATGGCTATATCAGCAACAACAATTGAAATTTCTACGACCCTGCACCATTCGATGACTCGAACAATTGCGTATTCCAACCCGACCCACCCGAGCCGTACGTTGATCCCGCTGAGATCGAATTCATACACGAGCAAGGCAAGATGAATCAGATGATGTGGGAACATATGCAGAGCATGTCCACTCAGATGGCTGCTCAACAAAATCAAATGGCCGCTCAAAACAAGCTGTTGGAGCAGTTGAGTCACATCATCACCTCACGCCAATCTCAACCTGAAAAGCTGCCAGCTCAGCCAGAATGCGAAGGACCAGCCCAGCCAACAGACCAGACCGCACTTGACGCGACCCGCATCATTGAGACACGACCCGCATCTCCACCTGAAGAGCATATGGACGCGACCCGCACACCACCCGATGCGACCCGCATGCCGTGTTCTGATGACCTGGAGACCAAAGGAAGCGAGTCGGATTGGTCAACATGCGATGCCATTCCACCTGATGTGACCCGCGTCAAGACCCAGACAGAGCGGCTGACTCCTGAGCTCAAGCCTCTTCACCTCAGGTATGAATTTCTAAACCCAAATAGATGTTGTCCTGTGATCATAAGTGCAGATCTTGAACCCGATCGGACTGCTTCACTCTTGGAGAAATTGGAAGCGCACAAAAGCGCGATCGGGCGCTCGATCAAGAACTTGATGGGAATCTTGCGGATTTTTCTGATGCAAGAGTATGATCGCACGGTTCGTGTTCCTCAGAAGTGGGTGCTCCCACCAGTGCCACCTGATCCACCTCCCACCGATGACTGAGCGGGTATGTTTTCTCTTTCCCTTTTGCTTCTATATCTCTTTATCTTTCAGTCTTGAAGCATTGAGGACAATGCTCAGGCTAAGCTTGGGGGGGAAGACGACTTTTGTATCTTAGGATTTACTTTTGTGTTTTAGGATTTATTTTGATTGCACTTAGGTCATTTTTACTTTTCTCTTGCATTGTTAGGTGAAAAATTTGCTTGATTGTTTCGATTAGGGACTTGTTTGAAAACTTTTGTTTGTGAGTTGGATGACCTTGGAAAATTAGAACTAACCTCATAATTGACCAAACAAAACTGATTACGAACAAATGGTTTGAGATTTGTAAAATTGGAAACTTGAATGTCGAGATAGCATTTAGAAACCGAATTGTGCCTTTCAAAGGTGGAAATAGGGATTTCAAATAAAGAAAAGTTGGGATATCCGTTGGTGTGAATGAACACTAGTGGATGTGTGTATTCATGGTATGTGCGAACAAAAAAAAAAAAAAAAGAGAAAAAAAAAGAAGAAGAAAAAAAAAAAAGAAAGAAAAAAAAAAAAAAAAAGATGAAAAGATGGAGAACATAAGAGTACTGGCAATAAGCCTTGAATGGGCGCCTTTGAGCTCGTCTCCCAATTAGAAATGAAAAAAATAAAATTTTTTGCACATATCAACACACGAAGTCCGCAACTTTCTGACCTAAGCTTGATTCAAGCTTGGGGGTGCCAAAAAGGGAAAATCTCTACAAACGAAGGCATAGTTTAGTGAAAGAATGATAAATCGATAAATTCGAGTAATCAACTTTGCAAGACTTGAAACATTTAGAGTTTGAGGTTTTATTAATCAATTTGTGAGGTGAATCACAATTGACCAAGGGAAGTCCGAATCATAGCAAAAAGATTCTTGCGTTCTTTTATTGTAGCAATCATGTAAGTTTTCACATTTAGACTTGTATCCGCATTTAGATTTAGTTGTCCAGCACTTTTACCCGAGTTTGAAACTTTTTGCTTGAGGACAAGCAAAGGTTCAGCTTGGGGGATGTATAATTAGCATATTTATACTAAAATACGCTAGAATACTTGAAATTATGTTGAATTACACTATATTACAATAAATTATGTTCAATTATACTAAATTACGTTAAATTACAATAACTTCGCTAATTATGCTGAAATACAGTAATAAAAACACTAAACTACACAAAATTACGCTATAGTAGACTGATTTTGCTCATCTTTCATGAATCATAAAAAATAGTAAAAAAATTCCGAAAATAGTAAAAATTGGTAATCTGCAAGTTCATTATGTAACTAATTTACTGAGCTACTTGGATTGAATGATATCGTCCCTATTCATATGTAACTAAGTTTCATCGTCGTTTTTCTCCTTTTCAGTGAAGATATCGTCCCTATTCATATCGTATTTTAGCGTAATTTACCGTATTTTAACGTAATTTATCGTAATTTAACATAATTTAGTGTTATTCAACATAATTTCAATTAATCTATCGTATTTTAGTATAAATATGCTAATTATACATCAAAGAAGTAATATAACAAATAATTTAAACAAAAATTTCAAATTTTCAGAGTTAGATTTCAATATTTTTGATCTTCATAGTGTCTCTCTCTCTAAAAAAAAAAAAAAGGTACATAGCCGGTCATAAAATGGCCGGCTTAGGGAGGGAACATAGCCGGCCATAAAATGGCCGGCTTGGGTATATTTCGATATTGAGTTGAGTTCTGGGTATAATTAATAATTTGTATTAAACTTTGGATATTAATAAAAATGTCGGGGATTTTTGCAATGTGTTGCCTGCAATAAACTACAAAGTTTTATTTTGCACGTGTTGCCCGAGGTCCTCGAGATTGTAAAAAAGTAAACGAACAACAAACAGAGCAAAAAAATATAATTGATAAAGGTGTGATTCATGCATCAATGGGGATCAAGGAATAAGAAGTATTAATAGGGAATTCTTTTATGTCGAAATAAGTACAATTAATTTTTTTTTATTTATTAAAATTATTAAATTTATTTTCCATATGATCATTTTAATTTCCTATCATGAATGGAGAAATGTCAATTATAACATACTAGCATTTTTTTAATAATACCTGAATTATATTTGTATTATTTTTATTCAGCACCTTTTCGAATAAATAGACAGATGATAAAGATGCCTTGATGAAATAATAGTCATTTCAAACATGTGTTGATGAATTTCTTTTACAAATAAATTCTGATATTGTACGTAAATATCAAGCTGCATACAGCTTTTCTATATTGTAATAAGACAAGTGGTTTGGACAGGACTGAACGCATTAAATTTCCGATTTTTTTATTAATCAAAAATAAATAAATAAATATCGCGAAAGGGGATTGATTTGGTGAAATTTTGATATCTAGGTAGACCGGAATTGATTATCCCGTTCCATGGGACAGGACAATTTATCCCGTTCCACTAATTCAAATCCATAAACCGCTAATTTTTTCTTAGTTAATAGGTTAAGCAGAGAAAAAATAAAAATTTGTGGGATGGGATAATCTATCCCGTTCCACAATTTTTTTTTTGTTTATTCTCTTCTTAGTTAATAAGTTACAGAGGAAAAAATGTGGGACGAGATAGATTAACCCGTCCCACAATTTTTTTTCTTAGTTAATTAGGTAAGCGGGGTTATGAATTTGGATTAGTGGGACGGGATAAATTGTCGCGTCCCGTGGGACGGGATAAATGATCCCGTTTTACTTATATTTCGATTTCCAACAAAAACGCCACCCTTTCGCGATATTTTTTATTTTTATTTTCGATTAATAAAAAATCGGCATTAAATTTCACGGAATTTCCATGATATTAATATTCTCAAAATATTTTGCAAGCGGATTTTGATTGACGAATTTGTGAATTTTAGATTATTATTTTTGGGTATAAGATCAAGTTGAAAATTAGAAGTAAAAGAAGTTTCATGGTGTGTTTATTAATTTCAACGGTTCAATTAATGTCTATTAATCTAATTATTTTCTTAGGTCAACTACTGTAGCCTCTTTGGTTATCTTAATTATTACCTATACGCTCAATTACCCTCAGAGAGTGGGAAAAATGGCACGGCGGAGCCGGCTCCGGCACGGAACGGCACGCGTGTCAGTTACGTGTCCTGACTCGCGTGTCCCGTGTCGTGACCATTCACGTGCCGTGCTCATTTTTTGAAACTTTGGCACGGCACGGCACGGCACGTGAAAAATTTAGTCACGGCACGCACGTCACGTAGTCACGCGAGTCACGTGTAATTAGGACTATTAAGTATTGATTTAATGGTGAATCTTGAATAAACTAACATAAATTATGATTAAATGGTCACGCGAGTCACGCGAGTCACGTATAGTCACGGCACGTTAGACATGGTGTGACTCACGTGGCGTGACCATTCGCGTGCCGTGACCACCCCTTGATATTTTGGTCACGGCACGACACGTGAAAAATTAACTTGGTCACGGCACGGCACGAGACCAAAGTCACGACGTGTTAGTCACGGGACGACACGTTTTTTCCACTCTAACCCTCACTTTCATATTAATACTTTGTAGGAGCTATGTTTCTGGAATTTTTTTTTTACTTTTGCAGAGTAAAATAACGTTAACTTCAACTGGAATCAAGTAGGCATTTTCAAATAATTCACCATGATCAAGTTTTTTTTATGCAATATAATTATCTATATCGTTTGACAATCTTTAAGTACTTCAATTAAAAATCAAACACTTCTGGTAAGAATATTTTAAAATAATTTATAAATAAATGATGAGGTTAAATACTAATTTTACTGGTCATCAAGTGATTTTGATACAATCAAAAGTGCCTATTGATTATAGTAAATTATCAATGGATATTTAATTAACATAAAATTTAAATTTCTAAGGTATATATCCAGAATTTCGAACAAAAGATGTCTCTAAATTTTTTTTTTATTTAGATTATTTCTGAAAGTATATTACTAACGTGAAGTTAAGAGATATGTAATCAAGATCCTATACCATATCTTATTCAACAATTACACCAATATTGCATTATTAAAACTTGCATCACCCTGGTACGGTTGTGCATGGTTCACCGCGTCGACAAAGGTACGATTGTTAAGTTGAGTGTTTTAAAATTCGGTTATATTCGGTGAATATACGGCGGTATATTCCTATTAAGTGTCCGGTCGAATAGAAAATAGCTATTCGGACCGAATATTGAATCCATGCTTTAAAAAAAATTAAAAAACATTCAAAACCCATTAAAAGAGTTCCGGATCCAAATCCACAACCCATTAAATGAGTTTTAGACTCGTCAAGTAGGTGTTCTTTTCAAGCGTTCAACTCAGAAGTCTTTTATAACCTCTCTACATGTTGTCTTATTGTATTTAAGTACTGTGAGATTAAATATTTAATAAAAAATCCGAATATATAAATCTGAATAAGAATCCGCAGATTCGGCATAGTATGCAGTATGCAGTGGCCTTCCAAATACTAAGTTTAATTGAAGCATGTGATTAATTATCTGATAGCTAGTACAGCCAGAATTGTCCTAGATTGCGTCAGGCGCGTGAATCACGTTGCTCTCTCCCAATAGATGTTATATATATACTGAGCAAATATATACATAGAGGCTAAGGCTACATCTTATATATATTTAATGTGGGGTCGTTAATGGCGCCAGACAACAATATCAAGGCAATAAGGCTTATCAGGCCAAAATAAGACGACAAATTTCTCTTTTCTCTTCTATATCTTTCTCCCATTGCCTAACATTTTGTTTTTGTTTTTGTACTTCTACTTTTTTTTTTTTTTTTCTTTTTCATTCTGCTTTTTTGTTTTTTGTTTGTTTTTCGTGCTTGATTATTTAGTGTTTCTAGTATGTCTCTCAATTTTTAGGCATAGATAGATATGGTCGTTTAAGGTAGTTTTAACTTGTATTCAATTTTTTTTATACATTCATTTGATATCTTGAAAAATATTTTTTAATGAGAAACTAAAATTATTAGATGTATTACTTTTTTTTTAAAATAACATGTATATCAATTTTAAGCAATATTATAAAATATGTTTAGCCTTCCATTAAATTATTAGATTTTTAATAGTAAATGGTTTTGTTGAGAATAAAAAGTCCTTGATCTTTCCATCTTTGATTATTTTTCAAATTTAATCATCATATTAATTAATGTAAATAGTGTATGGCAAAATGAAACTTCATTTTAGGTGAACGACTAACTAACTAAATTTCAAGTTGACTCAAATTCGATACACATTATTTCCGAATAATAGAAAACACATCTATAATTTTAATTATTTAATTTATTCTAAATATTAAGTGTACATCATAAAAATTGAATGTATGCTAGAATTAATTATCATTTGATTAAGTATAAATTATCACCTACATGAACTAATTAATTGTAAATTGTTCTTTGTGCGCTTCTTGTCTAACTGACAAGTTAATTAATTAACTTGATTAGCAAGGAAATTATTTAATTAGTTAGAGATCCAAAACATTCCACCCTCTGACACCTGATTATTCATTAGTTTAATGTACAGATCCAAAACATTCAACGATGTATATATAGATTGGATTCTCCTGCCCTCTATATCTTATCAAGTTATTTATCTATTGCATGCAGCTTTAATTAAATTAACTCTAGATTGTCTTCTCTTACTCTCTGTATTGCCTACAATTTAACTTTTTTTTTCCCATAACCTCCATGCGTCTGATCTTTGTCAGATGGCCTAGATTTTTCTGAGTTTAAAGATTTATTAGTCATCAATCAATCCAAAAATTTATTAAATAACATTGAAAGAAATGGAAAGAAATCAGGACCACAAGAAACAAATTAAATAAAGTTGTAGCGAGTGCGTATCTAAATTAATTTAGATTTCTACAATAAAAAAAATCAAAAAGATGCATAGAATCAATAGAAGACAGAGTATTTAATCGGAGGTCTGATATTCAATCCGAAATTTCATCTTTTAATCACAGTCGTTGGCGGATCAGGATATCTATGTGCTTAATATTAAATAGAGAGAATTATTTCGCATGATTTTTTTCGTAAATAATTTTTGCATATTTGTATTTTAATAAAGGCCTAGTTGTTGTTGTTGTAGTAGTATTTAAATAATTCTAATTGTTTCTACACAGAAAATTAAGAGTTTGGTTTTCGTAATCAATGGTTTTAAAGAATTCTTGCTGACATTTTGATATTTATCGTACACCAATAAAAAAAAAAAGGTCTCTGAATTATGAAAAAAAATCTGTTGCCACGTTTTTGGCATGATGACGCAATATCATTAAAAAGTGCTTTTATTTTTCTTATTCTAAATGTTAGCTTTCTATTGATTAATTTAGAACTTGCTTAATTATTAGTTTTCTAAATGTTAGCTTTCTATAACTTTTTAAGAATGTATCTATAAATTAAAAATGATAAATTCGCTGCAAAGCAAATATTAAATTAAAATTAGATGATTTATTAATGTTTTGCAGAACTTAAATTAAAAATAAAATAATTTTGCTTATGTAATACATATACTCATGTGCACTTTGATTTTGCAAGGATCGTACATATCTTGATTCAAATCAACCGTAGTTTAAATTATATATACTAAGGTTGAGTACATCACATCGATCGATAAGCTTTTAATGAGTTCATTTTGCTGATTCATCCATGCAAATTTTTTGCTGAAAAATTAATTTTTATCGAGTACATGACTAGCTAGCAAGCTAGAATTATTGAATTCTTGTCTACAAGAGTTTCCCATATAAATGGAATATTTTTAACCTAATTAAGAGGGTTACGACTTATAAGTAATTAATTAATGTATGCACCACATAGATGTGAACAAATTAGAAACTGTGTTTCTTTCAACTTTGACAATGAACTTCTTTTTACGAACCAAAAAATTACTTCCAGATAGTTGTGAACAAATTTTTATTCTATATATGTCCAAACTAAAGTTTACTGCAGAGACCAACAATTAGGTGAGATATCTCATGTTGGCCACACTATATATTTTGAACTATGCATTTGGCGAAAAATATTTATTATTAATTATTTATTTTACTGTGCTTAATTGTCCACGGACTTCGTAACTTTGTATTCCAAAAGAAAGAAAATTGGTCTAAAATTAAAAACGAAAATTATTTATGAATAATTAATCTCAACAAGTACATTGATTACACAAAAAATACGAGGAAAAAAAAAATGAAAAATACAAACAAAAGAAATCGAACCAATAGTTTACCATATCTATTCACCCACCTTGAAAAATGCCTTCAATTCAATTATATGTTTAACATCCCAGTTCAATGTTTACCAACTCCATACATAAAGAATAGCTTCATAATCACAGCTTTAATTTAGCTGTTGAAATGTTGTTTATTTAATTCAAAAAAAATAAAAATAAATAACAGCTTTAATTAATTAGTCTTTGATCTGTGAGAGCAACAAATTGGCATGGTGTTGCACCACCTTCCATGCATCCCGGACATGGAATTCCTCGGTCAGAGTAGCCCCCACTGCGAAGCGGATCACGTAAATTCCTCCTATCACAGCGTGCGTCATGTAAATTTTCCCCGAAGCATTAATTATCTCTAGAAGCCTCTTGTTTATCTCGTTGTTAATACCATCTACTTCATCACCACCATCTATCTCATCAGATGAATATACCAGGCGGAAGCATACTGTGGCGAAGTACCTGTAATGAACCACGGCCAGCTCATGTAAGATTACGCACCAAACTAGGTTAATTTGTAAAATAATAATATAATACAAGTGCTATATACTATGCAACTTCTAAAGTCTAAACATAAATTTGTTCTTTTATTCATTGTTTCCTATTGCACACTTAATTTATGCATGCAGTTACGTACTACGTACTATATCTGGTATCCTAAATGAGGTGAAACCTTGGAGCACATTAACAGGACAAATAAGATATTTGTCACTATATATATATATATGTTACCTTGGCACAACGACCTCAAATCTGGTGTCAAGTGAAATGAGCCCTTCGAAAACCTTGGCCATTCTAACGTGTGACCGCAAGAAGTTCCTGAGGTTAGCCACACCATAACTCCTCAAAACCATCCACAGCTTGAGTGACCTGAATCGCCGGCTGAGCGCAATCTGCCAGTCTTTGTAATCGACCACCTGTTTCAACTCAGTCGCCTTATTTCTCAGATACTCGGGATTTGTTGAGAGTGCCCGAACAAGTGAGTTCGGGTTCTTCACCCATAAGCAGCAGCAGTCCAATGTGGTGAAGAACCATTTGTGTGCATTGAAGCTGAACGAATCTGCATCTTCTACGCCATCTATAAAATGCCTGAATTCTGGACAGATGCACGCGCTGCCGGCATATGCTGCATCAACATGCACCCACATCCCATTCTCTGCTGCTACTTTGCACAGCCCCGGCAAGAGGTCTACTGCAGTAGATGAAGTGGTCCCCACTGTGGCACAGAGAAACAGCGGCACCAAACCTACCGCAATGTCAGCTTCCACCTGCTTCATTAACTCCACTGGAGAGAGACCGAAGGACTCAGATTTGAATGTTTGTACAGCACGGAAGTTTGCCGGGTTGATGCCAGCAATCTGTGCCGCCTTTTGGAGAGCGCAATGTGTCTGGTCGGAGCCGTACACCACCAGCTTACCGATCTGGTCACCACCAATCTGGTCCAACATTTTGTCTCTTGCAGCTGTGAGGGTGCAAAGAATGGCTTCACAGGTTGTTCCCTGGAGCACCCCACCTCCACCTCCAGAAAAGAGGAAGGATGGAGGCAACTTTAGCATGTTACCGAGCCAATCCATGACAATGCTCTCCAGTTCAGTCGCAGCAGGGGACGACATCCAGTTGAACCCGACAATGTTGAACCCAGTGCTGAGCATCTCGCCCAGGAACCCTGCAGTGCTGCCACTGGATGGGAAATACGCAAAGTAGTTTGGGCTCTGCCAATGAGTGATTCCTGGCACAATGTGGCTTTGTATGTCTTTTAGGATAGTTTCGATTGACTCAGGCTGGTTCGGGGCGGATTCAGGTATGCATTTGCTCAAGTATCCAGGTTCAACCTGGCTACGAACTGGGTACTTGTCGACTTCACAGTAATAGTCGGCCAGAAAATCAATTACCATGTGCCCTTGCCGCCGGAACTCGTCGGGATCAAGCGGGTTCAAGGGGGATGCAGGATTATTTTCTGTAACATCAGTGTACAGGCTGCCCATTGTTTGAATAATGAAAATAATGGAGGTTTTAGGGTTTCTTAACTGAAGATGTGTTTAGACTTGAGATTTGTATAGGAGGAGATGTAGTGATGGGAGAAATGATCGAGGGTGAAAGGAGTATATATAGTGTTACTGGGACGCGTTTTTCAACTGGAGAAGGTGCCCTGGTGCAGCTGGTGATGCGATGGAGCAATTATTGCATGTGCGTACGTAGTTCTCAAACCAAAAATAAAAGAATAATGTATAAACTTCTATTGTATGCAAGGCACGCGATTCACGCGCATGGAAAGAGGCAATAGAAACATATATACGCACCTGACTTCGCTTGCAAAAATAATGAGATGTGGAAATCGTGACTCGTGAGGACTGAGGAGAGATTCAACTTGATATGTCTTGTTGGCATCAATAATGCTTTTATTTTAATTTTTGTGTATTGTATTCAGCATATATCAATAATGCATGCTGATAGGCCCAATTGGAAAGTGGTTGTTAATAAGTGCGATTTTGTGCCCCCACTTCTTTCCTGTCCTGGTATGGAGGACTCAAAAGAGGAATTAATACATGTCAGTCACATTTTTTTTTTAAAAGATCGATAACACCAATATTTCGTATATTTCAAAATATTATATACCATTATTTATAACTGAATATATGCATTCAATTTTCTTTTTCTTTTTGAAATACCTCAATATTCGACGAAGTTATTTTTTAGTACGAGATAAAGGAATCGAACATAAATTAATGCATATGCATCCGATTTGCATGAATACAAGTTTTTTGATTGAATTTCTGAACGTATATATATGAAGCTATGAGTTTGAACTTCTTAAATGCATACGCTAAAGCAATTTGGATGCATGTGTTTTGATTAACCCCTCATCTGATTATAAGAGATTTTTTAATGTTCTAAATAGAAGCATTCAATCAGAATTACTAACATATATATATATATATATATATATATATATATATGTTTTTTCGAAAATTGCCAAAATCATCTCTTCAAATATCCACAATCAGAAAACATCATATTATTCTTTTAATAACGCAAAATAGGCAGATGAAAATTTATGAAAAGTTGACAACGGTGTTGTAACCAGCAGAACCACATGGAAGTTATTTAATGAAATCCAAAACATACATTTGTAAAGTTAATATCAAATTATTTCTATTTAGTGCATGACAATTGTTATTAATATATATCTTGTTAAAGTGTAATAAAATATTAACTCACCTATATATCACATAGTTGAAGCAGATGAGAATTCGCCATAAAAAATAAACAAGAAAGTTGGTAGCTATGTCCCTTTCTTTTTTCTCTATATATTGAGATTTAACCATAAAATCCAATTCTTGACCAGTCAACATGAATGTTTTTCCAGCACACGCTAACAAATTATTTAGAAGAAGATCCGGATCTGTTGTAAGGTACAAAATGCTTGGTGGATGCTTGATGGACAATTTTAAAGAAAATGGATGAAAGTCATATTCTTTCCGAGTGTATATTATTTAATTTGTAACATTAATTAACAAATTATTTACGGCTGACTGTTTCACGTTTTGGATTTCATTATAAAGACTAGCTACTTCGAATTGTGGTTCTGGTTAGACCACCGTTGTCATCTTTTCACAATTTTGCATTTGCCAATCTTGCATTATTTTTTAGGGTTAGTGGAAATAACTATTTTGCATTATTAAAAGAATAATTGATGTTTTCTGATTTTGAATATTTGATGATATTGATATTTGCAACTTTCAAAAAGCATTTATAATGAGAAGTTCCGATTATATGTTTCTATTTATTTACTTTACAGTCTCTGTCAAGATTTCAAAAAAAATATATATATGTTTCTATTTAGAACATTAAAAAAATTAAGCATTTATAATGAGATGTTATCTCCACCATCTATCTCATGATCACATGAATATACCAGGCGGAAGCATACTGTTGCGAAGTACCTCTAATGAACAAGTCAATTATATTCAAGTAAGATTAAGCATCAATTTACGTTTAAAATAAAAACCTAGTACAACTGGCTATGCAACTTCTAAACATTAATTTGTTCTTTATTTTTATTCATTATTTCCTGTTACATACTAAAAACTATGCAGTTACGTACTACATTTTGTATATACTAAAAAATGAAGTGAAAACTGATAGGATCAATTTTAATATAGAAACAAACAAAATATATTTTAGTAGTGGAAGAGAGAACACTCTATGACAGAAAATTAATTTTTATTATCAATATTTTCTTACTCTCTTACATTCAAAAGACTCCTTACACATTATATAGATCCATAGGAATTTTCTACACACTCTACTATCACTAAATAACATTTAAACCTCTCATTAACACTCTCTATTTCATATACACTTTTTTCATCTTTCAAGACAACTTAGAAGACCACAATATAACTTCTAGAGAACCTCAATACATTCATGACAATTCTAGAGAATTCCAACAATTAACTACAAATTAAGTTTATTAATTTCTAACATTCCTTCTTAAACTTAATTATCTTCCTTCTCGCATTCCGAGCAATTTCTTGAATTTTTCAAAAAGTTCATCCGGTATTGGTTTTGTGAAAAACATCTCTCACTTGATCACAACTCGCCACATGAGTCATCTCCACGTCACCATTCTTCACATGTTCTCGTATGAAATGAAAACGTACATCAATGTGCTTGCTTCTTTCATGATGCACTGGGTTCTTTGCCAATTCAAATGCCGACTTGTTATCCACTCGAATTCAGTTGGCTTCTCTTGATTAAAATTCATCTCCTTCAATAATTTACGTAGCCATATTGCATGACATACGCATGCGTTATATGTCACAGAGATGATTGTGGATATTTGAAGAGATGATTTTGGCAATTTTCGAAAAAAAACATATATATATGTTAGTAATTCTGATTGAATGCTTCTATTTAGAACATTAAAAAATCTCTAATAATCAGATGAGGGGTTAATCAAAACACATGTATTATCCAAATTGCTTTAGCGTATGCATTTAAGAAGTTCAAACTCAAAGATACATATATACATTCAGAAATTCAATCAAAAAACTTGTATTCATGCAAATCGGATGCATATGCATTAATTTATGTTCGATTCCTTTATCTCGTACTTAAAAATAACTTCGTCGAATATTGAGGTATTTCAAAAAGAAAAAGAAAATTGAATGCATATATTCAGTTCTAAATAATGGTATAATATTTTGAAAAATACGAAATATTGGTGTTATCGATCTTTTAAAAAAAAATGTGACTGACATGTATTAATTCCTCTTTTGAGTCCTCCATACCAGGACAGGAAAGAAGTGGGGGCACAAAATCGCATTTATTAACAACCACTTTTTAATTGGGCCTATTAGCATTATTGATATATGCTGAATACAATACACAAAAAAATAAAAGAATTATTGATGCCAACAAGACATATCAAGTTGAATCTCTCCTCAGTCCTCAAGAGTCACGATCCCCATGCACATCTCATTATTTTTGCAAGCGAAGTCAGGTGCGTATATATGTTTCTATTGCCTCTTTCCATGCGCGTGAATCGCGTGCCTTGCATACAATAGAAGTTTATACATTAACTATTCTTTTATTTTTGGTTTGAGAACTACGTATACGCACATGCATTAATTGCTCCATCGCATCACCAGCTGCACCAGGGCACCTTCTCCAGTTGAAAAACGCGTCCCAGTAACACTATATATACTCCTTTCACCCTCGATCATTTCTCCCATCACTACATCTCCTCCTATACAAATCTTAAGTCTAAACACATCTTCAGTTAAGAAACCCTAAAACCTCCATTATTTTCATTATTCAAACAATGGGCAGCCTATGCACTGATGTTACAGAAAATAATCCTGCATCCCCCTTGAACCCGCTTGATCCCGACGAGTTCCGGCGGCAAGGGCACATGGTAATTGATTTTCTGGCCGACTATTACTGTGAAGTCGACAAGTACCCAGTTCGTAGCCAGGTTGAACCTGGATACTTGAGCAAATGCATACCTGAATCCGCCCCGAACCAGCCTGAGTCAATCGAAACTATCCTAAAAGACATACAAAGCCACATTGTGCCAGGAATCACTCATTGGCAGAGCCCAAACTACTTTGCGTATTTCCCATCCAGTGGCAGCACTGCAGGGTTCCTGGGCGAGATGCTCAGCACTGGGTTCAACATTGTCGGGTTCAACTGGATGTCATCCCCTGCTGCGACTGAACTGGAGAGCATTGTCATGGATTGGCTCGGTAACATGCTAAAGTTGCCTCCATCCTTCCTCTTTTCTGGAGGTGGAGGTGGGGTGCTCCAGGGAACAACCTGTGAAGCCATTCTTTGCACCCTCACAGCCGCAAGAGACAAAATGTTGGACCAGATTGGTGGTGACCAGATCGGTAAGCTGGTGGTGTACGGCTCCGACCAGACACATTGCGCTCTCCAGAAGGCGGCACAGATTGCTGGCATCAACCCGGCAAACTTCCGTGCTGTACAAACATTCAAATCTGAGTCCTTCGGTCTCTCTCCAGTGGAGTTAATGAAGCAGGTGGAAGCTGACATTGCGGTAGGTTTGGTGCCGCTGTTTCTCTGTGCCACAGTGGGGACCACTTCATCTACTGCAGTAGACCTCTTGCCGGGGCTGTGCAAAGTAGCAGCAGAGAATGGGATGTGGGTGCATGTTGATGCAGCATATGCCGGCAGCGCGTGCATCTGTCCAGAATTCAGGCATTTTATAGATGGCGTAGAAGATGCAGATTCGTTCAGCTTCAATGCACACAAATGGTTCTTCACCACATTGGACTGCTGCTGCTTATGGGTGAAGAACCCGAACTCACTTGTTCGGGCACTCTCAACAAATCCCGAGTATCTGAGAAATAAGGCGACTGAGTTGAAACAGGTGGTCGATTACAAAGACTGGCAGATTGCGCTCAGCCGGCGATTCAGGTCACTCAAGCTGTGGATGGTTTTGAGGAGTTATGGTGTGGCTAACCTCAGGAACTTCTTGCGGTCACACGTTAGAATGGCCAAGGTTTTCGAAGGGCTCATTTCACTTGACACCAGATTTGAGGTCGTTGTGCCAAGGTAACATATATATATAGTGACAAATATCTTATTTATCCTGTTAATGTGCTCCAAGGTTTCACCTCATTTAGGATACCAGATATAGTACGTAATTAAGTACGTAACTGCATGCATAAAGTGCATGTGCAATAGGAAACAATGAATAAAAGAACAAATTTATGTTTAGACTTTAGAAGTTGCATAGTAGCACTTGTATTATATTATTATTTTATAAACCTAGTTTGGTGCGTAATCTTACATGAACTGGCCGTTGTTCATTACAGGTACTTCGCCACAGTATGCTTCCGCCTGGTATATTCATCTGATGAGATAGATGGTGGTGATGAAGTAGATGGTATTAACAACGAGATAAACAAGAGGCTTCTAGAGATGATTAATGCTTCGGGGAAAATTTACACGACGCACGCTGTGATAGGAGGAATTTACGTGATACGTTTCGCAGTGGGGGCTACTTTGACCGAGGAGTTCCATGTCCGCGATGCATGGAAGGTGGTGCAACACCATACCAATGTGTTGCTGTCACATATCAGAGAGACAGAGACTAATCGAAGCTTTGATAATGAAGCTGTATATTCCTGATGTATGGAGTTGGCAAAGATGTAAACATTGAACTGGGAGGTTAGACACTTAGACATATAGATATAATGGCATTTTTTGGCGTTGGGTGAATAAATATGGTAAACTATTGGTTCGATATCCTTTTGTTTGTAATTTTCATTTTTTTTTTATGTTCTTATTAGGATTTTTGTGTGTAATCAATCTACCTGTACTAGAGCTTGAATTATTCAATTACGACGGAAGTAAATTATTTTCGATCGTTTTATATCCTTGTTCTTACGTCTACACTAATTTTAATATGTTCACATCTGGAAGTAATTCTTTTTTCGTTAAAAGAGGATCATTGTCAAAGTAGTAAGAAACTAAGTTTTTAATTTTCCACCGCAAGTAGCAGCTTGAAATTAATAAAGAATCCTGCGTATGTGAAGCATTTATCGTAAGACCCTTAGTTTGAATATATTCCACTTATATGGGAAATTCCTGTAGAAAAGAATATTGGAAAAATTTTAGCACTAACAAGATTAATTAGGGAAAATTCTTGGTTAATTTAATACTAATTTTCGTTACTTGTTTGGTAAAGTTTGAGGTTGTGCGTAAGAGTAAAAAAAGGACAAAATTGTTCTTAAACTTGCTAAATTTGCCTCTTAATTGATTGGGAGTGAGTCTATGGTACTATGCATTGCACGAATTAGTCCGTACTATGGAGCCGTATTTTCATTTTGAAAATTCTAATGGTCGATCTGAACCGTTCAACGTGATCCCTGTTTATACTATTTTTAGGAATATTCTGGACCTACAACAATATATACGAAATAGAAATCTGTTCTTTTAAAATTTTCTTGTTTCAGCCCAAGACACAAAAAAAATGAAATCCAAATCTACACTGACTGATCAACACAGAATGGAGTCCAGCCTTTCCCTTTTAGTTTCTGGAAAGCCCAAAAAGGAGTCTAGCGCAGTTTTAATTTTCTTTTACTTTCTGAAAATTGGGAACTCCAAGAGCCCAACAGCTTAAATAAATTTCTCGTTTCAATTCCAGCCGAGCACAATACCGCAGTTTTTTTTTGAGAAAATCAACAGAGGTCAAAGCCTCTGTCTTTTCATTAACCGAAGTTGGTTACATTTTTTGAGTTTCTGAGTAGAAACCCGGTTTACAAAAGATAAAGAAAGAAAATTTAAAAATTGAAAATCAGAAAATAGGATGTGTCTGTTTGAATTGTATTTCTCCCTAAGTAGAAACTCTGCCTTGGTCCCGCATTGCCGATGCTCTCCATTGCGTTCTGCTTTCTTGTATCAGCATTTCATTGGACTTGCTCTTCTCTCTGAATATCCTGTTGCACCTTTCTCTCCAAATCACAAAATGAGTTACCAATGTGAGTGCTTTAGTTTTGCCATCAGTATCATTGTCTGTAATGAGTTGTAGCCTATCTCTCCCCGTGACCATTATTTGTTCCTCCGCCATTACTCCTCTGTAAATGCGATCGCTTATCAAACATTCATTGAACATATGTTGTATCGTCTCGTCTTGCCGTCTACACATGTAGCACATGCCAACTATGTGGAACCCCTTGCTTCTCAAATTCTCGGCTGTGAGTATTCTGTTGTGCAGTACCAGCCATCCGAATACCTTAAATCTCGGCGGTACCGTCAGCTTCCATATCCTATGTATTGTTGATCGTATCGTCGGTGTGTTTGCCATTGTTTGATATGCTCTTTGGACCGTGAACCTGCCATCCTCATGCATTTTCCATGCTACATCATCCAAGCTGTTCCTGTTGCGAGCTGAGACCAATGCCACCCTTGTATTTTCTGATATGAATTTTTGGAGTTGCTCAGTTGCATTTTCTGACAAGACCGGTCTGAATATGGAGTGAATGTTGCCATGCAAGTCGAATTCCTGTAGCGTCATGTGTTCGTCCCACACAAACGTGTACAATTCTTCAAACCTGTATTTGAGGGTCCCCAAACCCCAATCTTGATGCCAGAGTCTGACCGTATGCCCTCTGCCTCCCCTTCGCACCATGAAACAATCGCAAAATTTGATCACCTTTTGGAGATTAGTCTTGAAGAAGTGAGAGTTGTACGCTCCTCCCTGTTGCCTTCCGTAGATTGCGCCAAATAGAGTTTTCCAAAGCTTGGTCTCATTACTTTGTCATTGCCAGTACCATTTGGCCAACAGTGCATGGTTAAAGCTTTTCAAATTGGTTATTCCCAGACCGCCCCTTTTTTTCGGTGTACATACAAGTGCCCAATTTGCTAAATGCATTTTCCTTTCATTCTGTGCCGCACCCCTCCACAGAAAATTTCTTCGCGTCCTGTCTATTTCATTTGTTGCCCAAGCCGGTAAGTCAAATACCGACATGAAATAGATTGGTAATGCCGATAGGACAGAATTTATAAGCACAATTCTTCCTGCCTGCGTGAGTAGCTTTGCCGCCCATCCCGCTAGTCGCTTGTTGATATTCGTTATCAAAGGTAGGTATGCATCTTTCTTAAGTCGGGAGTCCGATAAGGGTAAACCCAAGTATGTAAAGGGAAATTTAACCTCCTTACACCCCAGTATATCTGCCAATTCTCGGGTATGGCTCATTGCTGTGGCCGTGGCGACTATTTCTGATTTTTCTAAGTTTACCTTGAGGCCGGATACTATGCCAAATACTGCCAGCACTGTTTTCAGCACTTGTATTTGCTGTTTTTCTGGTTTTATGAAGAACAGGGCATCATCCGCATATAATAAGGAAGGTTGCATTCCTTGCACCGGCATCCTAATTGCTCCCATGTTCATTAATCTCTGCAGCCATCGCGGTATGAAATCCATGGCGATGATAAAAAGCAACGGTGACATTGGGTCTCCTTGCCTTACCCCTCTCCTTAGCTCAATTTTCCTTCCCACTAATCCATTTATGATTATTTGCGAGTCCCCCCGTAGCACCAGTCTTCTTATCCATGATATCCATCTTTCAGAGAAACCTATTTGTGTCATTACCTGTAGCAGAAAATCCCAACTAATCGTGTCAAATGCTTTGTGTATGTCCGCCTTGAATATTGCCAAAGGCGTACCGGTTTCTTTTGCCATATGTAGCAATTCTTGTGCACATACAAAACCCTCCGTAATTTGTCGACCCTTGAGAAATCCCGTCTGTGATTGGTGAAGGAGGAGCCCGATTTTTTCTTGCAGTCTATTTGATAGGATTTTTGAGAAAATTCTCTGTATCCCATTAATTAGACTTATCGGTCTAAAATCCTTCATCTTGTTGGAGTTCTGCGATTTTGGAATGAGCACCGTGTATGAACCATTTAGAGGGTGAAAAGTCCCCTCCTCTTGTGTTGCATGTGTGATGGCCTCCCTTATATCCGGTGTCACCTCGTCGATAAATGCTTTATAAAATTCTCCGCTAAACCCATCCGGTCCCGGTGTTTTATTGTTCGGCCATGATTTGATTACTGCTTTTATTTCTTCTTCTTGAATAGGCGCGGCCAACTCTTCCAAATTTGTCTTTTCTGGATATAGCTGCTCCCATTCTATTGATGCCCTTTGTTCTTGTGCTGTACCCATCAGCCCTATGTAAAAATCTCTGAAGACCCTTGCCTTTGAAGCTTGATCTGTGTATGTTCTTCCATTGTGTTCAATTGCGTTGACCGTGTTGCCTACTTTCGAGCTTGAAGCATATGTGTGGTAGTACCTCGTGTTTTTATCCCCTTCTAGTTCCCATTTCACTTTCGCTCTCTGCCTCCACATGTCCTCTTCTAGGACCGCCAAATTCGTGTACCTATTTTTTATCATGGCCTTTATTAATTTCTCAAGGTTAGTGATCTGCCTTATTTCTTGCGCCTCCTCCACCCAGCCGATGAATTCTCGGCATGCCATTAGTTGACACTTTATATTTCCAACCCTTCCTTTATTCCACCTTGTTATTTTTTGCTGTAGCATCAGTAACTTTTGGTGTAGCTGCACAGTGTTTTGAGCGAGTGGCAAGCTAATACCGCAGTTTTACAAATTAACTCTCTGACAAGGGAATTCTCTCATGTGATGTTAAGGAGATAATTTCAGTTTTAGATACATGAACATGGGAGGGGCTACATCGCTATGAATTCGTATCCTCTGCATTAACTCAAAACAGAATCTTTTGAGTTAATGCATCAGTATCGTCCAATCAACTTTAAGATCCATGCAGATCAAATTTGAACTAATATTAAAGGACTCCCTGCTTTATAGGCAAATACCGAATTGGCTCCGTTTAAAATCAGACGGATAAGATATATTAACTCAAAAGATACTCTTTTGAGTTAATGCAGACAATGATGCGGACTCCATTGCTATGGCAACAACCGAAGAAAACTTGTTGAAATTTTATTTGTTATGTTATAAAATATTTACTAGTCCAAGTTTTAAGTTGTTTACTAAAAAAATGTTGAAAAATTTCCTAAAACTGAAAAAAATCAGAAAATTATTTTGAAGTGAAGAAAAAAATCCGAAATGTTTTATTTATCATATTATACTTCGTAAAAAACTATAAAATCTTCTTGGGCAACAAAATCAATTTTTTTAGAAAAACAAAAAGTCAAACTAATTTTATAGTTAAAAATTGTAAATTTTATTTTAAAATAGAGGAGAGCTCAAATACCTCATTACTTTTATGCCCCAATTATATTCCACATCTTTATTTCGATTTCAAAGTTCAATTAGACGATCACAACCGCTCAACATGATATCCACATTAAAATGTGCTTGGAGACTAAATTTTATATTTTTTGAAATTTTTTTTACTATTTTGAAGGTAGATACAAAATCACTGTTTTTCAAATAATTTTGAACCATCTAAAAATAGTGATTTTGTACATATCTTAAAAAATAGTAAAAAAATTTCAAAAATTATAAAATTTGATCTCCAAGCACATTTTAATGTTGATATCATATTGAGCTGTTCAAATCGTCTATTTAAACTCTGAAATCGAAAATAAAAATGGAAAATATCTTTGGCACATGAAAGCAATTGAGTATTTGAACCTCTCTTTCAAATAATGGTTAGTTATTCGTGGTATCCATGACGTTATGTTTATTGTGTGCCTATATGTCACGTGACACATCAAGACTGCTTAGCACGCAACAAGGTCCATCACGTGACAAATTATTAAAGGCACGTGATTGGCACGAGTGCCATGACATGCCCCTGACATGTTGGAATCGAGATCCAGTGAAGTAACCCAATGTTTGGGTTTTAGATCGAGACTATCCGATTCGAATCTGAGATCATCCATCCCGAAGTGGAGCACACACATTCCGACGATAGATTCGAATCTCGAGACCATCCCAAGCGACAGATTCGAATCGGAAGGTCTCAATCCAAAACCCAAAAAATGAGTTACTTTAGGGGATCCGGACCCGACATGTTGCACCATTCCTTCACGGCGGAATCCAACATGACGTTCCAATTTTCATTCTCTAGTTTATGCAACCATGACCCGCCATGGTAGTTTTCAAGGTCAAATTTACATTATCAATTTTAAACCTCCTAACTTACAGCTGGCTACTTTTAGTAGAGAAAAATTAGAAAACAGATTTTGACCTGCTTGGGTCAAAATAGTCTGATAAAATTCTAAGTTCACAAAGAGAAGTAAAAGGCCCCTCGATCTGAGCCCCGCAACATATCCAGGGTAGTAAGAAACTGCCATAGATTTGCCAAATCTTAAGATCATATTTATCCACTATTTTCAAAGGCAGTTTATCTATTTCCTTTTACCCCCAACTGTGTTCCTGACCTCTATTTACTTCAAATGATGTTGGCGTTTGCTGATGCAGTTACACCAACAATCCTGCATTTATAGGAGCCAGAAAAATGAATACGCTAGTCAGCCTCTTAGTACTTGAATGGTCCAAGGTATAGGATCTAAAACCAAAGGAAAATGTAGAACACCAACTGGATGATACAAGTGATATTAGCATTTTGAAAAATTGAATTTCTTCTTAATTGTAACAGCAATGGTAGGGAATGGTTTGGCTACAGCAGCATAGCTTGGTATTTCCCCACTCTCTTTGGACTAACAGATGAAGTCTGACAATGATCATAACGTTACAGACTGGTATCAACCAAAGAACTGGAATGGGCTGGAGAATATTTAACATCACATCAATAATAAATGCTTTATTACCTGATTATTTTATCTCTCTAAAAAAAGGAGGCAGCATAGAATTCATAAAAGGCATATGAAAAGCAACAGAACGAAAACTGAAACAAAAGGTCATTTAATTGTAGCACCACCAAAATCTTTCCACCCACTCATCCTAAACAGTTGGCACCAAACAGATAGTGGTTAGGGAGGTACAACAAAATATAAGAAAACTGAAAGCAAACAAAAATAACCTGACTTACCCCTTTTGTGTCTGTTAATGGAGAGCAGATCTTCACTAAAGCCATGGTTCCTCTTTTGCTGTGAACTCAAAAAATTGGTAGCACCATGAGAGAGCTGTCACATAAACATGCTAGAGTTTTAAGCATCTTGATTAAGAAAAAAAAAAAGCACAACTTTCTATAACCTTATCTAAATAACTATAACTGAATGTCGCAAAAGTACTCAATATGAAAGAAGTAACATAGAACTTACAAGCTGAAGTTATAAACAAACAGTATTTCATACTACCTTTTAAAAATGCAAAGAATTGTTTATATGCCTAGTTCAATGTTAAACCTGAAGCTCAGATCAGTTGCTTACCTACCTCTCTAATCTGAGAATCATTTTGAACCCCAAATATGAAAAAATGGAGCAATATGTTTTATCAGTATATATACCAAACCTTCCAGCCAAACCATAACTGTCGCTATGCTAGTTATAAATATTTGCCAAATCAAACATTCCAGGCATGACATAAGGGCACTATTAAGAAGGAAAAAGAAAAACTAAAAACCTTATCATGGTGCCGTTTTGAGGGGTCGACGATAGGTGGCAGTGGATAATGGCCGTTCGCATGTTTCCTTTTTTCTTTTTCCTTGTCCTTCTCTATTTCTTTGTCTTTGTCTTTGTGGTGACGGTGCTTGTGTTTTTTGCGCTCCCGTTCTTTGTCACCACCTTCTCTATCTCTCTTCTTTTTATGCTTCTTCTCTTTCTCCTCCTCGCTTGTTATTTTGCAAGATATGGTAGGTGTCCCTTTTTCTGACTGCAAACGTAAATACGCATTGTCGTCATACAACTTAACAATGCTGATAGGATATGTAGCTTTCTCCTTACTCACTTTTCCATTGATTTCATGCAGGGGCTAAAGGACATTATGATATGGAACAGAAACAGGAACACAGAACGCTACCCCTTGCCCCTGAACCCACAGAATTAGGAACAGAAGACAGTGAGATTTGGGAGCAAGTGCGTAGGAACAAAATATATTTTCTTAGAGCATTCATTCATTCATTATTTGATGATGTTATGATGGAAAAAAGTGCATTTAACCAGAATCCAAGTAATTTCAGAATTTTCATGTTATACACAAATATGTGAAAAATGGATCCGATTATAGAATTAAATAGTCAACGGAAATGAGAAACTATTCATGCTTAAGGTTAGTGAATTTTATGCAAATTCATATTGCCAATTTGTCATTCCAATAGGTCACCAGTGGAACTCCTCTACCGAGATACGGAGTACAGACCCTCTATACTGTATTCTGGTAAGTTCAGATTGTTAATTTACCATTCCATTAGGTCACCATCGAAATGCCTCTACCAATATGGAGTACAGACCCTATCTACTGCATTCTATAGACTGGGATTGGCTCTGAATTTTACTAGAATTGTACACATCATCAGGTATACTTGAGAAAACTGCCAACAGAAAAAGGAGCAAGGAAAATTATACACACTAATTGCACCATTTCAGCAACTTTAGAAACAGTGTGCACCCACTTTGTTTGATCTCAAATCCAAACCCCTTTTCTTATAGCTAAAATCTTAATTCAGAAATCATGGCTAATTGAGTACTTGACCAATAACCTTGAAATGTGCTTAATTCCTTCAAAAAATACAAAGCTAGTGATATTTCAAACTAATCCTTTTGATAAGTCCAAGCTCTCACTAGCCTTTCATCTTTCATCGAAATTTTGTTTTAGAAGCAGGGCTACCACTTGCTTTAATATAGCATTACAAAACCAACATATCCAAACAGTCCACACTTTACTGCGGATTGTGAGGTTTTCAAGACCTTGCTCTCTTCACTGAGATTTTAAGAACGGATCAGGGAAGCAGCACCAGATATGACCAAACAATAACAACAACATAACCAAATATCACACACATGAAAGGTCCATACCAGTATGTACCAGTCACCAAACTACAAGAAGGAAACAACTTACCGAAGGCAAATGGACAGTACCATTATCACGCAACTGGAATGCCTGGCCGAGTGTCTCCAGGTCAAACGTACTTATACGCGCCTTCGTTTCAGGCAGGTATGGTGCATTTTCAAACAGCTGGTCGAACTCCATTCCCTCGCCTCTCATGATGTCCCTCTCCCCCTCCACATTGCGCAGGTAGTGTGTCTCCCTGATCGAAGCCGGAAGTGCTCTCTTGCAAAATAATTTATGGTGGGCAAGTAGCTTGTACTGGTTTATCAAGTCAACTGCACCAGTTAGCTCTCTTGGACCTGTAGTTGAAATGTCTGTCAATTTCAAAGACTGCAATCATATTTAGATGATAGTACCAAGAATTTAACCGGTGCTATACTTGGCTAGATAGATGTTGGTATGATACCATGCTTATACTAACAGTTGAATACTACAACAACGTGGTCTTGTTCTGTGAGACCAATTGATATGGACACCAATGTTAAATATCTTTTATACAAAATAAAGGGCTAAAGAAAACGATTAAGATGTGCACTATTACCTCTTCCAAAGTGCCTTCCGAATTGATCCATCAAATTAAGAAAGAAACACAGAGTAATATTACGAAAACCTGAGATTGAAATGACAAAAGTAATTAAACAGATTATCAGATTACATCTGTCAAACCAAATTTTCTCAATCAAACAACAGTTAAGGTCACTTCTTAATCAATTCCATCAAACATTATATCCTAAGAAGATAGCCTTCAAAGTTGAAACCAGTATAGCAACTTTCTCAGAATACAACCATAGAATTGCTATTAAAAGGGTTGAGGAGCTCAAGTCTCAATGATGCATACCAGACATATAACTGCTACAACCATTTTCTTAACTAAAAGGAAAGCATTACTAACTACAAAATAGAGTCCACTAAAATGTAAATAATTGTGCCACAAATGCGTTGGACACCTAGGGTTTTCTTCTGTACTGTGTAAGGCAGGAGAGAAAGGGGAGGCGGAATGGGATTATGAGTACCGTACAAGAATAGACGTCTGATCAAGAACACACGGAGAGAGATAGAGATTGAGAGACCGAGAGCGCGAGGTGATGGAGCAAAACTGCGAAACGGAGGCGAGGAGGAGGGCACCTGTGCTCGCTTTTGCGATTTTTATCGTCGCAAAAGAGAAGATGGAAGTGCGTCGCATGATAGTATGATACTGGTAATTATATTTCGGAGCCCCGACCGTCTATAGAGTCGGTTATGGGCCGATAAGTGAACCGCATTGCTTAATTCGGGTTTCTTCTGTTCAAAATGGGTTTGGTCGTCGTCGGATGTTCCTGCTGATTTCGGCCGGTTATGGGCCGATAGGTGATTTGGGCCGGTTGTTCCGGGTCATCTGGGTTAAAATAAATTTAGTATCCTCTGCATTAACTCAAATTTTGAGTTAAGATCTTTCAATTTACATACGCACTAATAAGTAAAGGAAGCGATTAATTGTACTCAAGTTCAACCATCACGAAACTAGTACCGATCATGTAAAACACAATATTAGATCATGTAATCCTCGCTACCGAACCTAGTAAAATAAGGAGTCGAAAGTTCTCACAACTAGCGACTTTTTAAAGTGGTCCCGAGTTAGTTGCTAGCCGTTTTGACCATGACCACTTGAACAACTTGCTGTACTTTCACCGGGACCACTTCTAGAAGTTCTCTAACGACTTTGCAACTAACCAGGACCAATACTGTAAAATGGAAAAAAAAAATTTAATTTTTTAATTTTTTTTAAAATTTTAAATTTTTAAATTTTTTTTTAAAATTTAAATTTTTATATCTACATCTAGATCTTGTAAAACAACATTATAGATACGATGAAATAACATTATGGATACTATAAACAACAAGATAGATACTCTAAAACCATAAGATGGAAACTGTAAAACAACAAGATGGATATTATAAAACAACACGATGGATATTGTAAAACAACACAGTTAATACTATAAAATTTTATTTTTTTTCAAAATTTAATTTTTAAATTTATTCCAAAATTTAATTTTTAAATTTATTTCAAAATTTAATTTTTAAATTTATTCCAAAATTTAATTTTTAAATTTATTCCAAAATTTATTTTTTAAATTTATTTCAAAATTTAAATTTTTATATTTGCATCTATAAGACAACATTATAGATACTATGGATACTATAAGACAATATTATAGATACACAAACATAAATGTCTTTCAACAAACATAACATTTCTAATTAAAACAAACATTTGGTTCACTAAATATATTGTTTCTCACCAACATACTGTTTACCAAACACATACATCATTGACAAATACAAAAATATATAAACATACTATTCCACAAAAGTTGTTACTTAAAAAACCTCTGATACACATTATTAGCATGAGACATAAGTCTCATCACTAGAACAAGATGTTCATTTGATATATCATCTTGCAAAAAAATAAACAAGGTTATTAATTGTAAAATAAATCAAACTTCAATAATATAATAAAAAAATTTACATCATAAACTTATAAAGAATAGAAAAATGTTACATGGCTTAAAGAGAGTGGAGTCTCGGTGATCATATTATACACAAAGTGCAGAAGAAAATTGCACAATCCATTGATTTAGAAGCCTGTTTTGGGCAATTCTCAAGAATAGGATCAAGTTGACTCCGAATTAATAAAACTTTCTAAGTTCTAAATCCTATAAAACTAGTTCAAAAATCTTGTAAAACAATTGCAAAAATCATGTAAAACAATTGCAAGAATCATATAAAATAATTGCAAATTTTGTAAAACTAGTTCAAGAATCATGTAAAACAATTGCAAGGATCATGTAAAATTAGTTCAAGAATTCTGTAAAACTAGTGCAAGAATTCTGTAAAACAATTGCATTAGCTGGAATACTAACTCGACAACCTGCATTAATCTTGTAAAACAAGCAAGAATTATGTAAAACTAGTTCAAGAATCTTGTAAAACAATTGCAATAATCTTGTAAAACTAGTGCAAGAATTCTGTAAAATAATTTCAAGAATCCTAAAAAACAATTGCATTAGCTAGAATACTAACTCATCAACCTACATGAATTAATTCAGATATGTAAAATAAAGAACTGAAAACTATTGCATACATCCTGTAAACCTATTAGATAGATCTTGTAAAATACTGTATAGATTTTGTAAACCTATTAAATAGGACTAGAACTAGGGTGTTCTTAAGCTCACCAAGCCTCTTTGTGAGCTTAACTCAAAAACCCATCGAATTGGTTTCAAGCGACGCATCCAAACCGTTGAAACCGATCTACTTCATGAGTGATGAGTTTACATGTGAAGTTTTTAAATTTTTGAACTAATTTAATATAAAGTCAAGCGGTAAAAAAATGATGAAAAATGAACAAATTAAAATTAACTTATAAACCATCTTTTTTTTACGACTTGACTTTATACTAAATTAGTTCAAAAATTTATAAATTTGACATGTAAATGCATCACTCATGAAGGAGATCGGTTTCAACGGTTTGGATGTATCGTTTGAAGCCAATTCAATAGGTTTTTGAATTAAACTCACAAAGGGACTTGGTGAGCTTAAGAACACCCTAGTTCTACTCATTAAATAGATCCTATAAAATTTTTTTGTTCAAAATTCTTAAACTAAACAAATAAAGAATCTTGTACACCTAAGTAAAAATACTTAATAATCACATATATAAATATGTTTATTCAGATTCAAATATAAATGTGTCAATCTTTTCAAAATCTAATGTAAGAATCTTGTACCACAACACAAGATGTAGATCTGCCTCGACAGTCAAAATTAAGGTAAACACGAAATAATCAGAGAAACAAGAAAAATTAGAAACTATAGACGAAGAGAAAGAATCAATCAAGTGATTACACGAAGATTCTCTGATCAAGATTGGAGATCGAACGCTAGTAGCACGTTTCTCAGATCAAGCGCTAGTAGATGAAAGCATCATTCGAACCGAGCGGTAGTAGAGCAAAACATCATTCCGATCAGAGATTTACAAATTCCTTTTTCTTCCACTAATTAACGTAACGACTCACCAGTTTTGAAAAGAAGGTTGAACGAGAGATTGTTTTTTTTTTGTAGAGAGATTGCTTAGTATGTATAGAATGATTGTCTCACTGCTTCTATGATTTTTATTTTTTTTTCTTTCTTTTTAGATACTCTTATTGTTTGATTTTGATTTATATTGGTCTCACAGTAAATCTGATACAATCCGAATTCAAAATCCATTAAGAATAAGTAAATAAATAAATATTATTTGAGTTATTTCAAAGCTAAATGAGAAACATTTTTCTTTCAGACGGATGTTTATGAATGCTCCAACAATTTCGATCTGTGTCTTTCTTTTATAATGCATCTGAATCAATTTTTTTATAAGTCATTTCTCTCATTTCTAAAGCACTTGTATGTTGTACATGTATTTATCCAAGACATCTCTCGTAAACAGGCGAGGCTATGATAAGGGATAAGGCAAGATAGACGATATCTTCACTGAGGAGGCGAAAAACGACGACGAAACTTCAAACAGCCATAAAATGGAGCTCGAGTGTCCGATTTCAACAAATAACCACTTTTTGGAAAGCTTGTGCGAAGATGCATGCGTCTGACGACTATGCCGTTTTTCAAAATTTAGAATTGCAAAAAAACTAAGAGAAGTGCCTCAAAACTTGAGTTGAAGTTTCCGATAAAAATTTTTATTTATAATTTTCAATCTAAGTAGCTCAGTAAATTGGTTATATAATGAACTTGTAAACTACCAATTTTTACTATTTTTAGAAATTTTTTTACTATATTTTATAATTTATGAAAGATGACACAAAATGACATACAAATAAAATAAAATTGCCAATATTTTATGAAAGAGAACAAGAGTATATTTTCTTAGTACATGGGTTCTATACAATATCTAAGGTTCAGCTCTAGTTTCACACATATATATTTTATTTGTTATATATTCTATTTACAAAATCAAAGAATATGAGTATCCAAAAAGATAGAAAAAAAGAAAAAAATTATAAAAACAGTGAGACCAAATTACTGTTAGTGTCTAATTTTAAAACATTCATTCTATACACACTAAACATCTCTAAAAAAAATAGTAAATCGCCCCACTGTGGGGCGGTCAGGTATGGAAGCAAAACGCCCCCACAGTGGGGCGGTTAGGCCGGTTTTCGAAATATTTGAAAACCGAGGGTATATTTGTTATTTTTTATTTTTTTGAGAGTATTTAAAAAAAGTCGGTTCTTATTATCACCGTTCTGCAGCCGACATATATATATATAGTATGGCTAAGTTGTTGCTGGCAGCATTTCGGCCAGCTGCTGCCGGGGCTATATTTAGCCATACGATGTTCAAACAACAAATCCAAACCGTTAGATGTGATATCTATATTAAAATCTACTTGGAGACCAAATTTTACATTGTTTGGAATTTTTTTACTATTTATTAAGCCACTTTAAAAATTGCTAATCCTGATGAATAGTAAAAACAGTCTGGACCATATGATCTGGAATTTTCAAAGTGGCTTAATAAATAGTAAAAAAATTCCAAAAACTGTAAAATTTGGTCTCCAAGTAGATTTTAATATAGAGATCACATCTAACGGTTATTTGTTGTTTGAACATCGTATGGCTAAATATAGCCCCGGCAGCAGCTGGCCGAAATGCTGCCAGCAGCAAATTAGTCATACTATATATATATATATATATAGGAGTTGGCTATGGTGCTATGCATAGCATAGAGGGCCTCCATGCTACGGCTCAATATTTGAGTTTTCAAAATCGTAACGGTCGATCCGAACCGTTCAACATGATCTCCATATGAATATGTACTAGCAAACCAAATTTTACATTTTTTAGAATTTTTTTACTATTTTTTTAGATAGGTAGAAAAACACTTGATTTGAATGGTACAGAATTTTCAGATCAAGTGATTTTCTACCTATCTAAAAAAATAGTAAAAAAATTCTAAAAAATGTAAAATTTGATTTGCAAGTACATATTCATATGGAGATCATGTTGAACGGTTCGGATCGACCGTTAGGGTTTTGAAAACTCAAATATTGAGCCGTAGCACGGAGGCCCTCTATGCTATGCATAGCATATTACCAATTTCATATATATATATATATATATATATATATATATATATATAGGAAATTCTAACGTGCTACGGCTCACTTTTCAAATTGGCTTAATAAATAGTAAAAAAATTCTAAAAAATATATAATTTGGTTTGCAAGTACATATTCATATGGAGATCATGTTGAACGGTTCGGATCAACCGTTAGAATTTTGAAAACTCAAAAAGTATACCGTAGCACGGAGGGCCCTTATATATGCCTAGCGCTCGTTCTATGATTTTGTATCTTTTTGGTTTGTATTATTTTTTTGAATTACTACGCGGGGTGTTAGAACTTAGAAGTAAATAAAACAAATGAGATAAAATGATAGACAGAATCCAGACGATCCAGTTGGGAAAGTATTGTACCTGATCTGGATTCGTGTTCTTTAGCAGGAGAACAAAATGTCAACAATTGTGATCCAGAAAGCCTTGTCAGCCTTTTAATCCGATAATGGCTGAATGGGTCAGCAGCAGCTAGTTCGGTTTTGGGTCAATTTGTCACCAATCGTGTTATATATAAATTTTGGGCCATGTAATTTTGTATTTGCCATGTGTGGGTGTCATGAACTTAATTGGAAATTGAATAAAAATTGGTTTTATGGAAGATAATAAAACGAAATTGAATGCTGGAAAGGGAAATGTGAGTTAAAATTGCATAGTAAGATAAAAAGGAACTAATATTTCATTTCTAGATTCATAGCCTTTTACAAGAAGATGGAAAATACATATATCCATCTGCTTGGAGAAAATTAGAACTAATTTATGCTCTCCATTTTATCATCTCACATTCTCTCCATTCAACAATAAAGAGTATAAAGCCCAAATAGAAAGAAAAGAAAAATGAAAGAAAACAAAAGCTCTGGCCCAAATGAATAGCTTTGGCCCATCATGTTTTATGACATTCAATTTTTTTTTAACTTTTTTTCTAAAATAATAAAGTTTCAGAACAATGACCAACGGTTTGGGTCATGACAGTGGGTCATCTCAGTACATGTCTTTGTTAATTACTTAATTTAGAGAGTTCAAATACTTCTAACTTCCATACCTTTATTGTAAAATTTTCTTATAAAACAATTTGAAAAGATTAATAAAAATTAAAATTATTATATACAATATATATATATATATATATAGAGAGAGAGAGAGAGAGAGAGAGAGATGGGCTATGGTGCATTGCAATGCATAGGCACCCTTGTGCATTGGACCATAAATCACCGATTCAAAGTCCAAATGACCGATCCAAACCGTTCATCTTGTTCTCCATATTAATATGTGCTTGGAGACCAAATTTTACATTTTTTGGAATTTTTTTGCTATTTATTAAGCTACTTTGAAAATTGCTGATCCGGGTGAACAGTAAAAACAGTGCAACTAAATTCTGGACCATGTGATCAGCAATTTTCAAAGTGGCTTAATAAATAGTAAAAAAATTCCAAAAAATATAAAATTTGGTCTCCAAGTACATATTAATATGGAGAACAAGACGTACGGTTCGGATTGACTGTTTGGACTTTGAATCCAACGATTTTAGTCCAATGCACAGAGGGGTCAATACATTGCAATGTATAATAGCACAACTTTATATATATATATATATATATATATATATATATGCACATAAAAAATTATAACAATTCGATCTTATTTTGATAGGAATCAAGAACCTATGAAATTTTGTGCTAATCAGTGAATCCAGACGATAATTGTGCAAATCAGTGAATAATTGTGCTCTTGGTGTTAATAAAACAAATTAAGCCGAATGTTGTATTGTTTTTTTCAGTTTACATGTGTAGATAACATATATTACATCTAACAATTTGTAATACTTAAGTTCTAATTTTAATAAATAAAAGCATAGTGATGGCACTTAAACTTGGAGACATTTGTGAGCACTTCTCATTAGTTTATGCAAAAATGAAAGAGAAAAAAATCTCAATTCTTATTATAATTTTAATGATATCATTTTTTTTTGTTCCTTTTTAGTCATCTTTTGAGGCCAAATTCATTAAGGCAACGATCTCAAGTGATCAGGCACCAAATAAAGCTGAAATTTATTTAGTAATATGATTTTCAGATTCCTAAGCACAAAAATTTCAGACATTTATAGCAAGAATTTTTTTATTACAGCACCTTTTAATTTGTTGTAAACATCCTTTTCCGGTTCTCTCTTTTCCCATTAGCCTCCGATTAAAGTTTGCTTAATGAGCTAGCTCCGATTCACCATAAAGATAATCACATTCTTTCCTTAATCCACAAGAAATACTCTCTAGAAATTGTCTGCACTTCCTTGCATACATAGTAGAACATTCAGTGGTGTAATAAGGAATTCGTATCACCTAAGGTAACAAAAAATTATGTTTGGATCCGGACAGTCCAATCAGAATCAACATGACTATTAAAGCAGTTATGTGCGTTCCACATAGTGTTGTAATAAGCGTCTGATTAGTTATTGGCGGCAATCAAACCGTTACAAATCGTCCGTTTTCGTTTATACAACCAATTAGTTGGTCATTTTTATTATTTTTCTATTTAGCATTTATTCGTTATATGTATTCCACTTCAGATTAAATTGGCCCAGATATTCCTATCGGACGACTGTGATCCAAACATAAATATTTTGTTACCTCATAGGATCTGGATTCGTGTAATAACTAATAAGTACATCCTAAACCTGTGAGTACTAATGTACTATGCCTCTTGCCTTATATCAACCGACACAATATCTGATTTCACATCTTTTGAGGTATCTCATCAAAACTGTCCAGTTTCTAAAAATCTCATCCCGAATTCATATCATCTGCATTAACGCACCGTTTGAATGTAAATCTGAATTGTTCAATTAGAATCCACGTGAATATTAAAGGGCCACGTACATTACTTCCATAAATCAGATTGGCTCGAATTCTAATTGGACGGTCCGAACCTAAATTCAAACAGTATGCTCCCAAGATTGAAATATATATGATATGATAATGTCAACATGCACCAGCGAATTAACTAATTATGCATTTTGAAGGGAGACGAAACTCAATGCACTTACACCTGCACAGTCCCCACAACTATTGCTGTGGAAGAGGATTGCTGATTGCATTCCACAGCGGATATGATCTGTACTGTAGTGAATTTTAATTAACTGTATATAGGATATAAAGAAGTGCATAGGACTACCTAGCTTAAATAAACAACAGGAAAGAAACTGATATTAAAACAAAAAACAAAAAAACAAAAACGGAAAGGAAAATAAAAGAAGAGAAAAAGAAAAAGGGACAGTATTCTTTACATGGCTTTGGAATCTCCAGGTCTATGAGACACTGGAAGGAATCCCTTGCCTTTGTCTCAAGTTATTATTGTATATTGATATATGAATGATGATCCGGGACTACAGATCAACAACCATAATTATGATAGTACCAGTTTAACCAGTTTATCATAATTTATCTCTTGCCGTCTTACTAAATTTGGACTAGTGTGAAGTAGGTCCGAGCATCAGATATACTTTAGATTTGATGAACTCCAGAATCGTCCGATCCGCTTTAAAATACATGTACTCTCGCTGAAATATTCGTGCTAACAGATCTTAAATCAGACCAGACAGTTCTGAAACTCACCAGACTTACTTCATACTCAAATATGGACTGTCACATAAAAAAAAAGGGTAATTATATCTTCCCCATCTATCAATCCCCCATTTCATCCCCCAACTAACTAACTACATTTTCTAACTATAATTCAAAATTCTAACTACCTAATGGCCCTACAAATTAATTACCCAATTTTCTCCATTTATTTCTTTCCTCTTTCTCCCTCCATCTCCCACCTCTCCCTCTCCACCTCCGCCTTCACCTCCGCCCGTCTCTCCCACCTCTCCCTCTTGGCCTCCCTCTCCCACCTCCACCTCCACCTCCGTCTCTCACATCCGTCTCCCACCTCCCACCTCCGCCTCTGCCGGAGTAGATCCATCACTGTCGACCGCCGGGTCAGATCCGAGTTATTTGCAAAGAACAAAGCTTCATTAATGGTGAATTAGAACAGTGCGTACTAAGTACATATGAATGAATACTTAATGTTTTAGAGATGAATATTTCAACGTTTATGGATGAATACTTAATATCTTAGGCATAAATACTTTAACTTATATGTATGAATACTTGATATCTTATGGATGAATACTTTTTATTTGTTTGGTATGCACATATGTTTGTAATACTCTTGGTACATTAACTATTTACACTTACACGATGAGGATGAATACTTGCTTAATGCGGGATGAATACTTGCATGACGAGGTGTGAATACTTGTGCAACGGACAACTCGAAAGTATGTCATCATGGATCTCATTTGAAAGAGAAAATTGTGTAGAAGACATTCGTGGTTTTAGATTTGCAAAATTCCTCACAGATCGTCAGAAATATTGGTTAGATTGAACGGAAAAAAAAAAACCCATCTCTAAAAACGTGTAATACTCTTGGTACATTAACTATTTACACTTACACGATGACGATGAATACTTGCTTAATGCGGGATGAATACTTGCATGACGAGGTGTGAATACTTGTGCAACGGACAACTCGAAAGTATGTCATCATGGATCTCATTTGAAAGAGAAAATTGTGTAGAAGACATTCGTGGTTTTAGATTTGCAAAATTCCTCACAGATCGTCAGAAATATTGGTTAGATTGAACGGAAAAAAAAAACCCATCTCTAAAAACGTGTAATACTCTTGGTACATTAACTATTTACACTTACACGATGACGATGAATACTTGCTTAATGCGGGATGAATACTTGCATGACGAGGTGTGAATACTTGTGCAACGGACAACTCGAAAGTATGTCATCATGGATCTCATTTGAAAGAGAAAATTGTGTAGAAGACATTCGTGGTTTTAGATTTGCAAAATTGCTCACAGATCGTCAGAAATATTGGTTAGATTGAACGGAGAAAAAAATCCATCTCTAAAAACGTGTAAAAGATGAGTGATTGATGTGTCCAAATATGCTTCTATTGCAAAGATGAATACATTTATATAGATGGATGAATGCTAGTTGTGTTACAGATGCATACTTTTTTTTGCAAATTTCTAAAATAAGCTGAAGGTAGTTAGAAGTCCCCCACTTAATTAATGCGCTGACGGTTATGCGGTCCCCTACTTAATTAATGCTCTGACAGTTGTGCGGTCCCCCACACATGTTGTTTGTCCCCTACTTTCTTCTTGTAATATATCCAAATGTGTTTCTATTGCAAATGTGAATACCTTCATATAGATGGATGAATACTAGTTGTGCTACATATGAATACCTCTGCAAATTCCTAAAATACACTGACAGTTATAAATTCTAACTAACTAACTACCTTAATTAATGCAACTGACGGGGATGAAACGGAGGATTGTTCACGGGGGAGAGCTAGGCGGACCCAAAAAAAAATCGTACGCAACCCGGTATGAGATTGGTATTTGATTAAATTATATTTGACGAACGCTCCAAATTGAATACCCATATAATTTTACCATCAAAATAATAATAATAATTAGTATAACAGCAGATGCGTTTGTAGGACTTCAAGACAATCTATTCAGAAAAAAAAAAGTATTTGAAAAAAAAAATGCAATGCTGTATTAGATTCACAAATTATAAAGTCTTATCAGCAATAATTATCGAAACGGAAATAGCATTGGATGGAATTATGGAAAGACAGAAAAATAAAATTAATGTGAAACTATGTAATTAAGTTTAAGGGTAAATTTCGCTGGAGATCACTAAACTTTTTCATTTGTCATGAATTGGTCACTCAAGTTTGATTTGTCTTCTTTTTTTTTTTTTTTTGAAACGGTTGGTAGTGAACTACACAAAAATCCTTCTATACAGTACATGCACACTACCTAATCAATTCTACTAGCTATTACAACTATAGATTGTAATGATTTGTTCCTTTTTAGTTACTCAACTTTGTCATTGTCCAAATCAAGTCATTCTATATTTTTTCGTTCAAAATATTAACGGAATATGCTCATTCTGTTAGTATTTTGGACGGAATATGTTTATTCTGTTAGTATTTTGGACGGAATGAGTATATTCTGTTAATATTTTGGATAGAAAAGTATAGAATGACTTGATTAGGACAAATGACAAAGTTGAGTGACTAAAAAGAGACAAATCAAACTTGAGTGACCAATTCGTGACAAATGACAAAGTTTAGTGACCTATAGCGAAATTTACCCTAAGTTTAATAATAACAGATGGATACAAATAAATACAAAATAAATTGATTTCACAATATAACTCTTGGGTTGATCACCGCCGGCGTGGATATGTAAAATGAATGAGGTTAATTGACTTCTATTTTTTTTTTCCATTCAACATTAAAATTTTATAGAATTAACTTTCATTCATATTTGACACTCATAGTTTGAAAATCTGACTCCGTTTCGTGATCACGTGAACTAAGAAAGTGTTTATTTTGATTGAAACTAGAGTGGGTATGTTTAGAAAAAATCCGGACAATAAATCTTATACATGGGACAACTCTACGTAGTTATTTTGAACTTAATTATGGAAGTATAAATTTCGGTTTATATTTTTTAGATAATTATGTACATTTTGAAATCGAACAATCAACCGTGTGGGAGTTATTTTAGAGAGTCAATCACTTAGAACTAATTGTCTGTCAATGACTGTATTTTATACGGGATATATAGAGGGAGAGGAGAGCTCAAATGCCTCATTGCTTCATGCTCCAATCGTATTCCAACATTTTTATTTTTATTTCAAAGTTCAAACAAAAGATCTAAACTGCTCAACATGATATCCACGTTAAAATGTGCTTAGAGATCAAATTCTATATTTTTTAGAAAAATTTTACTATTTTTTAAGATAAGTACAAAATCACTATTTTTCACGAAATTATGGACCATCTAAAAACAGTAATTTTATACCTATCTTAAAAAATAGTAAAAAAATTTCAAAAAAAATAAAATTTGATCTCTAAACACATTTTAACGTGGATATCATGTTGAGTGGTTCAGATCTTTTGTTTGGACTTTGAAATTGAAGATAAAGATGTTGGAATACGATTGGGACATAAAACAACGGGGCATTTGAGCCCTCCTCATATATATATATATATATATATATATATAAAGTTGTGCTATTATACATTGCAATGTATTGACCCCTCTGTGCATTGGACTAAAATCGTTGGATTCAAAGTCCAAACAGTCGATCCGAACCGTTCAACATGTTCTAAATATTGAAATGTGCTTGGAGACCAAATTTTACATTTTTTGGAATTTTTTTACTATTTATTAAGCCACTTTGAAAATAGCTGATCCAACAGTGAACAGTAAAAAATAGTAAAATTTTCTAGAGCACCGGATCAGACTTTTTCAAAGTGGCTTAATAAATAGTAAACAAATTCCAAAAAATGTAAAATTTGGTCTCCAAGCACATTTCAATATTTAGAACATGTTGAACGGTTCGGATCGACTGTTTGGACTTTGAATCCAACGATTTTAGTCCAATGCACGGAGGGGTCAATACATTGCAATGTATAATAGCCCATCTCTCTCTCTCTCTCTCTCTCTCTCTCTCTATATATATATATATATATATATATATATATATGAGGAGGGATCAAGTTACAACATTCATTTTTTTTATTTTCAAAGTCCAAATCGTCGATCCAAACCGTTCAACATGATTATCTAAATAAAATGTGCTTACAGATCAAATTTTACATTTTTTTGAATTTTTTTACTATTTATTAAATATTTTACAAAAAATAGTCATATTCAGACCATTGAATTTTGTACCCATCTTAATAAATAGTAAAAAAATTCAAAAAAAATGTAAAATTTGATTTGCAAGCACATTTTATTTAGATAATTATGTTGAACGGTTTGAATCGACGATTTGGACTTTAAAAATGAAAAAAATAATTGTTGTAACTTTGTTGTAACTCGATCCCTCCTCTGTATATATATATACATGTACCTCATAAATTTAGACTCGGGCCCTACAAATCTGAAGACTTACAGAGCTAAAGCCTGAGAGTTTCATTGTTACAGACATTACAGTACGTATCAGCATATATACATATGGGTTTAGTGAACAGGCAACAGACCGTACGTAGTACGACCAACTGATGCACCTGTGCGGTGTTATCCTCTTATGTGAACTACGTAGCATTTTATCTTCATATCTTTTAATTAGATTCCTCGCTTTAATATAAAAGATCCAAATTAATTACTCCTTATCAATTTTAAATATATTTATTTCCTGCAATCTATAAAAGGAAGTTCAAGACGGTTTTAAGAAAAACAAAAGTTAGAATATAAAATTCAATTCCAAATATATACAACAATCAATTACATTCTTCTTCTGTCTCAAAAAAAAAAATTACATTCTTCTTTTTGTACATAACTTTGGTAGTTCTACAAAAGTAAATTGCTCTCCTTTTTTTCAACAGTTGTTACTTACATGCTAAGATCCCTTACTTTTCTCCTACTTGTAAAGCACTCCACCTCAGAGGGAGAGAAAGACTGATAGAGAGAGAGACAGAGGAAGAGATGAAGAGTATAGCTTTGATCACAACTATTCATGGCATTCTAATCCTAGAGCTCTGCTTAGGTACTCTTTTCCATTCTCTCTTTCTCTCTCAGCATATCGGCAACATTTCATATTCTAACTTAGTTTTCTAGTCTGAACATTTGCTAAATGAAATCTTAACTAGCCGTATTCTGACTAGGGTCATTTTTCAGTTTTTGTTTCTATTTTCCTTCTTTTTTATTTTTTAATTAATGATATTACCATCTATCAGTTAAGCCAGAACAAGTTTAGTCTCTTCTTGGTTTAAATCATAAAGCTCAACAGAGGAGTCTACATGCTTTTGATGTGCATACCAGTAGTACCACATTTATTTAAACTAAAGAATAACAATTTCTATAATCATTTCACTACTATCGAATCCCAAAAGGCAGGTAACATGTCTGAATAAACTCAATTTACCAAATTCCATTACTGGTATTGTTAGGGAATTTCAATATTCGTACAATCTTACTACAGACTTGGTACCAGTACGAACTGGTCGTGCACCACAATTCTTTCTAAGTTCTATCCAATTCTATTTGCATCTCATTCTCTAGGCACCGCTGCTGCATTGCAACAAAAAGCTGAGTCGACGACCCCAATACCAACATTCTCACCGCCTGAAGGAAACACAACATTCATAGACGGTTCCACATGGTGTGTGGCTCACCCTAGTGCTACCCAATCTGATCTCCAAATTGCTCTGGATTGGGCATGCGGTCTCGGTGCGGCCGATTGTTCTGCACTTCAAAATGACGGGCCATGTTACCAGCCTAACACGCTTCTTTCACATGCATCATATGCTTTCAATAGCTATTACCAGCAAAATGGTAATTCAGATATCGCATGCAATTTTGGAGGAACTGCAACACTTACAAAGAGAGATCCAAGTAATTTTTTTTTACAATTTACATGCATAAAACTTTTGAAAGATATAAGAGAATCAACCATGTGATTGAGTTCACTGGAAACAAAAAACTAAGGTGAAGATAGCCTGAAACCTTTTATTTATTTATTATAGTGCCCTGGTACCCTCCAACTTATTTTAGATGTTATTCTCGAGAATTGAATCTGCATTTCTTTGTAGAAAGACGAGGGCTCGTATCAATACACTAAGAATTGAACCTACATCTCTCAATAGAGAAACATTTTATGTTTCAAGATAGCCTCAAACATTAATATCTGTAACAACAATGAAACAGTACAAGGAGGACATTATTATTTATTAATGTACACACCTAGTATTGGTTCCTTTTATTACATAATCACATTGGTTCCATTTTATACTCTGCTAATCTTTTTCTTAATTATTCTTATACAGGTTATGGCTCCTGCAAGTATTTGGCCTCGGTGTAAGTGTACTTGACAATTATATTTTCAATTGGGTTGGACATGATGAAATTCATATGTGCCTCTTGAAAACCACAAAATTTCACGTCTGCTCCATCTAACACAAGAAGCATAAGTTCGCAAAGAATGAATTAGTTCCTGTTAAAATAATAAAATTCATGTCAATAGTTTACATAAAATTTGAGGTTTTGCAGAGGGACACATGTAATATTTGTTCCAGTTAAAATTATTTGAAGAACCAAAACAATTTTAATTGAGTTGTGTTCAGGACATCATCCGCTTCATTGTCAATTCCTGGAAGGTTCACATGGATGATCGGAGCGATATCGATAGTTTTGCACTTCAAAGGTTACGGGTGCATTTACTAGTTGATTTGGTAATGTAATGGTTGGATGGTTAAATTCTCACCTTGCTTGAAGATTTTGACAAGTTCATGTGAAGTTGGAACTCAAATTGGTACTGTTATGATGTAAGTTTTGAAATATACTTAAATTTTATTTTAGGTACTCCAATGTTTCATTGTTCATATTATTATTCCATTTTTGGCACTGTTATATATTTGCTTCTATATTTTTCCATTTTTTATTTACTTATTGTCTTATTGATTCACTTAATTAATTATGTTCTGTCCAGAACTTCGAACTAATTCAACGAGAGGTGATCTGCAATCACATTTGACCTGAACTGATAGTAGTTGGAAAAATGATGTGAACCAAAGTAACACAGCCCAAAGAAAAAAACAAATTTAGTCAAATCTTCATTGCAATTGATATATTTTCGCTGGGAAACTTATGAAACGTTCAATAGCTGAGAAAAATGATTTCATACAGTATAGGTTTTAAATAGAACTAGTGGTGGGCCTCGCTCTGCTTCGGCACCAGTTGTCGAGACTGACAGAAGCATATTAGAGATTTTGATTAAGCAAGTACATGGGAAGAATAACATAGTGAAGAAGTATACAAAATTTATTTTTAATTGCAAATTTGTTTAATTCTAAGAAAATTATTGTCAAGATTATCAAAATATTATTGTCAAAATAATATCGAGAATATCAAAAGAGACATAATCGTGTGATCCCTCTCAATAAAATGGAGAAATATTAAATAGAGCATCTTAGAAAAGTACCAGCTAAAGATTCAAAATTACAGATTTAGAACATGTAAACAGGTCAAAAGTAACTGCAAGCTCATAAAAGGAGCAACCAGTGTCGCAAGTACTGTAAATTTTTATCTGCCAATCTTACGAGATACCAAGCTACTGAATTTAAGCAAGGTACCAGATACCTCATGGCATTTCCTATACTATTGTTTCAAAATATTCTACTCAAAAACTCGAAAAAGTAACAATTTCATTTCAGAAAAATCAACAGTGCGTAAGATCTCAGCCGAAAGATGGTGATAAATGTTTGCAATAATCACGGTGAATCAGCAATTGGACACAGTTTGCATCACAGAGAACGCACTGTTAATTGAGCGAAAACAAATTTCACAAAGACTGAAAATAACAAATAAATAAAAGAGGAAAAAGGTGGATTCAGACAGCAATAAGTCAATCACCATGGATCCGCCATCTTTCGATGCGGATCCTAAGACTGGGGCGACAATCAAATATCATCATTTTCCACAAAACAATCTCTTTTCATTCGTCAGATCAATAATAACAACAAAAATTTTGTGATCGAAAAGAAACTAGAGTTTTACCAACATTTACCGAGAAGAAATTGTAGGCTCAGAGTCGCCGACGAGGGATAGAACGACGAGATAGAAATAGGGTTTATATAAAGAGAAGAACTAGGGTTTACCTGAGCGGCTAAGCGTCTGTCTTCGTGTCGATCTCTAGACAGATATTGACTCTCGGACCGCTGAAAGCATGGACTGGGCTATATTGGCCCAAAATGTAAATCTATTATCTATCTATATATTTTTTATTTTTCTTACTAATGGAATTATAGGTAATACCGTCAGTTCATATTATACTAAAATTCTGAATCATCATTCATCCAACAAATCATTATACGGTTTCTACAAACTGTGGTTTGTAATATTGCATTGTACCTTCATCTAAATTTTAGGTAAATAAAATAAAGAAGGGGGTCAATCCAACATCTGTTAACCAAATCTACTTCACTGTTACATATGCTTTAAATAGATTGTGAATTGGAGTTGTTGCTAACATGATATACTTGACAGTAAGAAAATCATTTTTATTGAAATTCTTAATTATTCTGTAGAAATATTCATAGTGTCTGTCATCGGTGTCCACTTACAACATTTGACATATTGATAGTCCAACAATCAAATTTCATGTGATTTTAATATTATTTGAAGATGTATCACAGCATGTTAATTTCAGATACATTGAAATAACTAAGGAATTATCATACAAATAATTTACAAATGTTGTAAGTGGATTTCTCCTCTTGAAAATAACAAATACTTTAGGGTTTTTTTTAGAATTATTTAATTCCAGAGGAATCAAATGCAATGGCCATGAAGAGGTTGCCACAAGACCCCTTAGATATCCACCTCCGTAAAGTGTACACCGATTATCAATAATCTCAGGAGAAATGGTATCTGAAGGAGACGCCTAACATCTTACTGGATAATGTTGTTGTCGAAAATCATCTTACCCGACGGAAATGGCATATTTGTTTGGTACGAAGGATCTTAGTTGACAAAAGATTAGCCAATATTCTCTACAAAAATTATATGCACAGATACAATTTTGAACTTGTTAATTCAACAAACATATTTTTTAAAGCTGACTTGGGAACATTGAAAGTATGAAACAGATGCCCAGTAAAACAGCACTTTTAAATAAAAACGATGACCTTGAGGTATGATGTTTGTAACATAAATGATCAAACCATGTAATGTTTGCAAACAATTAGATCTTACGTATGGGAATATATTAATTTGTGAATTTCCAACATATAAAAACATTAGAATATAGGTGTTCGGAAAATACATGAAAAATTTGATATGAAGTTAGTTTTTATTTTTATAGAAGATGTAATGCTAAAATCAAACTATATTACTTGTATTGATACTAAGTACTGATTCAGATTAATATAATTGTACATATCAAATTCTTAAAAAAATTAAATGAGTGAATTGTTTTTACACTGCAAAGTGACATCATAGTGAATTGATCACACAATGCAAAGTGATAAATGAGTGAACTGACCATACGTTGCAAAGTGACAAAGAAGTGATCATGACAACTTCTCATTTTAAAAGTTGCAACATATCACACAATTGATACACAACCGGACATAATTCAAGCAACATGTATTATATACAATTTTATTATATATCATAATGGCGATACTGCTTGGAATATGACATTACGAATGTACAGCATGGCATGGAGATGAAGAGTACGACGAAGATGTTGAAAGACTTAACAATCAACGCAAGCAAGAAGTGAAAAAAGAGATGAAATTGCTAGACTTACATAGTCTGATTATATTAGACGTCGAAATAATAACTTAAATATTAATCTTGTATTTTGTTTAATTATAATTTCTTATACTTTTAAATTATGTTTTATTTAATTATTTTTAGTTTTGTATTTATCAATTATTATGGTAATGTTGAAATGCCTTTTGAAGTTATTTTTAATCTTATGTTTCAATTCTTGTATTAATGTATTTTAAACTATTTTAACTTAATCACAATTTAATGAACTTAACAAAATGGTCAAATTAATGAATTTGGTGAAACAGCTCCGCCAATATCAATGATTAATGAATGGTCAATTCAATAAAACAGCCAAGCAGCTCCGCGAATTGGAAAAAAAAAAAAAAAAGCTCTGACCCAAATTTTTTTTTTTTTTTTCATGGGCACTCACCGTTCTGGGAAATTTAATTTGAAAAAATACCCGTGTGCCAAAGAATTCATATCACCTTTCAAGTAACAGGGTATTTCTGTTTAGATTCAAATCTTTTGATCAGAATCCACACAAATATTAAAGAGGTCCAGTATATTTCACATCGAGCCGAATTGATTCAGATTCTGATAGAACAATTCGGATCTAAACAGAAATATTTTGTTACCTCAGAGGATATATGAATTCTGTGCCAAACACACCGAAGGAAAAAAATACCCACATTTACTTTTATCCATGAAAACCCATGGGAAACTCATCTACCAAACAGGTCGTAAGGTCCACCACTCGGAATTTCAAGGTTTTTAGTCCAAATTATCTATAAAAGGGTTTATAATTCTATTACAGAAAAATAATACAAAATATAAATTATATATTATCAACTAAGCCTGCCATAAGATATCTCAAGTTCTAAAACTCCAACACAATAAACTGAAAAAGAGATGTAAACAAAAGCTACTCTGCTGCAAAATTGCATGATGACCTGACATGCTCCATTACATGCCTTCCTTTGCTCTCTTTCTGGCCTTTCTCTTTTGCTCATGTGCACCTAATAACCACCAATTACAGGCCAAGTGAACAAACAGGGAGAAAAATAAAAATAAAAATATAGAAGCAAAAAATTATAATGGAATGAAGGAAATTACGTTTCTTTTCATCTCGCTTCTTCTTTTTCCATATCTCCGCACGCTTGTGCACTTCCTTCTTCTTTTCCAAGTTCACACAAACCTGCCAAACATAGATGAGAAGCTCATCAACAGTAACGGAAAAAGGGAACAAATGACGGGATTGAAACATGAACCATACGCCTAGTGCCAATGGTGATAGGCTTTACAAAAGATGCAAGTTCAATTACTGCAAGAGGTAACTAAAAAAGAAATGGATGTCGGGCTTAATGGGAGTCCTTAATGCCACTCCTGTCAAGTGTAAAAGTCCGAGCCTCTTAACATTCAGATGCTTTTAAAAAGAAATAATTCAGGGATTAAAAAGGCTATTCTAAGAAAGCATGTAAGAACAAACATTTTTGAAAAACATATTCTTCAGATTGTCCTAGATCTTTATTTTCCCTCCAAAAGAACAGAAAAATTTCTAGTAAAAGCTACATTTTTTAAACAAATAAAACAAGTCTTTTTAATCTGACTAGTGAAACTGGAGAGCATGTCGGGCTGTGAGATGGGGGGCAGATATGCGAGGGAGATGATTATTTCCAATAAACAACTATACTGAGAAGAAAAAAAATATATAATATTGCACATACCTCATGGCCAGCATTGCGAAGGGCCTGGAGTGGTTCAACAAGGTCCTGGCCAATTACCACAAATTTTGTCTTTTTATTGTTTTCTGTAATATCACCTTTTGCATTGCTCTTCGAGAGCTCCTCTAGCTGCTGCTGAAGTACTGTCGAAACACCAGCCTATCATATATCAAGCAAGTATTAATTTATTAAAGTTTCGAGAAACAAATCAATAATAATAACATGATTATAAGAAAAGATGGTACTAACCCCAGCCAAATAACGGTGCGAGAGTGTTTTAGGCTGCAATGGCTGTTTCAGATGAGCATTCAATTCCTGAAGAAAGTTCATAGTAAGGACAAGTACTTGTATGAAAGACAAGTACAAATTAACAATAAAAAACAAACATTCAGGTAGAAAGAGTGTTCAACTTGTAACAACATTTGTACTATGTTAGTGATAGGATAGGTTATATTGAAAAAAAAAAATTTAATACAAGGACAACCAGCATGATGCTTATCAAAGTAACAAACTTAAAAAATTGTAGATATGTTCTCCATCACATAGATAGGTTATGTATTGAATTTGGTGCAATTTGAAAACCGATTAGTCGCCATCGGAGATTTGGAAAGTTTACCGCTTCAATAGTATTGTGCTTTTGATTGTCGCGATTTTCAAATTGCACCAAATTTGATAAGTTACGAAAATGAAAAATAAAAAATCTGCACTTTTTTTTAATGTTGACTAATTTTAATATCAGTTGTCCCAGTTGTCAAACCAAAAACAAAAAAAGGTTGTCAATACATCCCTCTGTATAATATATCCCTTTTTTATTAGTAATAACACACTGGTACAATCAACTGTGGCAAACTAAAACCAGGTGGCTTGTACTGGTACCAATTTCGTTGTCCAGCTCAAGTAAATTGTTTTTGCCATATCTGGATGATAATTAGGACGATAATGTAGATTATAAAATTTTCAAAATGAACCTGTTGGAGTTTGTGTAGTTGAGCAGAAGAGGTTTTCTTCTCCTTGATTCCTTTGGTGCTTCCTTCCTCGCTGTCACTGACGTCTAGGTCCAATCCCAGAGCTTCTGCATTCTTTTCAAACCAGTTCTTCTTTGCATTTTCCTAGACAAAACAGAAAAACCAACAAAAATAATCAATATGCATTTACCAAATTTACAGCCACGTTATTTATAAAAAAATATAATGGCACTTGCCTGCGAGTTTTTCCTGGTGATTTTGTCAACCTGACGTGCTAGGGAGAGTCTCTTCATTACCTCTGGCATGTAGGCATTATCAACAGGGAATTGTTTAAGACTCTCCTGCATTTCAAGCCAACATTAGAAAGAGATTAGAAAGATATTTCAACATAAAAGACTGGTTAAAGGTGATAAAGAAAATGACCTTGGACAAAGACTTGCAAAGGGAAAAAAATTTAGTTTTGTCTTTAGCAGATATTAAAGCAATGCTACACCCATCAGCAAATGCACGTGCTGTCCTGCCACTTCTGTGAATATAAACCTGTCAGAAAACAACTTCAGTAAAGCATCCAAAAAGTTTACCAGCATAAAATAACAATAATAACAGATGATGTTTCTACCTCAGCTGAGTGTGGCAACTGATAATGGATTACAGTTCGTACATGTGGTATATCAAGTCCTCTTGCGGCAACATCAGTTGCAATTAATACCGAGTTTTCATTTCCACAAAACCTGTCCATAGCCTGCTCAATGCAAAAAAGATAGGAACATGAAAACGATTTGTAGAATTCAATTATACTGAATAAATGAGCTCACTGCTTTGGTCTAGTCTTTGACAATGATCAAGTTTGTCCGTGAAGCATATGAGGTCTCAAAACATCACCAAAAAATTCACAACACAAGGATTCAAGTCGAACAGTAGAAGACATATTGTTTTATTTTTTAGAAATTCAGGTAAACTTACTAAACTATCAGTAGGCACTCAGTGGCGTAGCCAGGATTTGAGTCAGGAGTGGGCAAAAATATTAACAATTCAAATTTCATCAAAATATTAAAGTACAAATTCAAAAACTACAAATTGCATCATGCGTTGGAAAATTTGGACTTCACAGGGTAGGGCAAAAGTTTTTTCAGAGTAGGGCAGCAACCCAATACAATATGAGTTTATAAAAAAAAATCAAAATCCAGGGTAGAGCAGATGCCCAACCCTCGAAAATAGTGGCTCCGCCACTGTAGGCACTGAATTTTGGTCTGTAATACTACCAGTCAAGCTTAAGTTTTTCCTTTTGGTGAAAGTCTAAAATGAGTTCAAGGTTCCATTTCCAGAATCAGCCCTTTTACCTTTGGCACTAACGTCATTAAGTATCTCCCAAATGTTGCTCAAATTACAATGCAATAATGATTCCAGCTAGAGTTTATATTGAGAAAAAAGAGGTTATGGACTTTGATATGAAATGTAAGATCACCTTCAAACGAGCTCTCTGTTGCATCTGAGCATGAAGAGTCCATGAATTGATTCCAAGATTTTGTAAAATGGCAGAAATATGGCGCAAAGCAGCAATTGAGGTACAAAATACCATTGTTCTGCCTTGACCATGCACACTCAGAATATAATACAAGTATGCATCTTTTTCCTCTTCCCCACACCTATAAACAATCCAAACATCAAGAAACCATCAGCAAGTTTCCAGTCAGAAAAAGGCATTACATAAGATGATAAGAAAGAGTAAGGATCTAGTTATTCTATGTACAGATCTTGACAAGATATACATAGAAACAAGCAAGGAACAGGGATAATCCCTACAATAACTAAAACCGTATTCTATCATCAAGCATTCTCCTAATTGTTCACTTATAATCAATTTACTTATCCACTTGCTTACTTTGCTCATTCTTTGCAGTTGTAATCTGGGGATTATAAAAAAAAGGACACACACAATCCACATTACTCATCTCTGAATTCTCTCTCGTATCTGGTATTTGAGAGGGGTTCAAGAAAAGGGCATACATAATAAAACACTCTTCAAGTTTGTTAGCCACTATCGAAGCATTCGTTAAATCAACGACTGCTGCATCTGGCCTCATCCCAGCCCGCTCAGAGAGCGTCTCAATGGAGCTCAGACCACCAGATATAGACCCTGAGGTAGAGATACCACGTTTCAACTTCTTACGGAAGTTATCTGACAAGGCGATCGTGGCAGAAAAAACAAAAGTTTGCCTTTTTTTTCTCTGCACGTTGAGCTCAGACTGACTATTAGAGCTTTCTGTACCAGGCCCACTTGTCACGGGGAGCATATCAATGATGGACTGTAGCTCATGGTAGTGACCGCGCTCTATCATTCTATCAGCCTCATCCAGGACAAAGAATGACAAAGAGTGCAACTGCGTTGAGCAAAATAAAATGTATTTGTTAATTAGAGTAGTGACAGCAATTGAGGTACAGTCACTATCGTGATATAGAACACGAGAGTTTAGATGGGGCCACCATACTAATTTTACAGTTGACAGCTATTTTATTTCTTGGAAGCTTTCTTAAAAAAAAAAGTGCATTACAATTACTACAAATGTACCATAAGCCACCAAAAATATCTTCGTTAAAAGCCCCCCTCTTTCATAAATTGCAACGCCTCACTTCCCTTTTAAAAGTTAAAGATAACTGTGACAGATGCAGTTTTCCAATTCATTGTCAAGGATTGTGACCTGAATAAGTTTCAAACAATCTATAGGGAAACAGATATTCACAATAGTTCAGCCATATACAACAGAAGTTCTACGAATATGTCAATAAAAAGATAAAATATGCAAATTCCTGCATAAACTCAAATGTTATGAACCTCAACAAGGTGTTGTTCTCCAGATGACATCAGCTCCCAAAGCCGGCCTGGAGTTCCAACAACAATATGAGGTCGTCTTCTCAAGAGTCTTTCTTGTTTCTCCGACGACATACCCCCCACAATTGGTACCACATAAATCTCCAGAGATTTTGCTGCTTGTTTGAGATGATCACAAACCTAGGAGGGAAATAAGTTCTCAGGCCAGAAACTAACACTTTACAGTTAATCAATAAGACCTTACAAGTAAATTCGCCAATAGTACCTCTTATATTAGCATATGTGCATCACCAATTATTTTTCCTCTCAATCAAATAAATCAAAAGTCAAATGGAGTGATATATCAGGTTCCTAGTTGCAAGAGCTAGTAATGAAGACACTTGATTGACCTAATATGAGGAAACTTGGTGTAGTTTTGTCACAGCCTTTTCTTTTACTTGACTCTGGTTTTAAAAGTAAGATGCTACTTGGAAATGACTAAAAGTCTGATATTTTCCCAAAAAGCTAGATGTTATTTACAAATCTGGTGAAATGGGATGTAATTTGAAAAAAAAAAAAAAAATGGAGGCATAGGAAACCTGCAACGCAAGCTCCCTTGTTGGTGTCAAGATAAGGGCGCGAAGGGGACTTTCTGTGCTACTTTTTTTATCAGCTAAATTTTTGTCTTCCAATGTTAACCTTGCATCCTTCTCTCTTTCTTCTAGGAGCCGCTGTAGTATTGGTAGACCAAAGGCCAAGGTTTTACCAGATCCAGTCTCAGCAGCACCAATCACATCCTGTAAATTAACAGTAATCTTTCAGTTAGCTCTTAATCACTGTGCTGGTTTAGTTTGTTTTGTAAGCTAATGTTATTTATGTACCACTATTTTAATGAAGTACCAACCTTCCCTTGATGAGCAGCAGCTGGAATACAAGCTTTTTGAATAGGAGTTGGCTCTTTAAAACCAAGCCGACGAATTGAATTTATCAAAAGAGGATGCAACCTCAGCTCATTCCATGCATATACTTCATCTTCTCCAAGAAGTAACTCCCTACCGTCTTCATTTTTATTTTTGAATAGTTATCACGAAAAGTAAAACAATCAGAAGTAGAAATGAATTGTACCTCCAAAAGCATAGAAAAGCTGTCTTTACATGAACTAGATCTTTTTCAACTGTACCCTCCAAAACAAACAAGCTCTAGTTTCCTCCAAAGTAGAAATGATACAGAAATTCTTACATGTACTCCTAAACTTTGAAAGCGTTGATTTTGAATTAGCTTAAATCCACCTCTTAAATGCCACCCAAAAACATCTAAATCCACAAAGAACTATACTCTCTGGACTCAAAATTCTAACTTCCGAAAATTATGAACATATTGAGAGAAATAAGTGAAGTACCTTGCACATCAGCCTTCACAATATTGTCAGTTTTATCTTCCTTTTGGTTGGTTTTCTTTTTATTTTCTTTCTTATTCTTCCTCTTCTTCATTTTTGCTTCTTCTTTTCCTTGTGCATCAGCTGTTACATCTTTACTTCTATTATTGTCTTTGCGCTTTTTCTTCCCCTTGTCTCCTCCTTCACTAGCAACAGCAGCAGAAACAAGCTCGCTTGGTTTTTCATCTCCTCGCTTCCTTTTATGAGAATTAGATAGAGAACTCGCCTTCTTCTTGCTCCATTTCTCTTCTCCAACCGCCTCAACAACTTCACCGATCAAGCCATACTCTGACTCGTCAACCTCTTCCAGAGACAGAAACCCTGCTCAAAATTAAAACCCCAATAAGTTAACAATACTTCGACAGGCATAAACAGGGGAACAAAACCAAGTAATCCGTCAGAGAGAAATAGAGACCTCCTTGATCGCTGCCGGAGAGGAGGGAAAAGGGGTCTTCGGAGAGAAAAGTGTCGGTCCATTGAAGCGGTTCTTTCCCGTTCTTCTTCCTGCTCTTTTTCTTAGAGCTACCTTGTTCGGGGGGCGGCTGAGGCGGCGTCGCTCCGGCCATTTATGCACCAGGAGAGCACGCGTCGAAGAAGGGCTGCACAGTATTTTGGAGAGGTTTTGCAAGAGAGCCGACGTGTGATAATTGATAGTACTAGGGATCGGAGTTGAGCTCGAGCGAGTCCTAGTCGGAGTCGGGTCCATTTTGAACTCCAGAAACGGTCTAGTATGAACTGGCCCGAAGAAGACTCCTGACTTTTAGATATCTCTCTGTTCGCTTTCATTATGTTTCAGTAAATAAAAGAGTTAATTCGTAATAATTTTATTTAGGGGGGGATTTCACGTATACCCTTCAAAAAATTCAAAATTACGTATTTTCCCCTCTAAAATTTGAAATTACATATTTCCCCTATAAATTTTAAATACTCACAAATTTACCCATTTTATTGTCTTTTATATTAAAACGCATTCTAAATTTATAAAATACCCATTTTACCATTTATTAAAAACATATAAAGCCCATCAGACTCAAATTTGAATCTGAATAGTTCATCTACCGTCCGAATTGCTTTTAGATATGTGCGCACAAGATCGGCACAAACTTGATGCGAACACACACGCATATTGAAGTGACATGCACAGATCTTAATGCGATGCTCGTGGATTGGAATTGCTTTAATGCGATGTGCGTGCTAAATCAGCATAAATATTCAGCGATGCACACATATCTTAATGCGATGTGCGTGGATCGGACGGCAGAGGAACCCTTCAGATTCAAGTTTGAGTCTGATGGGCTTTTATATGCTTTTAATAAAGGGTAAAATGGGTATTTAAAATTTTAGAATGAGTTTCAATATAAAAGACAATAAAATGAAAAAATTTGTAAGTTTTTGAAGTTTAGAGGGGAAAATACGTAATTTTGAAGTTTTTGAGGGGGTATATGTGAAATTCCCCCTTTTATTTATTTTCTTGTCAAAATTCAAGAACTCAAATATTCGCATAAAAGAAGGAAGCATGAGGATTTTACAGTAGAATGATAGTGATTAATGAATAAATATTTCTAACTGAATAGCTTATGTTGTTGCAGGTTGCTGAGGATTTTATGGACCGAGCTGACAAAAAGAAGAAGGTGAGCAAGTAAAAAATTCTCTGAAACTTTTATTTTGCTCGTAAAGAATTTTTAAATGAAGATTAAATAGATGACCAAACATTTATTGTTCAAAAATTAAAAGAACATTGACGCTTCGATCAAAAATTCAAAATTAATGTATGAATTATAAGTTATAACATATTCAATAGTAGAAAAATCTTGCTAATGTGGCGTTGGTGGGAGCTTCAGAAGCTCAACCTTGTTTATGGATTATAAATTAGTCAATACATCTCTGCAATTTTTGAACCACCTCCCTCGAATTGGTTTTCATAAACTGATTCTTCATTACACAAAGCACTCCACTGATTCTTCTTAAAATAACAATTTCCCTACCACAAAGCAAATAAATAATGGCAATAGAAAATAACAAAAACCAACAATATAGTGAAAGAATATAGTGATCATTTTCTAAGAAAATATAGTCATGGTCATACATACTTACTGAAATGAGCTTTATAAATCAGTTTCCTCCTGTTCAAGTCCCTGTCCCTACTAAGCAGACATGAACATGGTACAAGTTCACATTTTCTTTACTTTCATCGCTTACTCAACATATGCGGTGAGTTGACATATAACATCATGATCACATCAAACGTTTACAGTGATATTATTTACATCATGATCCCATGAAGACTTTAAAGTCAGCCACAAAACTCTAGCCTACCTGTTAAAGAGAGATCATGACATCCAAATGATGAAAGATCTCCCTAGTCATTCAAAACCACCACTTCGAGCATCTAAAACCAACTAATTCAGAAATAGAATTAACATATCTGACTTAAGTTGGCTTGAGGTACACAAAACCTACTATGACCAGACTTAAAAAACTTTACCTTAACTGTTAAACTACAACTAAATGATCTTCAGATGGATGTGAACACCATGTGTTTTGTTGTTAAGCAAGCTTGGAGATGACCCCAAACATCAGTACAGTTTGTATTTAGAATGCATGCGCTAGATATTAAATCGTGAAGAGCAAAAAAGAAAGCATCACTACAAAGTCGATGGTTAGAAATTTAGAGCAAGTAACTACAAAATAAACTAATAATCTAATAAAGATACAGAAATTCTACATGACGATTGTACACCATAACTAAAAGGCTTAACCTCTGGCATAATTGGATTCAACAACATAATATAGGGGCAGTCAAACTAAAGGCGCCAAGTCACACCTTACATGTTGGGTCCATCTTCACCTCTGTACTTGTGTCCGTGCTGGAGGTGAAGATAGCTGGGAAGGATATAGAGAGGGATCAGATGGAGCCCCTTTGCCTAGAACATTCAATACTTTCATTCGATGCAACTCTTTCCCTATCCATGGAAAAGAATAAATAAGTTTAAAGAAAATTAGACCAAGAGCCAAGAAATCAACATTTTGGTACCAGGCAAAAACAAGGTTTAGGTGCTATACCACAAGGTAGATTTCTTTTTCTTCTATATAAAGAGATGGTGATCAATTCTAAGAAAAAAGACCTAGCCACACGTAGCACCCCACAAAAAAATATCTTCTTCTTGAACTAATGTTCTATGCATCCAAGCTGGTTACAAGGTGTCTGATTCTAATATTCAGATCTGCTGTCTGCTATTTACTTAGCAAGAGTGGCATTTTCTTTAATAAAAATGTTACCATAAAACAACAGTTTACTGAGCTGCTGTAGCTTAATCTGTTTCTTTCTTTTGTTTATTTATTTTCACAACTTAGGTTGGTGGTCCATGAACAATGCAGAAGATACTTTTGATCACGCTTAATTTTTGGTCATCACAAAACCAAACATAACTGGGGCAACGCTGAGAAAAAGGTTTAAATATCCCCAGACACAGTCATGAACTTGGAAGAAAGAAAAGGTTTCCAAAAATAAAAAGAGGGAAGACAAGAGGAGGCATAAAACAAAAAATAACAGTTCAACAATTACCTTCTTCCAGTAAGAGATGTATTGCCCTCTTCTCCAAGTCGACAGCATGCTTACTTCTGCCACCTGCTGATAATGACCTCAGCACTGAAACATACAAAAAATGACAATACTCAACTTGCATGCAAAGAATCCAATGCAAAATCAAGAAGTTAATTACTTGACATTCCTCATCAACTTATTCTTAGTCTATCCATTAAAACCCTGTGTCTACAAAGAAAAATGTTACAAGGGCATTTTGATTATTTGCATGTATGCTTGAAGGGGAGCTCTTTTTGTAAAAAAAATTTCCAAAGATGCAAAAATAAAAAAATGAATTTTACTTACTCCTTATATAATCCTCCTGGTTTGACTGGTCACAATTCTTCAAGTAAGCTTGCAATCGAATAAACCTCTCTTTCCAATCCTGACTAGCCGTCAGAGGTGAAGAAACTGATTTAGTAGCCTCACTCGCCTGAGTTGCCTCTCCCTTAGTTCCATTTTGTGGTTTAGTAGCTTCCCTTGCCTCACCCTTGGTTCCAATCTGTGGTTTAGTAGCCTCACTGGTCTCTCCCTTGGATCCATTTTTCTGTTTAGTAGCCTCACTCACTGCCCCATTTTGTGGTTTGACAGCCTCATTCACCTCTCCGGGGGACCGATTTTGCAGCTTAGTAGTCTCGCTCACATCTAACTTGGATCCATGTTGTAATTTAGCACCTTCACTAATCTCCCCCTTATATACATTTTGCAAATTTTGTGAATCTTTCAAAATTTGCACATTTTGCAAGTTGTGCAAATTTTGTGACTCTTGGGAACTTTGCACATTTTGCACATTTTGCTCCTTAGTTGCCTCCTCCTTGATGACAGACGAACTGTTTGTCTTCCCTTGTTCAGTTTCTAACCTCCTCCTCACATAGGTGTAGGTCAAAGGACTGGCTGGGCTGCTAGGGTTTGACCTCTTGGTACCTGCTATTTTATTTGTTGAGGAATCTGATGTGCTGATTTTGTCCTTGGTGAGAGGAGGTGCTTCGGTTGGTTTCGTGTTATCTAATATCTCCCTTAAGGCAGACTTCTTCTCTTGTATAGTGGGTTGCCCTCTGGTCTCTGCTGATATGGCAGTCCTGCTGGCACTGCGGTTCTCCTGGACTGGCTTTTGAGCCATGTCTATGCTGCTTAGGGAAGACTCTCCTACAAAAGATGCAAAATCCTTCAGTTTTATAGATGGAGCTGTAAAAATTACAGGCAGGAAGTACTATATTAAAGATAGAATTTGTGAAAGAGCCCAGCTCCATCCACGAGTTGCAAAAGAACAAACAAGAAATAAACTCAACAAAACATCAACCAACAACCAAGCCTTTAGTCCCAAACAAGTTGGGGTAGGCATTGTCAGCCTTTAACAAAAAAGAAAATTTGAAACCTACTCATTAATCAACCACCATTCCAACAAATATCTTATCTTCTATACACAAATTTGAATTTTCATTTGATGGCACTTTGAAATTTGAAATATTGCACCAACAGACCATTTAACATAATTTAGTTATACGTACAAAAAACAGTTTTGTCAAAATCTTATATGAATAAATGTTAGTCGAGTATGACACCTAAATTTTAACTAAGAGAGAGTGTTAATTTCTTAAAAAAAGAAAGAAAAGGGCTGTTTTCAAACTGATAGTTATGTAGGGTATATTTTATCAGTATCGCCAGCTTTTTCGAGAAATCTTTATAAAGGAATAGAACACTGCAAACTCCATATCATAAGTGGCAATAAAACTCCAGCAACACAGCTATCTGCGTACTTAAATTATTTAGGCAAATATCTTAGAAAAAAAAAAGAGTATTAAACAACAGAACTGCTGATGTAACTGGAATTCGAGACAAGTTATTTAGTTCATGCATTATGTATTATTGTAATTAAGGTCAAACACAAGATCATTAAATTAAAAAAACATGCAAAATGAACCACAAGAATCTTTGAACTTAGCCCAGAAAATAATTAGTCGTGCTTCTCATTCAAAATGAACCACAAGAATCTTTGAACTTACAAGTTATCCTGTCAGAGGCCTTGTCTTTGGAGGAGAAGCTAGCCTTTATGATTTATGCAATATTGTTTCACTATCTACTGTTTTGTTTTAAGAGGAAAACATGCATTTCAATGTGAATATATATAGTCAGGAAAAATAATCTTAGCCCAATTAAAAGACTAAAATTTTAAAGTAAAACACATTGTGCTGGCAGTGTTGACTGACAACTGGTGCCAGTGTCAAGCTTGAGTGAGGTATGTGTTGATCCTCAGATACTTTCACTGGGCATATGTTGTTCCTTTTGTCGGTACTGTAATAGATGTACCAGTGCCGGTACCAAGCAGTAGGTTGTGTTTAAAAAGGGGATTGGCTTTATGATTGCTGGGTATAATGCTGAGCATTTAGCACTTCCCACTGGTGGTACCACTATATAAAAGAAATATACGACACCTGGTATCCTATGGAGTAAGGGTCTGGTCGGGAGGCTACAGTGCATTGCTGAAATCTAACTTCTGCGTGTTTAACTCGTGGGTAATTTGTTAAAACTAACGAGTATCGTAATGCTACCTTCGTTTCCAAAAAAAAAAAGCAAAACAAAACAAAACAAAACCATTGTTCCCGACATGGACGGAGCGAGGGGTGACCAGCGGAGAGCAGGCCCCTCCTATTAGGACCTTATACCGTAGCATTAGCAAGCAATAGCCCGTTATTGCATTGCTGCCATGGTTTCGAAAATCTATATCGACAGCCCACTGGCCGCGTTTTGGTTTGGGGGCAAAAGAACGCTTGAATCGGAAGAAACTCTACCTTAAAACCGAGTTTGTTAGTGGCGCACTGATTTTCCGGATTTGAACTTCTTTGCCGACTCTTCGATGGGGGATGTAATTGATCAGCGCAAGAGGGATTTGGGCGTCGGCGGTAAAGAACGATTTCGTCAATTAAAAGGAGACGGTCACACGGGGCTTTGTATATGCGAAATTGCGAATCATAATAGCTTAACACGAATCTCTATAAAATCTGATCAATCTAACCGCTACGCAGTAAAGCATCAGAACAGTAAACTCCTTTAAAGTTTAATATGTCGGTTATTACTTATTATTTTTTTCATTTAATAGAAGTATGAGGTATGTAATAAAGATATAAACTTGTTTATTAGAAAATAAAAAATAATATCTTATGAAAAATAATAATTTATAAAGAGGTTTAAACCTTAAAATTTTTTAGACATGCCGCGTTATATTTCTTTTATCAATTTGATTTGTTTCTCTTCCCTCGTTTTTTTGATAGGATGATTCATGTATCATGATTTTCTTTCCTCATTTAAAAGGATGTGTTTGATAAATCTAAGCCACAATATATAACTCTTAGACGAATCTTTTTGTATTTGATATATTGTTCGTCAATATACTCCTTTAGCATTACTATAAGAAATTTATTTGTATCCAATAATTGTTGAATATTAAATTTATTTTAGAAAATTATCTTCTTTTAAAAATATTTTGTTTCAATTATTTTTTCAGCACGAACCCTGAGAATAACCCTAATTATTAGAATTTTGCTTCATTATATAACAAATATGAGTTCGTCGTATTCACAATATAACTTTATTTTGTTTCAATTATTTTTTCTCTAATTATTTGTACTTGTTATCTTTTTCTTTGTTTTTGTACTGATTATTTACATTCTTTTAACTTGTACGCATTAAGTGATTATGTAATATTGAGTTGGCATACATTTATTTTATGATAATAGAATTAAAATAAATTATATATTCTTCAACAATTAGACCGTCCGGTTTTAATATCTAATTGTGTTTTATATATATGATGGAGAGATTGAAATGTCACTTTTATGTGTATTAGATGAATATCTTTGGATGTTTTATAATCATCATTGGCTCTTCAAATTAATTTATTATTGTCAAAAGTTATTTTTCTTTTTTTTTACTTTTTAATGGTCTAAAATATTTGATTTTTCTTTTATAATATAATCTGTCATAAATGCAGCTAAAAGTTTTAATATCAAGAGATATCAGCTAGTCTTTCTTGAAAAATTTAGCTTCAAGTTTAGTTTTACATACTGTGCTGAGAGAGAGAGGAGGAAAAGAATTTTGCATAGTTAGCCAGAACCATTGACAAATTAATAGCTCTCGTCTTGTGAGTTTCAGAGTGTGTATTCATGTGGTACTTTACAGTTAGTATATTAAATAAAGAAAATCTATACTCCAAGCTGGTTATAAAATACTAGAAAAAAAGGCGTCTCGGCCCCTCGGCCCAGTAACGTAGAGCTGGTGTGCAGTGACCGTGACGAGAACAGCTTGGGTCCGATGGGTTTCAGGACCGTCCGATCCACTTTGAGATTTGTGCGCACGAATTTTAAAACATACGCGAATTGCGGGCGCGAATCTTAAGTCAGATCGGACGGTCATCAAACCCATCGAACTCACTTAGAGTCCGATGGGCATCGGACCCAAATTGACCTCGTGACGGTGCGTAAAAGCATGACAAGTTGACAATATATCATCTTATCCCATGAGACAGGAAGTCTAACCAGAGGATGCCACATCAGCACCACGGATCCGAAGATAATCCTCCAGAGAAGCTCCAAACCACACATCTTTAATTTGGCTGAGACTTTTCCCTGCATAGGTTGTCCGCTTTATAGCCTCTGTTTCTTCCATTACTATTTTTCCTTGCTAGAAAGGAGCTTAACTTATTCAAAAAATAATCTGATAAATTATAAAAATGGCTTGCAGAGTCTCCTCTCCGACAACTGTAATGGCTTCCCTCCCACAGTTCAACGGCGTCACAGCACAGCGTTCCATGGTCTGTTCAAATTGAAATTCTCAAAATTTAATTATATGAACCAAGCATTAATATAAAATGATGCATGCTAATATATTTAAAATTTAACTTGTGGGCGTTTCATCTATTGTTTATCTCAGGTGATGCTACCGGTAAGGAGAAGCGGCAAAAGAATGGGCGTGCGATGCGACTTCATCGGCTCATCCACTAACCTTGTAAGTACTTTAACTACTATTATAACTCATAAATGAATTTGAGATGATGGTTATGATTATTATTAATTATTTTGGAGTGGGTTGGGGAAGTTAAAGAGTTAACATTAATTGTGCTTATTTAGTATACAACTTGACATTAATTTTGTCATTTAATTATGGGTCTAGGTAATGGTCACAACAACAAGCTTGATGTTGTTTGCTGGTCGGTTCGGTCTCGCCCCTTCTGCCAACCGCAAAGCCACCGCCGGTCTTAAACTCGAGGCACGCGATTCAGGGCTCCAGACCGGTGATCCTGCCGGGTTCACGCTGGCTGACACATTGGCATGTGGAAGTGTGGGTCATATCATGGGAGTTGGCATTGTACTGGGTTTCAAAAGCTTGGGCATCATAGAATAAATGCTATGTGCAAAGTTTGTGAATTGGTTTCTAAAATATGTATATCATGGTTTTTTTTATCATGTCATTTTTTTTTAAGTTCCACTGGTGATCTAAAATTCTAAATCACCTGCGCGTAAGGTATTTTGGCTAATTAAATATAATTAAAGCGCACAATAAATGAAGGGACTATCAGCATCTGAAACCCAAATAAGTATCATAACTTGTCATCAGTTTAGTGACTTACTGAAAATATATATCAGCATCTGAAACCCATATAAGCGTATCATAACTTGTCATCCGTTAATGACTGTTACTGAAAAAATCTACGGTTGTATAAACTAGGATTGTTTTCCGTTTTTTTCTCCAAAAATAGAAAGATATGTCGGAGAGAAGTTAAAATTTTGAATAGAGAATCACACAATATAACAATTCAATTCATACAATAAATTAGGGGGAACCCACACAATAATGAAGAAGAAGAACATCAAATGGACCAAAAGTACAAATGATGCTATATAGTTAAGAAGATAAGAAAAGCAAACCCTTTTTATAAATGAACATAATAAAAAGAACATCACATTAATTAGGTGTGATCATTATTGAAGTAAATTTCTAATAACTGGGTTTAAGAAATATAATCAAGCTTTCTTTTAAAAAAAATCACATAAAACAATATTTTGTACTTGTAAAACCTTATGTACTTCCTATAATCTATGGGGAAAAAAATATGTTGTACAAGAGGTTCTTGTAAAATTAATCCTTGCAAAAGGTTTTATCTATGATTTTTTTCATCATTAGAAAAAAAAAATGTCAGATGATTTTTTTTAGTAAAGTTTGTAAATTCACAAGGAATCTTCCATCTAGATTTCGAACCTACGACATCCCACATGAAGAGCATTCTCTTTGCCACTAGACTAAATGATAGTTCTATTCCGTTTATTTTATTTACCATTTATGTGCTTGTATGAAGAGCATTCTTTGCCACTAGACTAAATGATGGTTCTATTCCGTTTATTTTATTTACCATTTATGTGCTTGTTTAATGCATATGGAGAAGAAAAAACATCAGATAATTATTCTGTTAATCATTGAGAATTTTTCGTTGATAATGGTCGGCAGAAGTTCAATACTACAGAACTGATGATGTCATTTTTAATTTTTTTGAAATCGATGTCATTTTTCAATTCAACTTTATTTTTATTAAACTAGAGTGAGGCTACGGTGCTATGCATAGCACCAATTGGGTCCGTGCTACGGCTTAAAATTTGACTTTTCAAAATTCTAACGGTCGATCCGAACAGTTCAACATGATTATAAAATGAATATATACTTGCAAACCAAATTTTACATTTTTTCGAATTTTTTTACTATTTTTTCGAAAATCACTTGATCTGAACATTCTGGACCATCCAAAAACAGCCTATCTAAAAAAATAGTAAAAAAATTCGAAAAAATATAAAATTTGATTTGCAAGTACATATTCATTTTATAATCATGTTGAACGGTTCGGATCGACCGTTAGGATTTTGAAAAGTCAAATTTTAAACCGTAGCATGGACCCAATCCGTACTATGCATAGCACCGTAGCCTCACTCATTAAACTATCTACTGCTAAACTCGGATAAATAACACAATTGCAGCATTTGAGTTTAATTTAACGATTTGTCAATTGGCTCCGGCATTATATCTTGTCTGCTAATCTACATATTGAAGAATAATATATAATTAGCTTTTGCTCCACAGCATGGGATGACTTTAAAATTTCTTCGCCCTTAATACCGTCTATTATAAGTTTAATATTGATAGTTGTAAATTGCTTTTTTCATTAAACAATTGCCCCGTGCAAAATAGATGCACATGCAGAATTGATCAAAACAAACACTTTCGAAATTTTTTTTCCAAGTTGTACATAAAATTATATACAAGCATCTATCCAATTAGATGATCAGAATTTACATCACAAAACAAGCAAACTAGGTAAAAGGTCGTATAGACCTGAATTAAAAAAATTGCTAACCTCACTTTTTTCAATCGGGTCATTTTCTCTCTATTTCTCATATCCAAGTCAAGTTGATCATCAAATCACACATTGAAATAAAACACACTCGAAGCACACTAATGTGGAGCTCGTTATATAGTTTGTCCTGGAAGTCATCTTAATCTTTCTTGCCACTTCACAGAAGGAACATCATGATTCTATCTTCAGGAGAGAATTTAGAGAGGTGCTATTGAACTTCTGTGCAAGTCCCCTTAAAACAAGCACAATCAAATCACGCATATGACGAGTTTGTACCATCAACTCGACTTCTGTCTCAGTATCCACCACAATTTTGAACCGGTGCTGGTCATTCCTATACAGCTCAACCTACGAAAGCCCAAAACATTTTGCTTTTCTTGTAAACATTAATTAGCCTTGAATAATACTAGTTATGATGCCTTGTAGCAAATAACTCATCCAACAGGGGTAGTAAACATGTGTCATGCAAGACTATTGAGGTACGATAACAGTTGGTATTTATTTAAGCTCCTCTTTTGTCCATATTAGGCTAATTCTATGTTCCACTGATTCTGAAGTGAGGATCAACTAAACTCCACACAATATAAAAAGCTGACCAAATAAGTTCAACCAAACAAAGATTACAAAAGATTGTCTAACAAACTCCACATAAAACAGGTATAATATATCAAGAAAATAAAATGTATATTTCATAGATCAGAAAAAGGTAATAATAATGTGTCAGTTCAGGCCTCAGGCAGGTTGAGCACCAACAATAGCAGCAAAAAAAAAACAGTTAAAATATAAAAAAATGATCCGTGACCCTAGATTGAAATTTAACCTAACCAATTTCATATCCTACATGCTTTTGGACTTCACCCACTTTATCTTTCTCTACTGGAAAGAGAAAATTCAATAAAATGTTTATTATTCGTGGCAAAACTGTAGGTTCTATTGTTCTTTTTATTTTTCATCAAATTGGTTGGCGAAACAGTGATTTATTTTCTTCGTACAGAAAACTACAAATTCATGTGTTCAGATAAACTAATAAAAGGGAGCTTTCTAGAATTACAATTTTTGATACAGAATTATATACACATGCAGGGACTATTATGACTTTTTAAAGTTATGCAAGGGGTATAAATAAAAGCGTACATGGAAAGGAGGGGAATAGGAGCCCCGTGCTTCAGTGGAGGGAAAAGAAGCCTTGGAGCCTGGCTTCACAACCTTCATTCGCTTCTTGCTAAGCTCTAAGATCCTCTTCTCTAAATTTGCAACTCCTGGAGCCTGTGAAAATAAAATAACACTTACCAACCCAAACCATTGACACTCCGGCAAGATTATTTTCACAATCAACAAAAATTAATTCCCATAATTTCCCAACATCCAGAGAACGACTTCAAAATTTCTGGTTCTTGTCTAAACTACACGCTTTTAGGTGGACAAGTAATGATTAAGTGGGATATGTCATTCTACCCTGTGGTCCTGCTTTCTTGAAACAGCTATATTCAGTTTTCTTCTAAATTGGCCCAATGAAAGAGTTGAATAAAAAAAAAGATGTCGTAGTGAACAATTTTATTTTGGAGATCAGATGGATTCGGAAACATTTAAATAATTTCAAATTTGGGTAATAAGTAAATGATAGGCCTAATGCAGCTGAGGTTTTCAAACAGTCACCAAGTGATCTTTAAGCATTGGGATTTTCAGCAATTGACATAAATCATGAGCGATTTGTACAAATAGAAGAAAACGATTGGTACTATGACATAAAAAAGTTCTGATAAATATTTAGCGGGTTAAAAATTTAATTACCCTTCTCTCAGAGCGGTCTTTGTCACGCAAAACCTGTTTCAAATTTTAAGCAAAACATGTTATCATTTATAAAAGGAGTTATGTGAAGTTCTGAACACAACTTCTGTCAGATCAAGAGGTTGAAAACCCAATGCATTGGTGCAATGCATGTGAAGTAGATTAATATGAAGAGTCTAAACTCTGGATTGTCCTTTCTAGAGTCACTTTATGATAGACAAATAAATAAATTAACGAATGTAACAAAGGTGTGATGACCTCAAACTTCATCGAACCAAGGGTGAGCTTCTCCTTCACTTCTTTAAGAATATCAGGTTCTGAATGGAAAGAAATAATAATAAAAAAGATCAATACATAAGACATACAATATCAGGATCATGCAGTGTATTGGCTGCTGCTCGTAATTTTTTTCAAAACCTTTGTTTCATAAATGCTCATATGTATTCACACGGGAAATCCATAATCTATCGGCTAATATACTCACAAAAATTTAGGAGCAAGTCAAAGAGCATTTTGAAACCCTACCAACTGTAATAGGCTCAGTTGAGACAGAGACAGGCTGTCCCTCAACCCCATCCTCCCGCACAGGAGTATAAATTGCAACCAGTCGATACCCCACATCATCTACGTTTGCCTCGTACATTCTCCCGACCTCTCCTGTAATATTTTTAAAGCAAAATGTGAGAACTTGTAGTTATTTATCAAACAAATCCAAACTATTAAATTAAAAAACTTGTACATCAGACCAAACCTAACAGATCAACTAGAAATGACCAACTTGTTGTTATATTCATCATACTAAACTAAGCCCGATAACAGCTAAAAGAACCAAAAGAAAATTTGGTAAAGAGAGCCAGAACTGATTAAATTTGATTTGATTCAGCCTATCTAAGAGCAAGAAAGAATAGGGTGACGTGCAAAGGGAAATCCAGTTGATCAAAATTCTAACAAACATTTCCATCACAATAACCTAATAATGATTATTATTTTTCTAATAGTCCAAAGGGAGATAGGTGTATCCAAAAAGGAACATTATTTATTTTATTTTTATTTATTTTTTAGCATGAGATGAGGGTCAAAGCCCTAAAATCAACCCTAGTGTGAGCAGTGGGTTCCGAACCTGTGACCTCCCACACGGAGGGCAATGCCTCATCCAACTGTGCTAGGTGTGCTAAGGAACTTCTAAATTTTATTTGAAATTTCGTAGAATTTCATTTGCCACCCAAAAAATAGCTTAGTAAAGGTTGGGTGGAAAAAAAGCACACTAACCAGGAATTGAGATGAGGTCTGGGCTCCCGACCATAGACCGAAGCCACTGAATTCGGCTTTTTCCCTCTTTGCCCCCTGTATAGACTCCCTTCACAGCATATAAGTTGGTGTGGAAACCTCTCCCTTCTATCTCAAGCTTGTCTATTTTAGGTATCCCTAGAAATAATACATATATATGCCATTTACATGTTTGTTATACTCAAGTAGCTACTTGTATTACTTTTCATTTAATCAAGGGCATCTATATGCTTAAACATTAATTTCCCCCAACTAACATTATGGACAAATCCCCTGACCAGCGGGACGCGAGTGAGGTTTGGTACCAATTGTAGTGACAAAATTTGCAGGATTTCTTTCAAAATTGAAACCCTTGCTAAGGGAACAATAAGTTTATGTGTGGCTGTGGGGTGGGGTGTGTGCATGTGTTAAATAGGGAGGGAGGGACAGAACCTGGAACAACAGAGGAAGTTGTTGCTGAAGCTGGGACACTTGATCTTCCAAAAGCATCAACAACTGTGCACTCACACTTAATGCATTGTCCTATATCCTCATACCGAAGCTGGTACCATCGAGAGTTATAAGCATGAGCGAGTATCTCATATGATTGTGTCTCACCCGAGTTTATTGAGTAATACCTATTTCCCGAGAAAATTAATAAAGATAAAAAAAATTGTAATGAAAAGTTGTATTCTTATTTTCATATAACCCATCTAAAAGAACATCAAAGTCAAAAGTCATGCCGGTACCAGCCCAAGTCGTACCAAAATTAATTTGTGAAATTACACAAAAACAAAGATGCATGTGATTTATGAGGTGGTATAGCAATCATATGCATTACTTGAACATACCACTGGTATGTAATCTCTCTCTTGTATTTGCTCCAAACATTTCTCTGCAACTCGTTATCTGGTGTAATTTCTACAGCCGTTAGCATGTCTCCTTCAATTGCCTTCCCTTTCAATGAAAGGCTTTCTATTTGCAGGAGCTCTGAGAAATAACATAAGAAAAGGTAGACAGGCATATAAGTTGTCATTTATTCCACATTGTCTTCTACTGTAGGCTTTACTAGAAAAAAAAAATGGCTATACCAGGGAATAGCACATCAGATGGCTCAGATAATACAAGATCACCCACAACTCCATCAGATCGCACCGGAGTGTACCTAGAGAGAGAGATTAAATTTAAGCTTAATTGAGGCATATTGCACAACTGAGGGAAAAATAAAATGGATCACATTTGTAAAACTGAGGATTAATTGAGGCATAAAGCATTGGCTTAGCCTGACTGAACTATAGGATATGAGATTGACAATGAGTAACTACCCAAACAATATACGGCAGGTGTAGTCAGAATCAGTGACTTCATATGTGGTTGAATCGGCACCATCAATTCTTGTAAGGGTTCCTTCACTTGTCTCCCTGTGCCAGCTGTACAAGCTTCTACCTTCACATCCACCATAGTATACTCCTTCACCAGCGTATACACCTCTACCTATCTCCTTCAAACAAACTCCCGATACAACTGGGTGTGCTGATAAATGAGAATAACGTCAGGGTCTAAAATAAGAAATAAAATTTGAGCGGCCTTCTTATAGTACTATCCTTGGATTAACACATACTATTGGGTACAATCTAATCCATCTGTATCACTCTTTGATCGGATTTTGCGAACTCTTGATATTTCTTTTCGTTTCAGTTGAAAAAAATGAGTCGAGGCAATGGTTTAAATCGAGTATCAGCTGACTTAATCAAGGAAACTTGACTAATTTGGTCCTAGTTGACTTAAATTGGGACCTACTCCCATTATTATGGAGCATGCGGCTGGAGTTTTGAGAATTTAGCGGAGATTACAACAACTTTTATCAAAGTGAAGAGCATTTGTTAGTGAATTAAACTAACCAGGCATTACTGGATTAGTGCTGATGGAAACTAAAGCACCACCAATTGCTCCATCATCCCGTGTTGGAACCCACCTTAGGGCCAGGTAAAAGCCCACATCCTCAAGCAAAGATTTGTAAGTTCTGCTTTTCAGAATACAAACAGAGAAGTACAAAAGGTGGAAGAGATTAAAAATAATTTAATAACAGAAAGTTCTTTCTTTTAAGATGAGGATACTGGCTAAAATAGCACCAGCAAAACATCAGACTGGTAACAAAAGGCATGACCGAATATCAAATGAGGCATACTGCACCATGTATTATATGTTAGGGACAACTAGGGACGGTTTGTTATGCATTGGGGAGAGTTTACTTTTGGTTGGTAAATTTATCTTCTCTTAACGAATACGTTATTTCATTGGCTGGTAAGGAAAAGGGAATTTCCAACATAAAGCTGCGGTAACTCACAAGGTTTCTGAGACGAGAAGAGCTTCAGATAAAGACGAAATCAAATCTTGCTCGGCAGGCTTCTCTCTTATTCGGTACCATGTGTATGTACCAGGGCCTTCGCTCCCTCCAAAATATTTTTTAAGTGGTACTATTTCAACATCCTCACAACAATCTGGTAAAATAAGCTCAACACCTCTTGGTTCCCCTGTATCAGAAAGAAATAGGAACTAAATTTTTGTCAAAGGATTTAGGCAAAAACAAAACTAAATATTGCTAAATTAATGCAGTACATGAAATACTCTAGAAACCTGTTTATTTGTACCAGTGTGTTAACACATTTCACCAGCACTGTTAGTAGGCTTCTTTTATCTTTCTTTTTGTAAATTCAAATTTACTTTGTGCATTATTTGGATTCATGTTTGAGTTGGGGCTCTATTTGAATATCAACTAATTCTGTATGGTGCTAGTATGAACAGATAGCAAGCATCAAAATTAGAAAGCACTCACCTGGGATGATGACATCTGAAATAACGCTCACCGGAGACCCCTTTTGACCGTCATTTCGTACCGGTGTAAAGACGAGCTCGATTTGTGACCCGACATAGTCAAGTGTTAAATCAAGAAATTCTATACAAAAAGAGAAATTATTAGAGGAGAAAAAACAAGTGGATAAGCTGACATTTGAGATATTGAGGATTCTCACCGTTCTCTGTTAGTTTTTCTTTCACCCCGGCACTATTCACCTGGAACCATCCTTGCATGCAGCTTCCTCTCACACTACAATAATTGTTATGTACAATAGGAAGTTGAATAAATAACAGGTCTCCCCATCATTGTATGTTTGAAAATTGAAAAAGAAAAAAAAAACAAGAAGGGCTTACCCTCCCATGTAGCCAGCAACAAAGCTTAAGCATGCTCCTTCAGTCGGTGCCCCAACAAGTTCTAGTGAGTGACATGTTGGTGGCCCTGGATAACAAAATTATAAAATAAAATAAAAGTGAAAAGTCGCAAGACAAATGCTAAAAGCAAAATATCACTTGTAGTTGTAGCCACAAATAAAAATGGAATTCAGCAACTAGACCCAATACTTACCATATTGCATACAAAACCTATTTCAGAGGACATTTTTGAATAATATGCTAAAGCCAGAGACCTCAAGAAAAATTAACTTAATTGCCCTTGATTTTTTTTCTAGTAACCTTATAAAATCTTAAGAAGTTGAAACAAATCTAAAACCAAGCACTAACGTTAGTTAGGCTATACTGTATTATACTATTTGCTCGAAAACGAACAAGTAGCATTTTAATGAATGGTTTGCTAAAAAAAAAACAATCAGCATACCTGGTAGGATAGGACCAAGATGTTCAGAAATAACAACTGGACCACGGGCCCCATCGTTTCTGACTGGCTCACAAGAAACAGAAATGCGGGATCCTATATCACCCAACGTTAAAGTGTAAGAAGCACTTGTAGCACCTTTAACTTCAGTTTGGATACCATCTGAATCAGTCTGGAGCACAATACAATATATACCTCATTTTAGTTAAACATGTACTCAAATCTGGATTAGGTTCAATTAACCCTCAGTATGAGCATTGATTAAGGTACACACCTAACTAGATATTACTAAATAAGCCCCTGAATTATCTCACTAAGTCAATTTTAAACTCAGTTACCCTCAAATTTGCAATAACATAAGAAAATGGCCAGTAAGAGGGTTAATTAAAATGGATATGTTCAATATCAATTAGACCTCTATAAACCGAACATCTTTTCATTTTCACATTTCTTTTGCATGTACATTCCAAAATAAAGGAATATCATATAAACCATACAGAGTAGAGAACATGAAATATCATATAAATCAAGAAGGATGTCCAAAGTATCTCTCCTTCCTAACATTCTATTTCTACAACACTAAAACAAAAGGTAGTATTGGATGCTTTCAAAAATAATTGCTAGAGATATCTGTAGCATATTGCAGGCTTTAAGAGGGGGTGTATAAGAGGGTTCTCATTTTGGATGTATACATGAAGTTTTGGAGGGACATGCATAAAATTATTCCAAAATTATAGTAAAAAAGATCTAAGACAAGGGTATATTTATTTCAGAATAAAAATGACGATGATGACAATGACGACGACGATGGAAATAATGAAAATAGGGTACCAGAAACCAGTGGAAGATGGAGTCGCCTTCTTCACCTCCCCAGTACCGCTTGTTAGCAACTAGTGTGGTCCCCTCAACAGGTTGACCCACTACATCTAGAGAAATTAATCTAGGGCTACCTGTCAGGCAAATCAAAGGACTCAGTAGATTAACTACCATATGTCATCATTTTGGTACTAAGGCTTGTATCAAACCATAAATCACCTTTCTTAAATGGCTTTATGCATCAACTTTTATAATAAGTTTTTCCTTTTTTTTGTTTCAAATTTCATGAAACTTAATTTCCAACTGGTGTACCTTGCCAATTTTGAGACTAAACATGAAGTGCCTACGGGATGCAAAAATGGAATAAAAAAAACTATTGTGCATTTTATGTCGGTCAACAATTGCAAACCAGCTTTTCATTGCTGCAGAACAGGAAACAAGCAAAAGCTTTCATGCTTAACTCCAATTGCACCAATCCAAAATGATAAATTTGCTCCATCTGTTCTAGCATAAGAGTTGCTAAGAATTTGAATCAGAAAATGTCAAGTACCTGGCCTAACTGACTCTGTGCTAAGGTGAATTCTGGGCTCACCAATGGTACCATCATCCCGTACAGGTGTGCATTCAAAAGAAATATACTTTCCAATGGCATCTTTTGCAATCCTGTATTGAAGAAGTCCAGTTGCTTCTTGTAACAATTCACCTTCATCACCTTCATTCTGGCAATTGCCAAGAAACTGGCCAATTAGATAAAGATCTAACTAGAAACAGCCGACACTCATAGAAGCACAATATGAGCACCATGGACCTTTAATTGTATTATTGTGCCTCAATCAATCATGTTGTGCAACTAAGCATCAGAGTACCCAATTATCAATTTTCCTATTGGATAGTTTAGCTTCAATTGCAGACAAGAATTCATAAGAGGCTTACACACATATGTAATGGTATAGTGCAATTGTAATCTTAGTACCTCATGCAGATACCAACGGCATTGGCTTTTCCCTTCATAGCCCCCTATATAACCATATGATGCCATCAAAACTTCGCCCTCTGATAACTCACCAGTAATTGTCAAAAAATTCAAGCTGGGTGGCAGAGCTACAACAAAGTAAAAAAAAAATAACAAATGATATAAAACTAATCAAATGATAATATTAACCACTACATGCAGTGTAAGATGCCTTTTTCAAGAACGATGATCGGACAACATCTGATTGGCTCTTATGTATGTTGACCATGTATATATGTTGTTCATCCTTGTTAAAATTAACAAGTATAATAAATGTAATGTAGTAAAAGGACAGAGAATTAAGATCCAACTTGCTATATATGAACCATGAATATGATTTAAGATCTTACTTTCAACAATGCTTTCTGATACAAAATAAGCCGGTTCACCAATTTCACCATCTGGGGCCATAGGAGTTAGCTTAGCCACAATATAATATCCAATAGCGGCCAGAGGAACTCTAAACATCTAAAAACATTAACAAATAATAGTGAATAAAAGTAGGTTAATTACGTAACAGTATAGATTGTAGAAAAAAAGAAGTCCGTCCTCAGATTCTCATACTTGACTAAGTTAATCCTTGTAATTAACTGGCCAAATCTCAATTTTCTCTTTAATTTTCAATAGCAACTCAAAGCAATCACCGTTTTACATCTCACAAACTAGCAATGGTCTAAACTATTTGCTTTAGAATAGAACTTACAAGAAGTACAAGGACAGTAGCATATAGGGAAGATTCCATTATTCTTCCCTGTTCTAACCTTAGCTACTTTGGAAGTGGTGAGGGCTTCAAGAGCATTTTCATCCTCAAATTTTGAAGAAGTTGACTTGAACCATTGAACCCTGCTACATCCCTCAGTACCACCAGTGATGGTGGAGGTGGCTGTCACCTTGCTCCCTTCCCTCATCTCACCCATGATTTTCAAATTTATCACTTTTGGTGGAGCTGAAACATAAGGGTTTTACAATCAATAGATATATCATACATGCATACATAAGAAAAGACATGCATGCATGCACAGAAATCTCCCCTAGTATATGCATGTCTTGCATGACAAATGTAATATGTTCACATTGACATGACTAGCTATGATGTCATTCAATTGGAATACAAAGAGTTTGGATAAATAGATTAATGTAGAGTGAAAGAATGAATAATGTATTAGTAAATGCATGAGATTATAGGTTAAATTAAATGTATAGCCTCGCAGATGCGCTAGTGGGATGGCTAAAGGTCATGGACCTTTTGGCCTTACCCTTGTGCCTCTTGGTGAGAAGATAACCACTACAGATAGAGGCCTGTAGTTTACAAAATGTTGTTATAGATAGAGGACTGTAGTTCACAACATGAAAGTTAGAAAATGCAGTAAAAATTTTCGTTGATTTCTCTTTATTGTCTCCCCTTCAAAGATATATGTCTTTAGTATCTCCCTAAGGGTATTACCATTCCTTTAGATATTTGGAGTGGTGTTAAACGAGGGACTCTAGTAGACATCTCACAACACTGTTATACAAAAAAGATGGATAGCGTTGAGCACATCACAGGCTTCCAGTAACACGATGTTTGTAGTAACACGATGCTTGAAGAAAAGGGAATCTGATTACCATTCTGTTTTTACTTACCAACAGTATGTATGTACAGGTATACCAACGTATGCATGCATTGAGATGCATAAATTGGCTACATTTTCCCAGAGAGAGAAAGAAAAGAAAAGAATGTACCTTTCTTAACGATCTCTGTCATGACATGACCCGGTTTACCCTCCTCACCTGTGCAAGTCAAACAAATTGCATTTATCCAGTTAAACTTGCTGACATGAAAACATGCTAACATTCCTCAAGTTTGTAAATTCAGTATAACGAACCTTCAAGATTAACAGGGATGTACATGAATTTTAGACGTGATCCAATATCCTGCTTGGTCAAGGTATACTCAGTTGTCCCAGATGATACCAACACAAATTCGCTGCTCAGAAAAAAGAAAAAGACGTATAAAGATGCAGCTCAAATTAAACCCAACAAAATCCAAAAGCTTGCAACTGAATCTCAACTGGATGAAATTTATGTGCTATGATTATAATGGTGAGTAATAGCAAGTAAAAGGATCCATGAAAAAAGGTACTTAGTGCATACCCGTTTCCTTTTTCTCTCAGCCATTTATACTTTGAGGGGCCCTCCTTGCCACCAAAGTAAGTCCCAACACCAATTAATGTATTGTCTTCTGTTGCATCTCCCTCTATTTGTAAATTGCTGACAGATGGAGCAGCTGAGAAAAAAAGAAGTAACAAAGTGATCAGTCAGGCATTCCTCCAAAAGCAAGCAAAGAGGCAAGTAAACAATTTCACTTTCTGCATGTACACCCAAATTTAAGCTAGTTACACAAGGAGACAGATATGGTACCATTTGAATTTTGCAAATAGCTAATACAACCCAACTTTACATGCAGAAATCAAATCACAATCTATTCCAACTTAGCCCTGATTAAACCTCAACTGTGCAATGACCTCCCAAAAACTTTCCTCAAGTGGAACTATTTTTCTGTGTATTGCAGAATTGCAGTTAACTGGAGACTTTATTAGGTGTCTTTGTAACTTAATTTGCACATGAATCTTTCTGCGTCATACAACATTATTTATTCTGGAAGTTTGATTTTGAATAGCAACCCACCTCAAAATAGAGAGCATTCTCGAAAATGTTTGCATAAAAAAAGAAAAAAAACCACCTGCTTCTACAACGCCAGTGTTGAAATGCTTCCCTTCTCCCTTAGTGCCCTCTTGTGTTATCGGTGTGTACATATAAACTAAACTAGAGCTCACATCATTTAGAGTAAGCTTATATTCCTCCTCTTCTGCTCCCTGTATTATCTCTGAACTATTCCACCCTTCCCTTGACCAGCTACGAAAAAGAAAGAATAAATGAACAATTAGATTCTTCCATATAAAAAAATATATTATATATTTTTTTAAAGTACCGGGCAAAACTTCCCATTATCCCAATGACTTTCAGTAAAATAACATATTGAGTACCAAAACCAACCATGTTAACTATTTGGCAGCACCAACCTAACAGTCAACCCAACTGGCACGATAGCTAGCAGGTCTTGTTCAAGCTAGGGCTGGCAAAAAAGCTCGTAACTCGTGGATCGTGGGATCAGTCAGTGACTCGATCGCTAACAGCTCATTCGTTCCTAGCCCGAACTATTAACAAGCCAGCTCGTTAATGGCTCGGTCCAGATTAAACAAGTTTGAGCTGGGCCTAGCTCGCTCGCGAGCTAGATTGCTTGTTAGATAGATTTTTACGATTTGATTGATCTGTTGGATGAAAGGTTAGGATTTACAATTTGTTATTTTTTATTCAAAATTCATGCATTTTTGTCATTCTACCAATTACACTTGAATTTAGGCAAAAAGATTAATTCCATTAATTCACCCAAAGGGTTATATAGAGTGCACATCTTATATATAGGTCCCTAATCTATTCCATAATTGCCCTTTTACATAACTATCCTTTTAAACTTAATTCTCAACACTCCCCCTCAAGGTGAGCGAAAGATATCCACTAAGTCCATTTTGACTCCCCCTCAAGATGGGTAAAAGATATCCACTAAGCCTATCTTGTCACATAATCTAGAAAGACCTAAAGAGCTAAGACCTTTCGTGAGGCAATCCGCCACTTGATCCTCAGTCGGAACATGACTCAGCTTCAGTAGTCCACTATCTAGCTTCTCCTTGATAAAGAATCTATCAATCTCAATGTGTTTGGTTCTATCATGCTGCACTGGGTTGTTGGCAATGCTGATTGCCGACTTGTTATCACGCAAGAGCTTCATGTGAGCCCCTTGGTCCATCTTCAACTCCACCAGAAGAGCCTTCAACCACAACAATTCAGAAACTCCCAAGCCATTGCTCTGTACTTGGCTTCAGCTGTAGACCGCGCTACCACTGATTGCTTCTTGCTCTTCCAAGAGACCAGGTTACCACCCACAAAGACGCAATATCCCGAGGTGGACCTCCTGTCATCGGTGCAGCTTGCCCAATCAGAATCACTATAAGCCTCAATGCCTAGGGGACTATTGTTCATGAACAACAACTCCTTTCCTGGAGTACCCTTCAAGTACCTAAGAATCTGATACACTGCATTCATGTGTCATTTCTTTGGGTCATGCATGTAACGACTCACCGCACACGAGATATCGAGATCAATATGACTCAGGTAAATTAGCCGGCCTACCAACCTCTGATATCTCTCCCGATCAACTGGCTCCCCAGCTTCCGCACTCAACTTGTGCCTCTGATCAATAGGGGTGACTGCCGGCCTACATCATAACATGCTGGTCTCTGTCAGCAAGTCTAGTGCATACTTTCTCTGAGATAAGAGAATCCCCTTCGCTCCACGAGCTACCTCAATCCCAAGAAAGTATCTAAGCAATCCGAGATCCTTCACCTCGAACTCTCTAGCTAGCTTCATCTTCAACTGAGCAATTTCCCCCTCATCATCACCCGTGATGATCATATCATCAACATAAACTGCGAGCATAGTAGTATGGCCTCCATGCTGTCGGAAAAACACTTTATGGTCGGCGTTGATTTGCTGATAGCCCATGTCTACCATAGCTCTCCTAAATCTGTCAAACCAAGCCCTAGGAGAGTGTTTCAATCCGTACAGTGACTTCTTCAGCCTACATACCTTGCCTACTGTTTGGTTGTGTTGAAACCTAGAGGTATCTCCATGTACACCTCCTCCAGCAGATCTCCATGGATAAATGCATTTTTCACATCGAGTTAGTGCAACCGCCATCCTTTGTTCACAACAATCGAAACTAGTGTCCTAATAGTGATCATCTTTGCCACTGGTGCAAAGGTCTCATCATAGTCTATTTCGTATGTCTGACTATACCCCTTTGCCACCAATCGTGCATTGTAACGATCAACTTTCCCTTCTGTGATCTGCTTCACTGTGAAGACCCATTTTTGTGGTACAAGCACCCAACTGCCTTTTTTCCTACTGGTAGTGGTACAAGCTCCCATGTCCCATTTTTGTGGAGGGCCCCAAGTTCTTCTAGCATTGCGACCTTCCACTTTGGGTCTTCCTTTGCCACCTTCCAACACTTGGGTATAGAAAAAGTTTCCAACACTTGGGTATAAAAACAGTATCCAGAGATGCAATGAATGCTCCATACGCAGGTGACAGATTAGAGTATGAGATATGAGCGATATCATGTGGGAAACCATAGCGATAAGGGGGGTTTTCCACATTGCTGCAAGCAGTCCGCCTCAACGGAATAGAGGGAGAAGAGTGAGGAATCATACCACCAGAATTAGAATTCTCCATAGAGGAACTTTGAGGCACATCAAGCATATCAATCTCATTTGGCACAAGCATTGTACCCTCATTCCGCTTCCTCCTCCTCATGTACACTCAACTCCCCTTTGAGTCTGATTCTCCTCCCCTTGGCTTTCATCTTGCTGCTAATGCTCATGCTCATGCTCATCCAACTCTCCCATAGGGTAGGACACGGAATAAATCCCACAGTCACATGAGCCCACCACCACTATTCTCCCCCTCTCGCCTAATGCCACCACTATCAGGCGAGTCATCAAAAGGTGAGGTGACATCAGAGTAGTATGGCTCTAGCTCCCGGAATGTGACACCCATGCTTACAAACAGCTTCCGTTCTACTGGATTTCAGCAGACATAGCTCTTCTGAGTGGCAGAATAGCCTACAAATATGCACTTCACTGCTCTGGGATCCAGTTTTCTCACTGTTAGTCTGTTATCTTTCACAAAGTACACACAACCAAAGACCTTTATGGGAAGAATGCACTCGCTCTCTCCCTTTAGTATCTCATATGGAGTCTTTCACTCCAATACCTTAGAGGGCATCATGTTGATTAAGTAGGCAGCTGTTAAGACTATTTGTCTCTACAAATGTTTCGGAACATTCATGGAGATCATCATGCATCGGGCTACCTCCAGTAGATGTCTATTCTTTCTCTCTGCCACACCATTCTGAGCTGATGTGTAAGGGCATGTGGTCTGATGATGTATTCCATGAGCTGACAGATACTCAAACACCTTGTTTGTATACTCAGTCCCATTATCAGACCTCAGCACCTTCACCACTGCACCATACTGGGTCTGAACAAACTTACGAAGATCCTTGAAACAAGCAAACACATCACTCTTGTTTCTCATCAAGTATACCCACGTAACCCGAGTATAACAGTCAATGAAAGTCACAAAAAATCTGTAACCATTCATCACAGTTGTTGAACTAGGCCCTCATACATCCGAATATATCAAATCAAAAGCACGAGAACTCCTACTACCTGAGCTCACACAAGAACTTCTTGTATGCTTCCCAAACTCACACGCATCACACACAAGTTTTTGTTTGTTAACTTTCTCATACATTGACGGATACAAACGATCCAATAAGCTGAGGGAAGAGTGCCCCATGCGCTGATTATATAGAAGCAACTCATCCTCCACACTCCTACCTAGTCCTCTCCCCTCTACTCTATTTACCATGGATGTCAGCGCTGTGTCCATCCCCTCTTTGTCCAAATACCACAGCCCACTACGCCAAATGCCAATCCCAAGTCTCCGGCTTGTCCCCTTCTCTTGAAAAATCACCTTCGGAATATCAAAGAAAACAGTGCATTTGAGTTCCTGGATAATGGCACTAATGGATAGTAGGTTTATAAGAAAAGAATAAGCATGCAACACATTCGATAGGTCATGGACTCGGTACACTTAACTGCACCTCTACCTACAACAAGTTGTGCGGTACCATTAGCAGTCTGGATGCTTTGAGTGTAGGTGGAAAACTCATAGTGAGCTCCCGTGACATACCAAGATGCACCTGAGTCTACTATCCATCCATCATGAGATTTAGCATATGCAAGTGCTTGAGCCGGAGTACCTCCCTTCATACGAGCATAACCCGTAAAGTTACTAAGGTAAGTATCATCATCCAGATCATGAGTGACTTGTCCCTTCATCTTAGAACTCTCAACCTAAAGCTTGAACTGACGTAGTTCCTCCAGCTCTGTCATCTCAATAGTGGTCTGGGACTCCTCTGCTAGGTGAGCAGTCCATTGGCCTCCACGTCCCTTTCCTCCTCGACGTGTACGTCCATCTCTCTGTCCTCTACCTCCTCGGCCACCAACAAAATTGCTGGGTTGAGGGCAATTGTAACTGAGGTGCCCTTTCTTTCCGCAATTGTAGCACTCTCCACAGCTCACAATAGCCGTGTCTCTCCTTTCCTTCCCTTTTGACGAGGCCTAGGCTACTCCGTCCATCGTGCCCATGCCTCTTCTCTCCATGCTCACACCGCCCGAGCACAAAGGAACGAAGGTTTAGGGTTTAGGAGGGGCGGTACTGTAGCGCATTCTAGGGTTTGGCTCGGTTTGGCTCTGATACCAACTTGAATTTAGGCAAAAAGATTAATTTCATTAATTCACCCAAAGAGTTATATAGAGTGCACATCTTACATATAGGTCAATAATCTATTCCATAATTGCCCTTTTACATAACTATCCTTTTAAACTTAATTCTCAACAATTACTATGTTTGATGCTTTGTTTGATGGGCTTGTTTCATTCTATTAACTGCACTTAAAAATGAATATTTGATGCATTGTTTGATGGGCTTCATTATCTTTTTCTTTTTTTTAAATTTGTATGATAGTAGCCCAAACAAAGCCCAGTGAGCTAAACAACCCAGCTCGGTTCAGCTCGCTACTGGCTTGGTCCGATTATGAGCTAAGATTCTAGCTCAGTCCCTTAATCTCAACTCGCTCGGTTGTTGTAGCAGGTCAATCACAAGCTGGATCTAGTTCGTGATGAGCCAGCTCGTTGCCACCCCTAGTCCCAGCAGGCATTTATTTAATGATAATTGACTACGTCAAACCCTTCTTAACCCTTCTTAATTTCAGCTTTGACATTTGGATAACAAAGAATTGTAAACCATACCAGACCAAATAGAGATGTGATATCAAATTGCCCATGCTGACAGCACAAAGGTGCCTCACATGTTTTTAGTCGTAAATGTGATGACAACAATTAACAAGAAGAAATAAAATAAGCTACTAACCTTGAAACACCTTTACCAGGTGTACCACCACACCAAGCAACCTTAGCAGAGCCTCGCAGTACATTTCCTTCTACAAGCTCACCATCTACTGTCAGTTCTACCACCTTTGGTATTCCAGTGCCTGATGCATGAAAAGAAATAAGATGCAGTCGTGAGCAATTTAATAATTAAGCAGCGCCTGCAAAAGGGCCCCATTATTTTCCTTATTTGCAGAAAAGAGATGTGTATTTGACATGGAAAATCTAATTAATCAGTCTCTTGTCCTAGAAATTACTTAGTTGTTGACAAATTCACACCTTCATTATATTTGAACAAAGCCACTGATAATTTCAGTGTTAAGGTTTACACAATTAGATAAAAGAAAAATGGAAAGTACTTGGAAAAGATATTTGATTGGATGATAAGTAGAAGTATGACAAGATCACTGAACTAAGGGCAGGTGGTCATTCTTTTTTTTCTAAAAGCTCAGTTAATGTGCATTAAATTCTACCAACTATTGGGTGTCTTTTGAAACAATCCCTAATCACATGCACAACAAAGAGAGAGGAAGTAATACCTGACAGAACAGCTTTACTTATTGCAAAAATTGGGCCAAACTCTTCACCGTCTAATACTGCAATACACTCGACCTTTAAAAATCTTCCCACTTCTTCTCTTTTTGGCCAATAAACCTTTTAAAAGCAAGAGAGTGATATGTTAATAGAAGAAAGAGTAATTATTTTAGAACTAGCCGACTGTTTCTCATTCCAGCATGGAGGCAGAGTCCTTTAAAAAATAAAAAATTATCTATAAAAACTAAATTAGGAAATAACATTTTCACTGCAGTTACTGTTTCTGTATCCAATTTTTGTCTCAAATTTTACAAAAGAAGTGTACAAAATTTTGTATAATTCGTTTGCAAAGGGCAAGCAAGTGCCCAGAGATCTTGACATTAATATTATCTTCAGAAAAAAAAAATACAGTACCTTATCAATCGCTCCATCAATATGCGAAAAATTGGTAGGGGTTCTACCACCAACATACCACTGATACTTGAGGGCCAAATCATGGTTTTCGTCATTTTCATAGTTGAAGGTGAAATGACAACTGCAAGCATCATCTTCAAATGGCTGATCGACAGATGCTTCTCCAACAGTGTAGCCTGGCGGGACCCGGGACTTCCATTGCTCAGTGAGAAAGGAAAAGGTTGATTCTGCCCCATTAAAGATTTTCACGCAAATTCCAAATAAGAAGAACATAAATATTCTACATTCTCTTAATGAAATATATAATAAACGATTAAATGATGTTTATATCATGTTATTCATAACCAAAAATTTTATACAAACCAATTTTCTTATTTATTTTCTGTTTTATCTTGCCTCCATTTTTATGTGTATCCGTGCTTTTCTTCGCTCCTTGTGGTCTCCAATAAAAGTTCATGGTACCTAACTAGTATTGTACTAGCTGTATATTATCATTTCGGGAAATTAACTCATCCCAATTGTACCTTGATCACATGAACCCTCAAAAATAAGGCATGGAAATCCAACCAAAGAATAAGTAGTCAAACCTTACCAACTGTTATTCAACCGGCAAGAGCCAGATAAAAACAGTACAAAAATGATAAAATAGTGCTTTAGGCCCTACCAGCAGCTGCCTCGGGAAAACAGAAGGCCCATCCATTTCTAACGCATAAAGCTGTATGTGGAGGATACTTTTTGGCTGCCTCCACTTCACTTGGTACAAGATCTGCACTTTTAATTAGGTCAGGATACTGTAGTTGATACAGTCTTAGTATAGTCAATTCCAAATTATTACACAACCAGTCATCACCATAGCCTGAAACAAGGCCAGATGCTAACTGCAAAGAATTTCAATATTAGGAAATTATCATCAGCATGGCCCAAAACAAGGCCAGACGCTAGCTACCAAGTTTCATATTAGGAAACTATGATATAAATGAGATTATATGTATAGAAGTTGGGGTTAAGACTTGCTGTTACCGTGCTGCAAACTTTTTTTTTTTAAATAAATAAGCAACTGCTTTACCAGCCACCTGGCTCATTACTGAAACAAGGTTTATATAACAACCAACTTATACACGATTTCATAATTCAACAAACCAACTAATCCCTGAAACGACCTCTCTAAATTCTACCCCTAACCCACTACAACCATTGAAACAGTACCTCGGTTGTTGAACTTTCTCAAGGTGGGGCCCACGAGTAATAAAGAGGCCGCTTCTACATGAGGAATCTCTAAAATTGGGTTCTCTTCCAGGCGCAAATGCTGCATTTATTTTAGAATGAATATTTTCAATGCAATACTAAATTCTCACCATATTAAACATGATATGAAATGGAAGTGGATTGATAGAGATTTTACAAAAGATAACCTTCTTTTTTCCTAACCTATGGAAAATAATATCTACTGCTTTTTCCCATTTGGCAAGAAACCATCATATGGATTATATGACTAAATTCACGCCTTTCAATTATTTTGATGAAACTATATAATTTTGTCAGAAAGAACTTGATAATATTGTAATTTGGGGATGAACTATGTATTGGACAAAGACATTCCTGACTAGCACCAATCCCGTCTGGTACCGATCAGGTATCAGTAATCCTTTGTTACAATAAATACTGCTACAAAATTTGACAAAGTGACAAGTGTCAAAAGAAAAAATATATAAAGACTTGCATTACCTCAAGAGAGGGTAAATGTGGGAAACCCTTCAGTGTAGAAATTTTATTCTTACTAGCCGCTAGCACCTGACAGAAGTAGGGATAGGAAAGGTTCACAAGACAACAATGAAGAAAACCAAAAACTAAAATAAATAAAAGTGCCTTGCAAAACAAACTTGCCTGTAATTTTGGCTGGCTACCCATAGCTAGGGATTTTAGTTTATTTTGTGCCACAGAGAGGAACTAGAGAGAGAGAGAGAGAGAGAGAGAGAGAGATTAGTGATTTCAACAAAATAAGATAAAAGAATGATGGATTGATAAGGCTAAGTACCTCCAAGTTGGGGAGTTCCGGCAAGCTAGCAAGTGATGTAATTTGGTTACCAGCAAGGTAAAGTTGCTAAAGCAATAAGTTAAAGAAAAATAATATATCAGTAATAGAGCTAAGAGGAATTAATCAGTATTGCAGAACAAGAATTTATCTGAATAACCTCAAGTATCTAAGAAATATAATACCCAATATACCTCTCATTTCAAAAAACACCCAGACTACATGTTCTTTCTCTAAAACCCATAGAGAAAGGTGCTTCATCAAGAGGGCATATTAGGGATCCTTTCAAGGTGGATCTGGAAGCCAAGGTATATTGGATATTCTGGGAATTCACAGGGCTAGCTAGATATGGAACTTCCCCCTACAGGATATATGAAAATAGAAAAATGTAATGTACTCACTTGTAGGCCTTTGCAATTCCCAAGATGATCAAAAACTGCGGCCTTGAACTCATTAAAGCTTAAATCCAGAACCTATATGGTGGAGAAAGAATTATAAAGAAGGAAGTTTTTCACATCAGTGATGATTTGAGATTCCACAGGTATACAACACCACAGACCTCACTGCTATGGTACTGTATCATATTGGGCTTTTAAAAGGCATCTATTTTGCAGAATCAGTTTAGGGTACAAGGTACAGTATAATTTAGGGGGTTTCAGTAATGTTTCAACACCTAGTTACATTATCCTCAATTAAGATCCATACAACTGGAGGGAAGATGATATCATGAATGGAACTTCAGCTGGTATGTACTGACCAATCCCTTGGAGAAAGTACTTAAGAAGTAAATATAAGAACCTTGACACGCTGCAAAGCCTCAATACCCTCAACTGATGACAAGCGATTATCTCTGAGATAAACAAACTATAGGGAAAATTGAGGAATATATTATATACAAGAAAAACAAAAACAAAATTACACAGAGAAAAGTTCTTATGCCTTGTAATGTATGGCATAAGTAGGACAAGCATAAAGTTTGCTAATGGAATAAACAAACTTTATGTAGAATAACCAAAGGACATATCAAAATTTAATTCATACTGTAATTAGTATCTGACCTCCAAATTTGGTGACAAACTCAGTTGTCTTAGATTAGAAACTCGGTGGCCTCTCCTATCCAACCTCTGCCAAAAAATAGAAAAGTTTTTTTAATTAAGATAATTAGCAAGAGCACAGTTAGGTATCACCACGGATGAAATCCTCAGGTTTTGTGCATCTTATTTAGTGTTTCTGGTACTTGCAATGCCCTGATAAGGAATTGACTAAATTGCTCCTTCCCTCATTTCCAGGTTTTTTTTTTAATTCTATACTTCCAAATATTTAATTCTGTGATTAGTTGTATGCTAAAGCTATTTTAGGTTAGATCCAGGATCATTAAAGTTAATTGGAGACCGAATTGTCAAATCTCATAATAAACTAATACTCAATTGGATACAAATTTTGAGGCGTCTGTGCCCAACTGGAAGCTTAATTGATTACAGGTGGGGCTCATTTCCATAATTAAGGAGCAAGGACACTAACCTACAAACCAGTTTGGAATTGGATACCAATACATTGGCCAATATTCAATATTAAAACCCAGAGATAAAACATTAAAATTACCAACCCGGTCATCACTTGCATTCTCCACCTTCGGCAACATCAAAGCCTGCAAATCCCTTACATTTGAAGCTGAGCTTTTCTTCTTAGTAACTAAATCAGATTCTGACCCAACTCGTCTCCTAGCCATGTGCAACATAGTCGTCTTCACTGCATAATTAGCAGCAGTAGAAGAAGAAGAAGCAGTAGACATGGTAGAAGAGTTCCGTTTCAATCTAGTACCGCTACTGGCAGCTGTACTGGTACGGCTAGAACCATTTCGCGAAGAAGTAGAGGACACAGAACCCTTCTTGGAAGATAGGGAACTAGCTGGTCTGACAGATGGAGTTTTTGGAGACTGGTACGGGGATGAAGCTGGTCGGTACACAGAAGGAGACAGCGGTTTTTTCTGTAATCTACTCTGAGAAGAAGTAGACTTGGCTGAAGTAGCACCATCTTTTACTGTAACTTCTTTTTCACCTGTTTCATGGGTTTCATTCTCCAGAATAGGGTCTTCAATAGATGCACTTGAAGCAGTACCATTACCATTGACACCTCTTTTACGTGGCAGTGAGGTGGAGTTGGAGCTCAGGTTGGATTTCGACCCAGCACTGCTTGATCCTGACCCAGCGAGATTACGGGAAGAGGTGTTGCCGGCCTTCATTTTTGTGGTGGTGGGCTGTGAGGCCGTGGCCGGTGACTTTGCAATTGAGGAAGACGTGCGTGACTTTGTTAGAAGCTGAGTGCTGTCTCCAGATATTTTTCTTTCCACTTGAGTCTCCATTGACAAAGGAGAAGAGAATTTGATTGAGATCTTACAAATTAATTCATCAATTCAAACTTATTTGGCCATCTTTGTATAAGCTTCATATTGGAGAGAATTGGAGGTTGTGAGGAGGTCTAGGACCTTGATTTCTCTAATAATCTGGAAGAAAAAAAAAGTTCAAAAGGCCAGCTTCAGGATTTAACTTTGAAATTGTTAGTGCGGATAATTGGTAATTAAAGCTTGAGCTGGTACGTAAATGGAAAGGTGGGAGATTCAAACATAATTGACAAAGCTAAAAATTGTTGCATGTAAAAGGGAATTTTCAGAATTGACTGATCAAAAGAGAATTCATGAAAGAGTTGAACAACTTCGAACTTATTTGTTTTTTGAACAGTTCATACCAAAAAAGACGCTAATACTACACAAACAGGGTCAGATAACTTTGCTTTGGAAAAAACGGGGAATTTAAAGCTATAAAAAGGTCGTCTAAAATGCATTTTGTAACTTAATTCAAAGAAGAACCCAATTTAACCGTAGGCTTCTGTATACATGTTTGCACCAACAAAAATGAAATGTTGCTAAAAGCCTAAAACCCTTGTTTAAAAGTTATCAAAAAACCAGAGTGAAAAAACAAAAGAACTCGACAATGGAAAGATATTCTTTGGTGATTTCGACAGAATGTAGGTAAGAACAGCAACCAAACACGAAAATCAAAAGACAATCACCTACAATTTGACCTTGTTTAAAAAATGAGAGATAACTTCGTTGAGGAAATCAAACCCTTATCTCTTTCTCTCTCCGAGCAGGGTGGGGAAGAAAGAGAGACCAACACCCGAAGAAAAAGAAAAAAAACTAAGAAGCATCCAAGGGACAACCAGTGAAAGAATGCTCCAATATTATTTTTGCTTTACTAATTCCGTTAGTGGAAATATTTCGCATCTCTTTTTATGCACAATTTTATAAGAATGTTACTAATTTATTGAAAATGTTTCGCATCTCCCAGTTGTTTACATTATAGATCATCTAAAACGTATCACCCCAGAGTTTTTAGTTTAATAGTTAAATAATAGAAATTCTTATGAAGTATATCTTTATCACAGACAGAGTCATAGAGCTAGTGCTCCAGAGGAGCTGAAAATATAGTCTTTTATATTGTGTTAAGTTTTACAGGGATACAAAATGTTTATAATCAAAGTAATGGAATTGTGCTTGATGAGTTAAAATCTGTATTTATTTACAGCAAAAACATGTATTTTTAAGTACAAAAAGAGGGATGCTTCTATGGACATAAGGACCTATTTGTAAAATGAACATATTTTCATTTTCAAAGTTCAAACAGTCGATCCGACCGTTCAACATTATCTCCATATTAAAATGTACTTGGAGGCCAAATTTTACATTTTTTTGAATTTGTTTACTATTTATTAAGTATTTTACAAAACTAGTCAAAAACAGACCATTGAATTTTGTACCCATCTTAATAAATAGTAAAAAAATTCAAAAAAATGTAAAATTTGACCTCCAAGTACATTTTAATATGGAGATAATGTTGAACGGTCGGATCGACTGTTTGAACTTTGAAAATAAAAATATATTCATTTTACAAATAGGTCCTTATGTCCATAGAAGAATTTGCCAAAAATATAACTATGAAAGCTAAGTGTCATTTTTTATCTAAATATTCGTTGTATTCTATAATATTCCTTGTTGCCCCCATTCCAAAAAAAATTGTGCGTGTCATCCATAGAGTATATCTATATGTTGTAGCATAGTATTCATAGACCAATTTTTAATGAGATTTAAGTGGTTAATTAATGTTTTTAAATATGTGAATAGCACGAATAGTGAAATATTTATATTGTATTAGTCATTACATTCTCTAGCAACAATGTGTTTCATATTCTTCAATGACATGTTACACATAGATAAGCTCATATCATAATTCAACATTACTTTTCAATGTTATTTAAGATTATTTGTTTTTTAGTTTAAATAGATATAATACGTAATTGTTAAGTTGTTTAAAATATCTAAAAGAATAATACATAATTTTAGTTGTATGCACTTTTTAACTTTAAAAATCTAGAATTTTAAAATAATGCAAGCTCCAATGTTACTTAACTTGTAAGTGTTTTGAAAAGATTTTTTTTTTCAGTCTATCCCAAGTTTTTAGAAAATAAACACTGATATTTTATTTTTTAAAAATTGACAGGACTATGTATAGTTATTAAAGGCAAGTGTTCGGTGATTCTAACTTAACATATAAGTTCAGATTAGCCTAGACGCATGAATTTAGGTTTGCTTCCTTCGTCTCATACTATTTTATTTCATGCTTTGAGCGCATGCGGTCGGTCGGACTTCCGAAGACATATATTAAAAACTAGGTATAAACTTGTTAAGTTTTTTTAACATTAATATTACCTTTAACTTTTTTAAAATTTGTAATAAAATATTAAAATTGAAGTGTATAATCCACTGTAAAAGTAAACAAATAGCAGTACTACACAACTATTTTGTTTTTTTTAATGGGAATCAGAGCACTGTGAAAATGATACATATGAAATTTAATAAATATATGGTACGAAATTTTATTAAAACTCTGAATAAAAAACTAATAGATTCAAATGATATATAATACTGTGGAAAAAAAAACATCAGCGATCTGATAAAAGGTTGATTCTAATAATCAGATTTATTACAGATAGGGCTCGGCTTCGTATAAAGTACCGGGGGCAACAGTGGAGACAACAATCAGTGCACATAATTAAAAGTACTGGCTTTTATACGGTACGATTAAAGAAGACGGAATTTGGTCTTTTGGTGAGAGGTTCTTCAAAACCTGAAAAGGAGGGAAATTTTTGACGAGTTTGCCCTTATGCGCCTATGCGGTCAGTAAATTTGTCGGAGGGTTTTATACACTTTCACTCCGGGTACCGTCGAACGGTATTTCGTCCTACCGCTTTACATGGACGCCACGTGCACATTGTAATTATCTTCTTCGCTCCTTTTTTCCTCTGTTTGCCCCCGCTGAGTCACTGACAACGGGACCCGCATGCGTATTAGTCGTCTACTTTGAAATTTGAAAAGATGAACTGTAGCCTGTGTATTCGTTCTAGGTAAGTAGGTAGTCTGGGACTTCGGATCAATAATTGCTCCTCGAATCCATCCAAAATTTTCAATTTTCTGATTACGCCCTCGAATTTTAAGAAAATACTCATATGTTATTGACCGCAAACCATTCGGGAAATTTTTATTGGTAGTAATTAATAGAAAATAAGAGAGACAAATGGTAAGATTACAGTAATATTTATATTGGTAGTAAGATCGGTAGAATTCTACCATCTAAACCAGTTTTTTTTTCTTTTTAATTTTTTCTAGTAAAATATATATTTTAAAAAAAATAGATAAAGTATCTTAAAATTTAAATATATCAAAAACATTCTATTTATTTTTTGAAAAACTTTTCATATTTTACTAGAAATCAAATCTAAGAATTCTCTCCATCTATACATCAGATTAAAAAAAAAAATTAAAATCGGTAAAAATTCTACTGATCTTACTATCAATATAAATATTACTATAATCTTACTATTTGGCTCTCTTCTTTTCTATTAATTACTACCAATAAAAAATTCCCAAAGATTCGCACTAACTAGTCCTGAAATTATGATCGCCTCGTGCAACCAGTTCATGTTGCTGTGACGACAAAATATTATATCTTGGATCATATATTTGTGACCGATGCAATTAAAATTAGGGTCCGCCTAGCTCTCCCCCGTGAACAATCCCCCGTTTCATCCCCCGTCATTTGCATTAATTAAGGTAGTTAGTTAGTTAGAATTTATAACTGTCAGTGTATTTTAGAAATTTGCAGAAGTATTCACATGAAGCACAACTAGTATTCATCCATCTATATGAAGGTATTCACATTTGCAATAGAAACATATTTGGATATATTACAACAAGAAAGTATGGGACAAACAACATGTGTGGGGGACCGCACAACTGTCAGAGCATTAATTAAGTGAGGGACCGCATAACCGTCAGAGCATTAATTAAGTGGGGGACTTCTAACTACCTTCAGCTCATTTTAGAAATTTGCAAAAAAAGTATTCATCTGTAACACAACTAGCATTCATCCATCTATATAAATGTATTCATTTTTGCAATATAAGCATATTTGGACACATCAATCACTCATCTTTTACACGTTTTTAGAGATGGGTTTTTTTTTCTCCGTTCAATCTAACCAATATTTCTGACGATCTGTGAGGAATTTTGCAAATCTAAAACCACGAATGTCTTCTACACAATTTTCTCTTTCAAATGAGATCCATGATGACATACTTTCGAGTTGTCCGTTGCACAAGTATTCACACCTCGTCATGCAAGTATTCATCCCGCATTAAGCAAGTATTCATCCTCATCGTGTAAGTGTAAATAGTTAATGTACCAAGAATATTACACGTTTTTAGAGATGGGTTTTTTTTTCCGTTCAATCTAACCAATATTTCTGACGATCTGTGAGAAATTTTACAAATCTAAAACCACGAATGTCTTCTACACAATTTTCTCTTTCAAATGAGATCCATGATGACATACTTTCGAGTTGTCCGTTGCACAAGTATTCACACCTCGTCATACAAGTATTCATCCCGCATTAAGCAAGTATTCATCCTCATCGTGTAAGTGTAAATAGTTAATGTACAAGAGTATTACAAACATATGTGCATACCAAACAAATAAAAAGTATTCATCCATAAGATATCAAGTATTCATACATATAAGTTAAAGTATTTATGCCTAAGATATTAAGTATTCATCCATAAACGTTGAAGTATTCATCTCTAAAACATTAAGTATTCATCAATATGTACTTAGTACGCACTGTTCTAATTCACTATTAATGAAGCTTTGTTCTTTGCAAATAACTCGGATCTGACCCGGCGGTCGACAGTGATGGATCTACTCCGGCGGAGGCGGAGGTGGGAGAGAGAGGAGGCGGAGGTGGGAGGTGGGAGACGGAGGTGGAGGTGGGAGAGGGAGGCCGAGAGGGAGAGGTGGGAGAGGCGGGCGGAGGCACAGAGGGAGAGGTGGGAGAGGCGGGCGGAGGTGGAGGCGGAGGTGGAGAGGGAGAAGTGGGAGAGGTGGGAGAGGGAGGGAGAAAGAGGAAAGAAATAAATGGAGAAAATTGAGTAATTAATTTGTAGGGCCATTAGGTAGTTAGAATTTTGAATTATAGTTAGAAAAGGTAGTTAGTTAGTTGGGGGATGAAATGGGAGATAGATAGATGGGAGAAGATATAATTACCCTTAAAATTATAATATGGTTAACTTTTTTCTCTAAAAAAATATAAGGTCACGATCTTCATCCGTCTCTTGTTTATATATTTTTTTCGATTTGATAAAAATGGTAAGTAGGCATGAACGGAACCTTGCCTACAAAAATATTAACAATCGGCTTTGACCGAAATATTTATGTATGAAGATACAGGCAATTAAAATATTCAAATTCAATATGCTTACGTAGAAAACATTGGATTATGCATTTAAAAAAACGTGATAGGACTTGATAAGAAGTATTTAAAATAAAAATAACAGAAACTCTTGACATATTGGAAAAAAGAAGTGCTCAAATCAAATATCAATATTTATGTTAGTGCGTTATTTTATTTTACCAGTTCAAAATGATCGTTTTCTTTGAACAATTAGATAAGGTATGCAATAGATTTGTCAATAGAGTCTCGTTTTTAATTACTATAAAATAAAATAGTGTCCTAGTTGATAGAGGCATTAAAATTATTTTTGAGACTTCATTCCGAAAAAAATTCATTGCATATTATAATATTAAAGAAAAATATATTTTTGAAATAAGACAATTTCAACAAAAATGCTAAATTAATCAATATTAGAATACAAATAATCTGTTTTTTATCCATAAAAGTCTGTAAAACATAAAACAATACTGTTAACTGTGCGGAAGTTTATAGAGAAATACAAAAAAACAATATTACTATAAAAATTATATTGCACATTAGATAAGTTTAAGACATATTTTCTGTTAAACAAGGCGAGAGAAACATAAGATATTATGAAGACTGTCAATAAGAATAAACGAGAAAAATATCATACTAGATAAAAAAAAATTAATGACGTGACATCAATAAGAAATCATATAATTTACTCATTTTTATGAAATATATATTTTCATTTTAAAATTTTCAAAAGAATCAACTAATTTACACTCGATCTATCTATTGTAAAGAACAAAATTTTAAACGAGAAAAAAAATGCTATATTGATGGAATTATGGCAGTATATTACATATCAATAAGGATTTAAAGTAATTTATAAGACATAAAAAGATAAGGCTTTAATGGTTCTCGAGTGATCATTTTTATTAGGTGTAGAAGTTTAAATAGATAAAAAAAAAATACAGGATGCATGATATTACAAAGGGCGAAACGCATTTAATTTCCACTAAGAAAATATCGAATAGAAAAAAGATCATATTTTTCCAAGGAAATGACGAAATCAGATAAGGATCGACTTATTTTGTGCTTTCCTTGCTGTACTTCACATATGCATGGGTTTTCGTCGGTTTGTAAGGTTGAAACTGAAATTGTACTGAAAAAAAGGAGAAAGAGTGAACAAGGGGCCTCTTTAAAAATCACAGAATAAAATCAGGCGAAAGACCGAACCGAAGACGTGTTCACGAGTATTTATACATTACTGACAAGTGCGATACATTACCGTTCGATACACAGAGTTAGGGGTGCAAACGGATCGGATATGGATCGGACAGTGGTAAAACCATATCCGTATTCGTTTTTATTTTTTGGATACGAATACAGATCGGATAATAGAACGTACGGATACGGATCGAATATCGGATATCCGTAGATATATACATAAATATTTTCATAATATATATTAAGCTATATAAATCTACTATTCGGATACGGATAATTAATATTCAAAACCATATCAGTATCCGTATTCGCACGGATATTCGGATATCGGATATCCATATCTAATTTTCGGATACAAATCCGGATACGGTCGGATTTTATCCGATCCGTTTGCACCCCTACACAGAGTGGTCTAGTTGCCATCCGATGCAGAAGAGAATTCGTAGGTTTAGACAACGAAAAACCGAACGATGGGTTAACATCTTTAAGTTCAATGGACTTCAGTTTGTCTGATCTGTTTTACAATATGTTTGTTTTTCTTAAATATTTGTGTACACGGATAGTAAAGCATATCAGATAGATTTAGAGTCTATCGAACTCAAAGTAAGTCTGATACCATTGAACCTGCCCTGCTCTATTTTTTTTTGTCTCAAATGTGTGCAATGTCTAAGTATGACAGATTTACAATCAAGCTATAAATACTTAGTTATTTATATAATTTAAAAAAAATTAATTACGTATATTGAAATTTAATTATATTCTTTTTTATTTTTAAGTTTTTTATAGTTTAGTTTCTCTAATAAATTGTTATATGTACTTGTCGTTTAGTAGTTAGAATTTTATTTGTAATTGCAGAGACTTGGATTCAAATCTTGATTATCACACAAATATATTTTATGTTTTAATATTTAAATTTAAATTTTCAAATTATGCCTTTCAAAAAAACATTATATATGCTAATTGTGTATAATATTTTAGGCGATGATAGATATATTTGGGCGGAGGCAACAATTACTTTTATGAGATCAGTCTATTAAGTCTCCGTATTATATTAAATTTCACAAATTTATTATTAATAGAAGTATGAAGGTTATAATAAGAAATACTTTTGCTGGTTTGAAGGAAAAATTTGTGTACATCTATTTATTTTGTCTAGATAACATAAGAAAACTATTAATAATGCATGCATTTTAGAAGTACAAAAAAATATATATGGAGGCCAATTGACTTCTATTGTGTACATTCTATCCGGCTTTGTTTTCACACTTCGCTTCTATCAATTTGGTTTTGTTGCTTTTTTCTGAATGCTAATTTCTAGACTAAAATAATTCACATATCCCAGAAATTAAGGTTATAATTAATGCTTACGAGGAAATATCTTTTGTTTCGAAAAAAAAATAATAATATTTGAGAAGTAAAATTGACAAAGTTTTATAAAAAAAAACAGATATTTAAAATTCATCAAAGAAAAATTCACCCCTTGTATTTAAAATTCATCAAAGAAAACAGTTTTATGTATAGTACCATAACCTCACTCCACTACAAATATAAATCTGGTACAAAATAATATTTTTATACAGAGTTTACATTATAAACATGTTATGACTTGATCTCCATACACATTTTTGTCCCTGAAAAAAACTAGAACTAAATTTAGACAAGGTTCCAAGTTTCAGCACGATCCAAGTCTAAGTGACAACTGACAAGAACCAATTGCGCCTATCTCCATTGCGGAACCAACTCCGCTGCTCGCCAAATAGGCGAGCAGACCCTGCTTTTCTAAATCGAACCGTTCATTTATGTTGAGATCCGTGCTTGAAAAAAACTCAACGGTCTGATTTTGAATAGCAGGGTCCTGCTCGCCTATTGGCGAGCAGCGGAGTCGGATCTCTCCATTGCTTAGTGCTCCCGTCTCTTTATTGCATGAAACTTATTAATTAAAATAAGCTATGCGCTGGAATAATATAAACAATTGAATGTGAATTTAAGTTATTTTTATTGTTATACTCCGAAGAAAAAAGTACTTTTTTTTATACCAAATGACAACACATAACACACCCACCATCAACCACCAATACCATGCATCTTTTCCAGCCATGTACATTCCTTTTTCTTTTCTTTTTGCCAAACCTCCGCAAAAACCACATCCTCACATCTAGAGTGGGGAAAATGGCATGGCGGTGCCGACTCCGTCACGGAACGGCACTGTTATGGCACAGCACGCGTGTTAGTTACGTGCAGTGACTCGTGTGTTCCGTGACGTGATCATTAGCGTGCCGTGTCTATCTTTTGAAACTTTAGCACAGCATGGCACGGCACGGCACGTGAAATATTTAGTCACGGCACGGCACGACACGTAGTCATGCGAGTCACGTGTAATTAGGACCATTAGATATTGATTTAATGGTGAATCTTGAATAAACTAACCTAAATTATAATTAAATGGTCACGCGAGTCACATATGATCACGGCACGGCACGAGACCAAAATCACTGCGTGTTAGTCACGGCACATCCATACAAAATTTCATATCATAACTTCATTAAAAAATCATTCAAATCCACCAGAAACTCAAGAGCAGTCAATTATCATGTCCAGACAGATTCGCTCATTATTCTGACCTGTTTCTGGCTATGAACCATTACAAACAATACTTGTTGTACTTGTATTTCAAAACAAAAATTTGTATTAAAAGAATTTAGCAATTTGTATTTAAAATTAGTCAATGTATTAAGTTAAGGAACTTTAAACATGAATAAAGAGCATTCTAAGCATATCAATTTCTTTCGTGGTGTCAAGTTGGAGAATGAAAATTTCAAAGCAAATAATTCAAGAGTTAAACAACTCCACAAATACAATAATAGAGTAATCATGTCAGATCAGAATTATCAATAATCTGATTTAATTCAAGATCACAATATTCATTCCACAATTAAATAAATTTTGAATTATTAGAGAGATTGATAACTCATTTTGACTTTAGTTTATAGCAACAAGAGCTAGCAAAGTTAATGGATCTAGCTTGTTAATTTTCTTTTTATCTCTCAATGGCCATCAAATTTAAATCAAAATTCTATAATTTTTCAAACGCTTTAAATTTGTTAAATTTTCACAAACTTTATATTTGAGATGATATATAAATATTTTAAACGTTTAAAATTTGTTAATTTTTCAAGTCTTAGTTTAAAAAATCGGTACTGTTTGGTACCAATAGTTTATTAGCAATGCGTCCCTCTTGTTAAGGGTTTTGGTAGGTTTTATCTTAAAAGAGATCCCACATTTGTTATAGAAAATATGGCAATAAGTTAATTATCTTCTCCTGTACGCTGAAGGAAAGATTAAACATAAACAATGTGTATTTTCCTTTTTCTTTTTCCATGTATTCATATGATCCATATAGGAGTAAGATTTTTTTGCATTAACTTATCGGATAGGAGTAAGAATAAAGTTTTTTTTTGTTAGCTTAACGCACAAAGGTACAGTTAAAACCTATTTTTTATCCATTACTCTATAGAATAATTATTGAAAATAAAATCATATATATAGAATATATATTTAGAAGGAGATATATGATATGATAAAATTTTGTATCGAATTGATTTCAAACTACGAATCCAAACCGTTGAGACCAATCTACTTCACAAGTGATATGTTTACATACAAAAATTTTAAATTTTCGAATTAGTTTAGTATAAAGTCAAGCAGTCAAAATTAGAAGGTATATAAATTAATTTTAATTCATTCATTTTTGAACATTTTTTTTACCGCTTAACTTTATACTAAATTAATAAAAAAAAACTTTACATGCAAACTCATCACTCGTAAAAATAGATCGGTTTCAATTGTTTTAATTCGTAGTTTGAAGCCAATTAAATAGGTTTTGGAGCCTCTTGATGAGCTTAAGAACACCCATGTTCTACTCTACAATCTACCTAATTATGTACAAATATTTATAAATCTAATTTTAATTTTAATAGCTAACTTTTTGTAAACGGTGGTTTTTAAAGAAATATGATTGTCAATATCTTTTTTTTTTCCTTTAGTGCTGATGATCTACAGAGCAGGAATGTAAAAAGCAGTGGAAAATAATATTCTCAGGCACAGAAAAATGTGAAACTGGTTAGGACTTTTTTCACGAACTAATTAGTTGATTCAGCAATGAGGTCAATTTGGATCCGATGCTCATCGGACTCAAAGTGAGTTCGATGGGTTCGATGACCGTCCGATATGCTTTAAAATTCGCGTTTGCTTTAAAATTCTTGCGCACGAATCTTAAAGCAGATCGGACGGTCCCGAAACCCATCGGACCCAAGCTGCTCTCTACAAAAATAAGCGCATATATGCCATACAAATAATTAATTCTGAGGGAAGCGTGTAATACATCCGCCCCTGAATTACATTTTTTGGTTTTGTTTCGACGCATCATTAATCATGACATGCAAAAAAAAAATATTTGGCCCTCGGATTAAATAGAAATAGTGGAAACCATGATGGATTCCGGCATCACGTATTGTTCCTGCAATGAGAAACAAAGAAGAAAGAAAAATAACTATTTTATTTCATCACAAACACATAATGAAGGACTTCGTAGTCGTGGAAAGATGTCCTGATTTAAGTAAACCAAAATATGTAAAAGAATATAAATGATATTCTTTGCACAAATTTCTTTAAATTTTAGTTACAAGACGGTAGGTTGTTTTATCGAGAAATATGAAGAATTAATTAAGCAATAAATGCATTTTCTCCAACTCCTGTTTTTAATGATACTAGCTAATTTGTATTTTAAGGAGCATAGTGGATTAATTTAGATTAACTTTCATTCCACTTAAAATTATATTAAAGCCTTTTATGACTTGTTCAGAGGAAAAAATATTAATAAAAGAATTAATTTAATGTAAATTCTTATAGTGTTCCTACGGAAGCCGATAAACGAAAATGATGGATCACCTTTGCTGAAGCAGTGCTATCGTTGCCCGCCATTTTTATTAATATCCAAAGTTTAATAGAAATTAATTATTATACCCAGAATTTCCGGATTTCGTCAAAAATGCTAAAGCCGGCTATAAAATGGCCGGTTTTCTCTTCCCAGAAACCGGTCATTTTATGACCGGTTTTCTCTTCTTGTTTTTTTTTTAGACACTATGAAGAATAATGAAATCTAATACTGAAAATTTGAATTTTTTGTTTAAATTTTTTGTTAGATTACTTCTTTCGATTTATAATTACCATATTTATACTAAAATACACTAGATTACTTGAAATTATGTTGAATTACACTATATTACATTAAATTACGCTAAATTATGTTAAATTACGCTAAAATACGGTAAATTCCGGTAAATTACTGTGCGTCTTCATAGTGATGTATAATTAGAAACTATTTTTTGTTTCTCTTTTATCTTCATAGTGATTTATAATTAGAAACTATTTTTTTATAAAGAGCAAGATAATGAAATCTAACACTGAAAAATTGAATTTTTTGTTTAAATTATTTGTTAGATTACTTCTTTTGATGTACAATTAGCATATTTATACTAAAATACGCTAAATTACTTAAAATTATGTTGAATTACACTATATTACGTTAAATTACGCTAAATTACATTATATTATGCTAAAATACACTAAATTACGCTAAATTACATATGAATATGGACGATATCTTCACTGAAAAGGCGAAAAACGACGACAAAACTTCAAACGACCATAAAACGGCACTCGAGTGTCCGATTTCAGCAAATGACCACTTTTCGGAAAACTTGCGAAAAGACGCATGCGTCCGTTCTGGCAATTATGCTGAATTGCAAAATTCAGAATTACCAAAAAAACTAAGGGAAGAGCTTCAAAACTTGAGTTGAAGTTTTCGATTAAGATTTTCATTTATATTATTCAATCTAAGTAGCTCAGTAAATTAGTTACATAATGAACTTGTAGAATACCAATTTTTACTATTTTTGGATTTTTTTTACTATTTTTTATGATTCATGAAAGATGGCACAAAATCGGTCTACTTTAGCGTAATCTTGCGTAGTTTAGCGTAATTTACCGTATTTCAGCATAATTAGCGAAGTTATTGTAATTTAGCGTAATTTAACGTAATTTAGTGTAATTCAACATAATTTATTATAATATAGTGTAATTCAATATAATTTCAAGTAATCTAGTGTATTTTAGTATAAATATGGTAATTATAAATCAAAAGAAGTAATCTAACAAATAATTTAAACAAAAAAATCGAATTTTCAGGATTAGATTTCATTATTCTTCATAGTCTCTTAAAAAAAAGACAAAAAAAAGAAAAGAGAAAACCGGCCATTTTATGGCCGGTTTGGACATTTTTGGCGAAATCCGGAAATTCTGAGTATAATAATTAATTTCTATTAAACTTTGGATATTAATAAAAATGTCGGTATCGTTGCATACCCCTTCTGGGTTTCATCTCCCGATTTGTGTTTGGGAAGTATTCTAATGTCGCAAGTATTATTGCCACAAATTATGGCGACAATTTTTGGTTGACATAATTGATGTCAACTTGGGAAACCTAAATAAATAATCGAATCCAGTGAGCTAAGATCTATCTGTCAAGATCTACACACACACACACACACACACACAAAAAAAAAAAATTGAGATTTTCTCTGTATGCGATCAATAGATATTAAAAAAAAAATGGATTAATGTTTTAAATTATGATTTGCAATATGGAGATATATACAAATATATGATTCAAAGAAATTCTGAACTTGTCAATTAAATAAAGTGTAATGATAATTGTAATCCTTATCCGTGCTTACTTGCATGTAAGATGTGTTTATATATATTTTGTACAAGATGATAAAAATATTTATACTTATGTTATTAGGATTAAAAGCTCTGAAAACTATATATTTACTCATTCGACAAAATTTTTAATTTGAACACTTTATTTACTACATATAAATACTTGTTAGGTTAGGTATAAATAATGTGTGTGTCAAGTATAATACTTTATATACCACGTGTAAATATTGTAAATAAATTGTGTACAAGACTTCCTGAAAATAAAATAAAAACATATATACATTCTAAGATATTAGTAAGACTTTACATTTAATGAATAATAAAGTCAGACATTTAATTTTATACATCTTATCAGGTGAAAATTAAAAATATTGATTAAGCAGTATGGGAGTGTTAAAATATCTTATCAGTACAGAATGTTTTCAAAATGATATGATTGTTAATATGGATAATGATGTCGTCGTTGTCCCTTAAAATCAGTGGCGATTCATTGTTTGGACCTCAAATCTGGTGTTACTAATTGGGGCAAAAACTTGAATTGATGGTGACTCGTATGATGCCGGAACGCCTTTTTCATCTTGAAAGCTAAATTTCACCGTAATTCTTTGTACCAGTAATTAGGACTTTGAACCTACCCGTAAAATTCTATGATTAACCCTGGGCCCAAGCTAGCAAGACGCCTTTGTAACTTCAGCCAAATACCAGTTAGAACACAAGAAAAAAAAATGAAGTAAAATCCTTCTTCTAATTTTCTTCTTTTAGAAAAAAAAAAGATTGAAGAACAAGTTTACAAAGAAAAAAAAATCCATATCCGTCCATAAGCACAATTTACACGTGGGAGCGAAGGGGGTTCGATGAGCATCAAACAAAATTTGGCTTAATATATGATCTGGATCGTTCAATCTGTGTTGAGATTCGCACGACCTGCTTAAATTCACATGGCATTTTATAATTTTAATTCTCCGCACAATTTTCGACACGGATGTTTACAATTCCGACAAGAATGAAAAGAAGTAAAAAGTAGGAAATTAAAAGAAACTAAATAAGCGTTAAGCAATCAACATCAAATCATTTTCTTTTTGAAAGGTGTAAAGAAAGAAAATTAAGATCAAGTTTCTGAGAAACAAAGTAAAGGGGTGCAAGGTAGTGCAAGGTAGCCCAGATCATTCATCCACCGAATCCAAATTGAATAATCTTGCAATTCGCATCCAGCTCTGCATGGGTCCTTCCTGAATTAGACGTACCAACAATCGCTCAAATTGCATCAAAATTTAGTCACTTTACATGTATCTCCTCTGATTTTTTTTATCAACTTTATTCCCTCTTATCTCTTACAAAAAGGTATATATATATAGAGAGAGTAGCTAAGATCGAAGTGGTATGACCAAGGTCTTGGTGCTACCGATTAGTTTTTGCTATTTTAAAGTTCAAATAGTCTATCCAAACCGCTAGATGTTCAATCTATATTAAAATCTGCTTGGAGACCAAATTTTACATTTTTTGGAATTTTTTTACTATTTATTAAGCCACTTTGAAAATTGCTGATCCGGGTGAACAGTAAAAACAGTGCAACCAAATTCTGGACCATGTGATCAGCAATTTTCAAAGTGGCTTAACAAATAGTAAACAAATTCCAAAAAATGTAAAATTTGGTCTCCAAACAGATTTTAATATAGATTGAACATCTAACGGTTTGGATTGACTATTTGAACTTTAAAATCGCAAAAACTAATTGGTAGCACCAAGGCCTTGGTCATACCACTTTGATCTTAGCCTCTCTCTCTCTCTCTCTCTCTCTCTCTCTCTCTCTCTATATATATATATATATATATATATATATATATATATATATATTTCTACTTCCATGTTTGATGGAAGATGATATTTTCATTTGCAGGAGACCTAACTTAGGCAGGTTCTCCTCCTGATCATGATTTTTGAAACTGGATCACTTTTATCTTTTAAGGGGCCCCTGTTCTATGATTCAATTTGGATCAAATTTAATTTATGCTAATAACTTCAAATTTAGTTGCCTTAATTCACAAGTAAAACTTAAAAGACTTGATCTATGATTTGAGGTGCCTTAAATCGTTGGCTGCCAGCACAATTTTGTCCAATCGAAACCAGTGGCAGAGCCACATTGAATGAGGGATAGTCTACCTCTGGATTTTGAAATCTGAGTATAGATTTATGTATAATTGGGTTGTTATTTATATCTGAAGAAAATTTTGTCTAGAATACTCCACAGTTTGAATTAGTTAATTCATGACAGTCTGTAACCCACTAATCGTACCAGTAAAATATTTTTCCTATCCTTGAAAGAAATCCTGACTATACACTCATGATTGAAATCCGAATCCCCACATACATGTCATCTGAAGCAATTTTTCTCTTATGATCGAGTTACCGATGGATGAGTTTCATAATATTCAAAATTACTCTTAAATTAATAAAATTTTATGAAGTTTGTCCATCTCTACCTTATAACAAAACAATACAAAACAACATAATATTATAACATCTACAGCAGGTTGCATCATTTTCCTCGCAATCAGATGTCAGAACTCAAAATTCTACTACTAACACACTATATTATATCACTGTCAGTCTGTTACATAATATTAACACTTCAGATATGATATATAGGGCTAGCAGATATATCGATCACCTGCCGCTGCACAGATTTAGACATTCCAACGGTTTAACTTTTTTCCAAATACGCACAAAAAATCTCTAATAATCCAGCAGACGAGAACTGCGTGGCACGCATTTTTTAAGATTTAACATTTCACATGTAATGCTTGCCTTGTCACTTATATATAATAGTCCTTAAAAAGCAAACATAGGTCAAGATTTTGAATTATGCATTTATGGACGACATAATTCTTTTTATTTTAGCATGCAGCTTGTAGTATGTAGATTATATACTAAAACTTATTTATTCGGCTCTCTAAATTCTTAATATTCAAGTCAAGAGCTTAGTTTTTATAATTTGGTGTATCAATACCACATCTCTCGCGTCCATTTTAAGATTTAATTCCAACTCGCCACTGATTGCACAATCATCTTTACGAAACTATTGGAGTACTATAACCTCAAACAAAACAAATTTTAAGAAGAAAAAAAGGAAGAAAGAAAACTTGAACCCAGTAATAGATGAAGGATTTGATGTTCATGAAGATAGAACCCTTATATTTGCCCACGGGCAAATTACCAAGAGAAAAAAAAAAAAAGATAGATGGAGTATACATGATTGGTCTTGCTACAGTATACTATTTTGTTTCAAGCAAGATGTGACAAAACCCCAGAATCTCCTGTCAAGAAAAACACTAATCTGGTGATGTGCAGTTCAAATATAAATTGAAACGCAAAAAATCTTCCTAAACACTAGGCCCATTTAACCATATCGGAATTTAAAGTTGTATAAAGACTAAAGAGCAACTAAGGGAGAGCATTGGGCTATGCGGCCCTAAAATAACCACAAATTTCATTATTATTTTAATAAAGCCCGTAAAGCTGGACAAGAGGATTTGCCTATGTTTAAAACTGGATCTATTCAAAGTGAAATCCTCATTATCAGAGGAAGGGCGTTTTTATTTGGTTGCCTCATGCATTGCAGACCAAAGCTAGTCTATATAAATTGTAGAGTAACATGTTCAGATATTCTCCACCAGGACCCTTGTCAGTTGTCAGTTTGTCACCCTTTGGAAGAAACGAAATAAATAAAAGAAAAAGAATTCGGAAGAAAAGAAATAAGGAATTGCGTCTATGATATTGTAAAGATATTATTTTGCAATGAACCTCAAGGTCAAGGGCTTGGTACTAGTTTCTTTGTTACGTACCAGAGCTGATGCACAAGGGGTTCATAAATCAAACACACTTATTTAGTTTTTATACGAAATTATTGCCTATCAAAATGAATCTATCGAACAAAATTATTTAAGAAGATTTAGTATTTAAAAATGGTCAAGAACTAACGAGATGGGCTACAGTATAATGCAATGTCTTGCCACATTTTTACCCGATTTTTTTATTAAACTTTTTGTAAAATTTTGAAAAATAAGTTATAAATTATAACATTCAGTTAATATGATTGCTGATTATTGTTAAAATAAATTAAAAAAAAAACATTGTAGTTGGACGTTATAACATTGTCATTTTTTTCTTCAGTTCTAACTGCTGCTGTTGTGAGATTGCTTTTAACGAAAAAACAGTGTAGCTGGACGTTATAAGAACTGCTGTTGTGAGATTGCTTTTAACGAAAAAATATTGTAGCTAGATGTTATAAACCATAAAATCCAGTTATAATTTTTTTAACGATCATTAGCGATCATATTAACTAGACATTATGGTTTATAACGTTCAGCTACAATGCCCTGAACGTTATAAGCATAATGTTTTTTCTATATTTCAAAATTTCATGAAAATGTACCCCATTATCAATATTTTTTTATTTTTCCTATTAATGAAAAAGGGCATTTTTACACTTTTGTTGAATTGGTTCAATAAGAGGCCTCAACAGATTCGTTAAATTATTTTTTTTTTTTTGTGTAAAGTCCGTAGGCGATTTTATTTAGTCAAAGAGTTACATAGTAGTTGTTGTCCCTAACGGCACCTAGAGGGGATGAGAATAGATATGTTTAAAATTTTAACTCTACAACTTGTAACCATCTGTCGGATAGACAAGTTTGAAAGTCGTTAATCTATCTATTGTAAGCTCTTGGTGGAATCAAGAACTTGTCAATTAAATGAATATTTGATGGGATAAATCGTGATCAGGCTAATAAAATTTATGTCACACCCCAAACCAGAATTTCCGGATTAGAGTGTGATTAGTCCCGCCTCGTGTCTAATAATTCATAAAGACACGCAAGACTAAACAAATATAAATATCATGCAACAGCGGAAGCTAAATAAAACAAACAACAATAGTCATAAATATCAAATAAACATCAATGCATACATAACATTCATATAACCCACATCATGATAAAATAAACATAATCTACGCAAGGGGATACACGATCTATCGAATCCAATGTACATAACAAAAGCATTGGACTCGTAAACCTATCAAAAGTCCTAAACAACTAGTCAAGCGACGTGGCTATCGGGGACAGCTCCTGACGTCTCCTGCTGCAGATCGCCAATCATATACCTGAAATCCCATATCAAAAGGTGGGTGAGCGAATGATCGCCCAGTATGTGACTCAGTATTATCCCTTCAGGTATCCTCTAAGTCAAAGCACATTTTTAAATTGTAACCTACGCAAATTTCGGTAATTGTTTCACTTTTAATGCACATGCTGCAGTAATTAAACCTACCATATAATCTACAAAAGAAAATACATATAGTACTGATATGATGCGATTATCTTATTATGACAACATGCCAAGAATTCTCAAAGTAAAATACAAGAGAATGTATATGTATATCCAATTGAGGTCCAGTACCTAAGTACTGGGTGTACAAATCAATATAGTAATAATACGGCTAATTTATCATCCCGTGTCATGCCAATTTGAATTTCTACTCCAAAACGATATAACACAAGTACTGCGATCATGGGGTGCAATGATACTCGATGCCTAAAAACATCGAGCATTGCCCTAAAGACGTCAACCCCAGGGCGGTGCACGCTAGCAGATGGTTATATCAAATTCCGTGTGTTTTTCCTTACCCTAAGACGATTCATCATCCAAACATATAAAATAGGAGAAATCATACAAGTATGACGTAAACATAAGTTAATCCGTTTCCTCATGAGCAGACAATGGAACTCCACCGTCTGGCCAGACCAATAGGAAAAGGGCTCGAGCCCGGCCCATGCAATAAAAATAAATATCTGCCACGTAACAGCAGAAGTAATGTAGGGGGATCACTCTCGAATCGTCTCCGTGCCTCTGGGCTCGAGTCCGGCCCGCACATATGGTAAAATGAGCGAAAATAATATAATAACAACCATAATACATAATATAATCCCCTAAAAGACCATCTGAGAGATCAAGTGATCTCTCGGCTCAATGGCTAACGGGCCGACCAGTTTCATACCAACTGGCCGGAACGCAGTCATTCTTCTCAACTCTCACCAATGCATATGCTACTACATAATATGTTGTCCTCTACGAGTAGAGGATAACTAATATCCTAAATTAATATATATTAAATTACCATACTCCTAAGAATACAGTAAATTTTCCATTTATAAGGGATTATGCAAATCCTATTTAAAATTATGAAAAGGTAAATATGCCCAAATGCATCTAATTAATTTAAAGTGCAAATGACAGGTCAAGTAGACGACTTGGTAAGAGTACGCCACGAAAAAGATAATGCAGATGTCCCACATCTGATAACTTGGCTGAAAGCAACACAAACTAGTAGTCGCTATAATCCGTGTAATCCTCGCTTGCTCCTGTACAAGCGTCAGCAGAATCGGCCCACGGATCGGACTCTAGATAGGTCTGCTGACCTGTAATTCAGATGTAAATTAATTAAATATTAACTAACCATTCGTAACCCTTTTTCCCCATTTAGTTATTCTTACTAAGTGTTATAATTTAATTAACTAACTACGGTTCGAAATATGCTCAATCGGTTCGGTCAGTTTGACTCGGTTTCGATTGAGCGTGAGTAATTGGACCTAATTTTGTTTAATTTAATCTAATCGTATTTTTAAATATTTATTATATTTTAATTTGAAGATAAACTGTTTGACTAATTTATTATAACATTTAAATAATGTTATTACGTATTTTTACAATATAATACGTAAGATATAAATTACGTACTCTAAATTGTTATTTTTTAACCTTAATTAAATACTTATAATATAAAGTGCGTTTCCTAATTAATTTATCTACAATCACTTTATTTTATTCCTAAGTACGTAATTATAATACATTAATTACTTAATTATCCTACTTAATAAAATTTTGTAATCGTAATGTGTCGAAAATATTAATATGTTGTTAATTAATTGTCTTTATTAATTAACAACATATTTTATTTTTAGAAATCATTTTTCTTAATTTAAAAATCCTAATTACTTAATTATAAATTCTAATTATCTAAGGTGTGTAATTAAATGTGTTTCGAGATCATACGTTGCCTAAATTGGATCTTTGTATCTGCTCAAATTATGTTATAAGGCGAGTATCCAGGGCTATTCTAATCATCTCTCGATCTTTAAGTTTACGTTATTTTTCTGATTTTTAGTTGGACTTTTAAATATTTTAAAACATCACTTGGTTGCACTTTTGATCTCGGTCACTTTTAATAATGTCACGTCTTCGGATCAAGCCTACCGTGAGGAGGTTCGACACCCTAAATTATTAAGCCATATTTTACTTCAATTTTATTTTAACTAAAGTCCAAACCATGCTTTTTAATTAACTTCCTACATTCTCGTAATTCTAATCCAATCTACGGTAATTTGATCTCGTGTTCTATCCTATCAATGTTGGGTTTGTACAACCCAATCAAGTTTGGGCCAAATCCAAATAATTAAAATCAAGGCCCATTGGTTTAACTCCTTTTTAATAATTCGGCCCAATGAAAAGTCATTTATTTTCAGAAATGGGACAAAGCCCATTAACTAATTTCGGCCAAGCCCAACAGAAAAGAAAAAGGCCTAAGTCCCAATTAATTAGCTAAGGCCCAAAACCGAAATTCAATATGAAATCCACATTTGCATTTTGTCCCCTATTTAATTTTATTTACGCAAGGGCCTAAAATTTACAATTCAATCCAAACAATTTCAAAAAATTTCCCTAAGGTCCCTGTCATTTCAAGGTCTGGTAAAAGCACAGAATCAGTACCAGTGGCACTACGGGGCTGGCACCGACTGGTACCAGCATCGCATAACACAGACCAAGTTATCAGCAAGGCAACAAGGCCTCACAACAACAAGTAACAGACTAGAAAAGCCAGCACAAAGGAAACAGTAGAGGCTAATTAGAAGGCTAGCACAAAGGCAACCAAATCAGCACAGACAGAAGGGAACAAGGCACAAGGCCAAAGTCCAGCACCATATCAGTATCAGAGACAAAGGAACAAGGAAGACACAGCACCCTGATGGGTACTGGTACGGGGTACCAATGTACCAGTCACACAAAAACAAGCAAAACAGTGCAGCTATCAAGCACACAAGCAAGGCAGAGAGGAAAAAGGGGAAACAAGGCAGCACCAAAATCAAGAAAGGCAACATTACCCCGCAAATCACAACTTCGGCCGACAATCAATTTACAATCCGAATCGAGAAAATCAACAACTCGAAGTTTGGCGTTTATCAATTCGATTTTTACGGTCTTTGGTCTTTGTACGACATTTCAAGAATTTCAACAAGGCACGAGTCAAGAATCAAAGAGGGTGTGCATAATTACCCGAATAGTCGTAACCGCAAGAATGGCACACTCGGCCGGTACCAAGCGAATGGCTCGCCTCTCGGCCTTCTGAGATCAACAAATTCACCAAGACAAAGGCACCACTTAGCACCGAAAGCACTAGCACAGAATATCACAATCACACCGAACACCCTAAACCCTAGTAGGGCTTGGGAAAATCACAAGTAACTGAGGAAAGGGAAAAAGAGGAGGGGTCGAAAATATCTCAACGCATGAGCAAGCAAGAAAGAGAGAAAAATAGTAAGAGCCAAGAGGAAACCGAGTAAACAACGAAAAAGGGTTAATATAAAGAGCAGGTAGTTAACCCACGAGCTAGCCGACGGGACAGCGACGACTATCGTCGCAAAGAGCAACAAAGTCATAGAAGGGGCGTGGTCCTCTGACAAGGGACGGGACAGCGACGAAAGCGGGAACGAGACCAATGCAAAAATCGCCTCACCTTCCTTCTCTAGGAAGGTAGCGGAATTCAAAGAGGAAATCCAGGTGGCGTAAGAATGCAGAGAGCCAAGAGAGAGAGGGCCGCAGAGGGAAAGGAGATGAGAGTTAGGGTTCAGGAAAGAGGGGGGTGCGGGGGCCAAAGGCAGAGAGGGCGAAGGAGAAAGGAAAAGAGAGAGGGAGGAAAAAAAAAGGCCGCATCAAGATTCGTGCACAACAATATTTGGAGGGTTGGGGATAGATCAAGGAAATCCGATTAGTGTTTTTAATTACCATTCAATGTGATTAATGAAACTCGTGATCAAAATTTAATTATGTATTTCTCAAATGATTTTCGGTTTATTTTATAATTCATTTGCTACTATTTTAATTGCTAATTAAATTAGTTATTGATACGATCGTATTAAATTTGAAATTTGTGTTTACAAAATTTTAATTACCTTTCTTAAATTTTTGAATTGATCTAGCAACTAATTTCATAATATACTTCATCTAATTAAGTATTTGACCCTTGATTTACACTAATTAATTGACCTAAATTTTTAATTGGTTGTAAATCTTAATTATTAAGCTAACTTGGGCCCGCTGGGGGTTAACGTCCCCACAATCAATAAACTCTCTTGACAGACTGATTATGAATAGTAGGTCTGTTGAGGGTGAACCAGAAGGAATAGTAGAAAGAAATGAATGTTTCAAGTTCGATATTCTCTCCATGTCTTGAAAACAGAGAGCGTTGAACCCTGAGATATTTCACACATGTGCAACACCTTCCCCCTTTGTGCAACTTTCTGCGCCCTATAATATCTTACTCACAATTATTAAAAAAATAGACATTTCATATATACACCTTGTTTATACTACAAATAAGACGTCAAGTGGACTGTTCGCGCGAAAGCGCAACGCAAGTTTCAGTACGCTTGAGGGCGTACCTTTTAAAACCGCGTTTACACTTCACGAGTAAGGGTTGCAAGTGCACAACCCCTATCGAGTAGTATAATCGGGTATCGATCCACAGGGACGGGCAATTACTTGGTTAGAATCTACCAAACTCAATTAAAAACTAGAAGTGAGAAAGATTTGGTTTGGTATTTAATTTCCTAAAAAGGTCAATTCAAACAATTCAAACAATTCAGAAAGATGTAATAAAATGCTAGAAGAAATGTAAACTGTGTTTTGATTATGGATAAAAGGCGTTTCCAGGGTTTCAGACTTCATATGTGATCTGCCTCTAGTGGTACGGCCCGTACCAAGTTGGTACGGCTAGGCCGTACTTAACTTGGTGAGGCAAGGCCGTACCACTCTGGTAAGACCCGTACTGGCTTCCCAGAACAGAGCTTACCAGTTCGAGTTGATGCATTTCCTTGCTGGTACCTTGTGCTAAACTCTTTGGAAAGGTTCAATTGACCATACCTAAGGTTCCTAAGCCTCAACTGTCGTTTGTTGGATCAAGATCTAGGTTGGAATGCAATTGATTGCCTTTTAGGGATTTCTACACCTCAACTCTCGTGTGTTGGTACAGATCTACCCTAACTGGTTGATTGGAGACCTAAGGCACCCTCTAATCTGTCGATTAGAGGAGAATTCAACCTCTCGGCTTCAATTCGAACAAGTCTACCCTAAACAATTGATTTGGTTGAGAGATTGAGATGATCACATGACCTTGATAGGTTCGATCTAAACCTAGAGGTTCATCATACACAATCACAGCAATCAAAGCAAAAGATAGCAAAGAAATCACAATCAATCAATCAAAAGAGTTCATGCAAGATACAAGTCAAAGAAAGTCAAAACAAATCAAGAATCCATCTCTAAACCCTAGAAACTAAAATAACTACTCACAGCACATGATCTGATCTAAAAATACAATAAAAGGGATAGAGATAGCCATGGATCGAAGGGATCGAGAGGAGGAAGCTAGATCCGTCGAGTTTCGCCTCTTTCCTCTTCCTTCCTTCTTGCTCCTAGCTCCTTAGCTCTCTTTCTCTCTCTTACTGTGCTCTCAAATAGATCTGGAATGGAATGAATGTCGAAATTGGAGAGTTCCCCGCTTTAAATAGCCTCTGCCAAAATTTGAATCTGTCAGGCCGCCTTTAGGTACGGCCCGTACCAAATTGGTACGGCCAGGCCGTACCAGGCGTGATGAGCTGAAAAATGGCTAAGTCCGGTAAGACCCGTACCAAACTTGGTAAGGGCCGTACCAGATCATCCCAAATCGTCGTTTCTTCGTGTGTTTTGCTCCAAGCCTGCAGAAAACAAACAAACACTCAGCAGTACCAAATTCTAAAGATATATCGATGAAATGCACATGATTCTGGTGAATTAGGGCACGAATCTGGTACTAAAACAGGCCTAAAATAGACTAAATATGCGAGGTATCATGGACTTTTATCAAATTCTAAACATGGCCAATGTCCTAAACGACTCCATATATCCCAAACTAACACTAGTGGAAAATCGCCTATCAGGAACGGTTAAAAATCGCCTATCAGGAATGGAATCGAGGCGATACTGACTCAGGCAATACAGATAGTATCACTAATCAGGATCGGTTAATTGCCGATACAGATTCACCAATCAGAAACAATCAATTATTAATCAGCCGATACTAATTCAACAATCAGCAACGGTTTAATATTAATAAACTGATACTATATATTACAACCAGGAACGGTTCATATTAATGAGCCGATACTATATATTACAATCAGGAACGGTTATTTTGCTAAATAGCCGATACTAATAAATTACAATCAAGAACGGTTAAATATATGAGCCGATACTAATATATCACAATTAGGATCGGCTATTTATATAGAATGAGGATCGGCTATTTTAAATAATCATTTCTGATTGTGGGACAATCAGGAATGGTTCTATACAAATAGCCGATCCTGATTCAATCAGGAAGGGTTAAATCATTAATAGCCGTTCTTGATTGTCCCATAATCAGGATCGGTTAATTATTTAGCCGATACTGATTTGTTTTTAATTTTAAAAAAATAATTTTAATATTTGACCAGCTACCATATATTTTTCTATGAAAAGAATCAGAATGTACACAGACACATCTTAAACAAGTTCAACAAATTAAAATAACACATCCTAAATTAAACAAGTTCAACAAATTAAAATAACACATCCTAAATTAAACAAGTTCAAGTTAAAATAACACATCCTAAATTATTACAAATTAAAATAACACATCCTAATTAAATTGTATAACTTTTTTCGACTAAAACATCCTTGAAGAAAAATTTACCCACACTGATCGGATGTAGTCGATATTTGTTTCATTGTAACTTTTAGGGAACTCCTGCATTTTGCAAATGATAGAAGGTTATTAAATTACAATTACAATTTTAATTGCGTAATTTTAAAGCAACATTGAATATGCTAACAATATAAAAAAATATTCACACCTTTAAGTTTGGAAAAACATCGAGGAAGCGAGTTATTATGTCATGCACAAACAACATGACATAATATCCACATTCCCAACCGCCGAGTTGTTGTGGGCACTGTATTAAACAATAATTAGATTTAAAGACAATATAATAATAATAGCAATTTAAGTACCGCACAATATAAAAGCACATCAATAAAAGCACAATATAATAAAAAAGCACATGAAGCACATCACTTGAATACACACAAAATGGTCAAGCGATCTCGAGTCGATTGAGGCTTAAACTTAGCAATTTTCCCTAGCAATATAGATCATCTCTAACCACATTTTCTCAATTTTTGCAACTAAGCCCTTATGACTAATTTAATAACCTCTACTTAGCAATTTTCAAATAAATTCTAGATTCACTAATAATTACCTTGCAACGCACTACCTTCAAGGTAGCGTTTTTTCCAGGTCCTCCATAACATCTATCCGTTCGGAAGGGCCTGTTAAAATATTATTACAGGGAATAATAATCAATACTTAGAAGAATTTGTTTAACATTTTGAAAATCAAGGATTCACAAGTGCAAAAGGAAACCTTCTGAGACTACATATAAAATTCAAGTTTGAAAAACTTACTTTGCAAGCACCTTGATGATATGTAGAATTCTTGGATGTTTGGCACCGAAATCAAACACGTACAAAGTGCTCTCTCTTGCCATCAGCACAACCAATACCCAATGATCTCTGTATATTAGGAATCACACAAGTTATCTACGAAATGAAAGAAATTGAAATAGATTATATAAATAAAGAGAGAGAACTAATTGCTGATGATACAGTATGAATATAATTTTCTTGTCTCGATTTTCTCTCAATGATGTCCTTATGTATTGATCAGCAAATTCTCGGTCTTGATCAGCACCCGAAAAACCTCCCACATATTTTCTCGAGGTCCATAAAACCAACAAGCTCATTAGAAAATTCTTCCTTATAGTATTTGTGCTCCCACCTGCAAATAATGATTTGAAATGTCATTATTAGTAAATTTAAATTAAAAGTAATAATTTTTTGCATTATAACAAATATTAACTCACAGCATGAAGATCTAAATAATTGGTGCAGGGAGCCACATCTCTGGTGTAATCAAGTCCTTCAAATCATCTGCATGAACGAATATGGGGTCCTCGCTATGAAAAAGGTCGACTGGCAAATCGATCAGAAACTCGTTGCCATCTTTCTTCAAAAATTGATCACTCAGATTCTTGAAAACTGGACCCAGCTTGTCAAAATTGAGACCATCAAACTTCTTGTACTGATTTGGTGTAAACGAATCAGTGTGAACTGACTTCCCACTTGTAGGAACTTGTAACTCTTTGCGTGGTTCATGCAATTAGATGATGAAAAATCAAATTGTTGCTCTACTAATTACGAAAATGTAAGTAGAAGAATTTGTAATTAAACATTTTTTACCTCATCTAAAGATATCAAATCCTTAGGCCATGCAGTGAAACTAGAATGGGCTGATCGAAGAGTTTCCACCGCGCCATTTGGTACAGGTACAGGGGTATCGTCTTCACCCGCAACATAATCATCGACCATTACTCTCGCATGGTCGGGCGGTATAGGTCTACTGTGAATAACTGAGCCTTGTGATGATGGAAGTATTGTCCCTACGACCACTTGAATCTTTTGGCCATCCCGAACCAAGTGGAGTTTGCATTTGCGTTTTTCCTTTAATGACAAATATAAACTAAGTCATGTCATGGTATTCTATTGGTTATTCACATGAAATGAAGATTGGATTACCTCAATCAAATCGAGAAAATGTGGTGGTTGCACTGACGGGCAGCTACTCTGAACAACTCGTGGGCTAGTTATGAGTGTGTTCCCCGTGTCCATATGTTGGCCCATCAACATTGCCATATGCCTTATGAGAGCCTCTTGTTGCTCTAAAAATGGTTTCATTCTCTCCTCTACCTTCTCCTCTACCTCTCTAGCAATTCTCTCTTCAATATTCGCCTCAGACTCTGAAGAACGGTGTCTCTTTCTTTTTCTGACCCCTTGATAAGTTTTTTTATACCCACAAGAGATCCAACACCTCCCTCCCTCCCAAGATGTTCTCGATTTGGTAGAGAACTTCCTAGAATATCGTCGTATCGGTCGGTGGTCATCATGCCTTGATAAAAGCCTTTTGTTGTTCGTCATGATATCAGTAAACCAAAGACAATAGGTTATAACATATTAAATTCAAATTGAATTAAACTTAAGAAAATTTCAACCATGTACTCACAATTGTCTTGATCATTGCTTCTGTTTCCGGGTTAGGATAGACGCTTGCCTCATATGACACCTTCTTCTCTCTTGCAAGCTTCCATGAGACATGCCTATGTTGAACCGACATATCAACAAGCTGGTCTTGTGACAACCCACTAGTGGACCCTTGAGATGACAAATCACTACTTAACCCCTCTTTGGAAGCAATCTCCATCAAAGCTTCTTTAAGTGTCTTCTGGAATTTCTCACCACTATAACCTCTAGATCCCAAGAAATACGGGTACATGTTATTGGATTGATTCGCCTTCTCTATTTTACTTAGTTCCTATAATTTGAACAAGAAAATAATTTGCCTTAAGAAAACCAAATGAATTCTTAATAAGCCAAAAGAGATTTATAAGTAGTTACCATTAAGAAATAAAAATACCTCAAATTCATTTGATTGGTGGTACTTGACAAATTCTTCCCAATCTTCTTGTGTAATCGCAGTATAATCTTTGAAGGGCGTCTTATCCTCCTTCATGTAATCATTATACAGCCTATTTCTGAACTTTCTGAATGCTACAGCCATGATACGTCCTATCTCGGGGAGAATAGGCCGTATGGGATGTGGATTGGGCTGAGTTCGTCCTGCCAAAGAATGACAGGCTGAAATGTAGACCGAGTTGAGAACTCGGGGAGATTTGGAGATATTCGGACTCTAACCTATGCGATATCTCTCTTAGCCAAAAGTTCGATCCCCGTTTAATGGGACTTTCTGCCTTATATAGTCTGCCGATAACCGCCATCCCGGGCCATTATGGGGGACGTGGGCAGTTATACAAACCATATCGGTGGTTATCCCGCACGGAGGTAGTTCAAGCCTTTTCGTATTGACTCTGGGTTGGCCTCTTAGGAGGTCTGAATTCCGGATCTTTCATGGCTCGTAAAGGATAAGTTAAGGGGCCTGTGGAACATGACCCTATCATTAGCCCCCGAAGTCGGATTGCATCAGCGGGATGCTTTCAACTTGAGGGTGTTTATCTCGGAAAGGGAATTTCTTTGAAAATAAAGTACAGAGTATTAAAGTCGCTTGTATTTGACTGTCTTACCGCTTATAGTAAGAGTATCTCGGATATGTATGCTTATTTAGGACAGTGGTCTATGTACGTCGGTATAGGTTTAGACAAGCTATGCTTAGTTGATTTTTTTTTGCGGGCTGTGTGTGATCCGATGTTCGATGTTCGACACGAAGGGAGGTATCTCTCGAGTAAGTGATACCGAGATAAGTTTAAAGAACATGTTAATAAGCACGGTAACAATCTCGAAAGGAAATAATTTAAATTAATATATCGAAATCATACAAAGCCTAACATAACCTAACATCGAGATCATACAAAGCCTAACATAACCTAACATCGTTTGTTAATGTTTGCAAACTACAGGCAATGCCTGGAAGAATGTTTTCACTCCCGGCAGTTGCACTACGGTTCCCATGCGCAGCAAAAGACGGGTGTGATGGCGTTACTCGGAGGGCGATTAGCCGAGGACCTCGTTCACGGAGTCCTCATAGTAATCATCATGCTCGAGTTCTTACTGGGTAGCCGTATGTAACGTTGGTCCTCCGGGGTTGCGCTTTAAGCAGCTGGGACATTTCCAATATAGATCATAATTTATATTTTTACAAAAAAATTAATATTTATTTACATAGGTGGAGAATCACTTAATTTAAAAAATTTAGACTATTTAAAATATTAATTTTCTACCTATTTAAAAAAATAGTAAAAGAATTCTTAGAAATGTAAAATGTGTAGTCTACAGGAACATTTCCATATGGAGATTCATAATATAACAATTAAATCAAAGTAATACAACTTCTTAAAAATAAAAACAAGAAGAGAGATGACATTCTATAATTACGATCTCCTTATCTTTAGATTTTTGCTGGTGCACTAAAGGCTGAAAATCTGCTCCTTTGCTTGAATGTAACTCTTCCTTGTTTGCATTTCCGTATTTGGTCCTTTTTAGGTCCTTTTATAACCCGTTAAAGAGTTGTATTAGCGCAATATCATGTGTGGGATTATGAGAAGTATTGAAGAAGTTTTATGTGATGGAGAGGTGAAGAAATAACTTTAAAATTTAAATCGGACATCTGGCACATGAGCTCATAAGATGCTTCATGCCTCGCAAGAAGATAAATTTTCTCTTGCGAAATCGTCAATACGCCTGCAATAATTCTTTGTGGGGCGCAATAATTTCTTGCAGCCTCAACTGTGAGTTGTCCATTTTTTCGGTAGATTTCGTCCTTCCCTGCGGCTGCTTTAGTGAATTATTTCTTTAGCATTTTCTTCATCAAATTCCATCTCCAAAGTATCTTAATCTCTTCATATTTGTAGATAAAAATTTCAAATTATAGCAGTTAATTGGTCAAATTTTTAAGCAAAACCCTATCCAATATATATATGCTCGTTCATTGCTTATCAATACGTTCGCAAAAATTATCGCTTCAGGTCGTTAAATTAGTTATTTTTTTACTTAAATTCTTATAGACAGGTACGTTGTTGAAAATTGTTAAATTATATAAGAAGTAAAACGTGAAGCACTTACATATTTGTAGTATTGTCTTACTCGACCTAATACATATAATTGAATATCTTAAGTATCCTTCGTATAATTTTATTTGTTTAGATGGAATTTGCCCGCTCACACTACCACACATATATAGATCAACATATATTTTACACCTAATTATTTGACAAATAAGGTAATCCATACACCTTGTTTTTACTACTATATTTTTATTAGCTTGCAGACATCAATACTTTTCAATTTTTAGAAATAGAAAATGTTAATACTGTAGTTTCACATTACATTAGAGAAATATGAAACAAAAAAAAAATATTGTTCCCATTTAAGTATAAAGGAACTTAAAATTTTCAATCCCCAAATCGGCCAACTTTCTTTAAAAATAATTGGTACAAAATGATGATTTAAAGCATGTTTAGTGAGTTCACAGCATTTGCAATATATAAAATGACATAATTTAAATTTTTTTACGTACATGACATACTGTGAAGATACATATAAATTTTCATGAAGCACGATTGGTTGAAATGACAAAATTTGCAAAATATTTACTACAAGAAGAAAAATTAATTTTTACAAAACTTTTGTACATAAATAATTTTAATGAATTGATATGAGAAAACACTAAGGGTATATTTTATATCGAAGGGTTTTCTACGAAGGAATATGCCAAGCACAAACTAAACTAGTAGACCACGTAGCACGAGTGCAACAACGTAGCAATTGCAAAAACACGGAGTGTCAGACACACGAGCCGACACACGAGACTAAAACACGGATCAACACGGAAGTACCTCTTAGACATTCCATGTGACAACGTATCGTGCAACACGGATGGACACTCTATGGACTCGGAGTGACAGTCGAGATTTTCTGAGCAGAGGCTCATTTTATTTCAACTTTTTTAATAAGCCAATTAGAGGCTGCCAGCTCACCTTTGTTTGAACCAATTTACACTAAACCCAAAAAGAGCCCCCAGTCTTTTTTTTTTTGCAAAGAAAATAAAGAAAGAAAGGTATAATAGGGGAAGCGCCATTGAGCAGAGCAGGGGTGTGTCATGTGTGTGAGAGAAAGAGGCGAAAATGGCGGTCGAGAAATCGGAGTCAGAGATCGTGAAACCGCCGAACGACAAGCGCGAGTATCGACGGGTTGTCCTTCCAAATGGCTTACAAGTCTGCCTCATCTGCGATCCTGACACTGACAAGGTCTCTCCCTCAACCCTTTCAGTTTTGACGATGAACGTACTCATTTTGTTCGTGCTGTTTTATAATTTTAGGTTAAGGCCTTAAAGGCATAATAATTCATATCTTAAGTCGAACTAGATGATCTGACAAGAGTTGAGTTGATAAGCGTTATCTGTTCTACTAATTTGAATTAAATTGAATTCTTAGATGTATTGGATGGAAGCACACTAATTTCTATGCAGCAAAACTTCCATTTTCTTACAGTATCACCATTCCTTCTTTACATTCTTTACTGTGCCATTGTTTGTTCTACATTCTTTTCATTTCTAGGCTGCTGCTTCAATGAATGTTGATGTTGGCTATTTCTGTGATCCAGAGGGATTAGAAGGCCTTGCGCATTTTCTTGGTACGTTATTAATTGTATATATTCTTTCAAGTTCTATCTTCTGATGTAAAGATTAGTTCTACCAATAGTTATGCCTCGATAAAAGAGATTTGGTTCTCTTCAATGTAACACGAGTTTCAAGTTTCAGTGCGTGCAACTAGATAGCTGAAAGTTGCATTTAATTCAATAATTTTCATGTGTATTTCATTTTATTTTGCAGAGCACATGTTCTTTTATGCAAGTGAGAAATATCCAATAGAAGGCAGTTATTTAAAATTCATTGCAGAGGTACTTAATTCTTCAGTGATAGGAATATTTTGGCACCATTATGCATTCCTAGCATAGTCTGTGGACCTAATTTGGATGTGTACTTGTTTTTTTTTCTTTTCTTTTCTTTTCTTTTCAGCATGGTGGTTCTACTAATGCGTTTACATCATCTGAGAACACAAACTTCTATTTTGATATTAATGCCGACTGTTTGGAGGAAGCCTTAGATAGGTGTGTATTTTATTGTAGACAAGGGATCCGCCTACAGTGTTTTTTTTATGACATGTCCTGGCAAAGCTTTTTGTCACGTTATTATTAAAATTTTAAATGACAAAGCTGAACTGCTGATCTTGTTCTATTTCACAGCATGTGTATGTAATAGATATTATAAGATTTTAGTCTATTTAGTATGAGATTGAGAAATCTGAAAATCAATGGCTGGTTGTAATTAGTTCTGTGTGTTGATTTTTCTCCTCTTCATCTTTTATCAGATGTACTACAAGTTGTATAATTTTTTGTTTACAAGTATTGTGCATAACATAGAACGAGATCTATGGTTTGAGCTTGTCGTTTGAATTTCGACATTCAAATTCTTAACATAAAGATGGTTGTTGTCATGGTGTGTCACAACCAAATAGTTGCCATTTGATCCCTTCACTTTATTGTATTTGTTCTATGCACAATTATCTTTGTTACTTACTGTTCGTTAATTCCGTCTCCCTCCCTTCTCCCTTTAGATTTGCACAATTCTTCATCAAGCCACTAATGTCAGCTGATGCCGCGATTAGGGAGATAAAATCTGTTGACTCTGGTTAGTGTCCATGGTGTTGTTTAAATTGAATTTTCATCGAGGATAAGTGTAGCAGCTTTGTTCCCCCTTAATTCTTATATTTTTATTGTTCTTCACACTTAAAATAGAGCACCAGAAAAATCTGTTGGCTGACGGTTGGCGAATGCATCAGGTAATTTTCGTTTATTGTTGGTATTATGCAATGTTCATTACATTTTATTATCTGTTTACTGATTTTTGGATAACAATGCCCAGCTTGAAAAGCATCTCTCTTCCGGGAACCACCCATATCATAAATTCAGTACCGGTGAACTTACTATTTGCTGCATAGTTTTAAGACTACTTTAATCTGCTATAAAATTCTTATTTGATATACATTTAATTATTCACTAATTTCTGGTTGCTGCAGGAAGTTGGGAGACCCTAGAGGTACGACTTAAAGCTAAGGGGCTGGATACTAGGTCCGAATTGCTGAAGTTTTATGAGAATAACTATTCTGCGAACCTGATGCAGCTCGTTGTCTATGCGAAAGGTGCTGCTATTGCTATCTATTTTCATATCTAAATTTTCAACATCTGCTAATTCTGATACTTATTTTTGTTAATTGATCTGTAGAAAACCTTGATGTCATGCAGAGCTTAGTTGAGAGTAAATTTGAGTCTGTTCGAAATATTTCAAGAAATCCATTTGATTTCTCTGGTGAACCTTGCTCCAGTGAACGTCTCCAGGTCAAGATATTATATTTTAGTCCCAATGACATTTAGTTAATTTTGTAATAGAAACATTTTTGCTGATTATCTGTTGCCTAAATATGTCAGATCCTTGTTAAAATAGTGCCTATAAAGGATTGTCACAAATTGAAGATATTTTGGCCAATAACACCTAGTATGCGCCACTATAAGGAAGGCCCTTGTGGGTACCTTAGCCATCTAATCGGCCATGAAGGAGAAGGCTCTCTCTTTAGTGTGCTAAAAAAGCTTGGTAAGTCGTATCTCTATGTGGATATCTATTAGCCATATGCCATTATGTCACGGTCCAAAGTTCCCCTGTCAAATGATAAAAATTTGAACTGTTGCACTTGGTATATGTTGTTTTCCTGACTTGTTTGTAGAAATAGTAATCTCACTTGATACATATAGTGGTTTATTTTGGTCAAGTGACTCGTAATTTTGTGTTCCAAATAACAAGTTAGTGGTATCCGCCACCACCAAGTGGCAGTAGGTTTAGATCTCTCATATTTTATAGTTTGAGATCTACAGATATAAGGATGTAGAGCATGCCTATATTTTTTGTATAATAAAAATATTTGATGTGGTAATCATAAGGATGGGCCATTAACTTGGAAGCTGGTGATGGGGAGCAGAGCTATGCATTTTCGTTTTTCTACACCACAATAGAGCTCACTGATGCAGGACTAGGTACATAACCAATTTTTGAATGATTTTTCAATTTTTTTTACTTGTTGATCTTATTTTTTGTTCTTTGTGGACTTTAGAGCATGTTGATGGTGTTGTTGGCTTGGTTTTCAAGTATATTAAACTGTTGCAAGATTCTGGAGTCCAAAAGTGGATATTTGATGAGGTACTTTCAGAAATCCTTACTCAATGTTCTAGTAATGCTTCTACTGAAGTATTTATTGATGCTGATTTTCATTTTATTCTTAGCTCGTGGCTATACGGGAGACTGGATTCCACTATAAAGATAATAGTCCCCCCATTCATTATGCACTTGATGTTGCTTTAAAGATGCAGGTAATTGACTTCTAAGTAGTGTCCTTTTTGTAATGCAATTATATATTTATATTTGCTGATTTTTGGGTTGAATTTAAAATTATATGTAATTACAAATGTAGATGTATCCTCCTGAAGATTGGTTAGTTGGGTCATCTCTTCCATCAAAGTTTGCTCCAGACATCATTGAAAAGATATTAAATGAGCTTACTCCAAGCAATGTCAGGTGAAACTCAGTATTTCTTTTACAAGCCAATAATTCTAAAAAAGGAATCACTTAAAAAAAGTTTAAAACGGGAAGTTGAGAACTTGATTTCAGTCGTCGACTCACTGAAGATGATAGCATCATCTGCGTATCCTGCTTTTATTGCCATTATTCTAACTTTTTAGTTTATAGGATAATTTGTCAGTCAAAAAAGCATGAAGGGTGCACAAACTTAACTGAGCCATGGTATGGCACACAGTATGCTGTAGAGAAGCTTGATATTTTGACGTTGGAGGTGAGCTCACTTCATTTTGAAAAGGCCATTTACTTTCCCCGTTTAACTCCCTTCACATGTTCTGATAGTTAGGTGGATTTATTTCATATTTTGCACCATTTAAATTTGAAACACACCTTTTAACAATACATGTGCTGATGTGCATCCAAGCTATTGCTCTCAACCTTTTTTTTATGTCCATCCAGGCAAGATTAGCTATTGGAATATTTTCTTGGTTTTTTAGAAACGATTGAACTCCCATGCCTTTTATTTTAGATGATCTAGAAACAATTTGCAGGTACATTCAACTTTTTATGATTAATTTGACTAATATTTTTTTTTTCCCAGAAATGGATGGAAAATGCTCCTAATGAAAACTTGAGCCTACCTAAGCCTAATGTGTTCATCCCGACCGACTTGTCACTGAAGAATGTCCAGGAAAAGGTCAACACCCAACAATGTATCCAGTTTTTTTTTGTTATTCATTTAATCTTAATCTTTCCTTTCAGTGTACTGGAAATATGATCATTGGTAATGCTATTTGCAGATGGAGTTGTCTAATATCTCAATCCCAGCAAACCATGACTTTATAAGCATAATGCCCAACCCAATACTTCACCGCATCATGGGGCTGGGGCTGGTCACGACTAGGCAGGCGGTGCAGATGTCCGTGTTTTCAAAGAGGTGGAAGCACCTCTGGACCTCTTTACCCTTCATCAACCTTTGCTTTGATGAATTCTTTAACCTTCGAAAACCTGTATTAGAAGACGAGGTTGAGGAATGGTCTGTCAAGAGGACAGCTGCTTCGCAAAGATTCGTGAAATTTGTGAATGCAGTGCTGTTGGGACGCGAGCCATTAAAGCTGGATGTATTTTGCTTGTCCTGCGCCAAACTCTGTCCTAAATATGTCGGCCATGAAAGGGACTGGGTCAATTATGCAGTGAGGCATGACACTCGAATTATGACTCTCTCCTTCTCTGGTTCTGTGCCTTCTTGCACCTTGTCCAGCCCATCAGTGGAGGAACTCGACATCAGCACCTTCGAAATAACGGGAGCAGTCAGTCTCCCTAAGCTTCAGAGGTTAAGTATTAGGGAGAGTATTTTTTAATGAATTAAATAGTATTCTGTCCGGGTGTTGTGCCCTTAATTACCTTTGGCTGGAGGATGTCTGTTTTGAAGAATCAGAACTAGCTCATGACAAGATTGAGCATCTAATAATCGAGCGGTGCCAGAATTGGCTCGGTACAACACTGTCCATTAGTGCTCCAAAGCTGCTCTCCCTTTGGTACCATATGCTTGAGCCTTCATGTCCAACAACTGTAAACGTGCCATCTTTAATCCGCGCACATCACGTCAGTAGTTCTTTGGCACCGATCCTAGAATGGGAGGAGTGGGCTGCTTTTCTTAGTGGGCTCATTAACGTTAAAACGCTCGAGATAGAAGTACTGTATCAGCTGCGGCTGCAGGTATGAATGCATCTCAAGTTTTTAATGAAGTTCTAGTTTCTGTTAGAAGTTTGCATGTTCAAAATACAAGTGCATTTCTGTGCTGATTTTGTTTGAAACACGTACTGGACAATTAATTCTTGGTTTAACAAATTTTTTTCTATTTAGGATGTTGAGCTGCCAGCATTGGTTGAATTTGAGAGACTGGAGGACTTCACTTTTGGTGCTTCTCCCTGCATGTGTTGCAGCTGTCAAGTGTTGGCATGGATTATCGGTCATGCACCAAATTTGAAGAAGCTGACATTTAGGCAAGAAGTTGACTGTGTACGTACTTCATTTTCCCTACTTGGTACTTGCTTCTTAACCTTAATTAGCCCGTCTCCTGCAAATGTAGTTAAATAAATATTTTATTTGTGGTTGTAGCGGTTTGAGGACACTGCAATTGAGGAGGAGAGTTATGGACAGCTATGCACCGTGATATCACGATGCAAGAGTATTGAGCTTATTGAGATTAAGTATCGAACACTTAATCAGAGGATGGTACAGCTCATGAATACTTTGCAGGATCTAACGATGGGCTTAAAAGATCTGAGGATCCAGGTTGATCCATTTTGATAGTTGCATGCTCTATTTTTTTCTCTATTTTTGCCACTCTTTTTTGTGATTTTTTGTGGGCTAAGTATGAAGCCTATGTAACCAAACATGCGTTTTTGCCAAGTATGTGAGATAGTAAACCGCAAGAGTGACTAAGGATATTTTGTGTTTCAGTGTGCATATTTTAAAATGTTTCGGGGCTACTTTTTTGCTTAATTTTATCTTGGGCCAGACAATTAATGTTGCCTTTTATTGGTTTAAGTAATTACGGCCATTAGTAAGCTGTAGACCTAACAAAATATAATGGCTAAAGCAAAGAAGAGGGTTCAAATGCCTTCATTTTTTGTGCCTCCACCATACATCTATTTTTAAAAACTTTAATAATTCAAAATTTAAAACGTACAAGTCAAAATTAAACTGTTGAGTATGATTTACATTATTTTATTTATGCACGTATACAAAATTATGTCATTTTAATTTAGGTTTGGTTGTCAGCAAGAGCTTGTAAAAAACGTACTAATGCGAATAATTTTTAGACGTTGATTTTTCCACTTATTGAATCACATAAAAATAAAATTGAAATGTGATAATTTTTTATGAGCACATAGAGAAAAAATATAGATCACATTTAACGGTGTTATTTTAATTTTTATGTTTTAAAATTTGAGTTATTAAAGTTTTTAAAAAATAGAGGTATGGTGGAGGCAAAAAAAATGGAGACATTTGAACCCTCGTCTAGAGCAAAAGCAAATAATAATTTAGCTGGATATCACAAACTGGGAGCCTCACCGCTGTTTTTAATCTACAATTTTTTTTTTTGCAATATGTTTGGATTAATTTTAAGAGGGATGACCCGGCCAGTTGACAATTAAGGGATTTAGTTCATGTGTTGTTTCCTTTCAACTAAACCAAGTCTTCACTCAAAAGAAAAAAAGAAAAAAAAAAGAAACTTAACCAAGTCCAACCTTGTGTCTCAATTTGAGAACAATTTGTGTCATCATGTTGAAAATTTTAAAATCCCAGTATTATGTAAATTGTAAAACATGAGGGCTTCTACATCATAATGGATCAGATCCGTATTATGACGGATACAATAAAGAAAAATAATAAAAGAAAGATAGTTATAAAGTGTCGTTCAAACCGTATTTGATAGGGGTGTAATACAAATTCGTATCCGCCTTTGTCCAACAAGTGGATACAAATACGGATAGTAAATTAAATATCAAAATATAAAATTAATTCCGTCTTAAATGGGCACGGACACGAAGTAGATAATCCACAAGTATGAATTCGAATACGGATACAAAACGAATAATTGTTGAATGAATGAGTTATATGGTCCTTACGATACAAATATTAATTAAGAAACTTTAGAAAATTATAAAAACCATATCAGAAATTAAAAAAGAAAATGGAGGTTTCCATGACACAAGAAATGGAATGGAGGAGAACATAACAAGATAGAAAAAATAATGGAAAAAAGACAGCGCCACTGTGCGCACGAATGGGAAAAAGCGGTCTGGAGCTTCTGTTTGTTTGGTCCCACAAGCAGTTCCTTAATAGCTTTCGGATGTATATATACACATGTCCGTCCGGAGAACTGAGAATGTTGGGTGGCTGGATCCAGTGGGTTGAAGGACTTATTGGGATAGAAGATGATATCCCCACCGTTTATTCGTTAAATATTTAATAAATATGTAGATCGGAAAAATTATTCGATCTGTTTTGTTCATGTTTAATAAATATTCGGATTGGTGAGATTATTCGATTATTAGTTTATCTGAATTTAAATTCGGATAGATAATTACGGATGTGATGTCATCACGTTTTAATATTTATCCTATGAAAATTATATATTTCAATGTTTTTATTACAAACATATAATTTTTTTATATAGTTCGCATTCAATAAATATGACCAATATATTTAGATTAATAGTAGCAGAAAAAATTGTAAAAGGTTTGTACTGTTAAAATAAATCTATAATTGATTCAACTTAGCTAAACAAATTTGAATCCTGAACAAAAGAAAGTGAATTATGTTACATCTCAATCGTGAACTCTATATAAACTTATTCCATCAAGTGTGAATTCAATCTAAATTTAAACTTGTTAAACTTAACTTTACATAAGCAGTAAAAAAAAAAGAATAATTATATGAATTCCCACACTCATGTTCCTCATCTGTCCCCGGTTTTACATTAAAGGAATGTTGTATCATGGTCCCCTCTAATTATATGGTCTCCTTTTTCAGTCTCCACACTCGTCTTGCGTTAACCTTCATAGGGATAAATACTTAGAAGAAAAGATGTTAATACTTGCAAACTAAGATATTAATACTTGCATGCATAACTTAATATGACTGCTCCTTTTGCAGTCCCTCAATGGTCCCCGCATCAACCTTCCTCTAATGAAGTAGTGGAGACTCCGCATCCCCGCATCAACCTTCTCCAATCGTCCCTGCGTCAACCTTTCTCTAACAAAAATAGTTGACCACATAGGTATAAATACTTCAGTGCATATGTATATTTTAGAAAAAAAAAATAAGTACTGGAGTTTTTGTGGTCCCCATAATAGTTATGGAAGTTTAGTGGGGGGATAATGAGGGGATAGAAGTGTGGGGATAATTATCAAGATCCATAAAATAATAGATTGGCACCAAAATAAAGATTAATTGTCGCCTTTTATTGGTTCAAGTAATTACGGGCATTAGTAAGCTGTAGAGTGTAGACCTAACACAGTATAATGGCTAAAGCAAAAGCAAATAATAATTTAGCTGGATATCACAAACTGGGAGCCTCACCGCTTTTTTTAATTTACAATTTTTTTTTTTTGCAATATGTTTGGATTAATTTTTGGAGGAATGACCGGGCAAGTTGACAATTAAGGGATTTAGTTCATGTGTTGTTTCCTTTCAACTAAAATCTCTGTTTAGATTTTTTTTCGAATTTTTTTTACTATTAAGCCAGTTCTAAATCTATGTTTTCAATTATCTAGAAATTTTCCGCAGTTGATTAAAATCAGTAATTTTAAAACTGACTTAATAAATAGTAAAAAAAGTTTAAAAAATGTAAAATTTGGTCTTCAAACACATCTTAATATAGATCACATTTAACGATTTGAATCGACCGTTTGAACTTTGAAAATCGGAAAACAATTGGTTGCACCAAGGCTCCGGAACAAATGCTTCGGTTTTTATATTTTCAAAGTCTAAACAGTCAATCCAAACCGTTCAACATTCAATTATATTAAAATGTACTTGGAGACCAAAATTTACATTTTTTTAATTTTTTTACTATTTATTAAACCAGATTTAAATCATTGTTTTCAATGATCCAGAAATTTTTCACTGTTTATTAAAATCAGCAATTCTAAAACTGCTTTAATAAACAGTAAAAAAATTCCAAAAAATATTAAATTTGGTCTACAATCACATGTTAATATAAATATCACATCTAACAGTTTTGATCAACTGATTGGACTTCGAAAATCGGAAAACTAATTGGTTGCACCACGGCTGCGGAATAAACTTTTTGATATTAGCCAACATATAATATCTATATATATATATATATATATATATATATATATATATATATATATGGAAGTGTCTACGGTGCTATGCATAGCATAGAGGCCTCCGTGCTACGGCTCAATTTTTGAGTTTTCAAAATTCTAACGGTCGATCCGAACCGTTCAACATGATCTCCATATGAATATGTACTAGCAAATCAAATTTACATTTTTTAGAATTTTTGTACTATTTATTAAGCCACTTTGAAAAAACAGTAATTTGTACACAACAGTAAAATCTTCTGGACCATTGGATCAACAATTTTCAAAGTGGCTTAATAAATAGTAAAAAAATTCTAAAAAATGTAAAATTTGGTTTGCAAGTACATATTCATATGGAGATCATGTTGAACGGTTCGAATCGACCGTTAGGATTTTGAAAACTCAAAAATTGAGCCTAGCACGGAGGCCCTCTATGCTACGCGTAGCATATTAGCCAAATTCTATATATATATATATATATATAAATATATATATATATATATATATAAATATATATATATAGAGAGAGAGAAGTTGGCTAATATCAAAATGGTCCATATTAAAATGTGCTTGGAGACCAAATTTTATATTTTTTGGAATTTTTTACTATTTATTAAGCCAGTTTTAAAATCGCTGATTTTAATAAACAATGAAAAATTTATAGATCATTGAAAACATCGATTTTAAAACTGGCTTAATAAATAGTAAAAAAATTTCAGAAAATGTAAAATTTAGTCTCCAAGCACATTTTGTTATAGATTGAATGTTGAACGGTTTGGATCGACCATTTGAACTTTGAAAATTTAAAACCAAAACGTTTGTTCCACGGTCTATGAACAAACATTTTGATATTAGCCAACCTCTCTCTCTCTATATATATATATATGTGTGTTGAGAGAGAGAGAGAGAGAGAGAGAGAGAGAGAGAGAGAGAGTTGGGGTATGGTGCATTGCAATGTATAACCCCTTTTGTACATTGGACTATAAACCGTTAGATTTGAAGTTAAAACAGTTGATCTAAAGGACTCGTCATGTTCTTCATATTAATATGTGATTGGAGACCAAATTTTATATTTTTTGGAATTTGTTTACTATTTTTTTAGAATTTTTGAAAATCTTTGTTTTTCAGAAATTTGTGGACCATAGATAAACAATGATTTTTAAAAATTCTAAAAAAACAGCAAACAATTTCAAAAAAAATGTAAATTTGGTCTCCAAGCACATTTTAAAATGGATATCAAATTGAACGGTTTGAATCGGTTGTTTGAAAATCAAAACCAACAATTTATAGTCCAATGTACAAGAGGGACTATACATTGCAATGCACCATAGCCCAACTCTATATATATATATATATATATATATATATATATATATATGAGTATGGCTAAGTTGCTGCCGGCAGCATTTCGGCGAGGTGCTGCCGGCAGCGTTTCGGCCATTCTGGTGTTCAAACAACAAATTTTTTTATATAGATGTTCAATCTATATTAAAATCTACTTGGAGACCAAATTTTACATTTTTTGGAATTTTTTTACTATTTATTAAGCCACTTTGAAAATTCCAGATCATATGGTCCAGACTGTTTTTACTGTTCACCCGGATCTGGAATTTTCAAAGTGGCTTAATAAATAGTAAAAATATTCCAAAAAATGTAAAATTTGGTCTCCAAGTAGATTTTAATATAGATTGAACATCTATATAAAAAAAATTGTTGTTTGAACACCAGAATGGCCGAAACGCTGCCGGCAGCACCTCGCCGAAATGCTGCCGGCAGCAACTTAGCCATACTCATATATATATATATATATATATATATATATATATAGAATTGAGCTATGGTGAGACGTGGAGTAAAACAAGTTTGTACTCCATGGCACTATATTTCTATTTTGAAAATCCAAACAACCGACCCGAACCATTCAACATGTTCTCTATATTTAAATGTGCTTGGAGACCAAATTTTACATTTTTTGGAAATTTTTTACTATTTATTAAGCCACTTTGAAAATCGCTGATCCGGTGGTCCAGAAAATTTTATTGTTTTTTACTGTTCACAGTGGATCAGCGATTTTCAAAGTGGCTTAATAAATAGTAAAAAAATTCCAAAAAAATATAAAATTTGGTCTCCAAGCACATTTCAATATAGATAACATGTTGAACGGTTCGGATCGGTTGTTTGGATTTTTAAAATGAAAATATAGCGTGGAGTACAAACTTGTTTTACTCCACGTCTCACCATAGCTCATATATATATATATATATATATATATATATATATATATATATATATATGAGGAGGGATCAAGTTATAATAATTTGGAGTTACAACAAAGTTACCACAACCATTTTCAACATTTTGAAATTCCAAATCGTTGATCCAAACCGTTCAACATGATCTCCACAATAAAATGTGCTAAAATTTTACTTTTTTTGAATTTTTTTACTATTTATTAAGATGGGTGCAAAATTCAATGGTCTGAATTTGACTAGTTTTTGTAAAATACTTAATAAATAGTATAAAAATTCAAAAAAAATGTAAAATTTGATCTGGAAGCATATTTTATTATGGAGATCATGTTGAACTGTTCGGATCGACCATTAGGATTTTGAAAACTCGAATATTGAGCTGTAGCACGGAGGCCCTCTATGCTATGCATAGCACTGTAGCCAACTCCTATATATATATATATATATATATATATATATATATGTTTGACCCTAAAAAGTCAGAATCTAGTTAGTTGGACAAAGATACCATTTAACTATACACAAGTTGGTCAATTAAAGATCAATCCTGTTTTAATTTGGCACAACACCCCAAAATAGGAAATGAAAATCTTTAGATCAAGTTTATGATTAAAATCTACTCGAAATATCATGAATTTTGGTGAAAGGCACATTTCCTAACTCAAAATGGTTGAGGATGTATCAAATTTACAAAATAGATAACTCTGATTGGAGCCACATGGGACTGTGTACCCATAGCAATTACCCTTGACTAATTCGGGTACAAAATGGAGTACACAAACAGAACTCCCCACCACGGGGCCACATATCAGTGACACTACATAAATTTCGCTGGCCATTGAAGACAGCTGAACTTGGTTCAGACAGACAAAAGTTCTGTAGACCGAATGACCAGCTGTACGGTGCATAGTGTGCCAGGCTCGGCCAAACCCTACACCCGAGATTAAATCTCAGCGCCTCAGCTCACGACCCCCTCACGTTCCCTGAACCCGGTGCAAGGGAGAATAACCCATAGACCAAGCTTAACAGCGTCTCGGTACATGATAAACCGAACGCATGCGCCTATGGGACTCAAATTAAAAGAAACAGGCAAACAGCGCCCCGCGCTTTGTGACCCCTTCAGTTTAGATGGACTTAGAGCACCGTATTCCATGGTATAACCTTCGTACGGCTCACAAAGCACCGAGTGCAACTAAGAACTAAAGAAAAAAAGAAAAAGAAACAGTACTGTGCCTTAGAGAGGCTGACAGTGGGTCCTGTACTCCTATTTGTCAGCCCTCTTCTTCTTCTCCTCTGTCTCGTGCCGAAGCAATCAATGAAATTTGGGCAGAATGAAAGGAATTAAGTCGCAAGCTCTTGCCCAAGCTGAAGTACCTCTTCTCTTTGACTAATGCATGTTTAGAGATTGACAGAAGGAGTTTCGTATAAAGCTAAATTCGCCCGAGAAGAAGAAGGAAATGTCACTCGGATTATTTAACTCAAGCCGACATTTTAGAAATTGATTCAAGAGATCTTCTCTAGACACTAATACGATGTGAGTAGAGGTGTCAATTTGAAAGGGAAGGCCCCAATAAATTGCGGTTCATGAATGAGGTTTTGTACCGAGTCAGGTGTACCCGAAACCTGCCAAATTCATTGCAGGAAGGGTGTGGTGTCCCCTAGAACATGATTAACAGTGCATGGCGATGCTATCTGCCGCATTCTCGTGTCTCAAAGCATAAAAAATAAGATGGCACACGTTAAGCTCAAAACCTAACCCGGCATAGCACAACACATCTTCAACAGCTAGAGAGCAGCTGGCTGGTCCCCAGGACACGTGCCCAGTGACCATAGGGTAATGCCAAAATAGGAGAATCTTCTCCAGAAGGCTGGGAGCATGCAATACAACCTTCCATTCTCCATATGGCAGTAAATCAAGGGTTGAGGATACCATGCACTGCTCTCGAGGTCATCCAAGGGCTAAGAAGGATTTAACAAAGGATTAATGACATGTTCAAATGCTATTGGATGTTCATTGGCCGACAGAACATGTGGATGGTGATGAAAAGATCAAGACCATTGATCAAATAGGTGGTGTGCATAATGAAGGACACATCAGCAGCATCAAACCGAAACCCTAAACCCTTGCCTTATATAAGGCACCCCAAACCATGAAGAAAGATATCCAGATACATCGAGAGAACCACATATACACGGATAGGCAAAGAGATAGAAATATAGTGCTTTTCTTCTTCCATTTTTCAGATAGGCTAGCTAGAAAAGAAAGAAAGAAATTTTCAGTTCTTCTCCCTCAAAAGCAAGAATTAATAGGTAAATAAGAAATTCAGCAATGTAAGCTTTGAGAGGATTATGTGATATATATGGTTGATGATTGAAATGAAGTTCTTTTAAAGAAATCGAAATTCCTTCTTTTTCCTTCTTTACTGTTTTGATTCTTCATTTTCTCTTTTTATTGCATTTGTTTGGAGCTTCTAGATTAATAAACATGTGAAGGCTATATGATGTTTAAATCTTGTTTCATAACAAGTTAAATACATGTTGGTCTAATGATCAATATAAAAAAAAATGCATGTTCCTTTACTGTCTTTAAATAAAAAAATATATACATAAATACATAAAATAAATAAATATTTCTGTTTTAATGGCAAAATTCATCAACTCTCTCTAGTTCATAGGTTTTACTTTTGTTATTGTGATTTATTCCTATTTTAGCATATAATAAAAGTATATATATAAAAGATTGCAAAACTTTGATATTTTTCCTCTCTTTAGTATTATGCCTTTAAATACACCTCTTTAATCCTTTTTAAAATGATTTAATGATGAAAATATGAAGGTTGAGCTAGCTGGTCTCCTTTCATATTAGAGTCATTTAATTATTTTAATAAAGAATTAAGGTGAGTTAAAAGTGAATAAAAAATAATATGCACAAGGGATGAAAGGGTTGAGCCAGCTGGCTTCCCCTTTTATCTTCTTCAAATGACCCAAGGGCTCATAGTATATGTGTTGAAACTTAGCCCTTTATGCATAGAGGTGTACCATGTGACACTATCTAAAGGGATTAAGTTGCTATACATAAATATGATGAAAGAAAGAGGACTAAGATGCAAATAGACAACAGCTACAGCTGCATTATGGTCATTTGTATTCTTCTTCCAATGACATCTTAGTGATATGCTCAATAATCAAATGAAAGATCACATAATGCATGATTTCAACAAAGGCAGGGACTTACTTGCAAAATTTCCAAGTTCTGACAATTTTGACACTTTTAAAAGGTTAAACAATGATGTTCAGGATTTTTGATCTATTCTTCTCTTTACTGGTGCAAAAATAGTGACTTTCATGTCCATAAAACATGTTCTGACCTCAACCAGCCCCTCTACCATGCTTTAATACCCCTGCCAGTTCTTGGTACACAGCCAAAAAAAGGACTAGTGATGAAATGCATAGTGAAGGCTACTGGTACGTGAGTACCTTTCAAAATGCTAAAACTGACCCCTGTCTGCAAATTGGACAGCACAAGTCACCCAAAATTTCAAAGTGAAAAATAAATTGCACAGTCAAATAAAGAACTTCAAAATACATAAAATGGACACAAGTTTCACATTATTTGAATTTTATTTCGATTTTATATGAATTTTTGAAATTCAGCTTTTAAAAACAGAAAACCAGCATTTTTAAAGGGAAAAAGACCTGCTGGTAAATTGACATAAAAAATTGACTCAGAACTAAATTGAAAAACAAATATCACAGTCAAGTAGAGGATTTTAAAACATACAAAAATGACACATATTTCATATTTTTCTGATTTTATTTGAATTTATTATGAATTTTCTAAATCTAACATTTAAAATAGAAAAATCAGCAATTAAAATAATAGATTTCCCCTAATGCCCTCCGCCCTAAATAAATAGAAATAAAATTCCAAAAATCATAAAAAAAATAGATTAAGCTATGATTTATACATTATCTTGTGATAATGCAATAAAACAACACATATATTTATTAGCAAAATTTAAAAAGAAAAGAAAGATGCACACCAAAGTTTCATTTACATACTATGCAGTTAGCCAAATAAATACATTAAAAATTAAATCAAGACCTCTGAACTTTAAATACACTTCAAAATGCTCAAATCAAGTGCCTTTGACCTCCAATTTTGTCTCTAAACCCCTGTACCTGTCTGCTGGTACCAACTGGTACAGAACCGAGAAGCTCAACATAGGGGTATGCCCAAGCCTCTTCAAACATGCAATTGAAAATCATAATAAGCCTCTCTATGCTCAAGTAACACTAATTGACTGATTAATTCAAGAAAATAATGAAAAGAATGATGAAAAGTCAGTGCGAATTGTCAACCGGTACCAAAGAAAACCGAACCCCATCGTATTCAGCCACCTCCGGCAATCGATGGCCGCCGAAAACACGTTCAATGAACTCACAGCGTCAAGGCGACCCCAATGATGTTTCCCTTCCACCTCGCCGTGACCGGAATGTCACCGGAGTTTGAAGCCTTTGAAAACGGAAGAAACCCTAGTTCGGGTATCGAACCCAATCCACATCACAACCCACACGAGCATTAAAGCTGCACAGATCACTTGATCTCGGTGCCAAAGCAGTGATTTGAACGAGAATCCCGATCTTGATGCAAAAAGGAGATCCAAGGGCCCAAAGCCAGAACCCGACGTTTAATTTAAACTGATCATTGGGGCCTATTTGTCGGTTAACCCGAATTTAACCCAAACACCTCTGACCAAATCTTAAAGGTCCAAGCCCAAATCTCAACGTCCAACATCATAATCCAATAGCCAGAACAGATCTCAATATCGAAAGCACAAATCTCAAAGCCCAAATAATAAATTAAAAGTTTTATTTGCAAATAAACCCCCTGACATGATCAAATTATAAGCGCAGTCCCTGTGAATTTACATAAAAACCCCTAAAATCTAAAAGTTCTTCAAGTAAAGCCTCTGAAAGCCCAAATTACACTTAAAACCCTGCATACAGCCCAAATTGTGATTTATATCCTTTCAATCTTGTAAATAAGCCCTTAATAAAATACAAGCCCTTCTCAGTCCTTTTCAAGCATAACTTTTTCATCTTAAGCCCAAATTGACTCAAACTGCCTTCAAATGAACCCAAATTGAATCCTTCATGTTCTAAATCAAAATTGAACATGTCCAAGTATCAGCAAAATCCTGAAATGACCAAAATACCCTCTCTTTAAAATCAAATGGTTTCATTTCTGAATAGAATGTAAATAATCAACAAAATATAGATAAATATGTCATAAATCAATATAAACAAACAATGTATATAAATTTCTCAAATATCCAAATTCTTATTTCAAAAATATAATTTTAACATAAAATCACACACACACAAATATCCAAATGCATAGAAAATCAAATCAATACCAGAATCTATACATAAGTCCCCTTTTTAGCCCCATTTATTCAATTCACCATAAATAGGCCCAAATCCCGGAATGGACGAGGTGTTCAGTATGACTTGGAAGGGTCATCTGATGTAATTAACAGCGGGGGCTTGCGCCCGCTTGGAGTTCAACGTCCCCACAATCAATAAACTCTCTCGATAGCCTGATTATGAACATTA